>OY856414.1:769916003-770571003 GCA_963693085.1 Alisma plantago-aquatica | reverse complement strand
ATCAACCAATAACTGTGGAAGTGGGATTGGCATTAGATTAGGTAGTGAATTACACTGTAGAAGTAGGTAGTTCTGGCTACAGGCTCCTTATCCAGGGATTGATATAATAGGGGTTAGTGTGTGTGAGATTGACTATTAGTGTTGTCTGTGGTGAAACCAATATCCTAGGGAATTCACCCCATCTCTGATTAATTCCACTTTTAATTTGCTTTATTTTTACTTTTATTCTTTGGTTCAACCCAATTCAACCAATTACAATCGGCTTAGTTGATTTGATCACAGTTAGTAGTAGTCTACTGGAGAAATGCTTCCTTGTATTCAACTCGGGCCTCACAAGACCTTATTACTTTGATATGTTCTCTTACATACTATGCATGATAAACTCTTATCAATTTTTTGGTGTCATTGTCGGGGAAGTGGTAGCATCCAGCACTATGAGTGTTGTGGTTGGCCACACTAGGCCATTTTTTTCTTTTCATTTTAATTTTTGTTTTACTTAAAATTCTTTGAGATGAATAATAAGAGTTTTCTTGATACATTTTATATTTCTTGCATTAATACCTATTTTCTTCTGTTTCAGGGAAACTAGTACATGGTGCGTACCAGAGCCATAGAATACGAAAAACCATTCTCACAAGGGTTTAGACAAGTAGAGCCCTTATAAGGAGAATGGGAGTTAGGCAGATCTGTGGATAGGTTTAACCGAACCTCTCCACTAATACCGACACATGAGAGACATGTTAGACCATAAGAACCAGAGACAGTAGAAATGGAGGGAGAGGAAGAAATGACTGTATGGGAAAGCATAAAGGCTTCATCAGCTACAACCAAAAAAGGGCTCATCAAAAGGCAAGCAATCAATGTGGGCATCTACAGAATAGATATTGTACTTGTGGCCTTAGTCAAATCTCAACCATTCCATGGCCACCCCTCTGAAGATCCAATGACACATATTAGAAATTTCGTAGAGAACTGCGACATGGACAAGATAGATAGGGTTCCAGCAATGACAATATACATTAAGATGTTCTGATCGTCACTAGCGGATGGTGCAAAATCATGGTTCAACAATTTGGATGATGAAATCATTGAAACATGGGACCAGATGATAGATGTTTTCTTTGAGCGCTATTTCCTCCACAAAAGACTAATGATCTAGTGAAGAAGATTCACAACTTCAGACAAAAAGTAGATGAGTCATACTCTGAGGCATGGGAAAGGTTTTAGAATATGTTGAGAAAGGTTCCTCATCATGGAATGAATTTACTTGGGCAAGCCAAGATTTTCTATTATGGCCTACACAAAGGGGAGAGAACAACTCTTGATAGTGCAGGAGGAGGCTTCTTCCTTAACAAAAAGCCCGCTCGCTGCCATGAAATCCTTAAGAACATGTCTAAAAACTAATCATGGGGAGAAGAAAGAAAACCACCGACAACCATCAAGAGTGTCGGTGAATCCAAGGTGATAGTTTCATTGTAAGAGAAGTTAGATCTCATTGCTAAGAATCTATGTTCTACAGAAAGAGTTCCTACCAAGGAAGAAGAAGAAGAGTACAAGTATGTGTGTCGGGGGCAATACAGGAACAATGATTATTCCTGGAGAAAAGATCCAAAATTTTCATGGAAGGATCCTAACAACTTCCAACATGATCCATCACAGGTGAAACAGTAGCATCCTAAGCCACAATAGTATGGCCAAGCACAGTATCAACCAGAGTAGTAGAAATTTGATAATCTTGAGGAAATGTTGGGTAAGATGTTGAGTCAGAATGAGCTGCAGATTGCACAAACTCAAAGGGATCTTTAAAATCAAGGGGCACATATTTGCAGCATAGAGACACATATTTCTCATATAGAAGTGGATGTTAGTGCATTAAAGCAACCAACCCAACAAGGATTTCCGATGAACACCAATGTACCTACTGAGAACCAACATGTGAAGGTTGTGTTGCTACGCAGTGGAAAGAAACTACTGAATGACACATCACATGAGGCAGTTACTGAAGAAGCTACAAATCAAATTATACCAGTGGATGCAGAAGAACCAAACATGGCAACACATGAGAATATGAAAGAGGAGCAAGTTGATGGGGTTGGGGGTAATAAAACTCATGCTTATATTCCACCTCATCAGAGGGAACCCATAGTTCCAGTTTCCTTTCCAAATAGTTTGAAAGCAACCAAGATGGACTAGCAGTTCAAGAAATTTCTAGATAGTTTTTGGAAGTTATCTGTGAATATTCCCTTAATAGACGCTATTGAGTAGATACCATTGTATGGGAGGTTTTTGAAGGACATAATTATAAAGAATAGAAAGATACAAGAATCTGATGTTGTAGTCCTGAAAGAGAAGGTTAGTGCCTTCATATTGGGGACACTACCTCCTAAAAGACAAGATCCAAGATGCTTTAACTTCACATGCTTCATAGGCAAGACAAAATTTGGAGAAGCTCTGTGTAATTCAGGGGAAAGTATAAATATGATGCTTCTATCTACCTTCAGGAATCTCAAACTCAAAGAATCTAGGAAGTGAAGCATGACAATCTAGTTAGCAGACAATTCTGTCGTTAGGACATACGGTATATGTGAGGATGTTCTGGTGAAAGTGGATAGGTTCGTTTTTCCCGTATATTTTGTTGTGATGGAAATGCAGGATGACCATGTCAATGAGCTTCTACATGGAAGATAGTTTCAAGCTACTATAGATATGATACTTGAAATGGGAAGAGGACGTTTGACTATGGGAATCCAAGATGATAGGTTCGAGATCAAGATGCCAGAGCACTCTAAAACCTCAGGAGATAAGGAGCAATGCAACATGATTCAGCACGTGGATGGTAAGTTTTCTCTATTTCTAGGGAATTTGTTCTTAGATATGGCCCATGTTATGACTAAATGAGAAAGAGGTACTCTAGTGGTGGACATACTGGAAAATACAAAGGTGATTTCGCTAACTCAAGCAATACATTATCTAGATGACGAGGGAGATGACTACGACCCTGCTGTGGAAGAAGAAGACATAGTTGATTCTGTGATACAGTCATCACCCAAGCTACCCTTAGAAGCATGATTGATGAACAAAATGGAGGACAACATATGCAACCACAATCTCGAGGAGTGTGTTCTGATGTTGAAGGCAGTACCTTTCTACTATGCAAGTCACATTGAGGACCTTGGACCACTGCCGCCACCATTGGTCCCATCTCTATTGAGCCTACTGGACTTGGAGTTGAAGCCATTACCGAAGCACCTGAAGTATGTCTTTTTATCTAGAGAGGAAAAGCTCCCGGTAATCATATCATCTTCTTTGAGTGGAGAGGAGGAATAAAAGTTACTCACTGTCCTAAAAAACCACTGAGCTGCATTCGGGTGGTCCATAGTTGATATTAAAGGGATCTCTCCAACTTTTTGTCAATATAAGATCCAGCTTGAAGAAGGAGCCAAGGAAATCATCCAACCGTAGAGGCATCTCAATCTGATTATGAGTGAGGTGGTAATGAAGGAATTCGTCAAGCTACTTTCAGTAGGTATAATCTAGGCAATTTCTAACTCAATGTGGGTTAGCCCTACTCAGGTAGTTCCTAAGAAAGGGGGATCACAGTCACTACTAATGAGGCTAATGAATTGATTTCCACTAGGCTATTGATGGGATGGAGAGTGTGCATAGATTATCACCAATTAAATGCATCCACTCTTAAAGATCATTTCCATTTACCCTTTATTGATCAGATCTTGGAACGATTGGCTGGTCGTTCACATTTTTGTTTTTTGACGGGTATTCTGATTATAATCAGATTTCCATTAAGCCTAACGATCAGGATAAATCTACTTTCACCTACCCTTATGGAAGGTTCGCATACTGATGGATGCCTTTTGGTATTTGTAACACCCCTACTACATTTTAACGTTGTATGCTCACCATTTTTCTGACATGGTAGAGCAGTGCTTATAGGTTTTGATGGATGATTTTTCAGTATATGGGGAATATTTCAATGATTGTCTATATAACCTTGATAGAGTGCCACAGAGATGGGAGGATACTCACCTAGTTCTAAACTGGGAGAAGTGTCACTTGATGGTAAGTGAAGGGATCATCCTTGGACACAAGGTGTCCAGTAAGGGCATGGAAGTGGATCTAGTAAAGATTGAAGTCATCTCCACACTACCTCTGTGATAACGCAGGTTTTAGGATTTTGATAACAAATATAGCATTTTAAGACCATGTGTGTCATTTAGAGAATTGATACAAAAGTAAGAAATCATGAGTTCAATTATGGACTATTGACACCCAAAAGTCCAACCAAAGATGTAATTGATGATTATCATATCCAATTGAGTTCAATTTCGCATGAATAGCCTTTATGAATTAATAGAGTATTTTCTGAGACCAACCATCTAATGGGAGGAATACCTGGAACAAAATGGCTTGTTTATGGATCCTGAATTGTTATATGGTAAAATAAAGTTATCTTAAGTTGTTTAGATCTTTTGGAGACTAGTTGGTAATTTCATTGGCCACAATATTTCCAATATACTAAGTTATTTGTGGTTATTAATTAATTAACTAATATTGGACTTTAGTCTTAAAATTTGAGGAGAATGTACTCTAGGATGTTATGGACCTATGTTTAAATTTTAGAGTCAAATCATGGCCCTACAAGGAACTATTTAGTTTTGAATTCACAAACAAATGGTAAATACATGCATGGAGGACTATGGTTGATAAGAAATAGTGATGGGCATGAAAATGCTATGTCGCGTGGCCCAAGGTTATCAAGCATGGCCCAATCCATGTATGGACTACTACTGAACCTGATGGAGACCCTGTCTCCATCACTTCTAATCTTCCAGGAGTGGAGGAAACAACCCAGGTCGTCGCCCCTTACCAACACATTTGTGGGGTGATCAACCTGTTGGTGTGATCCGAAAACTCTGGGTGTACCTTCCTAACAAACCCTTCAATAAATATCTTATTGGAGGAGTGAGTGAGATCGACCCATCGAATACCCTGGTTACTCCACCAGCGCTCAGAGAGACGGGAGTAGGAAGGACATAGTAGGGTGTCTAGGAAGAATGGTGGATTGAGAAAGGAAGGTCTGGTCCTTCATCTACTTTGTGGTGACGGCGCAAATCACTGGAGCAGCTACTCATTGAACAATGGCTACATGTCCTATTGTGACAAAGGAAGGGGACCCCGTGTGGGAATGGATCATCAGATGGAAGCAGGCCAGAAGAGACAAAGGCATCCTAGAGGGTGACGATGACACCCAACCAGAAGGCTTTCTCTGACCTTGATGGAGTTGGGAGAGGAGGTAGGGAACCATGCTAGGTCGATGCTCTTCACCCTTTGGAAAGGATCCATGGTGTTGGCTGCTTTTCTGGATCGACAGTGAGGTTGAGGTACTCATCTATATTCGAGGGAGTGCTTCTAGCCATGAAGCTCCTTGTCATGAACCCAAGATGCAGCGGCGCTGTGAAACCAGACTAGGAAGTTAGAACTTCTCTATTGCTTCAGGTGACACACATGAGAGGAGGTGACTGAGGTGAAGCTTCCAAGCACATCTACAGGGGATGGAATTTCCTGTCCTTGGCTTGCGCTCGCCAACTGGAAGGTGCATTACAGCGAAGGAACCATCCCAACTCCGAGGCTAAGCCCGGCGATACACACCCTAGAGCTGGAGGATGAAGCTATGCCCATACAGGTTGACCGTCCATGTGATTTCTGACATGAGAGCGAGAAGCGAGGATGCTTTAGGTCTATTTCTTGTGCACGATCTTTGCTCGCTAGAGAGAAGGCTCTTGACGGCGACATCTTCTCACCCAATATGAGTCAGCGCAGAAGATTTGTGAGAGAGGAGAGGCTAGTGAGCCTGCCAGGTCCAAAAGCTGGATGAACCAAACCGGTTCACTAACCCTTGTGTGGACTGACTTTGTGCCAAAAAAATGAGCCACGTTGTTGTGGTGCATTTGTGGCATGCATCCGAAGGTAGAGACCTGTAGATCCAATGACCCAACGATCTCAAATAGGTAAATCAATTTCTAATTTCCAGTACGTAGACACAACTTAGAAATTTCACTAAAAATGGCTCCATTGCCCTAAAAATCCCCCCAAAATACTCCTAGACTCAGAAAATTATTCTCTACATTACTATACCCTTATATTAGGCTTGCAAAATACAACTAATGATGGTATTTAACTTATATGATGATTAATTGTTATTAATCATGTCATGGACAAAGTTCTAGTTGATCATGGATGAATAAAGAATCTCTGAACTCAGGTATGTGGTCTTATAAGTATAAGACTAGATTTCTCTGTTGTTTATGATATGTAATATCATGAATGCTATTATTTGGATATTCATTGCTTGGTTGAACTATTATGAGTTATACTTCGCCAAAATCTAATATAACATAAAAGGATATGGATGGGTTGTAGCTACTAGTGCACCTAGCCCGGTATGGATGTATGTTGCCTAACATGGATGCATGATGCTTTGGCCCATGTTAGATGTATGATGACATAATTTTTGCCCATACTAGATGTAAGTCAAGTGTAGATAAGTGTAGTACAACTGCATCAAATAAATGTAACAAAAAGGATGTTTACCTGATTTTCGCCATAAGAAATGGTTTTTCTCTCTTTCTTCCTTCTTCAAGTATTTTCCTTTATGCAACCTTACTAGGTATCTTTTACCACATACCAACTTTTGTTGAATTGTTTGTTTCACGTATGTGTTAGGATCAGAGATAGCTTGGGAGAAAAAGAACAGGGTGTGAGCAAGTTGTTCAGGTTACCTATTGTCTAGGATCCTGGTTAGCATACATGTTTAGACTGTGTAATTTTTTATTTTTTTAATATGTAAATGTAATCTAAGCTGTAATAATTCATGTTGTAAATATACATGTTATTGTTGAGAAATGTTATGATTGTATGTTCATGTATGTGTATTATGCTTCCGCATCGCTCTATGAAATGATTGTCTAATGTTTATGGATTTGTCCTCTCGGGCTTTCTAAGTATCGAGACGGCGGAAATCTGGGGACGCTACAACCTCCACCAACATTAGTAAAAGGAGTGAGGAGCTTTTTAGGACACGCTGGATTCTACCACCATTTTATCAAGGATTTCTTGAAAATTGCCAAACCTTTATCTGAGTTTTTAGAAAAAGACATTGAGTTTTCCTTTGATGAACGATGTGTAAAAGCTTTTGAAATTCTTAAAGAAAAATTGATTTTCGCACCTATTGTGCAGGCACCTGACTGGACCCTACCCTTTGAGCTGATGTGTGATGCACCTGACTATGCAGTTGGAGTTGTGTTGGATCAACACAGGGATAAGACTCCAACTATCATATATTATGAGTCAAAGACTTTGAATGATGTGTAGTTGAATTACATCACTACCAAAAAATAATTGTTGGCGACATTGTTTGCTTTTGAAAATTTTTGCCAATAACTAGTTGGGACTAAAGTGATAGTTTGGACCGACCATGCTACGATTAAATACTTGTTACAAAGGAAAGATGCCAAACCTAGATTGATTAGGTGGATTCTTTTACTTTAGGAATTTGACATTGAGATTAGAGACAAGACAGGGGTTGAGAATGTGGTAGTTGATCATTTGTCTAGGTTGGAAAGGGCAGATGAAGAAGATATATCCATCCCCATTATTGAGGAATTCCCAAATGAGAAATTGTTTCCAACTAAAGTTGATGATCCTTGGTTTGCAGACATTGTTAATTACCTAGCTTGCAAGGATCTTCCTGTAGAATGGGGTTATCAAGAGAAAAAATGATTTTTTTACTCATTGAAGTTTTACATTTAGGATGACCCGATTCTTCTTAAGCAATGCATGGATGGGCTATTAAGAAGATGTGTACCCAAATGTGAGGTAGAGAGCATCTTTTCACATTGCCATTCTCTACCCACAGGTGTACACCATACGAGTTCTAGGACTGCTGCCACAGTCTTAGAGAGTGGATTTTATTGGACTACCTTGTTTAAGGATGCTTACAACTTTGTTCATCATTGTGATGCATGTCAACGTGCAGGTAATATCTATAAGCGACATGAGATGCCCTTGAATGTGTTTCCAGAAGTTGACATTTTTTTATCTTTGGGGTATAGATTTCATGGGCCCATTTGTGTCATCTCATTCCAATCTATATATATTACATGCAGTTGGTTATGTGTCTAAGTGGGTGGAAGCAATGTTGACCTGCACGAATGATGCCCAAGTCATGTGTAGGTTTCTCAAAGAATACATTTTCTATAGGTTTGGTGTCCCCCACCTAATTATTAGTGACGTTGGTTCCCATTTAACTAATAGGAAGTTTGGAGCTCTTTTGAGCAAATATGGGGTGAAGCACTGAGTGGGCACTCCTTATCACCCACAGAATTAAGGACAGGTTGATGTGTCCAATAGAGAGGTGAAGAAAATCTTGGAAAGGACTGTCTCAACCAATAGGAAAAACTAGAGCCAGGTGTTAAGTGATTCTCTTTGGGCTTATAGAACAACCTATAAAATCCAAATAGGAACTACAACTTTTAGGCTAGTCTATGGACGTTCTTTCCATCTACCCGTAGAGCTCGAGCACAAGGCTAAATGGGTCATGAAGAAGCTTAATTTCACAATAGATGGAGCGGGTAGAAAGAGGTTGTTGGAGCTTAATGAATTAGATGATCTTAGGAATGATGCTTACGAAAACTCTAGGATATATAAGGAAAGGACTAAGAAAATTCATGATAAACACATTCTAAATAGGGTGTTTCTTCTGGGTCAGAAAGTCATCCTTTTCCATTCTATGCTTAGGTTACATCCGGGTTAGCTAAGGTTTAAGTGGAGTGGACCAATTATAATTGCAAAAGTCTTTCTCCATGGTGTTGTGAATATTGTAGATGGGAACATGTCGTTCCTTCTAAACAGCCAGAGGTTAAAGCACTATTTTGGAGGTGAAGTAGAGCCCCATATAGAGGAGGTGCAACTTTTCACCATTCCATAGATTCTTGCGCTATAGACCATCTAGTCTAGTACGTTAAACAATGACTCTTGTTGGGAGGCAACCCAATCTTTATTTTCTTTGTTTTTATGTTCAAATTTTCATTTTTAGTTATCACTTTCCTTCAATTTCTATAAAAATGGTACCTTGACTTGTTTTGGGGGTGTGCAAGGTTTTAAAGTCGGTACCACTGAGTTTTACAGTCGGTGGCATAGAAATGAGGTCAGTATTCAGCCCGCATCAACAACACAGACTCGGTACCACTGACTTAAATGGTCGATACCACCGAGTCTCTAAAGATCTTTTGAGGGTTCACTAGTAAGGACTCGGTACCACCTACTTTCCAGTCAGTGCTACCGACTTTTGGGAGCCTACAAGCTTGGTATACCGAGTCTACAAATTTGAAAGCACTGACAAATCCCAGAACTTAGTACTATCGACGGGCAACGTCAACAATCCGGGAGATCGCAATCCAACAACCATGATGCACTTCATCCAGCGGTCGGTGGCACCGATCCATGGAACAAGTCGGTACCGCTGACGTGTTGTCGGTACTATCTACCCGAGGTGATCTGTGCCAGCTACGTCAGTCGTCGATGCAACCAACCATAGATTATGCTAGCCAACTTGGTACCACTGACTTAGTAAGTCAGTAGTACCGACTCTGTCACCCTCAACTATAAAAGGAGGGGTGGTGGATCCATTTTCTTCACATCCTCAACATCCACTCCTCCTACATTTCAGATCAGGGCTACACTAGGAGCCGACGGTATTCCCCAAGCTTCCATTCTCTTAATCTCTTTCTTTCATCTACGACATGTCTCCTAGGAGAGGATTTGTTCCCCCGTAGGGTGAGTTGGTCCCCCGGCCAACCCGCATTTAGCACCCATCCTTAGAGACAAGGAAGCTCTATGAGGAGTTACAGACAAGGCAAGTCATTCTGACGAGATATGGTGATCGCATGTTGATCGAGATGGCAGGCTTTATGGAAAACATGTGTTGGGTATGTCAGCAGCAAGCAATGGAGGGAGATAATCCTTTCTTTGGAAACTAGCATACCTACCCGGATATGGTCTTAGAGTTCTTAGTGTCGCTTGATGTTCTCGTAGCCCCTGAATAGAATATAGGAGGCAAATGGCGGGAAGGCAAGGTCAACTTTTACCTCTTCAACAACAACTACTTCCTCATGTTGAGAGCCTTCAATCATATCTTCAACTGGGATCATGTCCCAGAACGCTCAGTGCCATCGTATTTCAACTTCGACTTGGCCTGGGAGCAGCTGACTGAGGTACCGGTGGGATTCTGTATCAACTGGCACATCAGTTTTTTGACTGATATTGAGCATCCTTTTGCTGATATGCTTCACCGTCTCTACATTAACACTTTCTTCACTTGGTCCGGGTAAGCTCAAGGGAAAGTCCAAAAGGTAGTCCTCTACTTTCTCTATAGACTACTGTAGGGGGAGACAGTTAATTTTGGAGCTTTTCTGTTTCTCCAGTTATATGGTAAATTATTTAGATCTCTAGTTTGACCTAGAACTTGAATTCCATACAAAATCTTAGGAGAACTATTTAATTTTTCTTTTCCATTAAATGATAAAATATCTTCACAAAATTTATAATCCATTGAAAGTAACCTCGTGTGACCCATGAAACATATTTTCTTACTATATGGTAGTAAGAGAGACCATGTATCCTTGTAGAAGAAAGTGAATGCATGATATCCAATACTATGCCAAACATATAGATAAAAATATCCAAGATCATCGATTATCATCTACAGTAATGCAACATGAAACTTGAATACCTCTTTATAAACTACATCATAAGTGTCAGCACTAGCTTCCCACAGTTCTTTTAACTTTTCAATCAACAGTTGTTGATAGACATGTATCTTCATTCCGGGTTGAGTTAATCTGGGAATAATCATGGAAAGGACAAACTAAGGAGACTTCATTCACAACCCTGTTGGCATGTTGTATGGAATGAATATAATGGTAAATTATTATATGATAGACCCATAAGGCCAAAAGGATTAGATCTATCCAAAATAATCCAAAACAAACATTAAGAAAATCAAAAGCACACTCATGATGCATATTATGAAAAGTATACCATGCTAGAGAATCAATTGGTTGTCTAAGCATGACATCCTTAGTATGACTTTCATTGTGCCACCACATTAGAGGTGAAACTTTTGACCAAATAAACAATATCTTAAACCTTAAATAAAAGGGAAAGTAGTGTAAAACTTTGCAAGGAACTTCTTACTTCTTCATGCGACTTTGTTTGAGAACCTACTTCGTCACATCCTATTTTTTAATATCTAGAAGCACTAGATTGGGAATGAATTTTCATTTTCAAAATCACTATGAAAAAAAAATTTGTGATTCATACAAGCATCAATTTTATCATATTCAAGTCCAAGGCCCCTAATTATTTTCTTGAATTCATAATAAGAGTCAGGAAATGTCTCACCCTTGGAAAGTAGTCCCTTCAAAAAGCTCAAGTAGCTCAGTAGATGACTTTTTACTCCGATTAATGCTACATTTTATGTGAAACAACTCACAACGGTGTACAACTTAGAGGACCTCTTACTTCTTGGGTACAATTTCTTTGTAACAATCTCTACCAATTGTAAACTTTCTCAGCTTATGCATCATTAGGAAATGCAAAACTGTGGTCAACATTGTATATATTATCTCCATCATGTGATACTCCATACTCATCATGCAACACATCTCTAATGCCATCTTTTGATGTATCATTTTGCATATACAAATCATTTATGATAACAATTAAACCCTCACCATGAAAAATACAGTTAGTGCAGTTTCTTAAGAAACCATTCCATAACAAGTCCAAATTTTCCACTTGATGATTAGGCATAAGTACATTTAAGCATTGCTTGAAAGGACATAAGATATTCCCATCTCCACTAGATATTGCAAATGCATGATCTATAAATTTAACTACCCCAAGTAAGTACTTTGTGCTCGTTCTGTGCTCCTCATAGATCCAACTTTTATCTAGTCATGACTACCTACGATAATTAAGTAAACAAAATGAAAAATTAAGTACACAAAATATTAGAAAATAATTTCCTAACTTAGTTTCAGTTTATTCAGTTTAAAATAAAATTAAATAATTTTATTTAGTGAACAAAATGTTAAAGTAACAACAAAAAATATCATCGATGTAATACAATAAATTTTTACAATTTTACAAATATTAACTTGATTTTTATTTAAAAATAAATAATATTTTTTACATATCCACTACTATGTCAATATCCAGAATTAGTCAGTATCCTATATTTTCAAAATTGACGTATCTCATGTCCATAATGAAATTAAATACTTGATTTACATCTTTTTGAATAAAATCACTAATGTATATCTAAATTAAAAGTGCAATGTTTACAAATTTCAATAGAAAAATGTGTTTCCCTTGCTACCAAATAATGAGAAGCACATGTATACACGTTTTTCTCATATAAGTTACCAATATGGGTTTCCATAAGTTGCATAATTAATAGTTTGATTAGTCCAGATTAAAGAATAAGTCTGATCACCCACCATGTCCTCATCTAATACCTAGAATTATTGTAGGAAAAATGGTTGTAGGATTGGAATGAACACCAATGGACTTCACATTACAACAATTTTACTATGAGTGAGATCATGTATGTTTTTTGCTAACAACTATTGGTTTAGGTACTTGATGAATACGTTGCAAGTTCTTGATTCTTAAATTCTTTGTCGATGCATTGATTTGTAGATCGTCTCACTTTACAAGAGGATATGATATTTAGGATGTATATGGTCTCATGAAGGCTTCAATACACAATAATTAGGTATGTCAGTACCAATAATAAAAAATGTTGTGTGCCATTTTCTGGATTAACTATCAACGTTTCTCAAAGGAAACTCAACTACAGTAGAACCAATCAACATTATAGAGACCCCTCTGAACAATTGGGAGTTGCATATTATCTGTGGCATCCTAATTATGGGGCAATATCATTTATAAATTCAAGTATGCCAAGAGATGATACATACCACAACAATTGTTATCTACAATAGAAATGTTAAGTTCGTCCAATAGACAAACAAAGAAGAAATTGCTATAGAAAAAAGGAAAATAAAACACCAAGAAAAGCACTAAGGTGGTAGGAAACGTGAATGCCATTTTTATTACCAAAGCTTTAGGAAAGAACCCCACACCAGCTGCAACGAGACAATTGTGACTCCATCCAGGAAATGGAAACTTCATAAAAGTAGTGGTAATAACCAATGGTTTCTTTATAAATAAATTACATGTTCTCATCATCTTGGGTATCATTATTTGTAGTAAAAAAAATAGGCAGAAAAAATGCTTCCATTATCATTTCCACAATAAGGTATGTTAAACCATCATTTAATCCTATGATCTTCCTCAAAAACTCACATCACTGAACCATCATATCTGCACCAATGCCTAAAGTACATAGAAGGTAACTATATTGTGGTCATCAAAGAGGACAAGATAAGGAATATATCTAAACTCAAAACAAATTAGAATGATGTAGAAGAGCATGACCATGCATTAAACTTCAAGAATATCAACATTTTCATAAAAGTGGACATGGTTTATGGTTAACAATCAAATAATAAAATTATTGAGATGATCAAAAGTGTCTATCAATGAGATCATTTCACGCAGATAAGAATTTTATAATGGAAAGGATGATCTTCCATCACCACTGGATCAAATAGACTCAAATCATTCTAGACTCTATTAATTGTTACATTTTGTTTAATGGATAAACATGTATTTCTTACAAGACATTTAATGGCCTAAGTCAAGGGGACCCTCTTTCTCATTACCTTTTATAATTTTTATGTGGTTTTTTAGTCCTATGATGAAGAAAAAGGTCAAGGATGGGTCATTTTTACCTCTAAAAGTATCTAAAGATGTTCACACATCTTGTACTATTTTTGTTGATGACTGTATACCCTTTGGTAGAGTTGAGAAATGCAATGCAAGCACTCTTGAAAACATTCTTAATATGTCTAAAAGATGTTCATGATTGGCTATAAATCCCAACAAAAGAGAATTACTTCAAAAAATGTGCCTACAAAATGAGTTCATGGATACCTATAATGTTCCCATAGGTGAGTCCCCTATGAAGTATCTTTGGTTACCTCTTTTTCAAGGTACAGAGATTTAAAAGTATGTATCATCCACATTTTTACATAGTCAAAATGAAGCTTGAATGATGGATATCCAATCTATTTTCCTTTGTTGGTCAAACTAAGTCGATCAAATCCACATTGGTTGTCTTAATTTTTTTGGACAAGCTCCTTCCCTCTGACTACAAGTGACATGAATGAAGTTGACAGGCATTATAGGGACTTCTTGTGGGGAGATAAAGATAATGAAAATCATATCCAATGGTTTTCTTGGTACCAACTTATTTCTGTTAAAGACTTTATTCTTGACCAAATTAATTATGTTATTAGTGATGGTCAAGACACCCTACTGGGAAGATTAATGGATTGAGGGGAATTTTTCATGCAATATGGCTGACTCACTATCATGTCAATTAGAGATACAAAGGTTATCCATATCCATCTTTAGCATAAATAATGCAATTTGGGATATCACTACTACTAGATGTATGATTCCCTTACAAATTTTCTTGAGTATGATTAAGTCTCCTACTCAATGAAAAGATAGAATGCTTTGTAATGATATTATGAATCTCTAAATGATAGATTATTGGAACATGATCAGACAAAAGTTTGAAGAGGTGGAATGGGGAACTTGGCTAGAAAGTTTATATTTCTAGGCTAGAAGATTATATTTGACAAAGTCAATATTGTGGATAAGATAATGAGATGAGGTATACATGTGGTGTCAATATGGATGCTATGTTGTGAGAAATGTTAGAATTATGAACATCTTTTATTTTCATTTACATTTTCTAAAATGGTTTGGACTAGAATCCTTGAGGAAAAATATCATGTGGTAGGATTTCCCACAAATTTTATTGAGCTATGTAGATATAAATGCAAATGATCCCATATCACTGGTATCATAATTTTGTATCATATGTGGAGTATGTTGAACATAATTCATTCTAATAATTGTGTTCTTGATGTTAACAAAACCTTATATATGATTCTTTTATCTATGGGTAGATTGCATTTTTCCTACATAGAAGTATAGTTCAGTCATCCCCTCCCATTCTCTTTCCTGGTGTATATATGGATTGAACTCTATATGGAATTTGTATCTTAATAATAGTAGATCCAAGTGTCACATATTAAATTTGATTTTCATTAATAACCAAATCTATTTTTCAAGAAAATGACCAATGTACTTTCTTCACTAATCAACATAGTATCTATGTACAAGGGAGTCATGACAAGTGATTTAAGATGCTAAGAGAGGAATGTAAGGTAGTGTAGCACCAAGTAATGAATATATTGGTTATTGCAATCATCAACCAAAATGTAGAAAACTTCTATGAATACTATCACAAAAATATGATGTGTATATTATGATCTGAAAAAAAGAATAGATAGCCAGCCTCGCAAGTCGAGTGGTATTGTCAAACCTGGACTAATTGGGCACAGGAAGGAGCTTGATCTGTCTCATTAAAAGCTCAATCAGTTTCAAATAAAGGAAGAGAATCCTTAAACATTTGCAGTCATAATAGAAGTTGGAAAATAAACATGGAATGGAGAAGAGGAGCGGTGAGGGAGGATAAATAGCGCATATACCAATCTCTTGTGACTATGATGAGGAGTAGTCTCACATTATAAATGTTTAGAGGAGGAAAAATCAATGGATGACAACTTGAAGATTGTTTTGTAATGTAGGAGGAGAACTGATGGATGGTAGCTTGAAGATATCTTCAACATCAATGCTATGAAGAATATTAAATGCATGGAGAATGTTCTTTGGGTGATTACCTAGGAGTAAGAATCAATGACCAACATGCTAAGGAAGTGGCTTTTGTGTTGAAGTTGCCATTGATACGGCTAGAAGGAAGAACACCCTTGACCGGGGTACTTTTGATGTGGGGGAACACAAGTTTGTGATGTTAGTTGTTGGTCGGCCAAGTCTGGTCGACGATACATGGCTGCAGTCTACAGCGAGGGTGATCACACATATTGAGTGACAATATAGGGTTATTGAGAGAGGTTTTGGGGTGTTGAATCATAAGAGGTTATTATGCGCACGAGAGAGTTAGTAATATTATTAATAATACACACAAATATAAAGTTACATTTAAATGGAGAGGGGGAAATGTAGACATGATTATGTAATTTAAACAACATCATTTATTGTAAGTACACTGTCAAAATGGAAAAATGGTTTTAACTACATATAAATCATATGTAATTTAAAAATTGTAGTTAAATCATGTTTTCTTTGTAGCATATATTGTAAAGTCACCCCACATAATTAAAAATATATGGAATTTCATAAAAATTATTGAGTAACAAAACTTTTAAAAAGAAACCAAACTATTTACATCTAATCTAACCCTAGTTCTACATTTATAGGTTTTTCCAATCGACCGATTGGAAAGGAAATCAATCAATTGAACTCATTGTTTGGGAATATCATCAATTATTGATGGAGACATCACTTCCTATTCATTAAAAACCCATCAAAGACCTTCCGCATTTGCATTGGAATCAAATCTTCTCCTCCTTTCCAACATATTTCATCAGTGATGTCATTGCATCATCCAAATCTAATTCCTATAATTAAATATTACATGGGAAATGTAGAGAGATGGGCATGGAATGCAAATGAAATACATGTTGCATATTTTGATCAAAATAAAACATGATATTAATTATTTTAGATCAATCACCACAAGGACCTACTTTCATATCCACATTCCCAAGCAAAAAGTGTTTACAAACATTACATTGTTTTATGTATATATATACATATATGTATATATATGTATATATATATATATATATATCTATGCATATATATTTGTATGTATGTAACATGTATAATATCTGTGTGCATTATAATAGGTGAATAATGTGGACACGCATAGAAAAATAACCATTCACTAATGTTATCGATTTTAAAATCCAAGTCGGTGTTAAAAGTGTACTATGTCAACTCTAATACTAGTACCACTATAGGGTTAAATGTGTTCTAGTTATAAAACACCATTGTATTAAAGATAAAGAAAGAATACCAAAATGTACTTTGGTGCACACTAATCTCAAATCTTATGGTAGTGTAGAACCTGAACTTCTAGATCTAGATCAAAAGCATCATCTTCGTGCAACATCTAGGGTGTTAGTTCATAGTAATACCTCCTCATCTTAGGTATGGAATATGTGTACAAGTACATCATATGAAACATCATCCTTGCAGATTTAAGAAATCTTGGTGTACGACCATGGTCACCAAGAGGAAGCGGGACTAGAGTCATCAATGTGTTATAAATACTCACCCTATTACTCTCCTCCTATCATGGGATGCCATCCTTGGATGAGATTTTATCTTTCCAAGCTAGAAACTCATACATAACTTGTTTATTAATTATGTATATCACCCCTTGAATTTCCAACCCTTTTATATACGAGAATATCGGGCTCATAATTCTCAAAATGCAATCCCTTTCCTATTCATGACTCACAAATAGAATAAAATTAGGAATAACTCTAATAATTTTCCACTTTATCAACTAGGATACCCAATCAATCAACTGGTAAAATGCAAAAAGTCAAAATGATATGTGCTAGTCAGTTAAACCCTAAAAAGCTGGTTAGTTATACGCACATAATTTGGTATGTAAATATTTGCAACTTGTGTGTTGATTAAATGAAGCGGTATGTTAGAAAAATATAAAATTGGTTTGTTATGAACACAAAAAAAGTTGTGCATTTATGAAAACACAAGTAAGTCAGTAACAACTAAACTCTCATGTAGTTTTTATATAAGAAACAATTTATGGTCCATCATGAACATATAGTATAATTGTGAATTTATAAAAAATAAATATGGTGCTATTCACAGATAATATTCTAAGATAAGCACTGAAAGCAAGTGGGTATATAAAAAAATGTGTATATTTGTTTACAAAAATTGGTTTGTTAACATAATAAATAGGTGTGTTATACACATTTAACAATGAATGTTATTGTGTTATACACATGAAAAGTAACTATTATATGTAGAAAAATAATGAAATATATGACTTAAAAGTCCTGGTTGGAAACAACTAGGTAGCAGACCGACATCATTTGATGGAACCACTCTAAATTTGTGTTATTGTGGTTTGCTTGTTCCTCTCTTCTTTTCTGAGCACAAAGTTATTTTATTTTGTTAAAATTATTTTTTAAAACTCCATTCATTCCCCTCTAGAGTGTTTCAATTTATACACAAGAAAAGCAATAAATATACAAAAAAAGGTTGGTAACTCATATTAACAAAACATGGTTACTCGTTGCAATACAATTTAATTAACTATTCCCATGAAAATTGTGTATTGATCAAACAAATGATGGTTAGATAATACAACAAAAGGTAGTTTTTGTATTTAATGAAAAGTGTTTAGTGATGAAAAATAAAGCTAGTGATTTGTTTGAATCGAAGATGGTGAGTTGATCCAATAAAAGTTGGTTAGTTGATCTGATGAAAATTGGATAGTTTATTCAATGAAAGTTGGTTAGTAGTCCTAATGAAAGATGGAATGTTACACAACAAATATGTGTTTAAATAAATACAAACTTGCACCAATAGGTGATTGTACTTGTTCCCACAAGTTGAACTACACCTTCCGCCTGAACTACATGATATACACTAGTTGATGCCATTGGCCAATTTCTTTACTGGGAATTCCCCATCCTAGTGTTTCATTGTCAATATTAGGAGCATGACATAACTATCAACATCGGAGTGGACATGAATGTTGAGACTTTCCAACTCCACTTTTTTAGGATGAGACATTCCTGGTAGTCGGGTAATAGATTCAGTGCTAACATCATTAACTTCTAAGAGGCTTGTAACCAGCCTCAAATGCAACCTGGAAAGGGATATTTTGGTGCATGAAACTTACTACAGTGAAGTTCAATGAAAAAAGCAAATAAAGTAATCTTGATTCCACACATGAACCACATGCCGCAAGAAATATGAGGTTTATTGCAATATTTGAGATGATTATGAATCATAAAGATAGAACAAAATTTATAGAAAACTTATGTATACATTCAAAATGGTCAATGGTGGGGAATAAAGTTAGATAATCCATCTCAAAATTTCATTTATTATGCCTAATGTTGATTAATATCAATGTTTGGTTGTCTAGGTTTTGTTGGAAGTTTTTTTGCATACAAGTGAGAAACCTCATGTCTAAATATAAGAATAATGGTGTAAACACATGTTTAATATATTGCAAGAATAAGGAAAACCTAGTTGATACATATAAAAAATGATTGACTGCATATCAGTGACCTAAAAATTGAATATGAAAAACCTCATGCATGAATATGTGAAACCTCTCGTGCATCCAAAAAAAACCTAGTGAGCACATGCTCTACTCCTTTTATTGGAAAAGATGAAACCTTGTGCAGACAAATGCAAAATTTCATTCATGCATAGAGACAAACATGGTGATTGTATGTTCAGATCCTTGTATAAACAAAGGTGAAACCACATGTAGACATATGCAAACCTCAGTTATACAATCACTAAAACCTACAGGAATCCTTACATAGGAAAATTTGAAACCCCTTGCATGAATACGAGGAAAGAACTTACCATATGTGTGAAAACTTCATGCATGAACATTTCAAAACCTTTTACGTCAAATGGGTGACCTCCTTCTTGAATAGATTCATTGAAACTTCTTATAAGAAGGTGATGCATGTGTTTTTAGTTGCTTTTATAGGCTCATTTTCCTTTGCTTTCATGTGTAGTTTGGACATTTATATGACCTATTATGCATGGAATGTCATAGTTACCCTATATTTCCTTGTTTGCATCAAAATATATGATTTCAATCATTTTTTACTAGAATTGTATGCATTTCGAGCACTTACTATGCTTTATGTGTTTTCAGGTACAAGGCAGACCAACACAGCTCGGTACTACCAACACCACAAAAGTTGGTGGCACTGACTTGACCTCAGAGAGCCACTCGAAAACAACCCAGATCTTAGTGATACCGACCCAAGAAGTCGGTGGCACCGAGATACCATCAGAGAGCCCCGCGTGAATTAAAAAAACTCGGTGCTACTGACCCAAGAAGTCGGTACCACCAAGTTGATGTCAGAGAGGCAGCTTGAATTCGCAAGAAGTTGGTGCCACTGAGACATTGTTGATGGTATCGATAGGATCGGGATCGCATGACATAACTTAAGTGACTTGGTACCACTGACACATCAAGTCAGTACCACCGAGTCTTCTCGATCAGGCCAACTGTAGAATTACTTCTAATCTAATGGTGGATGAAATTTTGCAACCTTAGTTGTGCTTATGACTTAGGGGGACGACGACCAGACCTAAGGAGCGACCCATTTTCACTATACGACAATCAAAGAAAGAGAAGAGAAAGCCGGAGGACCAAAAGCTTCACCTGGGTGGATCCGAACACCAACAGAGGACGTTTCTGCCTCCAGAAGACAGCAGACCACATGACGGAGGGGATCATCCTGACAACCAAAGATCCAAGGGTTACCTTAGTTTTTACTATGTTCCCCACATTTTTATTCTTCCCTTCTATGTGTTTTGTCATGAAAACCATGCAAGGCTAAAAACAATTGTTCTTTAGGACCTGGGAGTAGCCCGTATATACACTGTAGTTGATCTTTATGCATTAATATCAATTTATCTCTCATTAATGGATATAATTCTATGGATGTTTCTTGATGAATTTATGCTTGATTGCCATGAATGGATTAATAGACACTTAATCATCTTGGGAGAGGGATTAAGGGTTGGAAAATATAGAATTACTCGTTTATTGTACCCTTTGGGAAAATCGGCGAATAGACATGGGGAGAAACCTGGAGTATTGATGTAAATCACCTAACTAATCAAACTAATAACTGTGGGAGTGGGATTGGCATTAATATAGGTAGTGAATTACATTGTAGAAGAAGGTAATTCTGGCTGCATGCTCCTTATCTAGGAATTGATATAATAGGTATTAGTGTGTAGGATAGATTGTAAGTGATATGTATGGCGAAACCATCATCCTAAGGAACTCATTCTCTTTTTTATTTACACAAATCATTTAATTCATTTTATTTAGTATTAATTTAGTAATTCAACCCAACTCAAACAACCATCATCGACTTAGCTGATCGATTTGTAGTTAGTAGTAGTTTCTAGAGAAACACTTCCCCGTGTTCGACTCAGGCCTCACAGGTCCATTATTACTGAGATACGTTCACTTGCATTTTGCGTACGGTAAACACATGTTAAGTTTTTGGCGTCGTTGCTGGGGAAGCGGCAACATATAGCACTATGAAAGCTGCAGTCGGCCACTCTAGGCCATTTTTTTAAATTTATTTTTTTATTATTCAAACTGAATCCTAATAATCGCTTCATTCAAATATAATCTTATGAAGTTGGAATTCATTTTCTTTGTTTTAGGTACACTAGTGCATGGTGTGAACGAGAGCTCTAGACTACGGTAAGCCATATTCACCAGGTTTTGGGCAAGTAGAGTTTTTGAAGGGAGAGTGAGTGTAGGGAATACCTATGGACAAGTTCAGCAGAACGCCTTCACCGAATCCTCCTGTGTTAGAAGAAATAGAGGCACTAGTAGCACCTGAACTGAGAGAAATGGGGGACAAAGTAGAGGAACCAGAAGAGCAAACTATATGGGAGAAAATCAAAGCTTCATCGTTTACAGCCCAAAAAGGGCCCATCAAAAAACAAGCTATAAACGTGGGTAGCTATAAGATAGAGCCTAGCCTCATTGCTCTAGTCAAGGCCCAAGCATTCCATGGTCATCCTTATGAAGATCTGGTGACACACATTAGAAATTTCATAGAGAGCTATGACATGGTAAAAATAGATAGGATACTTGCTAGCACAATCTACCCCAAGTTGTATTCATCCTCACTTGCAGATGGGTCAAAGTCATGGTTCAATAATTTCGATGATGAGATCATAGAGTTGTAGGACCAGATGATTGATGTGTTCTTTGAACGCTAATTTCCACCATAGAAGACTAATGATCTAGTAAAGAAGATTTACAACTTTAGGCAGCAAGCTAAGGAGTCATATTCTGAGGCATGGGAGAGATTCCAAAACATGCTTAGGAAAGTGCCTCATCATGGCATTGATCTGCATGGACAAGCTAAGATCTTTTACTGTGGTCTGAACAAAGTGGAGCAAACAACTCTTGACAGTGTAGGAGCAGGGTTATTTCTGAACAATATGAGATCCCCAAGAACATGTCAAATAATCAATCCTGGGGAGAAGAAAGAGAGACACCAGCCACAATAAAGATTGTAAGTGAATCTAAAGTAATATCTGCCTTGAATGAGAAGTTGGATCTCATGGCTAAGTCATTATGTGCTCCAGATAGAGGCCTAATGAAGAATAGGAAGAGGAGTACAAATATGTGTGCCATGTTCAATAATGGAATAATGATTATTCATGGAGGAAAGACCCCAAGTTCTCATTGAAGGACCCCAATAACTTTCAACAAGATCCTTCTCAAGCACAACAGCAGCCACTAAGCCCGCAGCAGTTCAGTGGTCAAGCCCAATACACACTGGAACAGTAGAAGATTGATAAGATTGAGCAGATGCTAGGCAAGTTGGTGAGTCAGAATGAGCTACAGATTGCATAGACACAAAGGGACTTGTAGAATTAGTGGTTGCGCATTCGTAGTATCGAGACACATATATCCCAGATTGCAGCGGATGTGAATGTTTCGAAGCAGCTGATGCAGCAGGGTTTTTTGATGAACGCCAATGTACCTTCCAAAAATCAATAGGTGAAAGTGGTTCTACTCTATAGTGGTAGAAAGATACTAAATGGATCACCACAGAATGTAGTGAGAGAAGATGCAGACACTCAAGTTAAGCCAATGGAAATAGAAGAAGTAGACACTACAGACCAAGAGAAGATCACAGAGGAACAAGTTGATGAGGCAGGAGGCAACAAGACTCAAGCACACATTCCACCTCACCAGAGGGCACCTGTGATTTTGGTGCCATTTCCAAATAGTTTGAAGGATACAAATATGGATAGGCAGTTCAAGAAGTTTCTAGACATCTTTCAGAAACTATCAGTGAACATACCTTTGATTGATGCAATTAAACAAATACCATCTTACAGGAAGTTCTTGAAAGATATCATTACTAAGAAGATCAATATCCCAAAATCTTATGTGGTGGTGCTTAAAGAACAATGCAGTGCTTTTATTTTGGGCACACTACCACCCAAAAGACAGGATCCCAGTTGCTTTAATATCACATGATTTATTGGGAAGATAAAATTCAGAGAAGCTTTGTGTGATTCTGGGGCAAGTATCAATCTGATGCCCCTATCTACTTTCAAGAAGCTTGGACTCAAAGAAACCAGAAGGAGTAGCATGACAATCCAGTTGGAGGACAACTCTATAGTGAAGCCATATGGAATTTGTGAAGATGTTCTAGTGAAGGTGGACAAGTTCATTTTTCCTACAGATTTTGTGGTTATGGAGATGCAAGATGACCATGGTAATGAACTCCTACTGGGGAGACCATTCCAAGCTACTATAGACATGATACTTGAGATGGACAAAGGATGCCTCACTATGGGAATCCAAGATGATAGATTTGAAATAAAGATGTTGGATCATTCCCAAGCAATGGGAGATAAGGCACAGTGCAAGATGCTTCAGCAGGTAGACACACAAAAAATCTTTGTTTCTGGGGAAGCCATTCTTGGATATGGATCATGTGATGACAAGAGTGGATAAATGCACTATAGTTGCTGACATCCTGGAGAACACTAAGGTACTTTCTTTGACTCAAGCTATGCGCTATCTAGGAGATGATGGGGATGATAATGACCAAGCTACAAAAGAAGAAGTAAAGGTTGATTCTATGATAGGGTCATCTCCACAGTTACCTATAGAAGCCTACTTGACAAATAGAGTGGATGATAGCTTATGCAACAATCGTTTCGAGGAGTGCATTTATCTGTTAAACATAGTACCTTGTTATTATGCAAGGCACTTTGAATATCTAGGACCACCACCCCCCTTTGGTTCTGTCTCTTTTGAGCCCACTAGACCTGGAGCTGAAGTTGTTACCTCCACATTTAAAGTATGTGTTCCTTGCTACAGAAGAATAGCTACCAGCGATCATCTCATTGTCTCTTAGTGATGAGGAGGAGAAGTAGGTTATCACTGTGTTGAAGAACCACCAATCTGCATTTGGTTGGTCTGTAGTAGATATAAAAGGGATCTCACAGCCTTATGTCAACATAAGATCTGTCTTGAAGAGGGAGTGAAGGCAATTGTTTCACCTCAGTGGCGTCTCAACCTGATCATGACTGAGGTGGTCAGGAAGGAGGTCGTCAAACTCTTATCCGCATGTATAATTTATGCAATATCTAATTCTATGTGGGTGAGTCCTATGCAGGTAGTTCCCGAGAAAGGGGGATTATAGTTACCACAAATGAAACCAATGAACAGATTTCCACCAAACTTGTGACAGGTGGCATGTTTGTATTGACTACTGCCGGTTGAATGTATCCACCTTGAAGGACCATTTCCCACTACCCTTTAATTACCAAATCCTAGAAAGTTTATCTGGTCTATCTCACTTTTGTTTTCTCAATGGGTATTCCGGCTACAATCAGATTTCTATAGAGACTAAGGATCAAGAGAAATCCACTTTCACCTGCCCTTATGGCACTTTTGCTTATTGCTGAATGCCTTTTGGTTTATGTAATGCACCTGTTACATTTCAAAGGTGTATGCTCGCCATTTTTTCTGATATAGTGGAGAGGTGCCTTGAGGTTTTCATGGATGACTTTTCAGTTTATGGAGAGTTGTTTAGTGAATGTTTGCATAATTTGGATAGGGTGTTGCAAAGATGTGAGGACACTCACCTGGTTCTTGATTGGGAAAAGTGTCACATGATGGTGAGTGTTATGACCCCACCTTTCGGTAACCCCCAATTAAGGGAGACCGAGAGGTCGAAGCCGCACACATAATTTCCATATCAAAGGTTCGGCAATTAACCAAGAACAATTATTAAATTTTAACAGACTAAACTAGAAAGTTGTAATAAATAAAATTTTGCATACCTTTGAAAAATTTGGATTTCTAAACTTCTATCCAGAACTGGGACTAATCTAACTAATCCTCCTAGAACTTTAAATCATTTATTGCACAATATGATGAATTACTGTTTGTCCTTTTGGTTTTGTACCTAAAACTCTGACTAACAAAACATCGGTTAGCCAAAGTTGGTTTGTGGGGGAAACACTAATCGTGCAATTATCCATAACAATGTATTGCAATCAATTATAGTTTAACAAACAATTTTACAGTTTAAATATAACTACGTGATCCATGTATATCCTATCCCCATTATGCCCCTCATGATCCCACCTAACAGGTGAATCAGTTTCTAGGATTGAGTCACATGGCACTACCTGTAGGTAGCCCACTCCTTAACTCATGGCATGCTAAGAGTCTCATGGCACTACACAAGAGTGGCCCAGTTTGTAACTCATGATAGCCTAGACCTTACTCTAGGTTATCCTTTTTAGCCTTTGCATAGCCACAGGGGTGGACCCAGATCTAAGCCAGTTATATGTATACATTTATAGTGATAGTCATAGTCACTCTATAGTTGCATGAAATAAAAGCGTCCAACAGTTAATTTCAAGCAACCGATAAAAACCTCGACAATCCCTCGGAAAACTAACTTGGAATATTCATAAGCGTAACCACATACCTGTATTTGCATATTTGGATACAAAACCAACTATGTAGAGAGAGAAAATCCAAACAAGCAAGAAAAGTGCATAGAAACCCTGAAATAAAAGTATAAGTTTCCTTTTATTAATATTTACCCAATTTCATCATATTCCTTAGGGTTTCTATTCCAATTTTTAGGGTTTCCTTGGAAATTAGGGTTTTGCCTCTATTCTTAGTTAATAAGAACCCTAATTCATCAAATCTACTTAAAACCTTTAAATTCTCTCATTTTAATATTCCTAACAGTATTATGATCATTAGTTAGTAATTTACCTCCTTAATATGAAATATCATGGTTTTCCTCTTCTTTTACCCCAATTAGGGTTTTCATATATATTATTATTCTTCATTTATGGATTAAAACCCTAAAACTACCAAATTTGTATACAAAACGGATGAAAACTCTATATTACTAATCAATAGGTTAATACCTTTCAAATTAACCTATTAATCTTCAAATATGCACCCTTTATATACAATTAGGGTTTCTAATTACTTTTTAATGCATTTTTCTACCAAATTAAAGAACTTTTGCAAAAAGAAATAGAACCAGGTTCTCAAATTATTTTTATCAGGTTCCTTGTATTTCTCTACACAAATTTCATGTATAAAGTTTCTTCATATGAGATTCCTAGCGTTCTCTATTAATTTTGCAAAGAAAAGCTATTTTTTTGATTATTTGATAAGAGAGGGGAATATATCGAATTTCTGTGATCGTTGGATCAGTGTGCCAATAGTCTCGGCTTGATATGACGCTCCTGCTTGTCATCCTCTTCTTTTTATCTTGAACTGGCGGCGCCGCCGCAGCAGGGGCTCGTCGGAGCGATGACAATCGCACGAGGGAGAGGGTGCTGAGACCTAAGGACCTGCCGCCAGGGTTCGTGAGGGTGAGGGGATCCAGGAGAGGTCCTATTTATAGGGCGTGGAGGCTTCCTTAGGGTTTCTTCAACCCTGCCGCCGCCCTTTCCTTTGGCCTAATTGGGCGATTCATGTAGAAGCTTCCACAGACCGATAAACCAGGGTTGAGAGAGTTTGTCCTCCCGAACTCATTGGGAAGGTTTCCAAGATCACACGCCCACTGGATCGCGAGAAAAGTGATGGGGGAAATTCCCATGTAACCGTTCTATAGTCCCATTTCTACTGGAACTCGGTGATAGGAAGTGCTGGTTGGATCAAGATCCAACGGGCAGCAATGCTCGCGCTCAGCCAAATAAGGAAAATGATTTCCTAAATTCTAAGATAAAACCATATTTGAGGAATTCTTGAAAAAGCAATAACTCCTAAATCATAATTCCTTTTTAATTCAAATTTTGAGGGAACCTTGTTTGTACTTTTATATCACTTCTAGTATAAATTGAGATCATTATCTCAAGAAAATGATTCCTTTTCTTCAGTTGCAAGAAAACACCTATTTATGCATAGGTTCCTCATATTTCCTATTCCTTTTTGCCATTATGTAATTATCCTGAGTTCCTCGAACCCCAAGGAACCTTTATATTATGAAATTATATTTTAGAAAAATATCCTTAGCCTTTTATTCTTATTTTATTTATTTTCTTATGTATTCCTTTATTCAATTGAATTCCTTTTTCATTTCTTTTTCTTTTAATTGGGCTTATTGGCCAATAAGGCCCTTCAAGAAAGCATACAAGGCTATCATACACGAAATTCATTCAAATCAACTCATCAAATCAATCATTGATTTCATTTATATTTTTAAAAGAGTTTTACAAATCTCATTACATGCTTTAGAAAATGGGGTTATAACATCCTCCCCTCCTTATAGGAATTTTGCCCTCAAAATTCATCAATCAAACAAACAAATTGGGATATGCCTTTTCCAAGTCCGTCTTCAGCTCCCATGTTTCCTCATCCTCTCCATTGTTCTTCCAAAGAACCTTTACCATCTCTATATTCTTATTTCTGAGCTCTTTTACCTTGGTATCTAGAATCCGCAAAGGCAACTCAGGATAAGTTAGCTTTCCTTGAAGCTCAATGGGTTCAATTCTCAGCACATGGCTCAGATCTTGCACATATTGCTTCAGATTGGACACGTGAAACACATCGTGCATCATACTATATTGAGGGGGTAACACCAAAAGATATGTGGCTTCACCAATCCGTTCTAACACTTCAAACGGACCCACGTATCAGGGGCTCAACTTTCCCATGTTCTTAGCTATAGATCAGAGCGGTCAGATTTTCATAAAAACATGTTCTCCCACAGCGAAATGCACATCAGTCTGCTTCACATCAACATACGACTTCTGTCGATCTTGGGCTCTCTTTTTCCTTTGCCTGATCAAAGTGACTTTATCAGCATACACTTGGAGTTCATCTGACCTCAATAAGGTCCTTTCTCCAACATCATCCCGGTGAAGTGGTGACCGACACGGTCTCCCATAAAGAGCTTCATATGGAGGCATCCTGATACTGGCTTGGTAACTGTTGTTGTAAGCAAACTAGACTAAAGGTAGGTATTGCTCCCATGATCCACCCCAATCGAGCACACAAGCTCTCAGCAAATCCTCTATGGTCTGGATTGTCCTTTCTGACTGACCATCTGTCTGGGGGTGATAAGCGGTATTGAACTTCAACCTTGTACCTAGTTCCTCTTGAACCTACTTCCACAACTTGGAAGTAAACTTTGGGTCTCTATCGGAGATGATGGAACCGGGTACGCCATGCAAACACACTATCTCTCTAATATACAGCTCAGCTAAATTCGACACTTTGGCAGTAGTTTTCATGGCAAGGAAGTGTGCTGACTTGGTAAGGCGATCTAGCACAACCCATATCGCATCATGACCTCTCTTGGTCCGAGGTAGACCCACCATGAAATCCATGGTGATCTGCTCCCATTTCCACTCTGGAATCTCTTTAGACTATAAAAGTCCACTGGTTCGTTTGTGTTTAGCCTTCACCATTTGGCACGTAAGACAATTGGCCACATAAGCTGCAATGTCTCTCTTCATTCCTAGCCACCAGAAAAACCTTTGCATGTCCTTAAACATCTTAGTAGTTCTCAGGTGTATTGTGTACTTAGAACCATGAGCCTCTTGTAGGATACGTTCCTTCAACTGGGAATCTTCGGGAACCCATATGTGAATCTCAAATTGAATTCCTCCATCTATTCCCAAAGAATGACGGGTCTAAGGCTTCTTCATCAAGTCCTTCATCTTGTCAAGTCCCCCACTGGCCAACTGTGCTGCAACAATTTCACTCAACAATTCTGATTGTATCTAGATGTTGGCGAATCGAACTCGATCGTCTAACGGTTGAGGAGACCATTCTACCAACTCTTCTAAGCTCTTCCACTGACTGGACAAAATAGCTGCACACCTGATTTGTTTCTAACTCAAAGCATTCGCTACGACGTTCGCCTTTCCTGGATGATAAGTGATGGTGAAGTCGTAATCCTTCATGTACTCCATCCATCATCGTTGTCATAGGTTTAAGTCTTTTTGGGTCAGAAGGTATTTCAGGCTCTTATGGTCAGTGAGGATCTCAAAAGTAGCACCATACACGTAATGTCACCAAATCTTCAAGGCATGGATGATAGCAGCTAACTCCAGGTCGTGTGTCGGGTAATTCACCTCGTTGGGCTTGAGTTGTCGGGAGGTATATGCAACCACATGTTGATTCTGTTCCAACACACAGCCAACTCCCATCTTTGATGCATCGGTGAAAATCATAAAACCCTCATTGCCTGATGGTAGAGTCAAAATGGGTGCAGTGGTCAGCTTCTCTTTCAGCTCCTAGAAACGAGCCTCACAAACATCATACCACACAAACTTCACATCTTTCTGAGTCAACATGGTCAAAGGTAAGGTGGTCTTTGAGAAATCTGCGATGAAGTGTCGATAGTATCCTGCTAACCCCAAGAAGCTTCGAATCTCGAAGGGATTCTTCAGTGTTGTCCAGTCACGGACTGCCGACACTTTAGCTGGATCTACCGTGATCATTCCTCCTGAGATGATGTGTCTGAGGAACATGGCTCGGTCTATCCAAAACTCACATTTAGATAATTTCCCATAGAACTTCTTCTTTCTCAAGATATCAAGGACTTTACTTAGGTGGTCTTGGTGTTGATCTTAGTCATCTGAATAAACCAGTATGTCATCTATGAATACTATGACAAATGAGTCATGGAAGGTCTAGAACACACTATTCATAAGGTTCATGAACACACTGGGTGCATTGGACATCCCAAAAGGCATAACCACAAACTCATAGTGGCCATACCGAGTTCTAAAAGTGGTTTTCCAGATATCCTCACTTTTAACTCTCAACTGGTGGTAACCCGATCTCAAGTCGATCTTGGAAAAGACTCGAGCTGACCTCAACTGGTCAAACAAGTCATCTATCCGGGGTAAAGGGTATTTGTTCTTAATGTTATCCTGGTTGATCATCTGGTAGTCTATGCACATTAGGAGTGAATCATCTTTTTTCTTTACGAAAAGAACTGGTGCTCCCCATGGTGGTGTTCTAGGGAGGATACAACCCTTGTCTAACAATTCCTGCAATTGTTTCTTTAACTCGAGCAACTCAATAGGGGCCATTCTATAAGGTGCTCGTGAAATAGGGTTTGTCCCAGGAGCTAGCTCTATGGAGAAATCTACCTCTCTCTCAGTAGGAATCCCTGGCAGATCATCTGGGAAAACATCTGCATAGCTCCTAACTACCTCTATTTCTTTTAAGGGTTGCACCTTGGGTTCTGGCTCGGTGACTACTGCTAGGAAAGCTTGACACCCTTTACTCATCATCTGCTCTGCCTTCAAGGTTGACACATACAGGCTGGTGGTGGCATCCTTCCTACCCCTAATGACAAAAGGTGGGTGACCTGGTCTCTTAATGATCACTTTCTTCTCCCTAAAGTCAATATTGGCCCTATAAGTATAAATCCAATCCATGCCAATGATTACATCAAAATCATTCATGTCAAGAAGGACAAAGTTTGTAGGAAATTCATGATCTCGATATTTCACAGGTATCACTGAAGTTTTCAAAAGGGAAGTAAAGATCCGACCACTCGGGGTTGTAACATCTAAGTCATACCCTAAATCCTTGATATCAAAACAAAGCATAGTTGCAAGATTTCTCAAAATGAAAGAATTAGTAGATCCAGAGTCAAACAAAGCTTTCACATTATGTCCCATGACTTCAAGCATGCCTACATTGTTTTTCATCATGCATTATACCATTACATGCTTAACTTTAAAACATAAAAGAAAACTCTAAGGGTTATTACCCTCAATCAACCGATTAGCATTAACTTGAGCTTCCTCATTATCAATGGCAAACACCCAAGCTTGCCTCCTCTCTCCAGCAGCTGGGGCTGCAACTATAGGTGGGGTTTCCACATGTGGGGCTGCTACTAGTAGAGCTGCTACTAGTGGAGATGCCACTTGTCCTGGCCCTCTAGGATCTGGCATAGGACAAACGGATTGCAGATGTCCTTCTTGGTGGCATCGAAAGCATGTCTTCTTCTTGTAGCGACACTCACCGGCGTGCCCCTTTCCGTAGGTGCAGCAAGGAGGTCGGTTGTTCTCTTGACAGGGTTTCCCTTTTCATCCATGTCTTCCTTTATCTTGATGACATAACTTGACCCTTATTGTGGTTGTTTCTCAGGCCTTGGGTTCCTTCAGTGAAACCCAAGTACCCCTTGGGTGGAAACTGGGAAGGCATCACAGTCCTTTCCATGTCTAAAGAAGTGTTGTAGGCTTCGACAAAGGTTTTCAGCTTGCTTGCCATCACATGGGGTCTGATGGCAGGGTGAAGATGCTCTATGAAGTGATCCACCCTTCTTTCTTCATCCATCTTGTACCCAAAATGCTCTAGGATCCTGAACTTGCGCCCGAAGTCCGCCACAGAAGAGTTTCCTTGGGTCATGTTGGTGAACTCCCTTTCCTTTTCCTTCATGGAGGTGAAGATCGCCTTGAAATCAGCCCATGCCATAAGTTCCTCTGTCAAATCTCGGCCGGTGATGTGGGTCTCCCACCATATCTTGGCTGCTCCTTCCAGGAGGTGAGCAACAAAGAGGCCTTCTTGCTCGGTTGTACCTCAAGCATACTGAATCCATTCTCGACTGCAAGCATCCAAGCTTCTTCCTTGTCGACTACCTCGGTCTTATCTTCTCCCCAAAACTTCTCGATGTTCAACTTGATGAAGTCCAGGATGGTGGCTCCTAGTCGAGGACAAACCGGAAGTGGCTCACCATTCTCAGCTCTGGCTAGGTCTCTGAGAGCCAAGACATTAATGGCCTCTGTCAGCTTCTTCTGTTGCTCCATCCACCAACCAGCAGGGGTGTGGATCATCATGGTCAATTCTGGACCTCTAGCTTGGTCTTCTTCCATATGGTCTACTTCCTCGTACACATGTTGCTCCTCATACCCTTGGTCCTGTTCTTAATCAAGGTTGCTGAAGGGTATCAGGTCAGGGTTAGGGACCTCATGAGTGGTCACCTCGAGTCTCTTCCTCTTCTTAGAGGATGCACCATCTTGGTTCCTCTTTCTCTTTTCTGAAGATCCCTTTCCTTTGCAGGGAGGCCAAGCACTCCTAGCTGGGTTCCCAGTGCCCTCGGGAATAACAACAGTCTTGGTACGAGCCGTCTACATAAGCATAACCAACATGCCTTTAGTTTATCATTAAACTAATTATACTTATGTCGATGATGTCTCATTGTGTATCTTTTATTCATTTGATGGAGGATTCCTTAATCCTTAACTTACTTTCCCATACCACATGAGGGTGAGGAAGAGAGAGAAAACCCTAACTCTTAAAATCCTTACTAGAATATGTGATGAGAAGGGATGAATAAGATAAGAAAGTCCTAAAGGTATCTTATTTCGATTCATACCCTAAGACTTTGGCCAGGCATTCACACAGATCTGGGAGTCCTCGTATTCCGACTAGCGGTGCGGAGGAAAATATTGCCAGCCCCCGGTCATGATCCTTTTCTAGACACCTCCGTCTTTCGGATAGTCCTCTAATAACTCCCTTGGGTTCTATGGAGTTTGTAAAATTTAATAATTATTAATGGTTAAGTGAGGAACATAGGCTCTGATACCAAATGTTATGACCCCACCTTCTGGTAACCCCCAATTAAGGGAGACCGAGAGGTCGAAGCCGCACACATAATTTCCGGATCAAAGGCTCGACAATTAACCAAGAACAATTATTAAATTTTAACAGACTAAACTAGAAACCTGTAATAAATAAAATTTTGCATACCTTTGAAAATTTTGGATTTCTAAACATCTATCCAGAACTAGGACTAATCTAACTAATCCTCGTGGAACTTTAATTCATGTATTTCACAATATGACGAATTATTGTTTGTCCTTTTGGTTTTGTACCTAAAACGCCGACAAACAAAACGTCGGTCAGCCAAAGCTGGTATGTGGGGGAAACACAAATCGTAAATTATCCATAATAATGTATTGCAATCAATTACAGTTTAACAAACAATTTTATAGTTTAAATATAACTACGCGATCCATGTATATCCTATCCCCATTATACCCCTCATGATCCCACCTAGCAGGTGAATCAGTTTCTAGGGTGGAGTCATGTGGCACTACCCGTAGGTAGCCCACTCCTTAACTCATGGCATGCTAAGAGTCTCATGGCACTACACAAGAGTAGCCCAGTTTCTAACTCATGATAGCCTAGACCTTACTCTAGGTTATCCTTTTTAGCCTTTGCAGAGCCACATGGGTGGACCCAGATCTAACCCAGTTATATGTATACATTTATAGTGATAGTCATAGTCACTCTATAGTTGCATGAAATAAAAGCATCCAACAGTTAATTTCAAGGAACCGATAAAAACCTCGACAATCCCTCAGTAAACTAACTTGGAATATTCATAAGCGTAACCACATACCTGTATTTGCAGATTTGGATACAAAATCAACTATGTAGAGAGAGAAAATCCAAACAAGCAAGCAAAGTGCATAGAAACCCTATAATAAAAGTACAAGTTTCCTTTTATTAATATTTACCCAATTTCATCATATTCCTTAGGGTTTCTATTCCAATTTTTAGGGTTTCCTTGGAAATTAGGGTTTTGCCTCCCTTCTTAGTTATTAAGAACCCTAATTCATCAAATCTACTTAAAACCTTCAAATTCTCTCATTTTAATATTCCTAACAGTATTATGATCATTATTTAGTAATTTACCTCCTTAATCTGAAATATCATGGTTTTCCTCTTCGTTTACCCCAATTAGGGTTTCCATATATATATTATTCTTCATTTATGGATTAAAACCCTAAAACTACCAACTTTGTATACAAAACGTATGAAAACTCTATATTACTAATCAACAGGTTAATACCTTTCAAATTAACCTATTAATCTTCAAAGATGCACCCTTTATATACAATTAGGGTTTCTAATCACTTTTTAATGCATTTTTCTACCAAATTAAAGCACTTTTGCAAAAAGAAATAGAACTAGGTTCTCAAATTATTTTTATCAGGTTCCTTGTATTTTTCTACACAAATTTCATGTATAAAGTTTCTTCATATGAGATTCCTAGCGTTCTCTATTAATTTTGCAAAGAAAAACTATTTTCTTGATTATTCGATGAGAGAGGGGAGTTTATCGAATTTCTGTGATCATTTGATCGGTGCGCCAATAGTCCCAACTTGATCTGATGCTCCACGTCAAATTCCTCCAGTAATAGAGTTGCAAGCCCCACTCGTTCTTCTGGCCCGTTGGATCCTACTTGAGTCCACCGTGTTTCACGATCCGACGACTCATGCTCGTCGTCCTCCTCTTCTTTTTATCCTGAACTGGCAGCGGCGCCACGGATGGGGCTCGTCGGAGCGATGACAATCGTGCAAGGAAGAGGGTGCCAAGACCTAAGGACCTACTGCCAGGGTTCGTGAGGGCGAGGGGTACCAAGAGAGGTCCTTTTATAGGGTGTGGAGGCTTCCTTAGGGTTTCTTCAACCCTGCCGCCGCCCTTGCCTTTGGTCTAATTCGGCGATTCATGTAGAAGCTTCCACAGACCGATAAACCAAGGTTTAGAGAGTTCATCTCTCTCTCCTGAACTCATTGGGAAGGTTTCCAAGATCACACGCCCACTGGATCACGAGAAAAGCGATGGGGGAAATTCCCCTGTAACCGTGCTACAGTCCCAGTTCTATTGGAAATCGGTGATAGGAAGTGCTTTTTAATTCAAATTTTGAGGGAACCTTGTTTATACTTTTATCTCACATCCGGCAGAAATTGAGATCATTATCTCAAGAAAACGATTCCTTTTCTTCAGTTGCAAGAAAACACCTATTTATGCATAGTTTCCTCATATTTCCTATTCCTTTTTGCCATTACGTAATTATCTTGAGTTCCTTGAACCCCAAGCAACCTTTATATTATGAAATTCTATTTTGGAAAAATATCCTTAGCCTTTTATTCTTCTTTTATTTATTTTCTTATGTATTCCTTTATTCAATTGAATTCCTTTTTCATTTCTTTTTCTTTTTCTTTCAATTGGGCTTAATGGCCAATAAGGCCCATCAAGAAAGCATACAAGGCTATCATACACGAAATTCATTCAAATCAACTCATCAAATCAATCATTGATTTCATTTATATTTTTAAAAGAGATTTACAAATCTCATTACATGCTTTAGAAAATGGGGTTATAATAGTCAGTGAAGGAATAGTTCTTGGACACAAGGTGTCCAACAAGGGCATGGAAGTTGATCCAGTCAAAATTGAGGTTATTTACTCACTACCTCCACTAACACCAGAGAATGGAGTTAGGAGTTTCTTAGGTCATGCAGGATTTTATCGCCAATTCATAAAAGACTTTTCAAAATTTCCAAGCCTTTGTCTGAGCTTTTAGAAAAAGATGTTGATTTTGCTTTTTATTAACTATGTTTAAAAGCTTTTGAAACACTCAAAGAAAAATTCATTTCTATGCTGGTTATGTAGGCTCCGAATTGGATTCTCCCATTTGAACTGATGTGTGACACATCATATTTTTTAGTGGGAGCGGTGTTGGGTCAATGTCGTGATAAAGTTCCTACTATTATCTATTATGCATCTAAAACTTTAAATGGTGCACAAATGAGCTACACCAGTACTGAAAAGGAGTTATTAGTAGTAGGGTTTGCCTTTGAATTTTTTTGACAATACCTAGCAGGGTCTAAGGTGATAGTCTGGAGAGACCACACCGCTATCAAGTATTTGTTGTAGAAGAAGGATGCAAAACCTAGACTTATTAGGTGGATTCTTTTGTTATAGGAATCTGATATTGAGATTAAAGGCAAAGCAGGTGTGGAAAATGTAGTGGTTGATCATCTTTCTAGGTTAGAGAGATCCGATGAGAGAGATAAAGATATCCCCATTATTGAGGAGTTTCCAGATGATAAACTATTTGTTGTTCAATCTAATGACCCAATGATTGTAGATATAGTGAATTACTTGGCTTTTAAGGAGATACCTGCAGATTGGGGTTACCAGGAGAAAAAATAGTTTTTCCATTCTTTAAGATTTTATATCTAGGATGACCCAATTCTTCTCAAGCAATGTAGGGATGGTCTATTGAGAAGGTGTGTTCCTGAGTGTGAAGTAGAGAGAATTCTATCACATTGTCACTCTCTACCCATGGGTGGGAACCATGCTAGCTCCAGGACGACAGCTAAAGTCCTAGAGAGTGGGTTCTATTGGCCCACTTTATTTAAAGATGCACATAATTATGTTCTTCGTTGTGATGCTTGTCAACGTGCAAGTACAATTTCAAAGAGACATGAGATGCCCTTAAATGTATTTCAAGAGGTCAAAGTTTTTTATCTTTGGGGTATAGACTTTATGGGTCTATTTGTGTCATCCAATTTGTACCTGTACATTCTTCTTGCAGTTGACTATGTGTCTAAGTGGGTGGAAGCAATTCCAACCTGCACCAATGATGCGCAAGTGGTGTGCACATTTGTGAAGGATTACATTTTCTACAAGTTTGGTGTCCCTCGCCTAATCATTAGTGATGGTGTCTCACACTTCACTAATAGGCAGTTTGGAGCTCTCTTGAGCAAATACGGGGTGAAACATCGTGTGGGTACCCCATATCACCCATAGACTCAAGGTCACGTTAAGGTTTCAAATAGGGAAGTTAAGTAGATCTTAGAGAGAACAGTCTCAACCAATAGGACGAACTAGAGTTATGTTCTTAATGATGCACTCTGGGTCTATAGAATAGCTTATAAATCTCCAATAAGTACCACACCTTTTAGGCGATCTATGGACGTGCATGCTATTTACTTGTAGAATTAGACCATATAGCCAGATGGGCTATGAAGAAACTGAACTTCAATTTAAATGAAGCAGGTAAGAAGATATTTCTAGAATTAAATGAATTAGATGAGCTAAGGATGAACGCTTATGAAAGCTATAGGATATATAAGGAGAGGACAAAGACACATTCTTAATAGGGTGTTTCTATTTAGGCAGACGGTCCTCCTGAGGACAAAGACACATTCTTAATAGGGTGTTTCTATCTAGGCAGACGGTCCTCCTCTTTAATTCTAGGCTTAGACTGCATCCAGGAAAGTTGAGGTCCAAGTGGAGTGGATTGTTTGTTATTGAGAAAGTTCACCCCCATGGCATTGTGACCATTATAGATGGGAGTAGGTCATTCCTTGTTAATGGCCAAAGTCTCCAGCATTATTTTGGAGGGGAGGTAGACCCAAGGTTAGAGGAGGTGCAACTTTTCACCAATCCTTAGTTTTATGCTCTAAGATCCGTCTAGTCTAGGACGTTAAACAATGATGCTTGTCAGGAGGCAACCCAATGTTTATCGCACTTCTTAGATTCAATTTTCATGTTTATATGTACTTTCAATTTGAATTTTAGTAAAAAAAGGTACCTTGGTCTGTTCTTTTTGAGTGTGCAAGACAAAGCATGTCGGTACCACTGAGTCAATCAGTCGGTGGTACCAAAATAGGGTCAGCATTTTTGCAAATCAGCAGCGCCAACTCGGTAGCACCGACCAACGTCAGTACCACCGAGTCTCTAGAGACGTGTCACAGTTTAACTAATAAGGAATCGGTACCACTAACACTTCTTATCAGTGCTACCGACTTCTGGGCATTCACAGGCTCAGAATACCGAGTCCATTTTTCATGAGCACCGATAAAAATGCAAAATATATGTAGCACTGACCAAGGAAGTTGGTACTACCGACTCATCATGTCAGCAATCCAAGTGGTCACGATCCAACATCTCAGATGCACTTCATCGAGCGGTCAGTGGCACCGATCTGTGGCATAAGTCGGTACTATCGATGATTTTTTCGGTACCACTGACGTAGGGTGATCCGTGCACATCATGTCAACTAATTGTAAGCGTGGCAACCGCCGACCACAGATTGTGCTCTACAACTCGGTACCACCGACTCTCCTTTCGGTAGTACCGACAACATCGTGAGTAGCTATAAGAAGGGAGGAAATGGAGTCATTTTCATTCACACTTTCAAGCATCCACCTCTCCCATATTTTGGAGCACAGCTACTACATGCACTAGTGGACTTCCTCAATCTCTTTTCTCTCACCCTCATTCTTGTTCATCTTCATGGCCCCGAGAAGAGGAGTGTCAACATCAGTGGAACAAGGGGAGTTGGCCCCCTGACCAAATCACATCACACACCTAGATGCCGACACCAGGTGGGTGTATGAGGAGCTGTAGAACAGGAAGGTCATAGCCACGCGGTATGGAGATCGAGCCTTCATTGATTAGGTGGGCTTCACCGACAACATGAGATGGGTCTTCTAATGTCAACCCTTAAGTGAAGACAACCCCTTCTTCAGTGATTGGTCAACGTACCTGGAGCTCATGCTTGATTTCTTAGCTTCTCTAGATGTCCTCGTCACTCCTGAGAAATGCATTAGAAGTCAACAGAAGGAGGGAAGAGTCAGCTTCTACCTCTTCAACAAGAACTACACCATCACGCTAAGGGAGTTCAGTTGTATCTTTGGTTGGGAACACTTTCCTAAATGGTCCACCCCAGTAGATTTCAACTACAACTTAGCTTGGAAGAGGTTGACAGAGGTGCCCGAAGGATTCCATGTCAACTTCCTCACCGACGTTGAGCACCCATTCGCTCATATTTTTCACCGACTCTACACCAACATGATTTTTGCTAAATCTACTCAAGCTCAGGGGAAGGTGTAAAATACGGACTTGTACTTCCTGTACAGGATGTTGGACGGTGAGAGCATCAACTTCGACTCCTTCCTCCTGCTTCATATGATGCATGTGAAGCACAATGTGTAGAGGAAGACACTGCTGATGTTTGGGGGATTCATCACCCCGATTGCATTGCATTTCCACCTCGACCTATCCACTCTTGCGCCATTGGAGTCTTTGTTGAAGATGGATGCTCAACACTTCAAGAGGTCTTTCTTATTCAGCGTGAAGAACAACACTTTCATTGCCAACTGCATGAGGAGAGGAATATACAGGGAGCACATCCTCCCTGACCCTGTCTTCAACTTGTGTGGTATGGAGTATCTTAGTTGTCTATTGGATGAGGGAGAGGAGGAAGATGATGAGAGAGCATAGTAGGGAGGTGAGGATGACAACGGTAATGACGATGAAGATGAGGAGGTGGAGCCCACCCCTCCCCATCATGCAGTGATTGGTCCCGTGTAAGCAGGTCTACACTTATGCAACCTCGACATCTTCAGCCCCACCCCCTTCTCAGGAGGAGACCGATCCGTACAACATGTAGGGCATGTACTGGATGTTGCAGCAGATACATACTAGGCAGCAGTAGCACCAAGTGGCCCTAGCCGGCGTGCGGGACATTCAGGGATGTCTATATGACAACCAGAAGGCCATCTTTGAGAATGAACGCCTTCTTTTGGCCAATCAGGAGAATGTTGATACAGGTCTGTAGAGGATTGAACAAAACTAGCAGCCGTTCTACGAAAACTATTGGAACCGAGGCTACTTCAGAGAGCATCCACAGCCATCATCGATGCCTCCATATAATCTATCATTTCAGGGGATATTCCCTCCTCATGACCCGAACATGCCACCTCCACCGTTCTGATCCATGATATTGTCGTTCCACCTCTTGGGTGAGAGTATTGACCATGCAGACATAGTTGTATTCAAGCTTGGGAGGTGCTGGAACAACATTCTATCCTAGTTTTTATCTTAGTTTCTATCTCTATTTTCATTTTGTTTTGCTATTTTAGTTAGTTTGTTTACTTTATTTGTAGTTGTGCAAGTAGGATCCACATCTATCTAGTGTAATTGTAGAGTTTAAAATTTTCATGGCTTCAATCTTGAATACTTGTACTCTTTGGTGTCAAATGAAAATGAAGGTCATGTTTTTACAAGTTTGAGTTGCAACACCTTCTGAGGAAGTGTTTGAATTAGTCAGCTTTAGGACACAATACATAAAAGAAAGTCTTATTCAATAATGAAATGTGGATGATGAAGATATTGAGCCTAAACAGACCAAACCATAATGAGATATTAAATGAATATATGAGAAATAATCCCTTGGATCACCCTGAACACAGGTCATTTAAGAGGGACACATCATAATATAATGAAAGGTGTTGTCTCTTAGTTGTGTGATTCTATCTTTTCAATTCATGCATTTGACTCACAACCTCAAAATTCTTGAGTACTCCAAACTATTTTTCTTTGATTGCATTGCATAGAATATAAGGTAGTTTACTTGCACAAAAAGAAAAAAAATGTTTTGCATTCATAGTCATTGATAATCTTACATACCATTTTAGCTTGCATAACATAATTCATATAGTGCATTCATTCCACCATTACATGCATTTTCTCTCGTGCCATGTGGATTCTTAAACTTGAAATTAAGAATATGAGATGCAGAAAAAAAATGAGAAATGAAAAAAAAAAATCAAAAGCAAAGTTGAGAAGAAAGCGAGAAGCACAATGTGAAACTTGCTGAAAAGAAATTCGATAAAAAAGAAAGAAATGAAGTATATTATGCATTCTTTTATGAAGAAGAGTATAATCCACATGTGCAACTTCCCAAGTTGAAGAAAGAAAAAAAATTTCTTAGCTTGTTCTACATGCATCATCTCATGAAAAAGAAAATTAGGCATCAGGTTCATTCATTACATTCTTGTGCATTCATATAGGTTCATCCTTCTTGTGCATAAATAGATTGGATGTACTCTTGAATTTTTCAATTGCCACCCATTTTCACCATTAATTGCTCTTATTGGTGGGCCACTCTTCACGATTTATCTCCTCATTCATGTTTACATGGAGATCTGCTTCTAGTTAGCTGGTAGTTAGGAAAGAGCAATGTAATGTAGGGAATCACTCAATACTTCCAGCAAATGCCTGAGTAATTATGATGTTAATTGCTTACTTAATAATGTCATTGACTGCGGGTGGACATCTCTTATTGTAGTTTTTGGTCACTTTAGAGCAGTTAGTGGTTCAATGGCCAGTGAAGGCCAGTTTAGGGCTTGCTAGGTGGGTTGTTTAAGAAAAGAATATATGTGCTTTGTCCTTTTGCTGACTTTTATCAAGCAGATCTGAGAGTGTGTTGCTCGAGGATGAGCAACATTCAAGCTTAGGGGAGTTTGATGCATGTGTTTTTAGTCGCTTTTATAGGCTCATTTTCCTTTGTTTTCATGTGTAGTTTGGACATATCTATGACCTATTATGCATGGAATTTCATAGTTAGCCTATATTTCATTGTTTGCATCAAATTATATGATTTCAACCATTTTTACTAGCATTTTACGCATTTCGAGCACTTACGATGCTTTATGTGTTTTCCGGTACAAGGCCGATTGACACAGCTCGATACAACCAACACCACAAAAGTCAGTGGCACTGACTTGACCTCAGAGAGCCGCCCAAAAAAACCCATATCTTAGTGCTACTAACTGAAGAAGTAAGTGCCACCGAGATACCATCAGAGAGCCCCACGTGAACTAAGAAAACTCAATGCTACCGAACCTAGAAGTCGGTACCACCGAGTTGACATCAGAGAGGGGCTTGAATTCACAAGAAGTCGGTGCCACTGAGACATTGTTGATGGTATCAAAGGGATTGAGATCGCACGACCTAACTTAAATGACTCAATACCACTGACACATCAAGTTGGTACCACTGAGTCTTCCCGATTAGGTCAGCTGTAGATTTTCTTCTAATCCAACGGTGGATGAAATTTCACACCCAAAGTCGTGCTTATGACTTAGGGGAGCGATGGCCAGACCTAAGGAGCAACCCATTTTCATTGTATGGCAACCGGATAAAAAGAAGAGAAATACAGAGGACTAAAAGCTTCACTAAGAGTGATCCGAGCACCTACGGAGGATGTATCTGCCATCAAAAGACAGCAGACCACACATACTATGGAGGGGATCATCCAGACAACCAAAGATCCAGGGGGTACCTTAGTTTTTACTATGTTCCCCACATTTTTATTCTTCCCTTCTTTGTGTTTTGTCATGAAAACCAAGCAAGGCTAAAAACCTTTGTTCTTTAGGACCCGGGAGTAGCCCCGGTATGCACTGTAGTTGATGTTACAACCCCAAATTTTGGGTTCTTTTGGTGAGAATAGTAATTTCTCATATTAAATATATTTGAACAAATAATGATATAATTTGTTTTGAATACATGGATTTCGTTTACAATAGCTTTGTTGATTGTTTTGTGGGCTTCATTGGCTATTGGGCCCAATAACAAGGAAAAGACAAAAGGAATTCCATTACTAATGAGAAATGGAGAAAAGAAAAATGTAGAAACCTATAGAGGGCAAGAGTATATAATCCAAAGGTGGATTTTGTGCCTCTTGGGTTCCTTCGGTTCCAAGGAGTCCAAAGTTGCAAAGAGAATGCAATAAGAAAAGAAAAGATCTATTAAATATTTCTTTATTAAGAAAGAAATTGAAAATAATGATAAAATGTGGAAAATAAGTGGAAAGAGGTATAATTGAGTTACCCTTGATGGATTTTCGTATCCAAAGGATTCCTAATGTTAAATGGAATGCCAATGAGGAAAAAAAGAAAGATAAAGAGAAATCCTCAAAAAGAGATATTTTAATAAGAAATAAACAAGATAATGAGAAATAATGAATATAGATGCATCTAGAAGGATAATAAGTATCCTCAAAAAGGAATTTCGAAATCTTAGAGTTTCTTGGGGTCCAAGGAGCCCCAATGGAGAAGAAAGAAAGAGAAACTACCAATAATGCAAAATAAGAGGATAATGTGATACTTTATTAATGAATTTTACGGTATTGATAAAAAGGAAGTATTTTCTACTAAAAGAAAATAGAATTTGTGCCAATGGGATAAAAGTAAAGCATGATAAGTGAGAGGATTTTCGTATTTCTAAGTAACCATGCAATAAGGAATATCAAGGAAATAAATAGGAGAGAGAAGAATTACTTCTCCATGAAGGAATAAGGATCCTTTTGGGAAACGAACTTGTTGACTCATAGATGGTCATCTTAGGGCACGGATAGCCACCCCTATATAAAGGGGGAGAGCCTCTGGATTGAGTTCCAGAGAAATCCCACGAAACTCTCTCTCTTCCTTCTTCATCTTCTTCATCTTCTTCGAGCAAAACCTAACCATTGAGCATAGCTCTATCTCTTGAGCAGAAAGGGACTGTGTGTAGTCGAGATGATGGGTGGATGCCCAACGAGGATGGAAAGATACTTCGCCATCATGGCCCTGCCCTAGCATAGGCATAGCAGCAGCTGCACGGTTGCAACATTGGATGAGGTTGCAGGTCTGCCCAGTCCAACCTAGCTGCTCTAATCGAGAGTTGGGTGATGCCCCAAGCGCGAAGGAAGGAGGCGGAGCTAAGGGAGTGGTCGGAAGCAATCCTCGAGCCCCCAGGAAGGAAGGGCGGACCCCCCCGAAGTGTAGCAGGTCGGCGCTCAATAGGGCTTCGTGAGGTAGAAGATGAAGCATGCACATTGGACGTTTCTACCCCTCCACGTACTCAGGAGCCAATCACTTAGTTAAGGGCAATAACGTAATTCTATTATGTTTCCAAACAACCAAGATACGTTGCATGAAAGGGACACTTGGCACTCTTTGATTGGCTCTGGTAAGTAATACCTTGCAAAAATCATTGTTAAATATCGGTAGCTCATATGGATACACATAAATTAAAATTGCTCAGAAAAATGAGAGGAATTCATTAAAAGTTTTAGAGGCTAATTCCTCTTGCTATTCGAAAAGTAGTGTAATTTAGCAACTTTAATGAATTAAAGATTAAGAAAACCTATTTTGAGATGATCAATGTATTTAGTAGGGTTTAATAGATGATTAAAGTTGATATTAACCTGTTAATTGTAAAAAGGTATATTGAGAACAAAAAGGATAAACTTTGCATGTAATTAGTTTAATTTAGAAATTCATGTGCATAAATATGCTTTAATGGGCCTTGAAACCCTAATATTAATAAAAGTGACTCTTAATGGCTTTAATTGATCAATTTCATGATTAAAGTCGGGATATGATAATTCTAAGTTATTTCGAGTATAAAAGTTCCTAATTGTGGATAAATACCCTAATGTAATAATTAGGGTTTTCTGATGGATAAAGGTAGAATTAATGACAAATAGAGTTCATATGTGAATTAGACCATAATGAACTATGATTTGATGATAAATGATCATAATGATCTTTCCAGGGATTAAAAGGATAACAATGGTAGCTTTTATGTAAAAGAGGCTTAATGGACTTAATTGATGGTTAATTATGCTTTTTTTGATATCAGGGTTATATGTTGTTAAAAGATAACCTTAGTATCTTTCATGAAGAATAGATGAGATAATTAGGATTTGTGAGTAATTGTATAAAATTTGGGTTTAAAAGATTAAAAATAAAGAGGAACCCTAATTGCAATGGAAACCCTAAAATTGGACTATAAACCCTAGGAAGCGAGCTAGGTTTAATAGATCTTGATGGCATGATCAATGATAGGAAAATTGGATGCATATTTCAAGATCAACTTGGTATGTGCTTGCTTGGTTTCTTAATTGGTTGAATTATTTCTGCAACCAAGTCAGCCTGACAGGTATGTGGTTAATTATGATTAATCGCAATAGTTTCACGAAAGTTTTCCGAATGATTAATCGCATTGAATGCAACTTATCAGTTGGATGTTCATAATTGCAAATTATAAAGTCACTGTGATTATCACAATAAAAATAGAAGTGTGTATTCTCGCACCTACATGCCACCCTGATGGATGATGCCAAAGGTCAGGCCCAGGAGGGTAGACCAATGTGCACCATGAGTGGTGACCCCAGACACCAAGCTCGGGATTGAGAAGGTGGTCTTTAAAGAATGACTTATGGGCACCATGAAGGGTGACCCCAGCCACCAAGCTCGGGATTGAGAAGGTGGCCTTAAGTCATTGGCAAAAGAAACCCTAAGGTGGTATGCCCGGGTTAGGGCAAAAGCGGTGGATAATGACATATTGAAAAGTGTAAATTGGCTTGTTAATTAACTTGATTGTGATAATTAGATTGTTAGCCATATTTGCAAAATTTTGGTTGTCCCCACATCCTGGTATATTTCAATATGCTGACCGACGTTTTGTTTGTCGGCATTTTAGGTACAAGATTGAAAAGGACAAACAGTAAAGCGGCATATATGGAATTAAATAAGAATTAAAGTACAAGGAGGATTAGTTAGAATAGACCCCATATGTGGATAGAAGTAGATAGCCAAGTTTTTGAAAAAGGTATGCAAACTTTTATTTTATTACAGCCTTTTAGTTTAGTTGGTAGAATTTGATAATTGTTATTGATTATTTGTCGAACCTTTGATCCTGTTAATTGGGATAATGGCTCTGACCTCATGGTCTTCCTTAATTGGGGGTTACTAGGAGGCGGGGTCGTTATATTTTTTATCAGAGCATAGGTTCCTCATTTAATCTTTAATAATTATTAAATTTTACATACTTTGTAGAACCCAAGGGAGTTATTATAGGATTTTCTAAAAGACAGAGGTGTCTAGAAAAGGATCATGTTTGGGGGCTGGCAAGATTTTCCTCTGCACCGCTAGTCAGAATATGAGGACTCTCGGATTAGTGTGACTGCCTGGCCAATGTCTCAGCATTTGACTCGAAATAAGATACCTTTAGGACTCTCTCATCTTGTTAATCCCTTCTCAACTCAAATGCTATTAAGGACCTTAAGGATTAGGGTTTTCTCTCTTTTCCTCACCTTCTTGAGGTATGGGTAAGGTTGATAAGGTTTAAGGAATCCTCCATCAAATTAATGAAAAGCATGTAAATAAGATGTCATGGACATAAGCTTAATAGTTAAGTGCAAACTAATGAATAGATACTTGCTTAGGTCATATGACATATGTTGTCATGCCCTCAGGAGAGACCTGAGGCTAGACCTCCTTGTCAGGAGGATGAGTGGAGAAAGTTGGTCATGGAGGCAGAGATCTCCATCAAAAGTAGAGACCTGGCACATCCTCTGAGGATGATGCTAATCCTAACCCTGAGTGGTGGTTAGAGGGAGAGATGGCATGATGAGTTAGATGTCATGATAGACCAGGAAAGTGGACGTGGTTTTGGATGCCCATGACGTTATGAGCCATGTGAGTTGGATGACCTAGTGCCTTTGGCGACCCAACCCTGGGAAGGGTCGTGCATAGTTCCTTCATTGATGAGGTCAGAGAAGGACCTATAGAAACCCTATGGGCATATGCGGGTAGGGCATAGCATGCACCCAAAATACGTCAGTAGTGTGAGAAGTAGGTTGAAACCCTAGCCAGGATAGCTATGGATAATCTTGAGCAACATAAGTTGAACATAGGCTCCACCCAGGTAGGAGTATGTTTGTGAGGTTGATCCACCTTCATGGAGAGAGGACCTCTGGTATTGAGGTTGTTTATAGGGTTAGCTTTAGAGAGAGAGAGAGCAGGACCCAAGCAAGAAGGTTGGAAGCCTAGACTCTGAGATATGAGGAAAAGTGGGGAGTTGAGGATGATGCGACCTAAGTGGATGTTTGTGGTTGCCTCATGCTTGATCCGTAGAGGCTGATGGTGTCTTGGTTTCCATGAGAGGAACCAAACCCTAGAGAGAGGATGAGTCTGCTGGTACCTCTGTACCTATGGTATAGATGATAAGAAGAGTTCCTTAGACCTGGAGAGGCTTAGTAATAGGTTGGGAGGCCTTGTACCATGTTGGTTGTCCTTGAGGAGGACTCCACACTGAAGTGTTTCTTGAGTTGAAGGATGACAGGAAGTGCATGTCATCCCTTGTACATGTTTGGTTCATGGTTAAGAGGTTGAGCATGTAGTTGGTCATCAGAAAAGTGAACCTAAGGTTCCTAGTCCTAAGAGGGGAAGTTGTGTACCTGATGCTCATGACAAGATTTGAGTTTACATAGTTGATCATGGCACTTCTCATGGTTAGAGGAAAGGGAAACCCCTGAAGTGTAAGGCATGTTTGATGAACCCCTCACAACTAAGTTGATGACATGGGAAGGTATGATCTTAATCCAATGTTGAGGATGAGAACAAGTGTGACCTAGCATGGTTTAGTAGGTGGTCTTCTTGTGCCTTAGTAGCATGCTAGGGTTAAGCATGCTCATGCGGTTGTAAAACCTAGACATAAGGACGTTTGTGACCTTTGTTATCCAGAGTTGTAGTTTCCTCCCATCCTGGGAGAGGGACCCTTTGGTAGGGTGTATACCAGTCTTGTTGGTTTAAGGTAACCTGAAGAGGTCTCATAGGATCTTAAGAAGCTAACTGAAGAGTACATGGTATGACAATGAACCTGTAGACCCATAGATAACCATGTCTAGATGCATGTGGGTGTGTTACCATGAAGGTAACCAGTATGGGTCCTGACCAAGGTAGGCGGGTCACCATGACCCCTATGAAAGGATGAAAGTCGGCCCATGAACCCAGAGATAGATGATGGAGACTTGGGTAAGGTCCTAAGTTGGACATGTAATATGTTAGAATCCTAAGTCTATCCTAGGTTCAGGTAGGGATAAGACTGATGGAAGTAGGAGTTGCCTAATTCCCTAGTTGCACATGACCATAGGGTCAGGAGGTAACAACTATCATTGTCTGAGGGCCATGGGTTAGGAGATTGATCACCTTCATGAACTCATGGGACCCAAAGGGTGGATGAGTAGGGCACTCTCTGGATGCATAAGGGAAGAGGGATGACCCCAAAAGTGTCGGCACCCTATAGACCTAGAGGAGATGACCAAGGAATGTGTGTGGACCCAAGTAAGTTTGAGACCAGTTTTCCATGAAAGTAACTTTGATATCAAGATGATTGTGATGTTGAGACATAAGATGCACATTTCAACTTAGATTTAAAGGTGTACTGGCAAGGTGGGATGTACCATCCCTACTGTTGGAATAGGAAGAACTCTATATTTGGACTGCAGCCAAATGCTTATTTCCTCTTGTTATGGGAGTGAGAGATAGGACAATACACATGCCATACACCAAGGATAAAAGGTGATGTGAGTTGGAACGTTGCCACGAGGTATGAGGATAGGGATGATAACATACCCTAGTGGAGTGAATGATACATGGATGGAAACAAGGTATTCATCTTATGAGGATGTTTTTATCATGAGATATGAGTCATATAAGGTTTAGGTTGATAAACCAAGAGAATAAGCTTAGAGTTTTCTTTATGAAGATAGACTTAGAGCTGAGATGAGTTATAAAGTGGAATACATGGAGGTGTATGTCTTCAACTTTACATAACACCTAAGGATGTGAAGTGGTAATGGATGCTCTGGATGGGATACAACTGCCTAGTTTAGATGGAGGCTAGAAGAGGTTGTTAGGTTAACCCTCAATTGGAAAAAGAGATAAGTTTGGCTAACACTCAGATGTAACAATATTGTTTGATCAAGTTAATGGTTGTTTGGTTAGCCATCCTAGGGCATATCATGATAAAAGGATGGTTGTAGAACCTCAGATGCACTTCTTTGGAAAGGAAGGTGATGAAACCCCGATTAGAGTGGTTTAAGGTTTCTAAGGAATCGATCTTAAGGAATCATGACAATACAGGAGATCATGATTTAAGATACCCATATACCATGGTACTACCAAGATAATAAGTGACAGTAGTACTTTGGATGCCTTAGATAATGTTGCATGTGGCATGTTTCCATGCATGACAGGAGGTGAAGGATGAACACCAGTAACCCAATGAATTGGTATAGAGGATAAAGAGACCCCGAGAGAGAATGGGAGTTCATCACTATGGATGTGTAGTAAGTTTCCCTGGACCAAGGAAGGTCAAGATGCAATTTGGGTTATGGTAGATTGTCTTACCTAGATGACATGAGAAAGAGATAATATTGTCAAGGGACAAATCCAGTTGAACTACATATGAGAGAGAGTTGGTTCAACTACACCATGATGTGAGTCCTTAAGCTTAATCTAAAGGTTCACTTCCATGTGGTGGAAGTAGGTACATGAAGAACTCGATAATAGTACAATTTATCACCCCCTAACTAATGGTTAGTGTAATCTAGACTAGAGGGCCTGATGAGAGCATGTGTGCTCATTTAGGGTGATATCTAGAGACAATTCTTGTCTACTGTGAGATGTGATGATAACCACCATAGACAGTATCGGGTTGAAAAGAAGCTTTGTAAGGGAGGTTGTTTCAGGCACCACTTCATTAAGATGATGTTGGTGAAGGGACCTCGCGAAGGTCAAGAAAGAACCACAGTGTGTGTAGATGAAGTCGCTGCAATGGCTAAAAGAGAGCCCAGGGGCGACATGAGTCATGGGCTGATGCAAAGCAGACTGACATGTAGTTCACTATGGGAGAGTATGTGATGTGAAAATCCGACCCCTCTAAGATACATTTGAGAAAGCTGAGTCCCCGATATACGGGTACATTTGATATGGATTGGTGGATATGGTTGTGTTTAGCCTTACCCCTGAGGATAACATGATGTATAATATGTTCCATGAGTCCGGTCTAGAGCACTATGTGTGGTACCCAAGCCATGTGCTGAGCCATAAACCTATTCAACTTTTGAGAGGCTGAAATGTCCTGAGTCACCTATGAGGGTATGATATACCAAGGTAAGAAAGAACTCATATGGAAGAATATGAGATGATGAAGGTTCTTGGGAAGCACCATGGAAAGGGTGAAGCCACATGGGAGCCCTGATGGACATAAGAAAGGCTTATCCTGAATTTTTTGTTTGCTTGATGGAATTTTGTGGGCAAAATTCCTATAAGAGGGGAAGGATGTTACAACCCCAAATTTTGGGTTCTTTTGGTGAGAAATGTAATTTCTCCTATTAAAGATATTTGAAAAAATAATGATATAATTTGTTTTGAATACATGGATTTCATTTACAATAGCCTTGTTGATTGTTTTGTGGGATTTATTGGCTATTGGGCCCAATAATAAGGAAAAGATAAAAGGAATTCCATTATTAATGAGAAATGGAGAAAAGAAAAATGTAGAAACCTCCATAGGGCAAGAGTATATAATCCAAAGGTGGATTTCGTGCCTCTTGGGTTCCTTGGGTTCCAAGGAGTCCAAAGTTGCAAAGAAAATGCAATAAGAAAAGAAAAGATCTATTAAATATTTCTTTATTAAGAAAGAAATTGAAAACAATGATAAAATGTGGAAAATAAGTGGAAAGAGGTATAATTGAGTTACCCTTGATGGATTTTCGTATCCAAATGATTCCTAATGTTAAATGGAATGCCAATGAGGAAAATAAAAAGAAAGATAAATAGAAATACTCAAAAACAGATATTTTAATAAGAAATAAACAAGATAATGAGAAATAATGAATATAGATGCATCTAGAAGGATAATACGTATCCTCAAAAAGGAATTTCAAAATCTTAGAGTTTCTTGGGGTCCAAGGAGCCCCAATGGAGAAGAAAGAAAGAGAAAATACCAATAATGCAAACTAATAGAACAATGTAATACTTTATTAATGAGTTTTTTGGTATTAATAAAAAGGATGTATTTTCTACTAAAAGAAAATAGAATTTGTGCCAATGGGACAAAAGTCAAGCATAATAAGTGAGAGGATTTTCATATTTCTAAGTATCCATGCAATAAGGAATATCAAGGAAATAAATAGGAGAGAGAAGAATTACTTCTCCATGAAGGAATAAGGATCTGTTTGGGAAACAAACTTGTTGACTCATAGATGGTCATCTTAGGGCGTGGATAGCCACCCCTATATAAAGGGGGAGAGCCTCTGGATTGAGTTTCAGAGAAATCCCATGAAACTCTCTCTCTTCCTTCTTCGTCTTCTTCATCTTCTTCGAGCAAACCCTAACCATTGAGCATAGCTCTATCTCTTAAGCAGTGAGGGACTGTGTGTAGTCGATATGATGGGTGGATGCCCCACGAGGCTGGAGAGAGACTTCGCCATCATGGCCCTGCCCTAGCACAGGCGCAACAACAACTTCACGGCTACAACACTGGCTGAGGTTGCAGGTCTGCCCGGCCCAACCTAGCCACTCTGATCGAGAGCTGGGTGATGCCCCAAGCACAGAGAAAGGAGGTGGAGCTAAGGGAGTGGTCAGTAGTAATCATCGAGCCCCCAGGAAGGAAGGCGGACCCCCCCCCCCCCGAAGTGCAGTAGGTCGACGCTCAATAGGGCTTCGCGAGGTAGAAGATGAAGCAGGAGCATTGGATGTTTCTACCCCTTTGCGTGCTCAGGAGCCAATCACTTAGTTAAGGGAAATAACGTAATTCTGTTATGTTTCCAAACAACCAAGATACATTGCATGAAAGGGACACTTGATGCTCTCTGATTGGCTCTGGTAAGTAATACCTTGCAAAAATCATAGTTAAATATTGGTAGCTCATATAGATACACATAAAATATGAAAATTTCTCAGAAAAATGAGAGGAATTCAATAAAAATGGTTTTAGAGGCTAATTCCTCTTCCCATTCGAAAAGTAGTGTAATTTAGAAACTTTAATGAATTACAGAGTAAGAAACCTTATTTTGAGATGATTGATGTGTTTAGTAGGGTTTAATGGATGATTAAAGTTGATATTAACCTGTTAATTGTAAAAAGGTATATTGAGAACAAAAAGGATGAACTTTGCATTTAATTAGTTTAATTTAGAAATCCATGTGCATAAATATGCTTTAATGGGCCTTGAAACCCTAATATTAATAAAAGTGACTCTTAATGGCTTTAATTGATCAATTTCATGATTAAAGTTGATATATGATAATTCTAAGCTATTTTGAGTATAAAAGTTCCTAATTGTGGATAAATACCCTTAATGTAATAATTAGGGTTTTTTTATGGATAAAGGTAGAATTAATGACAAATAGAGTTCATATGTGAATTAGACCATAATGAACTATGATTTGATGATAAATGAGCATAATGATCTTATCAGGGATTAAAAGGATACAAATGGCAGCTTTAATGTAAAAGAGGCTTAATGGACTTAATTGATGGTTAATTATGCTTTTTCTGATATCAGGGTTATATGTTGTTAAAAGATAACCTTAGTATCTTTCATGAAGAATAGATGAGATAATTAGGGTTTGTGAGTAATTGTATAAAATTTGGGTTTAAAAGAGTAAAAATAAAGAGGAACCCTAATTGCAATGGAAACCCTAAAAGTAGACTAGAAACCCTAGGAAGCAAGCTAGGTTTAAAAGATCTTGATGGCATGATAAATGATAGGAAAATTGGATGCATATTTCAGGATCAACTTGGTGTGTGCTTGCTTGGTTTCTTAATTGGTTGAATTATTTCTGCAATCAAGTCAGCCTGACAGGTATGTGGTTAATTATGATTAATCGCAATAGTTTCCCAAAATTTTTCCAAATGATTAATCGCATTGAATGCAACTTATCAGTTGGATGTTCATACTTCCAAATTATAAAGTCACCATGATTATCACAATAAAAATAGAAGTGTGTATTCTCGCACCTACATGCCACCCTGATGGATGATGCCAAAGGTCAGGCCCATGAGGGTAGACCAATGGGCACCATGAGTGGTGACCCCAGACACCAAGCTTGGGATTGAGAAGGTGGTCTTTAAAGAATGACTAATGGGCACCATGAAGGGTGACCCCAGGCACCAAGCTCGAGATTGAAAAGGTGGCCTTAAGTCATTGTCAATAGAAACCCTAAGGTGGGTATGCTAGGGTTAGGTAAAAAGCAGTGGAGAATGTCATACTGAAAAGTGTAAATTGTCTTGTTAATTAATTTGATTGTGATAATTAGATTGTTAGCCATATTTGCAAATTTTGGTTGTCCCCACATACCGGCATATTTCGATATGTTGACCGACGTTTTATTTGTCAGTGTTTTAGGTCCAAGATTGAAAAGGACAAATAGTAAAGTGGCATATGTGGAATCAAATAAGAATTAAAGTACAAGGAGAATTACTTAGAATAGACTCCATATGTGGATAGAAGTAGATATCCAAGTTTTTGAAAAAGGTATGCAAACTTTTATTTTATCATAGCCTTTCAGTTTAGTTGGTAGAATTTGATAATTGTTATTGATTATTTGTCGAACCTTTGATCATGTTAATTGGGATAATGGATCTGACCTCTTGGTATCCCTTAATTGGGGGTTACCGGGAGGCGGGGTTGTTATAGTTGATCTCTATGCATTAATATCAATTTATCTCTAGTTACTGGATATAATTCAATGGATGTTGCTTGTTCTATTTATGCTTGATCACCATGAATGGATTTATAGACACTTAATCATCTGGGGAGAGGGATTAAGGGTTGGAAAATATAGAATTACTCATTTATTGTACCCTTTGGGAGAAGAGGCAAATAGACGAGGGGAAAAACCCATAGTATTGATGTAAAGCACCTAACTAATCAAACCAATAACCACAGAAGTGGGATTGGCATTAGTATAGGTAGTGAATTACACTACGGAAGTAGGTAATTCTGGCTACAGGATCCTTATCCAGGAATTGAGATAATAGGTATTAGTGTGTAGGATAGACTGTAAGTGATATAGGTGGTGAAACCATCATCCTAAGGAACTCGTTCTCTTTCTTATTTACTCAAATCATTTAATTTTTTTGCTTTATCATTAATTTAGTAATTCCACCCAACTCAAACAACCATCATTGACTTAGCTGATCAATTAGTAGTTAGTAGTAGTTTCTAGAGAAACGCTTCCCCGTGTTTGACTCGGGCCTTACAGGTCCATTATTACTACGATACATTCACTTACATTTTGTGCACGGTAAACATGTGTCAGAAGGCAAAGCTTTTTTAGTTTTCCTTGAATGTGGAAAAGCTCCCACTCACTGAGAGAATGGAAATATGTGTCTAGGATGCTTCCACCCATTCATTTTTTCCCTTGGATTGATATGAGGTGGCTCACCTTAAGCCTAATGTAGTTGTCATAGAAGAGTTATTAATTTCTTCACATAAATATACAAATCACTATTTCTTGGAACAAATGGTAAGATCCAAACAATATGACTATTTTCAACATCATCATCATTTAAGCCTCAATCTCATCCATGTTGGGGTAGGGTACATGGATCCTTCTTTTTTCAATCAGCTCCATTATGAGTTATACATTGATCGTGATGTAAAGATGAATAATCTCACTTTATAAGATCTTCCCATGTTAATTTAAGCATGCCTCTTCTTATTTTAGTTGTTATTTACTAAAAAATATTATTTTGAATAGGTACATTATCTATCTACACATCCAAATAAGGTTTAAACATCAATTATATGATAACAGCATAGTAGATTCTTGAGTAATTGTCACTTCTAGATGAAGTTATGAGGATCCTCAAAAGTACAAGTACAAAATACAATGTACACGATAGATATATGGCACACATATGTATGTGTGCCTCATCCAACCATCCAATAGATTTTCCACTAGATGCCTCTATCAATTGTGATTATATTCTAGAAGTACTACAAAAACTAGGGTTCAACACTCAATCCATGTTGCAATATTTTGGACATCCACGGGAAACAACGGTTGAACACCAAATCCAAGTTGCGACCCGACATTCCATAATGTCATTATGTACAAATGAAGTGTCTCTTTTTTTCTAACCTTGTTATATTGATTGATGATAAACTAACTATAGAATATATGATGCCACATACATCAATCATAAATGAGAACAGGGGGTGCCCTTCATAAGCAAAGAAGGGGAAAAAGTGTAATAAAATAGATAAACGGCCCATAAAGGGGGTGTCATAGTAGCACCCATGGAAACCGAGTCAGGATAAAGTACTCATATCATGGGTATGGAATCCCCTTAGAACAACCCATTGATGTAAAAAGACACCTGATGTTGGAACTATTAGGGATCAACACTCAAGCAAGGAGCATGTTGAGGTAGTGAGGGAGAACACAAAAACATAAGAACAACAACATCACAACATAATCACAACAACATCACAAAAGTAGTAACAACTCATGGGACATGCCTAAGCTTCAATTGGCAACATAGGGATTTACATTCCCACTAGGGAAATAGATCAAGTCAGTCTCTATATTTAAATTAATGACACCCATACACACAAAAAATTCATCATTTTGTCCAAGGAGAAATCTTGGAGAGAGGCTTCCCCCTATGTGTAGACTGACATCACCTAGATGAATATAGGACAATCTCAGAGCTATAGGATGTGCAAATTCAGATATTACACGATATTTGTTTATTTATTTGGCATTGAATAATTTGTTGCCTTTTTCAATATATATTTTATAAAATGCAACTATCAAGTTCCCTACCCCTTGCTTGGTGGTCAACACATATCATGGCAAGTGTCAGAGTTGTGTAAGTGATAGCGTGATATTATTGGTTAAGGAAATATCATAGTTGGTGGATTGATGATTTTTAAAAAATACCCTTACATCATTAGAGGAAGGACAACCCTAGCACATACAAGTATTATTATCCTCCTTGTTTGAGGAAGGGATACATATATAAAGTCCATGAAATCCTCTCTTAATGCATTCTTTTCCAATTAATTTTTTTTATTCCCTATTAGCCATAATAGAATATGTAACTTAGGGGGACAGTTGATCCTCTCGAATGATCTACTATTCTTGTTTTTGTGTTTAAGTGTGATGAAAAACTTATAAACTAGCTTTATTAACCAAATATATGAGCATCCACGTCCAAGAGATTTTAGTTTTATTGTATGTACTCAATAGACTTTTAAAGCTAGCCAAGTGTTATGTGAGGTTGATATCATCTAGTCCATGTATTGTATCCCAAGTGCATCCCTTCAAATCCTATACTTCCTCTAATATAGGGCCATTGAGAAGGAATAAACTAACACCTAAACCCACACCCCAAAACAAATGTTGGAGGCAATATGTTCCTACACATTAAAATGAATTCTAATAGGATGTTACTATATTATATGGGAGAACTCCTGAAAAAAACCCATCGGCTTCCATAAGAAACATGCTAACTCATTTTGTCTAGATAGCCTATATATGCATCACAATATTTTCAAAATCAAACTAGGACAGCTGGTCAGACCAGTAAATTAGTGGTTGACTGGTGTGTAAGTCAAAAAAGTATGTTGCATGTTCTTTTTTAGTCTAACCAGTCTAAAACACATTCCAGCTGTCCAACTAGTTGACCAGACCAAATCAAATGGAACTAGTGGTTCAAATATAAGAAAAAAAATAGAAGGTAAAATATAAAAACAAACTCATGGCCCACCTAACTAATATTAAATTCCAATTATGTTAATGTAATGACCACATTTGTGCTTAATTAATAAAGTAGGGTTTACCTAAATGATTACATGCTTGATTAGATTGAACATCCTTTATACTTGATTAATGACAGTAGCTAAATTGTGATGTTTCAAACCTAAGAATAAAATATAATTATGATTTTAGTTTGAAGAATTAGGGTTTGAGAAATGTAAACCCTAATCGGAAAACATTAGGGTTTTGATAGTACATGAATATGGAATTTGATCAGGATAGCAGTGTGGTAAATGATTTCTCGTATTTTATTCAAATATTTATTTAATTGAATTTTTGATATGATATGGATAACTCAATCATGCATATTTGAGAAGAATTTCATAATATTTGGGTGTTCTTTGAATGTGGTTCTCGATCGAATTATACTTTGACCGAAATGGTGACAGAGTGTTGTTTAGCAGTGTAGTGTTTGATTTTAAATTATTCATTGGTATCTCTAAATGATCTAAAATTTATATTGGAGCTATTACATTAAATTTCAGACATCATGCTAAATTTTCATAGTTTTTGGAGGATGTTTGACCTCTAAAATAAACAAATTACAATAACTTTTTTATAATAAAAAATACGTTGAACAAGAAAAAGTATAGTGAGGAGTTAATGTGTAAATTATCCTAGAACCTAAATTGCTCTATATGATCAAGATAGAACCCAAGTAGATATCATATTTTTGGATCCATTCTAGAGAAACAAAATCCTAGAGAGAGAGGGAGAGTTAGGGTTTGAGAGAAGAAAGTGGTGGAATTGCTGATCTTGGGTTTCTCTATCCGAGATATGATGAAATCAAGTAAGTTTAGCTTCTTTGCATAGCCTTTCATGGTGAATATTCTCTCACATGTCAAGATTCCATCCCTCCTCTTATTTGATTTGAAATGGTATCAAATCTTTCCATTTTCTCACTCTTTCTTCATAATCCCCCATTTCTAGGGTTTTCGGGTTGAAAGGAAGAAGAATTCGGTGATTTGCTAGGGTTTTGATATGAGTTCGAGGTTTTTAGGGATGAGCTACATTTTTAAGGTTTTTTCACATCTTAGGGTGTGTGTGTACTTATTTTAAATAGTAGACTACATGAAAATGAGTTAAATGATCAATAATCTTTACTTGTTTTATATGCGACTACAAACCCTAAACTGCCCTTTTGACCTAGAGATGATATGAATTAGATTATTTATCTGTTGTGATGGATTATAGTTGATAAATCATACTAGAAATGCATGCAAATTATCTAAATGAGAATTCCTAAACTAATTGCAGAGTTTATATGAAAATAGTGAAATCTAGGATTTTCAGCTATGACTAAATTTGTTGCATAATTGAATAAAGAAGTTTGTCTAGTTGAATCTCCTTAGTTATAAAAGATTGTTTTATCTAAATGCATAGTACATATAAGTCAGATAAGATCTTGTATTTCATTTAATGATATCAATGTTTGCTTGATATATCGGTAAAGAGGGTGAAACCCTAAATGAATGGAAAGTTGAAAGTTTGCAAATAGATTCATGAATTCAACTAATGTGATTCTTTATTGTTATAAATTCATTTATTTAAAGTTATTCTTGATGCATGATATTTTAATGAATATCTTGGAAACCCTAGTTAAATTCATAATAGGGTTTCATATGCATGACTGATTGAAATGAGTTATGTGATAATTCCAATTTCTAGTCGAGTATCATTTTATATGGATACACATTTTGATTTGTGATGCAAAAATCTCTAGCTGAGTTAATTAACATGAAATACATAAGTTGTTATGGTATTTTAAGAAAATATAAAAGACATTACCCTAGATATGGATGTCGTTGATTTCATGCATGAATACGAGAAATGTTGAATGTAAATGTTTATATCATTAGACATGATATCTATTTGAGCATATGAGAATCCTTCTGTTTGCATGAGAAATGATAAATCTTGAGTGAAGGGTAATTAGTATGTTAAGCATCTAAGAAATGAGAAACCCTAAGATAAGGGTAACCAATATGTTATGCATTCAACTAAGTATTATCAGTGAATTCAGTCCAATAGCTCAAGTAGTCAGTAAAACTACAATAGTAATAGTAGATGCCATGAACACTGTAGAACCCTCCCTGGAGGTCTGTATTGGGATGGGTGAAACAGGCTATGGACTATCACATATAGGAAGAAGTATCCCGGAATTGAGTATCTCACATCAACTGGTTCGATATCGGTGGTACTTCAGTTGAGTAGCATAGTACCCAACAATAACCAGAGACCCTAGTGGTACTGTTTCAGTAGTTGGGGTATCCAATAATAACTGGAGATCCAGTGGTACCCACCAGTTGAAGTATACATCCCTTGTAGACCTACTTCTTATGGCAGTTACTCTGTTTTGCGTGTCAGCCTAGTGGAACCACATTACGTAGAGTTTAGGCTTTTTAGCCTAGAGGCACCCTTCCTGAGTACCCAGGACAAGGGGCCATAGTTTACAGATGTTGTTTAGCCGCTGTTAGGCCAGACGTGGCAACCTCGCTGCAGACCGAGGTAGTTAGGAGTACTCTTAAGGTCCCGGGTTTACCTTAAGAATTGTACGGTAAGTCACATAGTAGTGGCTTTTGCTTGGATGGTATAATCCAAGTGAGTTTAGGGGAAAAGGAAAAAAAGTTAATTGAGTTTAGATAAAGAGTATAGTAGTCAGATCAATCAGTTATGTTTAGTTGGCCAACATAGTAGTAGTCAGTTCAATAGTCAGGTCAAGTCAAAGTTAATGAAATATTACAAAGAGAATAATGAGATAGATGTTTATATATTTGTATAGTACTATTGATTAATAATAAGATGAATGAGAGGTTAACCAAGTGTGTGCAATTATTCAATTATTCTTTGAATGTTTCTGGATTATTAGTTTTCTTTATGATCAATAAAGAATGTTCATATATTGATTCACTCTTGTAGATATCTAGAGTATCTTGCCATATGTATGTATGTGAATGATCACTCTCCTTAAAGCTTAATATTGTTATAATTGATATCGGTTTCTCAAAGGTATATCTATAATTATATAAGTGCTTTCGAATATTTCTTTGAAATACTCATTCACTGAGCGAGTAGGATCACCCCTCTACTCACATTTTTTAGGGATAACTCATAGACTGAAGATGCCATTGCATTAGCATAGATCTGCCACAGGAGTTAAGTATGAGATTAGTTAAGTTCAGTCAGTCCCTGCCACTCTAGGTCCTTGTATAGAGTTGAGAGAGAATTCTAAATAATGATTTGTATCTTTGTTTCCTTAATGATATATACTTGGTTATCATGTTGTATGTACTTGGAAGTGGGAGGAACAAAATGAATGTCTAGATGTGTATCATTAATGTTGAGATCATATTTGAGTAATCAAGGTTTAATTCCCTTGTAAAGTTTGTTTGTGTGATTGAATGCAAAAATAAAAAAATAAGAGTTTGAGATAAAGGAAAAAGAAAAAGTTGGGAGTGAACTTTGTATTAAGTATAATCCTCAAACTTATGCCCTAATCTCATGATTAATGGTAATCGTGGGATGTGGGTGTAACAACTTGGTATCATAGCTTAGACTGAGTTATTATGGACCATTAGGATAGAGAGTCAGAGTTATAAGAGTGGCAGTTAGGAGGTGATGTGTCTATAGCTCTGGGAGGTCTGAGTATTTAGATACCCTGGCCCAGTATCTGAATACTTAGGTTGACCAATATCAAGCTACTCTATCTATTCTTCACTGGATGCCCTGGCCAGGTATGCAGAGGAAGGATGGGCTAGAGAGAAATCCTAGAAATATTAGGGTTAGAAGACTGAAAAGAAATGAATGAATTGAACATAAGAATAGAATGTGATACAACTCTTGCTTTATATTTCTTCTTTGATTGGATATCAATTGAAATGCTCTTATATATTTGAATTCATATTATCAGTTTGTAGAATATATATGGTTGTTTTAGAATGTTGTGTATCATGAATTTGATTCAGTTATTCTTTATATCTAGTAGACCAGAAGTTATGTTTAAATGAGTCTACCCTAATTGGGTATCCTTTCCAAATGTTTGAGATGAATAGGAGTTGGTTAATCTTGAGTAGCTTGTGGCTTCAGGACAATATGTTCGGCCTGGTCCATCTAGCAGGATGCGTTACTGGGATCTGACAACTCCTATTAACAATATAATAAGAGTAGACTCTGGATAAATCAGACCCACATCATAGTGAGAATGTACATACACTAAGATGGTGAAATATAAGGGAAAGATTAGAATAGTTAAGAATCAATTGGAGTTGATATCTGAGATCCAACTTTGGGGCCTCAGATAAGAAACCCTAAGTTGGGAATGAAGGAAGAGGGATATAGATACAAGACATACATTAGTATGTAACATACAAAATGAAGAAGAAAGGATGGATAAAGAAAATTGAACTATATAACTAATTGTGGCACTTTATCTAATATGAAATCAAGGAACGATAGAGAAAACTACATTCAAAAGCCAAGATAGAAAGAATGAATTAGAATGAATGGATCATATAATCGAGTAAAATGTACTTATGTACTCTACTAAAAAAGGAAAATAGGAGAAAAGAGTTAAGTATGCAATAAGTACATAGAAGTGAAGTTCAAAAAAAATGAAACTGAAGAGAACTAGATAAACATGTAAATTATAGACTAGGATAAGAAACTAAGATGAAACAAAAAAGAAAGAAATTGATGGATATGATGAGTTTGATTTAGAAATAAGGGTTACATGATATAACGAGGAGCATGGAATGTGTACTTTTATCATAAAGTTTAAAGTATTCATCCTTACTAGCTTTTGATTCAATGTCTCTATTTCGTAGCAACCTAGTTGACATCAAGTGTGTTCAATAGGTTCCTAGTGATGAAATGGAACTAGTTCTTAAAAGAAAAACAAAGGTACGCCTAAATGAATGAACAACTCATATAAAGGTATACTGTATTCAGAATATAAAGGCTTGATTGAAAGGAAACTATAGTTAACCCCTACATGAGCTGTTTGATTCGAAATGAAGGACATGTAATGTATTATGCATAAGATGAAACTAGTAGGGAGAATATTGATTTAGAATTTTAACCAGACAAAAGTAAAAGGATGATAAGAAAGTCTATATGGCATGGAATATGGAATCATACACAAGAGTTAGAACCATGATCATATAGAGAAGTAAAAGTAAATAATGGCATAGGGAATAGTAGCAAATAGGTAGTCAATGATAGAAAATAAAGAAGGGGATGAAACAATGAGGGAGTAATATAGATGATAAAAGAGAGAGATTGTGAGATGTGAGAAAATGTGAAATAGTCTAGTCTCCTTGATGATAAATAATATGAGAATTGTGTTAAGTGAATACATGAAGATTATAATTCTATGTCTCAAAATCATCTTCTCTTCTATATCCTCCTTAGTGAGTGTTACATGGGATGAAGTGATAAGAAAATAAATCAGAAACAATACACAACCGGCATGAAAGACACATCTATTGAATAAACTAATGACATATAATATGATGATGAAACCTAGAAAGGTAGATCAAGAAAGTAATCTATTAAAATGGTCAAGTAAGATAAAGAAAATTCATGTGGTAAAGACAAGGAAGACTTTGGTAAACCTCAATAGAGCTAAGGTTTGCATATCAGAATAAGAGAGTAAAATTATGTCACAATAACATCAAGTTATTGATAAGGATCAAATTCTAGATAGTTTAGGGTTGTAACAGTTAAAGGGATGTCAATAGTGATTTGAACTTGAGCATGAACATCTCTATAAAATAAAATCCTGAGACCATCAATATGAGAAGAAAATAGCAGTTATAGTATTCATGGGTTTAAAGGTTGCAAATGTGAAAGATAGATCAACAATATGGAAATGAATATGAACGAAGGATAAGAAATAGATTTGAAAGATAAGAAGTGTGATTTGAATAAAAGGAGAAGTGCAACATGAGAAAAGTGTAATCTAAAATAAATTCTTGCAATGATAGCAAGAATGATGAATAATCTATTCTTACCTTGAATGTTTTAATGTTAGGGATATTTATTCTAGATGATCTGAATGATAAACATAAGTAAGAAGAAGTTGTAATGTATAAGAAGAGAAATCATAGAAAACAAATGGCTATTAGAAATATGTGAATTTATTTTAAAGAAGTATATTTGTTGAAGGCATTTCAATGGATGAAATTTTGTTTTACATATGACTTCAATTGTAGATGTGCGAGCAATATACTAAACTGGAATGAGTTTTATGGTTTCAATCATTCATATCAGTAGTCTGACTCAGTTTTATACAATTTTTGTTACTTCTAGTATTGTAGTTCATGAGTGCTTTCCTATTAGAGTGGCAAAATAGTATTATTCAAAATAGAAAGGTGAATTGTCTTTAATAACTCTGATGTGATGTAGAAAAATAAGTACATATTGATGTGTATGAATGAAGATAGTGGGATCAGATTACCAATACCGAGGTAACATCTCAATAGGGTATTGCATAAAAAAAGTTGTTTATCTATCTCTTTCCTATAATTGATTGTGAAAAAAAAATATTCTTCGGCTATCATTGAGAAGTCTGGTTTAAAATATGTTGTGATTAGAAGAGAAACAAATGACTCAATATTTAAAATAACATTGAAATATGAAATACAAGAGTATAGTGACACATAAGATTTCATAAGTTTGAAAGAAACCACTACTACAGAAACAGCATTCAGTGTCACTTTTCTGGGCGTCGGTAATTTACATACACCGACGCCTATAACATTCCACGTTGGCTATTTAGTAATTCTGATGTCTATATTCGAAGACCAGCCAGACATGGGTACTTCTTTCTATTCAGCGTCGGCTAGGTAAAACACACTGACGCCTAAAATCACCTGCGAAATCCAATTTTCGAGCGAAAAGAAAAAGCGTCCCATACAACGTCAGTTATTTAGATAGAAACTGACGCCTATGTATGATGAGAATTTGCGCGAAAAGTGTCACATTCAGTTTCGGTTATCCGTCGATAACTAACGCTGATAGTGGTTCCCACCAAATAATTTCGGGCAAATATTGTCCAATTGGACGTCGATTTTTACAATCCACTGACGCTGAAGAGGTTTAGGTGTCGGTTTTGTAAACAACCAATGCCATTTATGAACTTAATATCCCACGATCACCTGACTCTTCCCCTTTCTTCTATTTCATTGTGAGAATCTCCCCCACTGCTGCTGCTGCCCGACCCTCCACTACTGTTGCTTGTGTGCCGCCCTCTGCTGCTGCTGCTTGAGCGCCACCGCCGCTCTGCCGCCACTTCCTTCTCCTTCTGTGCTGCCGCCGCTCCCTGCTCGCCGGTGTCACCACCACCTGCCTGCCTTGCACCGACATTCCTGGAGCTCGCCGGTGTCGTCGCCGCCCACCTGCTCGACGTGCTCGACCTCACCTCGCCTCGACCTTGCCCTACTCGCTTGCCCAGGTACCTTTTGACCTACCCAGGTGGCACCCAGGTGCGCCTAGGCGGCCAGGCATTCACCTAGGGTCCCAAACCTAGGCGCCCAGCCTAGTTAGGCCTCTGGGATGCCTGGGCGATGCCTGTACTGATTTGTATTGCATACCTTCTACAATTATTGAGTCCAATCATTCTAATGGCCAGCTATTTTCAGCTTCTAATCAAATTAATTAGTTTAGATTCATTCAAACATCTTTATATGGTAATTGCATATGTGATTAAACAATAGAGAAATCAACAGACCTTGCTATAGCCAACGAAAATCATTTTACAATTTTTCCTTTGACTCTGTTCCATTTAATTGAGCTAAATTAACTTAGTCTTATTGTTTGTTCTTAATTAGATGTCTAGTCACGAGTCACAAATTGATATAACAGTCATAATTTTAGTCTTTTCTTATATATACCAACCTTGGATATGTCCCTACACACATAGATGGATAGTAATGGAATTTCAACATCTAAGGAATTGATTACCTATAACTATTAGTAGTAGCTTTATTAATTTACTAGTAGCTAGAAATTTGAATGCCTACTTTCAATTGTAAAAGAAGGAACTAGTTAGAGCCTTTGTTCATTAACCTTTTTTCTATAAAATTCTTTTATCAAATCAACATTGTTGGGTTTCCTGGGTTTTATCTTTAGGAGGATCTGTATAGATCAACATTGCAAATGTTAAACCGTATTGGATATCTATAGCAAATAACAACTTTATTTTGTTTTAAAGATGGTTAAAATTTAACTTATTTTGTTCGATGTCTGATATGATGGTATTGGATGCATATATAGATGTGATTCAATCAGGATATCAATTTGTGTTTATTTATGTACTGATTTGTATTTATTTATGTATTGTTTCAGGAATTAATTGATCATCTACTGCTGCTCGCCGTCTCCCTGCCCGTCGCCTGCTCACCTGCCTGCTTGCCTGCCTACTCACCTACCCTCTGTCTCGCCCTCTCTCCCTGCTGACGCCCGACTAGGCTCAAACAGAGGTAAACCATGTTTTATTACACTGCTTGATCTTTAATCACATAGACTTAATCAGCATTGCTACTTGTACACTCTAGAATCAAGATCTAATACTCACTAAATTATATATTGTTTGTATGGGACTATTCTTGAATACCTAATCTCACTAAATTATATACTGTTTGTATGGAGTCTGGCTTCATTGTAGATAATAGGAGTAAATCTTAGATAGGATGTAAGTGTATACCCCTAATCTTGTCCTAATATATACTTGTTTTCTCTTTGATCATAGAATGGATAGATTATGGATGTCCATTCACAATCGCTGCACCCCAGAGTTTATATCTGGTCTTGATCAATTTATTAGATTTGCCGAGGAACATAGGAAAAAACCTACAGATAGGTTCTACTGTCCATGTAGGCATTGTGGTAACAACTTGAAAGTCAGCACTGGTGAGGAAATCAAAAGTCATGTCATGTGCAACGGGATTGTACAAGGCTATACAGAATGTCACTGGCATGGAGAGATTTCAAACTTGAAACCAGTAGATGACGATAGTAGTGCTTGGGTGGAAGAAGAAATTTCCTCTGATGACGTATATGTGAACGAACCAGTTCCAGTAGACATCATTGATGTGATGCTGGATAGTTGTAGGGTAGAGCACACCGATCCACCTCCTATATTTAGAAACATTGTGCATGATGCTGAGATACCGTTATACACAAGATGTGCTAAGTTTACAAAGCTTAGCGTTGTGTTGAGATTTTATAAGTTGAAAGCTAACAATAGATGGAGCGACAAAAGCTTCACTTCATTGTTGACTTTGTTGAAAGAAATGCTTCCTGAAGGAAACGAGCTGCCAATCTCAACATACCAGGTAAAGAAAATGTTGTGCCCAATGGGAATGGAGGCCTAGAAGATACACGCATACCCGAATGATTGTGTATTATTTCAAAAGGAATATGTAGATTTGAAAGATTGTCCAAAATGTGGTGCGTCACGGTATAAATTGACGACTTCAGGGGATTCCAAAACTGGTTCTCCTGCCAAACTCGACTGATCATCCTTGGTCGATTTTCTGAAGATTGCATCGGTCGAGTTGTGCACTCACAGAACTCGACCGATGCAATCTTCAGAAGATCGACCAAGGATGATCGGTCGAGTTTCAATCCAGGAAAACTCGACCGACCAAGTGCTTGTAATCCATTTTCTAATTTGCCTTTAAAGTGATTAGCACTTGGTGAAATTTGTCCCAAACATTTTTCTCTTCTAAGTTACAAGTCAATTCATCATTACAAGTGATTACATAGATGTTCTAAGGTCATTTACATAGAAAACCCAAAACGCACACTTGTAGCCATTTTGAATTGAACTTGACCCATTCTAGGGCTTTGGATTTTAGATCATTTTCAGATTTGATGTTTCATTATCTTCTAGTTAATACAAATGCTAAATGTTTGCCTTTTTAATGACATTTTCAGATGGTTGACCATGATGAGCATGATGTCCATGATGAGCATGAAGTCCATGATGAGCATGTTGTCCATGACGAGCATGGCGAGGATACCAATGTAAGTTCTAAAAACATATCATGTATTTCTATAAAATTCATTATCTTCTAGTTATGTCATATATCCCATATTTCTATATTGCGCTAATTCAGTGTGTTTATTTTTGTCAAATTTTAGGTTGATGATGCGCAGGTACCCACTGAAGCACTGGAGCAACTTGATGCGCAGCACCAAACACTTAACAAGAAAAGGGGCATCACTCTGTTGAAGAAGTTAATAGCGCTAAGTGGCAGTGGATCCAAATTGGTTGTGGAGTTTGATAATGGAGGAAATGCAATTGGAGTGAACCGCAATAATTTTGTAAACTATCTTGGGTGTGTCACACGAAGCCATTGTGGTATTAAGTATGATAATTGGCATAAAGTTCCTCAAGGGAAGAAAGACTTGATATGGAAGGATTTATGCGTGAGTTATTATTATTTGCAATTCTATTTTGTAGATTACAAATTATATTATTTGCAATTCTATTTTTGGATACTAGTTAATAAGAATTCTATTTTACAGAATCTGTTTGCATTGGATGAGAAGCTGCATCGTAAAAGTGTGATGCAACGTGCTGGAAAGATGCTTAGGAACTATAGGACAAATCTCAACAGAGAATACATAAAATATGGTGATAAGAAGAAGAAGTCAGCCCTTGGACAGTGGAACTTCTTGGACAAAGAAAATTGGGACAATTTTGTTGCTTCAAGAAAATCTGAAGAATTCAAGGTATTAGGCGTCACTCCCAATTTAATTAATATATGTTGTATTCACCTATTCAAGATTAACATTTAGTGATACTAACCAAATCATTAATGTGCATACTAACTAGGCCCTCAGTGAGGCGCAAAAAGTAAGGCATGCATTGAATGTGCATGACCACACTATGGGTCCAAAGGGCTATGCAAACGTTCACCAAAGACTACAGGTAGAGTCTGCGGCTACTCAGGAGTCTGCCACACCCATGCCTCGCGATGATATCTGGATAGCTGGGAGGCAAAACAAGAAGGGTGAAATAAAGAAGCCTGTAACTGCTGAGGCGGCTGTGAAAATGGTAAAATACAACTCTTAGAGAAGTCATTTGAATATTGATTATTGTGGTGTTAACTTACCAATTTCTGTTGATGGTGATTAGCGGGAGCTGCACGAGCAGAGGAAACAAGGCACGTTCATCCCTCAGGGCACAAGGGATGAATTGACAGTTGCTCTAGGTAACCCAGAGCATCCTGGACGTGTTAGGGTTGCAGGCGTTGGTGTGGGCATCAAAGCATTCTTTGGGCCATCCCAACGCAAACCCAGAGCGAGACTTTCACAAGAAGAGGTAACCTATTCTTTTTTTAGAATGTTACTGCTACAGGGAATTCAATAATAAGAAGCTAATGTTTCTTTTATCCATGTATAGGAGAATAAGAGAGTCGAGGATATAGTTGCTAAGAAGGTCAATGATATAGTTGCTGAGAAGGTCAAGGAAGAAATAGTGTGGTGGCAGGCATCTCAGGCTTCCAATCAGCCTATGGCGACCCACTCTTCTCCTGATGCACAGACTGTGAGTAATCTTGGAGACCCATCGCCTAACACGTCTGTTGTAAGTATTTTTTATGACATTGTAGCTAGTCTTTTCAAGATGATATGTTTTCAAGATGATATGTATATATGAATAACATTCTTTACATAAATTTGTAGGCATTGAAGCCATGCCGCTTAATAATGCAAGACTATGTTGTTGCAGAGGCGCAGTCTTACCGGTCCCTTCCTGGGGCAACGTTTCATGGGACTCCAATGCCGCAGGGCTACGTTTGTGTGAGCCCGATATGTGTATTACCCGATTGGAGGGAAGTTGTATTGCCATATGCCCACCCATATATTGATACACTTGGTGAGGCAGAAGGCAGGGTAATATTGTGGCCTAAAGCAGATGTCGTCTACACTACTAAAATTGTAAGATAAATTTAAATTACATTAGATTGTTAATGTGTATATATGAGGTCAATTGATCTGAAATTATATATACAAGTTAAAAACAAGACACCCGAAGCACCTAGGCCTCCACCTCCACTTCTTGCATTACCGAGTTGGGTTCCAACTGATCTAAAATACCTGTTAGGTCCTACTTGTAGGGGAATGGCATGTTGGCTACGGGCACATAATATACATTTCCCTATAATTGTTTCTTTAGAAGCAGATTATGCAGGTCAATCATACGATAGCTCTTTATTTATACAAGATATTATTGAGCTGTTTATGTATGATTGGCTGAATACATCAATGATAGAGACATGGATAAGGTGAGATCGTGTTTATACATCTATATACCTTGTGTAAGATCCGGTGATCTGGTTTCTTATATATTAATGCATACGTAATACATGTTTTGCAGCTACTTAGTTGAAGATCAATGCAAACAATTTGCATTTGATCATGTGGGTTTTTTGATTCCATCATTGATTAGTATGGTAGCTAAAGACCCTGATAGTGTTCAACAATACTGTATAGATGCTTTTACAATTTTTGGTCAGCAAAAGAAGATGATAATAATAGCTCCATTCAATGTCAAGTAAGTTTACTTTATTTATAATTTGGACTTAAGAAAATTCCATTTTTATTGTGCATTTTGAGTTATTAATTTTTAACTTTTTTACCTCTAGCGGTAGACATTGGGAGTTACTAGTTATTGTCGTCGTGATGTTCACTGTTTATTATCTAGATCCTGTGGGAAGTACATTGAACACTAAAATTGGACACATATTGAGAATGCCATTATTCTGGTGAGAAATATTTCATTTTTATATATGTTAACATCTGTTGTTACATTACTATTTAATTATGCAATTTACTGTGTTACATTAACATGTAGAGGTTTAGATGCATTCAAAAATGTTGGAGGAAATGTCCCAAGGAGAAAGAACCAGCCAATAATTTGGGAGAACGTAAAAGTAAGTTCCTGACTCCAATGTACATATTATTTATGTGAACTGTGCTTAGTTGTATTTTTTAATATTTTGTATGTTTCAATTTATAGCGCGCTACACAAGACAACGGCTGGGCATGCGCATACTATGTGATGTGATTTATGCAGATGATTATCCGACATGCCGCATTGGATATTAATACCATACATGAGGTATTATATATAGTCTCATTAGTTAGTATGAAATATATCAATCTTATTTTTATATTATTACTTGTATATATACATCATTCTCTTTGCAGGTGTTTAAACTGACCACACTATAGGTAAACACTTAAAAAATATACATGCTCCATATATGATGGAAGCATTAAATGAAGTAAGAGAAGAATGGGCAAAAGCCATACAAGCAGTGGCGATTGTAAGATATAATTGGGATGCTGATAGCGATGCTGAATGATATTTTGTAAATGAATATTTCTGAATGTTTATACATGTCTGAATGTTTCTACATGTATTTGAATGTTTCTACATGTGTGAATGTGAGAATTGAATTGATGTCTGAATGTATCTACTTGTGTGAAAAAATATTTGTTGATTTTGCAGGTTTGTGGCCTGTTTGTAGGCTGATATCAATGGATGTTGTAAACCTGCAGTTCAGAAAACTGAACTGTAGGTTCTCATCCTGCTGACCAGCCACAGTAGGCATGCAAACTGATACGAAAAAAAAAAATTAAAGTATAGGCGTCGGTTATTTATAGAACACCGTCATCAAAGGCCTACAGTGTCGGTTATTAGATAAAAACCGATGCCTAATATGACAAACAACCTGACCATGCAGGAAAGCACAGTCGTGGTGGAAATGGCATCACTTATTCATATAAAACTGACACCTATAGTACTAAACACGGCCGTGCAGCGAAGCACGGCTGTGTCGTCTGGGAGTATGGCGTCGGTTGTTCAGTTGTTAACCGACACAGAAAGTGTCCTAGGTGGTGCCCTTTTTTGTGGCGCGAACCCTATAGACGTCGGCTAACTATATATAATCGACGTCTATAGATCATATAGGCGTCGGTTAGAAAACCGACGCCGAAGAGTTCGACCTTTAGCGGTGCCCAAATAGGCGTCTCTTGAAAATCGTCACTAAAGGTGGTTAAACAACCGACGCCAAAGGCGTATTCTGTAGTAGTGAACTTTGAATATACTTTGTTGCATATTTATGTTTCGGGGGCGAAACGTTTTGAGGGAGTGAGAATTGTAATGACCACATTTGTGCTTAATTGGTAAACTAGGTTTACCTGAATGATTACATGCTTGATTATATTGAACATCATTTAGACTTGATTAATGATAGTAGCTCAATTATGATGTTTTAAATCTAATAAGAAACTCTAATTATGATTTTAGTTTGAAGAATTAGCGTTTGAAAAATGTAAACCCTAATCGGAAAAAATTAGGGTTTTGATAGTACATGAATATGGAATTTGATCACGATAGCAGTGTGGTAAATGATTTCTCATATTTTCTACAAATTTTTTATTTAATTGAATTTTTAATATGATATGGATAACTCAATCATGCATATTGGAGAAAACTTTTAGAATATTTGGGTGTTCTTTGAATGTGGTTCTAAGTCGAACTATACTTTGACTGAAATGCTAACAGAGTGTTGTTCATTAGTGTAGTGTTTTATTTTTAATTATTTATTAGTATCTACAAATAATATGAAATTTATATCAGAGATATTACATTACATTTAAGACATCATTCTAAATTTTCATAATTTTTTGAGGATTTTTTTCCTCTGAAATAAATGAATTATAGTAACTTTTTAATAACAGAAAAATCTACTGACATAAATAAAGTATAGTGAGGGGATAATGTGTAAATTACCCAAGCACCTAAATTGCTCTATATGAGCAAGATATCACCCAATTATCTCTCATATTTCATGATCCATATTATAGAAATAAAATCCTAGAGAGAGAGGGAGAGTTAGGGTTTGAGAGAAGAAAGTGGTGGAATTGTTGATCTAGGGTTCCTCTATCTGAGATATAATGAAATCAAGTAAGTTTAGCTTCTTTGCATAGCTTTTAATGGTGAATCTTCTCTCACATGTCAAGATTCCATCACTACTCTAATTTGATTCGAAATGGTATCAAATCTTCCCCTTTTCTCATTCTTTCTTCATAATCCCCCATTTCTAGGGTTTCGGGTTGAAAGGAAGAAGAATCTGGTGATTTGCTAGGGTTTTGATATGAGTTTGAGATTTTCAGAGATGGTCTACATTTTTAAGGTGTTTTCACACCTTAGGGTGAGTGGGTACCTCTTTTAAACAGTATATTGCATGAAAATGAGTTAAATGATCAATAATCTTTACTTGTTTTGTATGCGACTACAAACCCTAAACTGCCCTTTTGACCTAGATTTTGCAAGATGATAAAAAATAGATTATTTATCTATTGTGATGGATTACAATTTATAAATCATACTAGAAATGCATACAAATTATCTAAATGAGATTTCCTAAATTAATTGCATAGTTTATATCAAAATAGTAAAATCTTGGATTTTCGAATATGATGAAATTTGTTGTATAATTGAATAAAGAAATTTGTCTAGTTGAATATCCTTGGTTACAAAAGATTGTTTTATCTAAATGTGTAGTACATATATGTCAGATAATATCTTGTATTTTATTTGATGATATCAATGTTTGCTTGATATATCAGTAAAGAGGGTGAAACCCTAAATGAATGGAAAGTTGGAAGTTTGTGAATAGATTCATTAATTCAACTGATGTGATTCTTTATTATTATAATTTCATTTATTTAAAGTTATTCTTGTTGCATGATATTCTTGTTGCTTAATAGCTTGGAAACCTTAGTTAAATTCATACCAGGGTTTCATATGCATGATTGATTGAAATGAGTTATGTGATAATTCAAGTTTCTAGCAGAATATCATTTTATATGGATATACATTTTGATTTGTGACAAAAAAATCTCTCGCTGAGTTAATTAACATGAAATGCATAAGTTGTTATGGTTATTTAAGAAAATAGAAAAGGAATTTCCCTTGATAGGGATGTTGTTGATGTCATGCATGAATACGAGAACTGTTAAATGTAAATTTTTATATCATTAGACATGATATCTATTTGAACATATGAGAATTCTTTTATGTGCATGAGAAATGAGAAATCCTAAGAGAAGGGTAATTAGTATGTTAAGCATCTAATAAATGAGAAACCCTAAGATAAGGGTAACCAATATGTTATGCATTCAACTAAGTATCATCAGTGAATTCAGTCCAATAGCTCAAGTAGTCAGTAAAACTACAATAGTAATAGTAGATGCCCTGAACACCATAGAACCCTCCTTGGAGGTCTGTATTGGGATGGGTGAAACAGGCTATGGACTATCACATATAGGAAGACATAGCCCAGAACTGAGTATCTAACATCAACTGATTGGATATTAGTGGTACTTTAGTTGAGTGGCATAGTACCCAACAATAACCAAAGATCTTGGTGGTACTATTTCAGTACTAGGGGTATTCAATAATAACTGGAGATCCAATGGTACCCACCAGTTGAAGTATACAACCCTTGTGGACCTACTTCTTCTGGAAGTTATTCTATTTTGCGTGTCATCCCTAGTGGAACCACATTACGTAGAGTTGAGGCTTTTTAGCCTAGAGGCAACCCTCCTGAGTACCCAGGACAAGGGGCCACTATTTATGTATGTTATTTAGCCACTATTAGGCCAATCATGGCAACCTCACTGTAGACCGAGGTAGTTAGGAGTAGTCTTAAGGTCCCAGGTTTACCTTAAGACTTGTACGGTAAGTCACACAATAGTGGCTTTTGCTTGGATGGTACAATCCGAGTGAGTTTAGGGGAAAAGTAAAAAAGAAAAGTTAATTGAGTTTAGATGAAGATTACAGTAGTCAAATCAATCGGTTATGTTTAGTTGGCCAACATAGTAGTAGTCAGTTTAGTAGTCAAGTCAAGTCAAAGTTAGTGAAATATTACAAAGAGAATAATGAGAAAAATGTTTGGATATTTGTATATTACTATTGATGCATAATAAGATGAATGAGAGGTTAACCAAGTGTGTGCAGTTATTGAATTATTCTTTGTATGTTTCTGGATTTTAGTTTTCTTTATGATAAATACAACATGTTCATATATTGATTCACTCTTGTAGATATCTAGAGTACTTTGCCATATTTATGTATGTGAATGATCAGTCTCTTTAAAGCTTACTATTGTTATAATTGATATCGGTTGCTTAAAGGTATATCTGTAATTATATAAGTGCTTTAGACCATGTCTTTGAAGTACTCATTCACTGAGTGAGTAGGCTCACCCCTCTACTCACATTTTTTAGGGATAACTCGTAGACTGAAGATGTCATTGCATCAGCATAGATCTGCCATAGGAGTTAAGTATGAGATTAGTTAAGTTTAGTTGGTCCCTATCACTCTAGGTCCTTGTATAGAGTTGAGAGAAAACTCCAAATGATGATTTCTATCTTTGTTTCCTTAATGATAGAGTATACACCTGGTTATCATGTTGTATGTACATGGAAGTGTGAGGAACAAAATGAATGTCTGGATGTGTATCAATAATGTTGAGATCATATTTGATTAATCAAGGTTCAATTCCCTTTTAAAGTTTGTTTATGTGATTGTATACAAAAAGGAAAAAAAGAGTTTGAGATAAAGGATAAATAAAAAGTTGGAAGTGAACTTTGTATTAAGTATAATCCTCAAACTTATGCCCTAACCTCATGATATATGGTAATCGTGGGATGTGGGTGCAACAGTTAAAGGGGATACTCATACACCTAATAGCCAATATCATTTATGGAGATATTTTCCATAAAGAATAACTTTTCCTCCATTATATTTATTTTAATTATAATAATATTATAGAGATAAACTATTAGAGCAAAATATATTGATCTGAAAGATTTGAAGGAGTTCTACTTATTTGAGGATTTGATTATGAATCCCATTACAAGAGAAGATAATTTATATGATTGGTTGGAGGGGGAATCTAGCAATATATATATATATATATATATATATATATATATATATATATATATATATATATATATATATATATGTATGTATGTATATAGTGTGTACTTTATATGCTTTATATGCTTGGTTGTGTATATTGAATATATGTACAAGTAAAAAATATTTGATTGCAATGATTGTTTGTGTGAAGGTACATCGATGCTCTTACCATCCTTGTGATTGGATTTGAAAATAGAATAATTATTTTATAGTTACTCAAATGACTCTCATGCTCTTACCGTAGAATGTTTCTCACTAGATTATTACCCACACATAAAGGACAATGATCTAGTGAGAAACAAATCTTGGTGAGAGCATGAGAGGCATTTTAATAAATCCCCTTGATGATGATAATCCAACTATATGTATTAAAAATATACCTTAATACCATGTAACAAAATTTCATCATCATCTGATTTCTACAACATGCACAACAATAGAATACTTTTCAACAATATATATCAAGTTTCAGGCTAACCGTTGGCTGTAAGTTGTGTACCTTGAACATATGTACAAGTAAATAATTTCTGATTGCAATGATTTTTTGTGTGAAGGTACCAGGACTTGATGTTCTTCCCTTCCATATAGTTGGATCTTAAAACCAAACTATTATTTGATAGTTATTCAAATGCCTCTAATGCTATCATTGTAGCATGTTTCTCAGTAGATTACTACCCATACATATAGGACAACGATCCAGTGAGAAACAAATCTTGGTGAGAGCATGAGAGGCATTTGAATATCTCACCTTGATGATCAACCTTTTATAATCCAACTATAAAGATTCAAAATATACCTTCATATTTACCTTCCTTAAAAATTTTGTTATCATTAGATTTCTACATCATGCACAATACAAAATACTTTTTAATGATCAATATCAAGTTTTAGGCAGACCGTTGGAAGTAAGTTGTGTATATTGAACATATGTATAAGTAAATAACATCTAATTGTAATGATTTTTTGCATGAAGGTACCATGAATTGATGCACTTCCCATCCATATGGTTGGGTTTTAAAAGCAAACCATTATTTTATAGTTATTCAAATTCCTCTCATGCTCTCACCGTAGCATGTCTCTCACTAGATCGCTACCCATACATATTGGACAATGATCCAGTGAGAAACAAATATTTGTGAGATCATGAGGTATTTCAATAACTCACCTTGATGATCAACTTTTGATAATCCAAAAATATGGATTCAAAATATACCTTCATATTAACCTTCCTTCAAAATGTCATCATCATCGGATTTCTACATCATGTACAATAATAGAATGCTTTTCAACAATTGATATTGAGTTTCAGTTTGACTTTTGGATGTAAGTTGGGTATATTGAAAATATGTACAAGTAAATAATTTTTTATTGCAATGATTTTTTGTGTGAAGGTACCATGCTTTGATGCTCTTCCCATCCTTATGGTTGGATTTGAAAACCAAACTATATTTTACATTCATTCAAATGCCTCTCATGCTCTCACTATAGCATGTCTCTCACTAGATCGCTACTCATACATATAGAACAACGATCCGGTGAGAAACAAATCTTGGTGAGATAATGAGAGGCATTTGAATAACTCACCTTGATGATCAATTTTTGATAATACAACTATAGTAATTTAAAGTATACCTTAGTATTTACCTTCCTTCAAAATTTCATCATCATAATATTTCTACATCATGCACAATAATAGAATACTTTTTAACGACCGATATCAAGTTTTAGTTTGATCGTTGGATGTAAGTTTTGTATATTGAACATATATACAAGTAAATAGTTTCTCACTAGAATGTTTTTTCGTGTGAAGGTACCATGATTTTATGCTCTTCCCATCCATATGGTTTAGTTTTAAAACCAAACTATAATTTTCTAGTTAATATAAATGTCTCTCATGCTCTCACTGTAGTCTCTCACTAGATCGCTACCCATACATATAGGACAATGATCCAGTGAGAAACAAATATTGATGAGAGCATGAGAGGCATTTGAATAACTCACCTTGATGATCAACTTTTTATAATCCAATTGTGTGGATACAAAGTGTACATTAGTATTTACCTACCTATAAAATTTCATCATCATCAAATTTCTACATCATGCACAACAGTAGAATACTTTTCAACAATCTATATTGAGTTTCAGTTTAGCCTTTGGATGTAAATTGTGTATATTGACATTTGTACAAACAATGAAGTTTTTATTGTAATGATTGTTTGTGTGAAGATACATGAATTGATGTTCTTCCGATCCATACAGTTAGTTTTAAAAATCAAACTATATTTTATAGTTATTCAAATGCCTCTCATACACTCACTATAGCATGTCTCTCACTAGATCGCTACCCATATGTATAGTGACAACAATATTGGTCCACACATCTTAAGTGGGACCAGTTATGACCAGAATTCCATACGATCTGAGAAAAAGGTGAGGAGGGGTATGTATTTTATTCCAAGTGTGCCCTTTCAATGCATATACTTTTCCTATTAGAGGGCCATGTATTATATTAGAAGGTAGAAACTAACACTAAAAATCCACCCCCTCCCCCCACCCTAAAAAAATACTAGAGACAAACCACTCTTGAACACTAATGGAATGTTTGCTACAGTGTAGTACATCCTAATTTGATGAATAGAAAAACATATCAAATAGATTCATTTTTTTTTAGTTGTATCAATTTGGTTTAATAGTACAACACCACAAGAACTCAGTGTTTTCTGTCGTTTTTATTTGGTATGTAAGGATGAGTTGTTTTTTCAACAAAAAGTACATGACACCCCTAGTTACAACTGTAGAAGGTAGAAATCCACCAGACTGCATCTATTTAGGGTGCGGTACCAACTCTAGGACTCATGGTAGAATAGATCATGTTTGTGAGCTAGAAAATAATGTTTTATTTTTCCATATGCTAACCAAACAAAAATCACACCTTAATTCTTCTTGTTTTACTCCAGACCAAACAGACCCTAAAATGAATAATAATTTGATGTTGCTATATTAGCATCTAGAAAACACAGTTGGTTTTGAGCTCCTGGTCGTGTGTCCCCTAGGATTTTGCTCTAGGCGATCTGAGAATATAGGATCTCCTCGCCACAGGAAACAGGGTGATTTTCTCTAGTCCTGTAGGTTCCCTCTGTGCCATTATGGATGAATTGGTGGAAAGGCACGCAATTCTCAACACACAGGATGAAGAGGAAGATGACATACTTGACTTCAAGGAGGATTCAATACCAATTGACGACGAAGATCTAACCCTAGCGTTGGTCGGGCGGTTGACGAAGAGTAGACCCTACAACTTCCCGGCTCTCAAGAGGACTCTGTTGAATTCTTGGTCTCTTTAGAAGGAAGATAGCTTTAGGAAGATTGCAAACAACTTGTTTATTATCCAATTCATGCACTGAAGAGACAAGGAGAAAGTGGTGAAAGAGGGTCCTTGGAACTTCAATAATAAACTTCTGGTTGTCGGGGACATCAAACCGGAAGACACTCCATCAGCAATCAGGCTGACGCATAGCCCGTTCTGGATCTGTCTATACAACCTACCTTTAGGTTATAGATCGGTAGAGGCAATACAAGCGGTGGCAAGCAAGATAAGTGATGTACTGGAGATTGACCGCAAAGCTCTCGGGTGGTATGTTTCGTGTAGAGCATGGGTACATGTCGACATCAAAAGGCCGATCAGACAGAAACAGAAGATAAGAGACAATGGAGGCAGCATTGTTAACATTGAGATTCGAAACAAATGACTACCTTCCTTTTACTACCTATGGGGAATCATTGGCCACCTTGAAAAGGATTGCGATGAGGGATAGAAGAGGAGGGATCCTTAAAGCCAAGACTGTGGGGACTGTGGGTTAAAGCATCACCTAAGAAGAGATTATCCCTATTAAAGAGGAGTTATTCGGGCGAGAGTGCTTCTCAAAAGACCTAAAGTTCAAATCCGAGCCTACTACTTCTAGCGGGCAATCGGATAAATGGTCCGAACAAGGAGGTGTGGGGAGTCACAGGGAGTGATGGAGAGTAGGAAGACATGAAGATGAAGCCAACTCAGGGTTGTCAATGTCTATGGAAGAACTGACGAGAGTTTTTGTTGACAAGACAACTGTGACAGACCGATTAACCGATTGGGGGTGTAGCACTGGTGGTACGGGCGAGGGCAAAGGGCGTCACAAGATAGATAATGATTGGCGAAGCCATCAGGATGATGAGTAGGTCACCATCTCAAGCGACATTGTCCTAAGGAAAGAGGCACGAGACTATGCAGCAAACGAGTCACATGATATGCCCCTACAGATGAATAATCTAGATGTGGAGACAAACACCACATAGAGCAATAAGGTTGTTGAAGATCAACAGAAGTCTATTAGAAACTGAATGCCAAAGTAGGTGACAAGCATGAAGGAAGGTGTGGTCCAGCAAGGAGGAAGTGCAATACTGAAGAAAGGTGGGAAGGGGAAAATGCTTCACGAGGTTGAGGAGTATTTGAGAAAAGGTAAGAAGTAGAGAAGAAGAGAAAGGAGACAGATTGGGGGTGATGAAGTGGGGTAGGGGAGAAGAGGAAGTAGCGAAGTTGATGTTGCCCTGGGGAAAGGAGGGAGAAGGGAAAAAGCAGAAGAACAATGATCTTAGTGCATGCATGCACGTTGAAGTAGTGGGTTCTAGGCATTACCAGACCTGTGAAGGGTAATGAAAACCTTAGTATGGAACGTCCAGGGTCTGGGCCGCCCAGGGATGGTAGAATCCCTCAAACGGAGGTGTTGGAGGGAAATGGTCGACATAATTTTCATTATGGAAACTATGTGTAAATGGGGGGATCAACAGAGGGTGAGGAGAAGATGTGGGTTTGATAGTAGTTTTGGAGTGGATAGTAGAGGAAGATCGGGGGGATGGGTCTATGGTGGAGAGGTGATAGAGTAAATATCAAGTCTTTCTCAGATCATCATATCTATGTTGAGGTCAACTAGGAGAACCAGGTGGATAATTTTTGCTTTGTGGGCATCTTTGGCTGGGCAGCAGTCCAAGACAGGATTCACATATGGCAATTGATGGAAAGCTTGAGTAGGAGTTCAGACTGGCCTAAGGTGTTCGAGGGAGATTTTAATGAATAATGACAACAAAAGAAAAACAAGGAGGATAACCACGTAATGAATGGTTGATGCACAACTTTAGAGAGGCATTAGAAATCTGTGAATTGGTAGATCTTGGCTACTCAGGGAACAAATTCATGTGGAAACGAGGTTTGTCTTTGGATAACCTCATTATGGAAAGGTCGGACTGCTTTATGGCTGATAGAAAATGGTGTGACATCTTCAACGTGTTGAAAGTCAAGAATTACCTAATAAGTAATTTTGACCATGGACAGGTTCTTCTTTGGGTGGAAAGGAACATGCAAAAGGAGGAGACTGATAAGAGGTTCATATTTGAAACTTGTGGTCATCTCTGGAGTGCAAAATGATATTGGAGCAGGCTTGGTAAAATAACATAAATAGGGGGTTGCACTTTTAGACTGAAGCCTGTGTGGCAAGGTTGATGTCTTGGGCTACTAATAAATTTGGCAACATAAAAAAGTAGATCGGGAAAACAGAACAAGAACTAACAAGGGTTCAAAATAGAGCCCCATCTCATGATATGGTGGAAGCATGCACAAAGTTGTCAAAGGAGTTGCAGGAGCTACAATGTCAGGAAGAAAGTTTCTAGTATTCCAGGGCAAGGAAGAATGAGATGTGGGATAAGAATATGAAATATTTTCACCACAAAGCAAGTCAAAGGAAAAGGAGGAATAAGATTGACGTCTCTACAAGGAAGATGGGTGTAACATCCCTGACCTGGGTTATGCCTTAACCCTGGGAGTTTTGCTTAAGTAAGTCATTTATATTCTTGTATTTATCTTTTGAAAAGTAATTAAGACTAAAGGAGAGCTTATGTTTCAATTTTGGACCTATTTGAATAATGTTGAAACAATGTTTTACCTATTTTTGACTAGAGTGCAATTTACCCAATTTCAGGGGGTTACCTTGCAAATGTTACATGATAAATGTTCCTCAAGTGCTATAGCATCATAAGAATGAGAATGATGCTGAGGTATGGCTTCCACAAGCCTAAGTTCCAAGAAGGAGCTTGTTTTGAGTAATGCTTGTGTATTGAATGCTAGTTTTCGTGTAATTTGCAAATTACCCAAAAATTTAGAGTTGAATATGTAAAATATCACTTCAAGAATGTCCCTATTGTTTCTTGGTATCATTTAGAGAAAATAAAAAGAAAGGGGCATCTTGTTTGAACTACTTTTGAGGAGATATAATCTTGATAATAAAATAATCAAGAAATAAGCATAAAATGAAACCCTAATTTATTTTGTAGCAAAAAAATAAATATATTAATTGAAGTGCCCATAAAATAAAAAGGTTGTGGTTGAAATCCTATAGTGTAAGGACGTCTAACTGCCTTTAGTGGCACCGAAATATCCTAAGTAGGTGAAGAAATCCACTCACATTTGTTAGTTAAAAAGTAATGTCCACTAAAAATGGATAATAGTATTATAATGATTAAGGTGCTTAAGTGGTTTCTTTTAATTCAAGGATAAACGAAAGGATATTGAGGGAAAAGTAAGATGGCTTCGAAGGCAAGGAAGCGAGGGGGCATGTGGCAAGAAAGTGGATGGATTTTCTCCTACTTTCTCTCTCCTAGAAAATCAATTACATATACTCGATTTTCTCCTTACTTGAAAGGCTATTTTGCAAACCTCTTTCTTCCCTTATTTTGGTCGATGACCAAGGAGCTTAGGAGTAGGAGGAGAACGTTCCCCAAGATAAAGGTAAGATCCATGATCATATTCAACCTTGAATTGATGGTTGAAATCGGATTTCAACATTGATTTTCTTCTCTCTTCTATCCAATGCTCAACCTTAGATATCTTTTGCATCCAAAGAGTTGGAAACGAACCTTGGCTAGTTGAAGGAGCTTCTTTCACCATTAGAGATGAGAAGCTTGAATCATTGAATCTACTTTGAAGGTGGGTTATATAACTTGAACCCATCAATGTTATTATTGATTTCAATTCCTCATCATATGTTGATCTTTTATTTCCTTCTTGAATAAATTGCTGAATTTATATATATGATAATAGAAATCGGAGGTATGAAGCATGATGATGATGACATAATATTAGCACACACCTCAAAAATATCAAGAACAAACAGTTTCAAAATTGTTTCTTAAACGGTTTCAAACCGTTTGGTGACCAATCGGTTTCAAAACTGATACAGGTTAAATGGTTTGAAAACTGTTAGAGGTCAAAAAGTTTCAAACCGTTAGAGATTAAAAGGTTTCAATGGATTCATGGATCAATTGGTCTCATGACCTATTAAATTCAAACAATCAAATTCAATTGGTTACAAAACCCTAGAATCAAACTCAATTGACTTCAAAACCCTAGATCAATTAATGTCAAAACTCTAATTTAGGTCCAATCGGTTTCAACTCTGAATTGACCAAACGGTCCCAGACCGTTTAAGTTCTAACGGTCTTCAAACTATTTGATGAGCAAGAGTTCAAGACCATTTAAGGTCTAACGGTCTTCAAACTGTTTGATAAGCAAGAGGTCAAGACCGTTTAAGGTCTAACAGTCTTCAAACTGTTTGATGAGTAAGAGGTCAAGACCATTTAAGGTCTAATGGTCTTAAAACCATTTGATGAGCAAGAGGTCAAGACCGTTTAAGGTCTAACGGTATTCAGACCATTTGAAGGTCAAGTGAAGTCAAGACCGTTTGAAGGTCAAGTGAAGTCAAGACCGTTTGAAGGTCAATTGACATCAAGACCGTTTGAAGGTCAAGTGACCTCAAGACCGTTTCAAGGTCAATTAACATCAAGACCTTTTGAAGGTCGAGTAACCTCAAGACCGTTTGAAGGTCTAAACGATCTCAGACCGTTTGAGGGTCTAAATGATCCCAAACTGTTTGAAGGTTCAATTGGTCCAAACCATTTGAAGGTCCAATTGATTCAAATCATGTAGGTACTAATAACCCCAAAAGTGGTTGAAGAGTATCTCAAGGTTGATTTCAATGGAAGTACCTCTACAGTACTTAGGTGATTAGTATAATTGCAGTGATTATCACATGATGCCTATGAAGGTAATGAATTCAATACACTATGATAAGCATGCATGTATTTAGTGAGAGGTTAAGTCAACTAAATAAGGTATGATGGTGATGTGTGTTCCTAGTACATGGAACAATGATAAGTATGATTTAATACTTAAATAATGCTATGTGCTCCAAGATATGTGGAAGCACTGACTTAGGGTTTGAATTAATGAGGTAACCATAAAACCCTAATTAATATAAAATGGAAAACCCTAACCCTAATATAGGGTGATGTCATGTGAAACCCTAATATAGGGTGATGTTATGTGAAACCCTAATATAGGGTGATGATATATGAAACCCTAATATAGGGTGATGTTATGTGAAACCCTAATTAATAAAGATGGGAAACCCTAACCCTAATGAGGGAATGGTGATGTTATCTTTATATTGCATAATGTTGATAGGAAATTAATATGGTTGTTATAAAGTATACTAACCATGCAGGTATCATGAGGTGATGAGAATAACCAGGTATGAGCTATGATGTTAATGGGCCTTGTGAGCCATTATTTTTTTTGTTGCCTAGTGAGAGGTGACAAGAAGTGGTATATGCCTGGTGAGCTATGTGAGATGCTTGTGTAACAAGTATCATGAATACCTGGGTTAGATGACCTGGAGGTAACAATTACCTGATAGTGGTAACCATGTTCAATGATGAACTAAGGGTTTGAATTCCCAGATCCAGTGATCATGATGATGATATTTGATGAAGGGTGAGAATCCCTAGAGATGAGATAAGGGATTGAGATCCCAATGTTCTATAAAGCTTTGAAAAACACTTGATAGACGTATTACATGTTTCTTTGTAGCATTTGTCATAATAATTCTAGTTTGGAATCTTGATTGATGCTAAAAGAATATGGTAATGTACTTAATTAATCAAGTGAAATATTATCATGTAGAGCCCTGGACATAGATCCATCATCATCAGTAGTTGGTGATGGTGAAACAGGTTTTCCTATGGGAACTCCTGGAGTGCATATTTTTGAATATGTGGGGGTAATGGGCGAATATATCCTTATGCCTCATAGGAATGACTGTGGGCCATATCCTATGCACAGGAATGGTTACGGACCATATCCCAAAAAGAGTATGGCTATGGGCCATGACTCCACAATACCAGGCATTGGCTACGAGCCATATCCTGAAGAGAGTATATGCTATGGGCTATAACTCTATAGCGAAGTCGCCAGTATACCCTAGAAAGCTATTTAGCAGAGACACGAGATGTCCTGCATGTGGTCTTGCACTGACCGAGACAGATGAGGTGATGGAGTATGGATCTTCCATTGACCTATTTATGGAACCGATGCTTGACGTAATCGTGGTCGGTTGGAGCATGAACGGTATACTTCATCTCCTTAGGGCAAAAGTGTGATTGTAAAATGTAATCATTCGTGTAGCATATTTGCTTAAGGATGAAATACGAAAATCATTGGTTAATGTTACATTTCTTATTATATCCTAAATGGATAAATGTTATACATGTTCTTCATATTCCTTATCAAATTAATGATGTTGCTCTATTCTACTTAAATAGTGATTTATCCTTCTTATTAATAATAAAGAACCCTCTGCTCAATTATCACTATTCATCTGCAATAATAATGTTTCTGGTGGAGAGTTATATCTCTTACTGGGACAAATTCAATTGTCTCACTCCCGTGGAATTCAACCTTTTTAGGTGGACGAGGAAGAGGAGTTAGAAACCATACAACAGGGGAAGGACAGCAACATCAGGGACAGAAGTAACATCTCAGGTGGAGATATTGATTGTCGTGTCTTGTAGATATGTGTCCTATGTATCATCTCTATACTCTCAGGTCCTTGGAGTCAGTACTTAGTGTTTTCATAATCGATCAGAGATTTTGGCTTGAATGCCTCGAGGTTTTTATGTTGCTCATGTGTAGATTTAAAGAGCAAGTGATGTATGTAATCCTCGAGAAGAGATGGTGCATGGTATGTACTTATGGACCAGAATGTATATGTAATACTTTGGTTCTTGTTATAAGAGTTTCCTAGAATTGGATCTCTTTGCAAAAAGGTTTTAATTTTTAGTGATTTTCAGTAATCCACTGCTAATGTTTAATTCCGCTTAATTAGTATCGATCTGATTATCGGTCGCTACAGTTTAGTGGTATCAGAGCTTAAGGTTCGGTGAGTCTATAGAGACATAGGATTAGGGTTGTTGAGTCTGTTCTAGTGTTTTCCAGTTTATCGGATAGTGACTTCTGCTCTCAGGAGAAGAAGTAAAGCTTGAAGATGGCTGGATCACATGAACATGCTGTTGAAAGCAGTGTTGCTGCACCTGGAGGAGGTGCAAGGGATCAGGATAGAGAGGAACTAGTACTTGAACATCCCCAGCTTGACCAAGCTACACTAGAAAATCCATCTTTCCATGCTCTGTTTGGGCAGTTCATGGTGACAATGACACATATGGCGGATAGGATGCCACCACCTGCACCTAGGGCACCAGCTCACAATGAGGGACATGGAGCTGGCAAGACTTTTGAACGGCTTCACTGGGTAGGAGCCACTGAATATGCTAGTACAGTTGACCCAGCAGACGCAGACTTGTGGCTGACTGAGCTGGAAAAGGCCTTCAGAATTCTTAATATTCTCAAAGCTGAGAAGGTTAGACATGTGGTGTACCTGTTGAAGGGGAGTGTTGGCCATTGGTGGGCCATAGAAGAAGGCAAAAGGCCAGGTGTTGAAGTTGGATGGGAAGAATTCCGACGTGAATACATTAGTAGATATTTTCCCAAGACTTACCTAGATGAGAAGATCTCTCATTTTGAGCGAATAAGGCAAAGACCAATGAACATTAGTGAGTATGAAGCTAAGTTTATGGATCTTCTATGGTTCTGTCTGCACATGGCTGCCACAGATGAGGAAAGGATTCGGCATTTTGAGAAGGGTTTGAATGTTGATTTAACCACACCAGTATCTGCTTTGGAGAATAGAGAGAGGTTTTCCACCTTTGTGGAGTCAGTTAGGCGGATAGAAAGGTTCGTGACTAAGAAGCGTCAGGCTAATAGTAGGAAAGAGCATACACAGTTCCAAGGACAGAGGTCCGAGAGTTTTAAGAAACCAAGGTTTTCTGCACCAACAGCACCACCAAGGTTCAATACCCAGACGCAGTGGACGTCAAGTAGGGGTAGGGGTCATAGTTTTCCTCCAAATAGAGCCCCCAGTACAGCATCAATGTCAGTGACTTGACCTTTTAGACCACATCAAGAGAATAGAATCTGTCATCAGTGTAGACATGTAGGACATCTAGTAAGGGATTGTCTAGTTGGAAACACAATGGTAACCCAACCACCGAGGCAGAGTCAACAAGGTCATCAGAGGAAACAGTTTTCTAGTGGAACTCGAGGATGTGGACAGGCATCCCAAGATGGCTCATCTACATCCAATAACAGAGCACAAAGTCAACATCAGGCAATGGCAAGATTCTATGCAATGAATCAGCCCGAGGCAGTGGTCAACCCACGAGTTGTGACAGGTAAGATGGAATTATTTCATTCTGATATGTCTTCATCCTACTTTGTAAATGTTTTGATTGATCTGGGTGCTACACATTCCTTTATCACTCAAGAAGTGATTCATGACCGCAATATGCCTGTCAGTCATAGAGCACATAATTTGTTATTAGAAACTCTGTTAGTTGGATCTGCAGTGTTGCGGGAGGTATGTTCTCCCTGTGTTCTTTCTTTTTCATAACATAGCATTCATGTGGATCTTATACCACTTGAGATGCATGGATTTGACATAATCCTTGGGATGGACACTCTAGAAAAGTATAAGGTTGTCTTGGATTGCGGTTCCAAGTAGGCTATGTTCACAAACAATGGTGATACGTGGGTGTTTCAGGGGGACATAAAGATTCTTCCAACCTGTCTAGTGTCGACTATGGTAGCTGAGAAGTTGTTGAGACAAGGATGCTTCGCATTCTTGGCACATGTGGTAGATACCAGCGTAGAGAGTTCTAGTCTTTCTGAAGTTCTGATTGTTAGGGAGTTTGAGGATGTGTTTCCTGAGGAACTTCTAGATGTTCCTCCACCCTAAGAGATTGATTTTGAGATTAATCTAATTCCGGGTACACAACCAATAGCTCAAACACCTCATAGAATGGCACCTACTGAGATGGCAGAACTCAAGAAACTATTACAGGAGTTGCTTGAAAAGGGTTTTATTCGACCGAGTACTTCACCATGGGGTGCTCCGGTTCTCTTTGTGAAAAATAAAGATGGGTATATGTGATTATGCATTGACTATAGACAGCTCAACAAAGTAACCATAAAGAACAAATATCCTCTGCCAAGGATAGATGACATGTTTGACCAGTTGCGTAGTGCAACTATCTTTTCTAAAATAGATCTGAGGTCAGGATACCATCAGTTACGCATCAAGGAGGGTGACATACCTAAATCAGCCTTCATAACAAGGTATGGTCACTATGAGTTCACAGTTATGTCATTTGCACTAACTAATGCACCATCTGCATTCATGGAACTCATGAACAGAATCTTCGGGCCATTCCTTGATCAATTCATAGTAGTCTTTATAGATGACATCCTAATTTATAGTAGAGATGCTCAACAACATGAGAAACACCTTCGTCAGGCCCTGACTTTGCTGAGAGAGCACAAACTATATGCCAAATTCAGTATGTGTGAATTCTAGTTATCAGAAGTGTCATTCCTAGGACATGTAATATCTACCTCAGGTATCTGTGTTGATCCTAAAAAGGTAGAATCTATCTTGGAGTGGGAACAGCCAAAGACACCAACAGAGATACAAAGTTTTCTAGGATTGGCAGGCTACTATAGGAGGTTCATTAAGAACTTCAGTTCTGTAGCATTACCCCTAACTAGGTTAACCAGGAAGGAGGTTCCTTTTGTCTGGGATGACAAGTGTCAACAATCTTTCCAGTTGTTGAAAGAAAGGTTAACCAGTGCACCTGTGTTAGTGTTACCTAAGCAGGGAAAGGGGTATATTATTTTCTGTGATGCTTCTAAGAACGGTCTAGGATGTGTGTTAATGCAGGATAAACAAGTGATTTCTTTTGCTTCTCGACAGCTTAAGAAACACGAGGAAAATTATCCAACACATGATCTAGAATTAGTTGTAGTGGTTCATGCTTTGAAGATCTGGAGACATTATCTCTATGGAAAGACATTCCAGATTTTCACAGACTATAAGAACCTAAAATACATCTTTTCACAGCATGAGTTGAATATGAGACAATGCCGCTAGATGGAATTAATCAAGGACTATGATTGTATAATTGATTATCATCCGGGGAAGGATAATGTAGTGGTTGATGCACTAAGTAGAAAATCATGATCACCAATCATGGATAAGGCACAGTTAAACTCTTTAGTGTGCTTTAAACGAGACATGCTTGTCTCTTTGAGGCAAAACAATGTACAACTTAAAGTATCTTTGTTAGCTGGATTGTTAGCTGAGATGCACATAAAACCTACTCTGAAACAACAGATCAAAGAGGCACAACAAGCTGATGCTATGATTCAGCAGATCAGGTCAGAGTATGGTAGTGAGAAATGGGATGGTTTTCATGAGTCAGAAAATGAGGTAGTCGGTTACCATGGTAGGATGGTAGTACTTGATGCCAATGATTTAAGGAAGTTAGTCATGGAGGAAGCTCATTCATCCATGTATGCAATGCATCCAAGGAGCACCAAAATGTATCATAACTTGAAGGATATGTATTGGTGGCCTGGTTTGAAGAAAGATGTAGCTGAGTTTGTTATGTGGTGTCCAGTATGTCAGTAGGTTAAAGCTGAACACCAGAAGCCCGTAGGAACAATGCAACCTTTACCTATACCACAGTGGAAATGGGATCATGTGACCATGGACTTTGTGGTTGGTTTGCCAAGAATAGCCAAAAGTCATGATTCCATTTGGGTAATAGTTGATAGGTTGACTAAGTCAGCACATTTTCTTCCTGTCAAAACAACCTATACTGCTGAGAAACTTGCACAGATCTATATAGATGAAATAGTACGTTTTCACAGGGTTCTGGCTACAATTGTTTCTGATTGAGGTCCCCAGTTCATGAGTCATTTTTAGGAACGACTACATAAAGCTTTGGGTACGCAGTTAAGGTTTAGTACCACCTTTCACCCACAAACGGATGGACAATCTGAGAGGACTGTACAAACCTTGGAGGATTTGCTTAGGGTATGTGTCCTTCAATTTATAGGAAGTTGGGATCTACACTTGATCTTAATAGAATTTGCTTACAATAATAGTTATCAGCACAATATTGATATGGTACCATATGAAGCATTATATGGTAGACGTTGTAGATCACTATTGTGCTGGTATGAAACAGGAGAATACCAACTTTTGGGTCCTGAACTAGTGCAACAAACAACTGAGAAGATTAAAGTAATATAATAGTAGTTAAAGGTTGCACAGGATAGACAAAATTCATACGCTGATAAACGGCGAAGACCTTTAGAATTCCAAATTGGAGACAGAGTGTATCTCAAAGTCTCACCTTGGAAAGGTGTTCTTAGATTTGGGAAGAAGGGTAAGTTAGCTCCTAGATTTATGGGGCCTTATCCAATCACTACGCGGATTGGAAAGGTAGCCTATAAGTTGGAGTTGCCACCTGAACTACATAGATTGCATCTAGTATTCCATATATCCATGCTAATAAAGTGTCACCCTGACACAGAGTTAATTTTGCAACATGTAGAGGTAGAGTAAAATGAAGATAAATCCTATGAAGAAGGACCAGTGATGATTCTTGACAGGAGAATCAAAAAGTTGAAAAAGAAAGACATAATGCTTGTGAAAGTTCTCTGTCATCATCATGGCATTGAAGAAGCTACGTGGGAATTGGAGGAAGAGATGAGGAGGAAGTACCCTTCTCTTTTCTCTTAATGATTTTGGGGACGAAATCCCTGTTAGGGATGGATAATTATAACATCCTTGACCTGGGTTATGCCTTAACCCTAGGAGTTTTGCTTAAGTAAGTCATTTATATTCTTGTCTTTATTTTTTGAAAAGTAATTAAGACTAAAGGAGAGCTTATGTTTCAATTTTGGACCTATTTGAATAAGGTTGAAACAATGTTTTACCTATTTTAGACTAGAGTGCAATTTGCCCAATTTAAGGGGGTAACCATGCAAATGTTACATGATAAATGTTCCTCAAGTGCTATAGAATCATAAGAATGAGAATGATGCTGAGGTATGGCTTCCACAAGCCTAAGTTCCAAGAAGGAGCTTGTTTGAGTAATGCTTGTGTATTGAATGCTAGTTTTGGTGTAATTTGCAAATTACCCAAAAATCTAGGGTTGAATATGTAAAATATCACTTCAAGAATGTCCCTATTGTTTCTTGGTATCATTTAGAGAAAATAAAAAGAAAGGGGCGTCTAGTTTGAACTTACTTTTGAGGAGAGATAATCTTGATAATAAAATAATCAAGAAATAAGCATAAATGAAACCCTAATTTATTTTGTAGCAAAAAAATAAATATATTAATTGAAGTGCCCATAAACTAAAAAGGTTGTGGTTGAAATCCTATAGTTTAAGGACGTCCAAATGCCTTGAGTGGCACCGAAATATCCTAAGTAGGTGAAGAAATCCACTCACATTTGTTAATTAAAAAGTAATGTCCACTAAAAATGGATAACAATATTATAATGATTAAGGTGCTCAAGTGGTTGCTTTTAATTCAAGGATAAACGAAAGGATATTTAGGGAAAAGGAATATGGCTTCGAAGGCAAGGAAGGGAGGGGGCATGTGGCAAGAAAGTGGATGGATTTTCTCCTACTTTCTCTCTCCTAGAAAATCAATTACATGTACTCGATTTTCTCCTTACTTGAAAGGCTATTTTGCAAACCACTTTCTTCCCTTTCTTTGGTCGATGACCAATAAGCTTAGGATCAGGAGGAGAACGTTCCCCAAGCTAAAGGTAAGCTCCATGATCATCTTCAACCTTGAACTGATGCTTGAAATCGGATTTCAACATTGATTTTCTTCTCTTTTCTATCCAATGCTCAACCTTGGATATATTTTGCATCCAAAGAGTTGGAAACGAACCTTGGATAGTTGAAGGAGCTTCTTTCACCATTAGATACGAGAATCTTGAAGCTTTTAAGCTACTTTAAAGGTGGGTTATATAACTTGAACCCATCAATGTTATTATTGATTTCAATTCCTCATCATATGTTGATCTTTTATTTCCTTCTTGAATAAATTGCTGAATTTATATATATATATATATATGACAATAGAAATCGGAGGTCTGAAGCTTGTTAATGATGAAATCATCTTAGCACACACCTCAATAATATCAAAAAAAATGGTTTCAAAGTTGTTGCTTAAACATTTCAAACCGTTTGGTGACCAATCGGTTTCAAAACTGATAGAGGTTAAACGGTTTCAAAATTGTTAGAGGTCAAACGGTTTCAAACCGTTAGAGATTAAAAGGTTTCAATGGATTCAAGGATAAATTGGTCTCATGACCTAATAACTTCAAACAATCAAATTCAATTGGTTACAACACCCTAGAATCAAACTCAATTGACATCAAAACCCTAGATCAATTGATGTCAAAACTCTAATTTAGGTCCAATCGATTTCAACTCTAAATTGACCAAATGGTCCTAGACCATTTATGGTCTAACGGTCATCAAACCGTTTGATGAGCAAGAGGTCAACTATTTAAGGTCTAACAGTCTTCAAAATGTTTGATGAGCAACAGGTCGAGACCGTTTAAGGTCTAACGGTCTTCAAACTGTTTGATGAGCAAGAGGTCAAGATTGTTTAAGGTCTAACGGTCTTCAAACCATTTGATGAGCAAGAGGTCAAGACCATTTAAGGTCTAATGGTCTTCAAACCATTTTATGAGCAAGAGGTCAAGACCATTTAAGGTCTAACGGTCTTCAGACTGTTTGAAGGTCAAGTGAAGTCAAGACTGTTTGAAGGTCAAGTGAAGTCAAGACTGTTTGAAGGTCAATTGACATCAAGACCGTTTGAAGGTCAAGTGACCTCAAGACCATTTGAAGGTCAATTGACATCAAGACCATTTGAAGGTCAAGTAACCTCAAGACCGTTTGAAGTTCTAAACGATATCAACTGTTTGAAGGTCTAAACGATCCCAAACCATTTGAAGGTTCAATTGGTCCAAACCGTTTGAAGGTCCAATTGATTCAAACCATGTAGGTACTAATAACCCCAAAAGTGGTTGACGAGTATCTCAAGGTTGATTTCAATGGAAGTACCTCTAAAGTACTTAGGTGATTAATATAATTACAATGATTATCACTTGATGCCTATGAACGTAATGAATTCAGTGTTGGTATGTATGCCCTGAGAGCCAATCATGAGATGATTGGTGGTATACATTAGCATTTATTTGATAAACATCAAAGGCAAGCTTCCAATTCTTTCAGGTTCAGTCATATGAGATAATGATAGAACATATTGAATATCTAGAGAATGACAATACTCAATGACGTATGCTTTCATGTTTAGGACCTGAATGATGAGATCATACGGATGCTAAGAGTTTGTACATTCTTATTATATCCCTAGTCGGATGTCATTGTGGAAGGTAGATAGACAACAATGACACACAAGACTAGATTGTGGTGTTGGTTGATGACAGATGCTCATTAGTCACGATATAGAGATATCAAACCAAACACATAGGTACTTGTTAGAGAACAAGTGTACTAGACAGACCCACCGTGAGTTTGACACATGGAACCATGACATGGTAGTCACAATCAGTTCTCACAGTGATGGTGGTGAGTGTGATTCTGTGACCTGAAATCACTACACTCAACACATGTCATTGGGTACACTTTGACATCATCAAATGCAGTCCTGAAACATGGGTTGTTATAAAGGTGATGATTGGGTGGCTTTGACACATGGGGCTTTTGAGGGGTGAGTGATAGATATGGGATTTGTCCCTCCTAAGGGAGTTTGATATCCATGGCCACTTGATGAGTAGGATTGAGATAGGCATGCATGCATGTGTGAATCAGTATATGATATTGATGCCATACATATCCCCTCCAATATACTCTGAGATCAAGAAAGTGAATGAACGTTGAAAGGATGATTATTCCATGCCTTGAGTTCATTCGCGATATCAGTGAAAAAGGAATTATACATTCACTGTAGCACCATTCACGGATTGTAGGATTGAAAGTTGTTCTCCAACTTTCCTTTTCACTTGGGTAGCACTGATGTGTGACTAGGCACCTCTCTTTGCTTGTGAGGTCATAAATATTATGGACTTTCACTACCAACGTGAAATGGACCTACAGGGTCACACACATAGGATTTAACCTGAAAGAGGAGTTTATCCACAAATGATGTTTAGATTGATTACTAAAGGAGTTTAGTAGTTCAATTAAACACTCAATCAATTGATATCTCGGTATCATAGTGTTCAAGGTGTTGGACTGATTGATTAGAGTATTGGATTGATTGAAACTGTGATTGAGTAATTTGCACAAGTCTGCTGCCCCAACCGATCGGCTCATGAGATGAACCGATTAGCTCAGGTTGTTGAACCGGTCGGCTCATGTTGTGAGTCGATCGTCTCATGTGCCATGAAACAATCGGCTCAATTGTTGAAACGATCAATTCGTGGACCAACCGAGATCATTTGGAAATTCAGAAGACTATTTTGCAAATACAATTTGTTTCACTTGTACAAATTTGATTTGGACAAGGATTAATGTTTGAATAGTTGGAAACAAATACGAAAGTCAATTTGAGTTGGATCAGGACCATGAAACGATCATCTCATTAAGTGAACCGATCGGATCAGAGCCCAGTCGATCGGCTCAGGTCCCAAACGATCGGCTCAGGGCCCAAAACGATCATTTTAGGGTGTGAACCGATCGGTTCAGCTGGCGCAGTTGGTTGTTTTTGTGGAAAATCTTGAACCCTTCTACTCCTTCTTTAATCCCGCATTGCCCGGGGTAGAGAACCATGTCCCATGACCCTCCAATATATATAGGGGTATTGGGGGATTCTAAGGAACAACAACTTAGAACACCAGTTGCTCTACAAAGTTAGTCGTTCTCTCTAGTTGTGATAACCGAGAGAGCCCGAGCAAGTGCTGCCCGATAAGGGAGGCACAACAAGGGAAAGACAACTGTAGAAAGGGATTAGTTGTAGGAGAGTGTGTTGGCGACTAGTATGCCGATAGGAGGGTGTGACTCCTTCCGATTCCTTATGGTACAAGGAGTTCGGAGTTCCGGGTGGTCCGTGTGGACTACTTCAGAGGCGGGAGACTTCTGCCGCTCGGAGGACAGTTGTCAATCCTGACAGTCCCGGTGAGACCACGAGCTGCACAGACACCGTCCAAGACTAGAGGTGAAGACCGCACAAGCCGTGAGGTAACGTCACCGAGAAATCCTCGGGACAAGGTATGTCTCTACAAATCATCCTTCCTACTGTATAGACATTGACGTGATTCCTTTATTCTGGGTTTGGGAGAAAAAAAATTTGCTTCTGCTTCCTTCTCTATCTCCCCTAAAACCCAACAGTGGTATTAGAGCCACGTCAACTACTCTATACTTTAGGATTATCGATGTGATCGATTTTGATTTGTTGCCTTTATTTTATTGCATACGATGTGAATAAAATAGGCTTTATACATATCCAATCTTAAATCCATAAATTATAATATACATATATGATATGTAATATTAATGCACTCGATATGCATCGTCCTTAAATGAGTTTTGTGGTGGATGTATAGCATGGTTATGGCCAATAAACCCTATGTATGTGTTCTTGGTTGTATGTGGTTGCTTGCATCTCAGTCTACGCATCGATTCCCTATCTCCTATTCCTGATGTAACTCGAGATAACTCGAGATTTCTGTAACATCCCTAACCTGGGTTATGAACTAACCCTAGGTGTTTTGCTTAAATACGTGATTAGATACTTGTGGTTATCTTTTGAAATGTAATTAAGGCTTTTGAGGAACCTATATTTCTATTTCAGTCCTTTTTGAATAATGTTGCAATATTGTTTTGTTAATTTTTGGACTAAAGTGCAAATTACCCAATTAGAGGGGTTAACTTGCAAATTGCACAAGTTGAGATGTTCCTCTGATGTTGAGACATCATGAGAATGAATATGACATGGTGGTATGGATTCCACGAGCTTGAGCACCAAGATATAGCTTGTAGGGCAATCATTGTGCATTAAAACCTAGTTTTGGTGTAATGTGCAAATTACCCAAAACCTAGGGTCCAACATGTAAAATGCATCCTATAGAGTATCTCTCATGTTTCTTGGTATAGATTTGAGCAAATAAAATGAGGAGGGAGCCTCATTCTAATGATCAAAGAAGAAAGATAACCTTAATATCTAAATAACCAAGTTTTAAGCAAAATGGCCTTTCATATATATATATATATATATATATATATATATATCTTATTAAGATATATGGTTTCTTTTCCTTTAACCTTGTATAAGAGAGAGGTTTTGCATGTCAAAAAGGAGGAAGAAATGTGGCCAAGGGTGGAACGAGCATGAGTGGATGGGTTTAAGAAATAAAAGAAATAACTATTTTTTTCTTTGCCTTGATAATACCCAAAAAATATATAAGCACACTTTTTCCTCAAAGCAAAGGATCGTTCCTTTAGTTCTTTCACCTCATCTTCTTGCTTTGGACCGACCAAGAGGGAGCTCTGGAACAGAGGAATATGACCAAGTTAAGTTGGTAAGTATGGATCATCACCTAGCTCGAATTCTTGGAGGAAACCCTAATACAAGGTTGGTTTGTTAGTTTTCCTTACACAACTCTTCTTTCTAGCCATCTTCTCCATCCAAATCTTGAAGAACGGACTTTGGACAACCTGTGGAGCTTCATCCACCATTAAATATACGAATCTTGGAGCTCTGGATCAGTCCTAGAGGCGGGTTTTATAACTCTAACCCTTAAGTTTTGTTAATGCATCTTCTTCTCCTAGAATCGTTGCTTGTTCTTATTCTTTAGACACCATTGTGTGTTCTTGCTAGAAATTCCGTGAAGAACAGCCCCTGTTCTTGAGGTAGAAGATGATGATGTTAATTCCAAAGTTTATCCACAAACTTGCTTTAGCAAACGGTTTCTAACCCCTTGCTCAAATGGTTTCCCAAACAGTTTGGGAGCAAACGGTTTCAACCAAGAACACATGGAAGCAAACGGTCCAAGACCGTTTGGATGCGTTGACCAAGCGTTGACCATTTGGAGGTCTGTTGTAAAAACTATGGACTAATCACCCACCAAAATCATCAATCAATTCCAAGTAAATCACCAATTGAAGGTCCATTAGTCACCTAAACCCTAATCGGGTCTATTGCTGATTTCAATAATACAATCATGTTGAAGTTTGGGTTGAGTGACCCAAATGGTTTCAAAACCATTTGGGGATCATCCAAATGGTCTCAAGACCGTTTGGTGATAACCCAAGACCATTTTGAGGTCTAGGGTTAAGTAGGGTTGACCAATTGAGGGTCCAATGATGTCATGTTGATGAACAATTAAGTGTTGATTTGGTGACCAAACCTAGGGTTCAACCCTTAAGTGAATGACTTGGTTTATGATGATATAATGGGCAAACGGTCTCAAGACCGTTTGGAGGATATCCAAATGATCCCAAGACCAGTTGGGGGTCACACAAGCCCGTTTGGAGGTCTAGGGTTGACTATGGTCAGGTGGATGTAAATCTAAAGGTAACAAGTTGAAGTGTAATGGATTAGTGACCTAATGATCAATCTAATGAGCCAAACCCTAAGTGGTTGAGTTAGTTTTTGGTGTTGACTTGGGCAAACGGTCTCAAGACTATTTGGAGGATGTCCAAACGATCCCAAGACTGTTTGGGGTCATTTCATGACCAAATTGAGTGATGGGTCAATGGTTTCAAAAATCAATTAGACTCATGTTGATGTGTGTTGAAGGGTAATCGATTCCAAACCCTAATCCAATTGATCCAAGCCCTAATTGATGATCAATTGAGGGTCAATTGAGTGTCAAATCAGTAGAGGGTTGACCTAATTGACTCAATTGATGAGTGGCTAACCATTGCATGATCGATTGAGGGGTTCAACATTGGAAACCATAACTCAATTGAAATGGTTGAGACACTTTTTGGTCCATGCGGTTTTGAGATGGTTTGGTCCAAATGGTCTCAAGACCATTTGGGACCAAACGATCCCAAACCGTTTGGTGCTCATGCAGTTTTAAGAACGGTTGTGTCCATGCGGTTTCAAAGTCAACTTGGCCAAACGGTCTTCATGACCACACGATCTTCATGACCAAACGGTTTTGAGTGTGCACTTTACCAAACGGTTTCAAAGTCAACAAAACCAAACGGTCAACAACACTAAATGGTTTCAAGGTTTGTTCAAGACTATTTGGGGGCTTAGGGTGCAAGACCGTTTGAGGTCTAAAAAGGTCAAGATCGTTTGATGCGTTAGTGGTCAAGATGGTTTAGTAGTTGATTAACCTAAACCTTATAGATACCTAAAGTGATTAAGGGACCAAGTAATTATTTGACTAATGCGTGTTATGATCAATAGTGAACATTATAAAGGTACCCTTGATGGGATAGAGTGACCAATACCCTTTGATCAAGCGAACCTTAATAACTACAATAGTAATGACATAACACATGATGTCAAGGTTGATTTGACATAACCTAATCAAGAGTGATGTAAATATCATCTAATAGAAAGAGGAGAGAGAAGACTCCTTATATAAATGAGAATCAAGTAATAAACTTCCAACATGTATGAATGTATCTAATTAGGGTATGATCCTTTATAGTGAGATCATGGAAACCCTAATTATAATGGTTAATGAATCTTAACCTAATTTAAAGACATTAATGGAAGTAATCCTCATACATGATGTTGGTATGATCTTAATTCATTGTAATATGAATAGTAAACCCTAATCTAGGGTAATGTGAATAGGAAACCCTAATATAGGGAAGTGTGATGGTATGAAGAGTAAACCCTAATTCTGGGTTATGCTTTTAAGCATGAAACACTATACTTGAGTATGAATTGAGTAATCATTATGCCTTTGTAAGATAAAGGGGTTGAATAACCCTAATTGAATTGAATAGGGAAAACCTAACCCTATTAAGGGCATAGTGGTACAACCCTTGAATTGAAAGTTTATCTTTGTTTTGCAATATGCTGATATAGAGATAAATTGCCTATTATCAAGTGTATTAATTATGAAGGATTTTATGAAATGGTGAACATAGTCAGGTAAGGGCTATGATGTCATATTTATTAAAGCACTTTATAAGCTTGTAAAGTAATGATATTCTATGTTTCCTAGCGAGAGGTAACATATGAGATTGATAGGCTGTGATAGCCATGAGAAATATTTGCATTGTTACAATCAAGGTCATACTGTTAAAATGACTTAATGACAATATGTTACTTGGTAACAAGTGTTTTGATAATCTAAGGGTTTGAATACCCACATTCCTGAACCATAATGATGAGATAGTTAGGGATTGATATCCCAAAGATAACTGGATGTGAAATGAACTTGATACAATTAGTATTCCTTCTTTATAGCAATTGTCTTATTGGTTTACGTTTGAAAACATGCCTGATGCTAAAAGAATGCTATAATGTACTTAAATAAATCAAGTATAATGATATCATGTAGAGCCCTGACCATAGATCCATCATTGTCAGAAGTTTAATGATGGTGAAACAGGTTTTCCTGAGGGAATTCTTGGAGAGCATACTTTTGAGTATGTGGGGGCTATGGACGTGAATATCCTTATGTCCTAATGTAGGAATTGATGTGAGATGTACATTTAATCTCTCAATCCTTCATTATATGTTTATGCTGGGATGATGTATTACTAATCTCCCGATGATGTTGTTAATATCGCATCGATGAGAGATAAACAAGAAATCCCTCGATGGTGAAGAGAGTACAGCACGCCACTGTAACTCTAATAGCGAAGTTGCCAGAATACCCTGGAAAGATATTATGGAAGAGACACAAGATGTCCTGCATGATGATCCTCATACTGACTGAGGAAGATAAGGTCACAGGAATCAGGCTCTTCTGATGACCTATGTATGGTACCGATTGCGATTTCATAATGGTCGGTTGGAGTATGAGAGGTGTAACTCATCTCCTCAGGGCATAAAAATGTTTGTAAAATGTAAATCAGCCGAATAGCATAATTGCTTAGGTTGAACTACGAGAAACAATGATTGATGTTACATTGTTTATAGTGCTCTAGTTAAATAACTAGTATACATGATTCTTCGTATTCCTTAGTGATATATGTCTTGTCATTCAATCAAGTTATAATTGAAATGATTGCCTATGATATACTGTTTTACTTAGCTTATACAATGTTTTACCTGCTGTTGAATAATTATAGTGTTACTGCTCAATGTTATTCCTTTATTGCAATAGCGATGCCTCTAGCGAAGAGTTATAACTCTCGCTGGTACAATTATTCAATTGTCTCACCCCCGTGGGATTCGACTTTTTAGGTAGACGTCGAGGACGAAGGAACCCTTCAGTGGGTGAGCAGCAACAACAACAGCAGCAGAAACATCAGGGACAACAGTGATCCTTAGGTGGAGACACTGTGTGCCAACACATCCCACTATCACACGGACAGTGAGGTGTTACACAAAAAAGTGCAGAAAACACCATAACCACAGATAACCAAAAACACGGGTTAATTAAAACCGATTGCGGAAAGCGGATAAACTGAGAAACTATTACATTTAGGTCCTCGTTCTGCAGAAAAATATGTTATATAAACATTTACAAGCTGGATACCAAAGCTTAGAGGATCAATTGTCTTGTCATCACATGAGTTCATCACCTGTTATATACATAATGGCCCACATCCGACCAGCAGCAGGATATACAAACCATCAACAGCTATACATCGTGAAACAACGTCAAAATGCTCCCAAGGACCTGAGAGTACAGGGATGACTCTAAGACTCTAGTACAAAACAACCAACATAGCAGCATGTCCATCTCTTGCCTTCTACTGCTCACCTTGCTGCTCGGCCGCAACTCCATGACCACCACCACGTCTAGCTCGAACACCTAAAAACCAGCGGGGTGAGACAATTGAACATTTTCCCAACGAGAAACATAACTCCCCACCAAAACTATAAAACCAAGAGGATAAGGCAACATTAGAAGGTAAACAGTAAAGCGTAGAATAATAACAGTCTATATAGCAAGGCTATTCGTACCATAAAGCTTACCAGGCTGTACGGAAGGCATATCACAATTATCTCTTTATGGAACATGATTGACAAGATAAAAGTTATAAGATCTTATCACATAACATGAGGAACGTATAAGTAACTGTATGTATAACAAGATGAACTACACAAGAAAGGCCTCAACCAATGTTTTGTATTTTGCCTTAAGCAGTAAATACTATTCGGCTGGATTACGTATTATTATGCCCTGAGGAAGTGAGCCATACCGCTCAAGTCCAACCTTCGGTTGTGAAACCCAAAGTCGATGTCATACAAGGTCAATGGAAGATCCGGACTCCACGACCTCCCAACTCGTAGTCAATGTATGAGTACAACACAAGCAGGACCACAGTCTCATGCTTTAGTGGCCTCAGCCAAAGGGTCAGCTCCCGCAGGCTACCCTCTGCCTAGCCCGCCTTGGTACAGGTCTCAGCGCTAGTAAAACTGACCCACAGGCCTATTCACCGTGCTCTAAGCCATGAACGCATTCATGCTCCCATATCACATATCTTGAGCCATGGGCCTGTTGACCATGCTCTATACATATCCTGAGCCTGCAACCGCAGCTGCACTCGAATCCTCACTATTTTAGGCTAGGAGAAACCTCACATATTCAACAATATGTGCTCCAGGTTAACCCGCAGGAGAACCCGTTTCACCATCCCCAGCTCCTGACGATGATGGATCTATGGCCAGGGCAACTACATAATGTATTCCATTGTGATTATTTAATGTATTTTAAGTGGATTGCAAGATTCAGCCAAGGTTGTATAACATGCAAACTAAAACAAGAATAAGCAATATGAAACTCAATATCCTGCTTTTAATGTAATCAACATCATCCTGATCCATCACAAGGATCCAACATTACATGTTATCCCTTGGCCTCTTGCCAATCATCTAGATCCATCACAAGGATCATCACATTTCCAAAGGATCTCAATCCCTCATTACATAGTGTCACTACCTCTCAAGGCTTACATCATCATCATGGATAGTAATTCCAGCACTTTAGCCAAACTCAGGTCCTTAGACCAAAACACATCATCCATTTCATTATTAAGAGTAACCATCAAAGCAGTGTTACTCAAACATATATACCTCATAGCCCCTTACCTGGCTATGCATCTGTACCTGCATGGTTAGTTTGCACAATCATCATGGATTATCAAAAGATTCATATTATCAACATAGGGCAACATTGATGCTTATATGCTTTTATCAATCATGCCTCCACTTGTCACCATAGACATAGGTCACGTCATCATGCAAAGTATCTTATATGTTTATCATTTCCTTAGCATTATACAGGTAATTCAAGATGATTATAAGAGATATAATATCATGTCAAGTTACATAGATGTGAGCTATCATCTTAGTTATCAGCAAGCATAACAAGGGTTACTATTGTCAACCCAACGTGACATCAAGGAACAAGAGCTAGCACATAGGTTTTCCATACTAGACAAGACCCTCACTAGAGGTGGTATCGGGCAGGGTATTCTCCCCTATCGCCCAACTCTCAACTTCAAACGGCCAAGCAGACCAGCACTTAACGGCCAAGCACTAGGGTATCGGGCAACCAAGGCACAACGGCCATCAGCATAGTGTGCAACTCAGCCAGAGAGATACATCATGTAACGTGCAATGCCCTGTTGGGAATCCATGTGCAACGGCACGATGTGCATCAGTGTACCGTGCACCAGGTATCGGTCAGCACACACACAACAAAGCATAATGCCTAAGGGATGCAACTCAGCTTGTCGTTCAACCAGCCCAGTCTAGATCTATCGGCCAACACCAGGCAAGGACTGAGGTATGACGGCCGACACAAGACCAGATCACAACGCCCAATGTCTAAGGTGTAACGGTACTAAACAACCACCTGAACTAAGTGTATCGGGCAGGGCATCCAGCATAGTGTGACGCCCGACACACAAAGATCAACAACCAGGGGTGTAACGCCCGACACAGCCACATCATGTCGACCAAGGTTAGACCAAGGAAAGGATATCAGGCAACAACAACAACCCCAAGCCCATAACGGGCAAGATGCAACCCACAAGGTTATCTTCAACCTCAAGCACAAGGGCACCACAACCCTAGTGGATCAAGAAGATACTCACCTCTCAACTTAAACGAGAGAGGGGTCTTGCACAATTCTTATCACCAATCGGGCAACACAAGGATCAAACCTAACCAAGGTCCACAACCACTACATAGCTCACCTTTCAAGTCCATGGTGAGAGGAGGGTGTTGCTCAAGCAACTAGAACACAAGCTCACCTCTCAACTTAATCGAGAGAGGGGTATTGCCCATATTACTAGCATACAAGCTCACTCCTCTAGACCAAGGAGAGAAAGGAGTATTGCTCACCAAGAAACCCTAGAACATAGTTCGGCCAATAAAAAGAAACTTAAGCAAGAAACTAAACTAGCAACATGCATAGCCGACATGATCATAAGAAGCATAAGAGAACATAGAAGAGGTAGTATAGTTAGGGTTAGGAGTTATGTAACCCGCCTTAAGCAAGGTCCAAGCACCTAGCACCAAGCTCCAAGCTCCACCACAAGAAGAAGAGCAAGACACTCTAGGGTTAGGCCACCACTAGAGGAAGAAGGAGACTCCAAGGCAAGGATCGGCCACCAAGCTTGCAAAAGAAGAAGGGATATCATGCACCAAGGGGAAGGAAGACTAAGGAACTAAAGGGATCCTTAGCAAGAGAAAGGAAGCACATATATAGAAGAGGATGGAGGAGAAACCAAGGTAGAGAAAAGCAAGGTGTCGCCCACCTAGGGACACTTGTCCATGTGCAAAGCCACCACTCTAGCATGTCTTAACCACATGTCCAAGGCCATTGCCACATGCAAGCACCAAGCACCAAGTGTCCACTAGTGGTGACACAAATGAGGTCAAAGAGAGTCAAAGGAGGTCCATGGGCGACACACCCCCACACCATGGCCGACACAAACCCTGGGCGACATACCACTGGCCGACACAAGCACAGGCCGACACACCTAGGCCAACACAGGGCACTCTAGCCTGACACAAGGCCAAACAAGGCAAAGGCAAAGCACCACAAGGCCCAACAAGCTCAACCAAGCCCAAAGGAACTCAAGCAATGGGCCCAAACCTTCCTCTCAACACTAGAGGAAGCAAGGAGAGGGAGGGACACCACACAAGGTGACAAACTTGCCCCCAAACCCTAGACTTGGGCTAATTGCAAGTAGCACCTCCATCTCTCAACAAAGCACCAACAAACCCTAATCACCCTCAAAGGTGATTAGCAAGCAACTAAGCATCAGGGTTAAGCAAAGCAAATAGGATAAACCCTAAACGGAGGTCAGGGTCCTTACAAACTAACCCTCTACAAAGAGATTTCATCCCTGAAATACGAAGAGAAAAGTGAGGGGTACTTCCTCCTCAACTCTTCCTCAAGCTCCCACGTGGCTTCCTCAACGCCACGATGATGCCAAAGAACCTACACAAGAACCAGGTCCTTCCTCTTCGGCTTCTTAACTCTTCTGTCAAGGATCATCACAGAACCTTCCTCATAGGTCACATCTTCATCAAGCTCAAATTTGACTGGCTGTATCATTGTTCCTGTATTCGGATGACTTTTCTTCAGCATACTGACATGGAACACTGGATGTAATCTGTGCAACTCTGGCGGCAACTCTAACTCATAAGATACCTTGCCAACACGTTCTATGACCGGGTATGGCCCCATATATCTGGGTGCTAGCTTACCCTTCCAGCCAAACCTTAGCACACCTTTCCACAACGAGACTTTAAGATACACTTTGTCTCCTACCTGGAACTCCAAAGGTCGTCGGCGATTGTCTGTGTAAGACTTCTGCCTGTCCTGTGCTGCTTTCAACTGTTGTTGTATCATTTTGATCTTCTCTGTTGTCTGTTGTACTAACTCAGGACCCAAAAGCTGATATTCACCAGACTCATACCAACACAACAGAGATCTACACTTCCTACTATATAAGGCCTTATAAGGAGCCATGTCAATGCTCCGCTGATAACTATTGTTGTAGACAAACTCTATCAAACTGAGATGTATGTCCCAACTGTCTAGGAACTGCAAAACACAAGCTTGAAGGAGATCCTCCAAAGTCTGAATAGTCCTCTCAGACTGTCCATCTGTCTGTGGGTGGAAGGCGGTACTGAACCTCAACTGCATTCCCAATGCTTTGTGCAACTGTTCCCAGAAATGACTAGTGAACTGCGGATCTCTGTCGGAAACTATCGTTCCTGGAACACCGTGCAACCGCACTATCTCATCTACATATACTCGAGTAAGCTTATCGGCTGTATACGTTGTCTTTACTGGTATGAAATGGGAAAACTTCGTCAATCTGTCCACTATCACCCAAATGGAATCATGATTCCTAGTTGTCATGGACAGACCAACTACGAAATCCATGGTGATATGATCTCATTTCCACTGTGGTATCGGCAGGGGTTGCAACATACCTGCCGGCTTCTGATGCTCAGCCTTGACTTGCTGACATACCGCACACCTAGCCTCAAACTCGGCTACATCTTTCTTCAAACCGAGCCACCAATACAAGACCTTCAGACTATGATACATCTTGGTGACTCCTGGATGCATAGCATACATCAACGTGTGTGCTTCATCGAGTACTAGCATCCTCAGATCATCAGCCTCAGGGATCACCATCCTATCACGATAGAAAACTAGTCCATCCTTGGACTCATGGAACCCATCATGCTTTTTGCTACCGAACTCTGATCTGATCAACTGTACCGCATCATCTATTTGTTGTGCATCTTTGATCTATTGTCTCAGCATAGGATTGACTTGCATCTGTGATAAAAGTCCAGCTAACAAGGAAACTTCTATCCGCACATTCATCTGCCGCAAGGAAACAAGCATATCCCGTCTATGGCATACCAGGGAACTCAACTGTGCCTTCTTTGGAGAAAGAGAAGAATACTTTCGGCTAAGCGCATCAGCTACCACATTCACCTTACCAGGACGGTACTCGATGGTGCAGTCGTAGTCATTGATTAACTCCATCCATCGACGTTTTCGCATGTTTAACTCATGCTGCAAAAAGATGTACTTCAGATTCTTATGATCCATAAAGATCTGACACACTTCCCCATAAAGATAGTGTCTCTAAATCTTTAACGCATGAACCAATGCTGCCAACTCCAAGTCGCGAGTCAGGTAGTTCTCCTCGTGTTTCTTAAGTTGTCGCGAATCAAAAGAAACCACATGCTCTTCCTGCATCAGCACACAACCTAAACCTTTCTTGGAAGCATCACAGAAAACAACATAGCCCTTCCCAGGCTCTGGCAGCACTAACACTGGAGCACTCGTCAGTTTCTCCTTCAAACTTTGGAAAGCTCGCTGGCAACAATCATCCCAGACAAAAGGTACCTCCTTTCTAGTCAACTTCATCATTGGCAACGCAATTGCACTGAAGTCCTTGATAAACCTCCTGTAGTAACCTGCTAGACCTAGGAAACTACGAACTTCTGTCGGCGTCTTCGGCTGTTCCCATTCTGTAATGGATTCCACCTCCTTCGAGTCCACTTTGACTCCTTCTACAGATATCACATGACCCAAGAAAGTCACTTCTTCTAGCCAGAACTCACACTTACTGAACTTGGCATACAACTGATGTTGGAGAAGAAGAGTCAACGCGAGTCGAAGATGTCTCTCATGCTCTTGCCTATCCCAAATATAGATCAAGATGTCATCTATAAAGACTACAACAAACTGATCTAAGAACGGACGGAACACTCTGTTAATCAAATCCATGAAAGCAGCAGGCGCATTGGTTAGCCCAAACGGCATAACCACAAACTCGAAGTGACCATACCTCGTCCTAAAAGATGACTTTGGTATGTCATCCGCCTTAATCCTCAAATGATGATATCCGAACCGTAGATCGATCTTTGAAAACACTGTAGCACCACGCAACTGATCGAACAGATCATCTATCCTCGGCAATGGGTACTTGTTCTTGATCGTCACTTTGTTCAACTATCGGTAATATATACATAACCACATCGATCCATCCTTCTTCTTAACGAACAACACTGGAGCACCCCAAGGAGATGTACTCGGTCGGATGAAACCTTTTTCCAACAACTCTTGCAACTGCTTCATAAGCTCTGCCATCTCCACCGGAGCCATCCTATACGGTGTCTGTGCAACTGGTTGCGTCCTTGGAACCAGATTGATCTTGAAATCAATCTCTCAGGGTGGAGGAACACCGGGAAACTCATCAGGAAACACATCTGCAAACTCTCGGACAACCAACACCTCTTCCAGGCTAGGGCCTTTCACCTTGGTATCCACAACAGTACCCACCACATGAGCTAAGAACGCCTCACATCCTTGCCGTAGCAACTTCTCTACCACCATAGCTGATACCAGACACATCAGAAGAATCTTCCTATCTCCTTGGAAGATCCACTTCATACCGCCATCATCAAACACAGCTTGCTTGGAACCACAGTCCAAAACAAACCTATACTTCTCTAAGGTATCCATCCCAAGGATAACATCGAAACCATACATATCAAGTGGTATAAGATCCACTTGTATGTTGTGTCCCGAAAAAGATAAGACACAAGATGGACACTCTTCTCAAAGTATCGAGGAACCATCAAGAGGGGTTTCTAACAACAGGCTATCCTTCTTACAACTAACAGGTATACGACAGTTCTCAAGCATACTATAGGCGATAAAAGAGTGTGTAGCACCCGGGTCAACCATAATAGATATAAAGCAAGAAGAAGACATATCAGAATGAAATAACTCCATCTGACCTATCACCACTCGCGGGTTGACTATCACCTCCGGCTGACTCATAGCATAGAATCGAGTTGTTGCTTGCTGTCCACGTCCTCTGCTTCCTTGAGAAGTCGATCCAGCTTGCGACGCTTGACCGCGTCTTCGCCCTCTGCTACTACTGGGCTGTTGTCTATCTAACCCTCGATGATTTTGTCTCAGCTATTGCGTCACTTCAACGTCTCTACTTGGGCAATGTAACTTGAGATGCCCGGTCTGACTGCAGTGATGGCATGACCTATCTTCAAACCGTGGCCTGGATGGCCTTGTCACTGCCACTGAAGCTGTACTATGTGCCTTTGACAGTGAAGAAACATAACCTCTTCCCTTACTCGGAGACCACTGTGACGGTTCATTGGAACCTCTCATCACAAAAGGTGTTGAAAACCTTGGCTTCTTGAAGCCACCAAACCTCTGTACCTGGAACTGAGCAGGCCTCTTCTTAGAAATGGATTCTCTTTTCTCCCTTAATGATCGTTCAATCCTCTGGAAAGATTCCACAAATGTAGCAAACCGCTCACGGTTCTCCAACGCAGAAACATGTGTTGTCAGCTCAGCAGTCAGACCCTTCTCAAAATGTTTGATCCGCTCCTCATCTGTCACTGCCATGTGAGGACAAAACCTCAATAGATCCATAAACTTGGCTTCATACTCACTAATGTTCATCGTTCATTGGCACAGGCTCTCAAACTGACTGATCTTCTCATCTAGATATGTCTTCGAAAAGTATCTGCTGACAAACTCGTGCTGGAAAACCTCCCAACCGATCACCTCACCAGGTCACTTCTCCTCCTCGATGGTCCACCAGTGACCAGCACTACCCTTCAGAAGGTAGACATCGTGCTTAACTTTGTCTTCTTCGGGGATGTCGAGGATCTGAAAATCCTTCTCGAGAGTTGTCAGCCACAGATCTGCATCCACTGGATCAGCTATTCCAGCATAATCTGAAGCTCCGACTCGGCGAAGCCGCTCAAAGGTCTTCCCAATACCCGATGTTTCACCATGGGGAGCCTATGCTCTCGGCGGAGGCACTGGCAATCTTTCTACCATGAGATTCATCGTAGCCATCATCTGCCCCATAAGTTGTTGATAGGCAAGGTGTTCAAGAATGGATGGGTCAGGTTGGGGGACCTCAGGCACCTGATCTTCATGTGCCTGTCCTATAGCTCCATCATCTGATGCAGCATCGCTGTTCTCGGTAGCATGTTCTTCATGGTTTCCAGACATCTTGGCTTTTCTTCCGCTGAGGGCAGAAGATGAATGTAATAAAATCTGGAAAACACACAAGAACAAACACAACCTAGTCCTAAATCCCTATAGACTCAGCGAAAATAGAGTTCTGATACCAAAACTTGTGGCAACACATCCCACTATCACACAGACAACGAGATGTTACGCGAAAATGTGCGGAAAACACCATAACCACAGATAACCAAAAACACAGGTTAATTAAAACCGATTGCGGAAAGCGGATAAACTGAGAAACTATTACATTTAGGTCCTCGTTCTGCAAAAAAATATGTTATATAAACATTTACAAGATGGATACCACAGCTTAGAGGATCAGCTGTCTTGTCATCACATGAGTTCATCACCTGTTATATACATAACGGCACACATCCCTCCAGCAGCAGGATATACAAACCATCAACAGCTACACATCATGAAACAACGTCAAAATTCTCCCAAGGACCTTAGAGTACAGGGATGACTCTAAGACTCTACTACAAAACAACCAACACAGTAGCATGTCCATCTCTTGCCTTCTACTGCTCGCCTTGCTGCTCTATCGCAACTCCGCGACCACCACCATGTCTAGCTCGAACACATGAAAACCAGCGGGGTGAGACAATTGAACATTGTCCCAGTGAGAAACATAACTCCCTTCCAAAACTATAAAACCAAGAGGATAAGGCAACAGCAGAAGGTAAACAGTAAAGCGTAGAATAATAACAGTCTATATAGCAAGGCTATTCGTACCATCAAGCTTACCAGGCTGTACGGAAGGCATATCACCAATTATCTCTTTATGGAACATGATTGACAAGATAAGATTTATAAGATCTTATCACATAACATGAGGAGCATATAATTAACTGCATGTATAACAAGATGAACTACACAAGCAAGGCCTCAACCAATGTTCCGTATTTTGCCTTAAGTAGTAAATACTATTCGGCTGGATTATGTATTATTATGCTCTGAGAAAGTGAGTCGTACCGCTCAAGTCCAACCTCCAGTTGTGAAACCCAAAGCCGGTTCCATACAAGGTCAATGGAAGAGTCGGACTCCACGACCTCCCACCTCATAGTCAGTGTACAAGTACAACACAAGCAGGACCGCAATCTCATGCTTTAGTGGCCTCAGCCATAGGGTCAGCTCCCGCAGGCTACCCTCTGCCTAGCCCGCCTTGGTACAGGTCTCGGCGCTAGTTAAACCGAGCCACGGGCCTGTTCACCATGCTCTGAGCCATGAACGCATTCATGCTCCCATATCACATATCCTGAGTCATGGTCCTGTTCACCATGCTCTATACATATCCTGAGTCTACAACCGCAGTTGCACTCGAATCCTCACAATTTTAGGCTAGGAGAAACCTCGCATATTCAACAATATGTGCTCCAGGTTAACCCACAGGAGAACCCATTTCACCATCACCAGCTCCTGACAATGATGGATCTATGGCCAGGGCAACTACATAATGTATTCCACTGTGATTATTTAATGTATTTTAAGTGGATTGCAAGATTCAGCCAAGGTTGTATAACATGCAAACTAAAACAAGAATAAGCAATATGAAACTCAATATCCTGCTTTTACAGTAATCAACATCATCCTGATCCATCACAAGGATCCAACATTACATTTTATCACATGGCCTCTTTCCAATCATCTAGATCCATCACAAGGATCATCACATTGCCATAGGATCTCAATCCCTCATTACATAGTGTCACTGCGTCTCAAGTCTTACATCATCATCATGGATAGCAATTCCAGCACTTTAGCCAAACTCAGGTCCTTAGACAAAAACACATCATGTATTTCATTATCAAGAGTAACCATCAAAGCAGTGTTACTCAAACATATATACCTCATAGCCCCTTACATGACTATGCATATGTACCTACATGGTTAGTATGCACAATCATCATGGATTATCAGAAGATTCATATTATCAACATAGGGCAACATTGATGCTTATATGCTTTTATCAATCATGCCTCCACTTGTGACCATAGATAGGTCACATCATCATGCAAAGTATCTTATATGTTTATCATTTCCTTAGCATTATACAGGTGATTCAAGATGATTATAAGAGATGTAATATCATGTCAAGTTACATAGATGTGAGCTATCATCTTAGTTATCAGCAAGCATAACAAGGGTTACTATTGTCAACCCAACGTGACATCAAGGAACAAGAGCTAGCACATAGGTTTTCCATACTAGACAAGACCCTCACTAGAGGTGGTATCAGGCAAGGTATTCTCCCCTATCTCCCAACTCTCAACTTCAAACGGTCAAGCAGACCAGCACTTAACGGCCAAGCACTAGGGTATCGGGCAACCAAGGCACAACGGCCATCAGCATAGTGTGCAACTCAGCCAGAGAGATACATCATGTAACGTGCAACGCCCTGTTGGGCATCCATGTGCAACGACGCGACATGCATCAGTGTACTGTGCACCAGGTATCGGTCAGAACACACACAACAAAGCACAATGCCTAAGGGATGCAACTCAGCTTGTCGTTCAACCAGCCCAGTCTAGATCTATCGGCCAACACCAGGCAAGGACTGAGGTATGACGGCCGACACAAGACCAGATCACAACGCCCAACGTCTAAGGTATAACGGTACTAAGCAACCACCTGAACTAAGTGTATCAGGCAGGGCATCCAGCATAGTGTGACGCCCGACACACAAAGATCATCAACCAGGGGTGTAACGCCTGACACAGCCACATCATGTCGACTAAGGTTAGACCTAGGAAAGGATATCAGGCAACAACAACAACCCCAAGCCCATAACGGGCAAGATGCAACCCACAAGGTTATCTTCAACCTCAAGCACAAGGGCACCACAACCCTAGTGGATCAAGAAGATACTCACCTCTCAACTTAAATGAGAGAGGGGTCTTGCACACTTCTTATCACCAATCAGGAAACACAAGGATCAAACCTAACCAAGGTCCACAACCACTACATAGCCCACCTTTCAAGTCCATGGTGAGAGGAGGGTGTTGCTCAAGCAACTAGAACACAAGCTCACCTCTCAACTTAATTGAGAGAGGGGTATTTCCCATATTACTAGCACTCAAGCTCACTCCTCTAGACCAAGGAGAGAAAGGAGTATTGCTCACCAAGAAACCCTAGAACATAGTTCGTCCAACAAGTAGAAACTTAAGAAAGAAACTAAACTAGCAACATGCATAGCCGACATGATCATAAGAAGCATAAGAGAACATATAAGAGGTAGTATAGTTAGGGTTAGGAGTTATGTAACCCACCTTAAGCAAGCTCCAAGCTCCTAGCACCAAGCTCTAAGCTCCACCACAAGAAGAAGAGCAAGACACTCTAGGGTTCGGCCACCACTAGAGGAACAAGGAGACTCCAAGGCAAGGATCGACCACCAAGCTTGCAAAAGAAGAGGGGATATTGTGCACCAAGGGGAAGGAAGACTAAGGAACTAAAGGGATCCTTAGCAAGAGAAACGAAGCACATATATAGAAGAGGATGGAGGAGAAACCAAGGTAGAGCAAAGCAAGGTGTCACCCACCTAGGAACACTTGTCCATGTGCAAAGCCACCACTCTAGCATGTCTTAACCACATGTCCAAGGCCATTCCCACATGCAAGCACCAAGCACCAAGTGTCCACTAGTGGTGACACAAATGAGGTCAAAGAGAGTCAAAGGAGGTCGATGGGTGACACACCCACACACCATGGCCGATACACCCTCACCATGGCCGACACAAACCATGGGTGACACACCACTGGCCAACACAAGCACAGGCCGACACACCTAGGCCGACACAGGGCACTCTTTCCCGACACAAGGCCAAACAAGGCAAAGGCAAAGCACCACAAGGCCCAACAAGCTCAACCAAGCCCAAAGGAACTCAAGCAACGGGACCAAACCTTCCTCTCAACACTAGAGGAAGCAAGGAGAGGGAGGGACACCTCACAAGGTGACAAACTTGCCCCCAAACCCTGGACTTGGGTTAATTGCAAGTAGCACCTCCAGCTCTCAACAAAGCACCAACAAACCCTAATCACCCTCAAAGGTGATTAGCAAGCAACTAAGCATCATGGTTAAGCAAAGCAAACAGGATAAACCCTAAATGGAGGTCAGGGTCCTTACACACTGTCTGTCAAGCCTTGTAGATAGAATGTCCTTTGTGTCGTCTCTGTACTCTCAAGTCCTAGGAGTCAGTAGATGTTTTAAAATAGATCTGAGATTTTGGCGTAATTCCTCGAGATTTTGTATCTTGCCTTGTACAAATAACAGGGCAGTTGATATTTGTTACCCTCGAGATGTGATTATTACAGAGATGTAATGATGGATCAGTCTTTAAATAACTTATCATGTTCTTTTATGAAAGAGTTTTACCATTTGTAGATCTCTTTATGAAAAGTTTTAAATTTTTAGTAATTTTCAATAATTATGTTGCTAACGAAACGCTTCTATTTTCATTGATCTTGTTTTTACGAGTCGGTCGCCACAGTTTAGTGGTATCAGAGCTCTAGGTTCGCTGAGTCTACATCGACATAGGACTTAGGTTGTTGAGTATGTTCTAGTGTCTTCCTGTATATCTGATAGAGTCTTCTGCTCATTTAGGAGGAGAAGAGAAAACTAAAGATGTCTGGATCACACGAGGAACACATTGTTGAGAGTAGTGTCACTACACCCAGAGAAGGTGCAAGAGACCAAGGAAGAGAAGAACATGTGCCTGAACCACCCCAGTTCAATCCAATGGATATGGGGAACCCAGCCGTCCAAGCCATGTTTGGGCAGTTCATGACTTCCATGACACACATGACTGATAGGATGCCTATACATGTACCTAGGGCACCTACCCATCTAGAAGGACAAGGAGTCGGCAAGACGTTTGAACGACTTCACCGAGTTGGAGCCACAGAGTATGCCGGAACAGCTGACCCATCAGATGTTGACTTGTGGTTAACTAAACTAGAGAAGGCCTTTAGAATCCTAAACATCCCAGAAGATGAGAAGGTTAAACATGTTGTATATCTTCTCAAGGGGAGTGTTGGTCATTGGTGGACCATGGAAGAACAGAAAAGGCCAGGTGTGGAGATTGGATGGGAAGCTTTTCGACGGGAATTTATCAATAGATATTTCCCTAAGACGTTCTTGGATGAGAAAATCTCTCAGTTTGAGAGGTTAAGGCAGTGACCTATGAACATTAGTGAATATGAGGCTAAGTTCATGGATCTGTTGCGATTCTGCCCGCATATGGCAGCTACAGATGAAGAAAGGATTAGACTTTTTGAGAAAGGGTTAAATGCTGAGTTGACCACCCCTGTGTCTGCTCTGGAGAACAGGGAAAGGTTTTCTACCTTTGTGGAGTCAGTCAGGAGGATAGAGAAGTCTGTGTCAGAGAAGCGACAAACCAAGAATAAGAGGATGTATCCCCAGTTCCAAGGATCCTCATCTAAAGATTTCAAGAAACCTAGGTTTTCTGTGCCTGCACCACCACCTAGATCCAGTACCCAGACGCAGTGGACGTAAAATAGGGGTAGAGGACGAAGCCTACCACTATAAGGAGCTCACAATTCAGCATCTATGTCGGTTACAGGACCACCCAAACCACAACAACTAAACAGAAGTTGTTATATATGTGGAAAGATGGGACATCTGATGAAAGATTACAGAGCCAAAGAAGTGAGTTTAACTCAACCCCAGAGGCAAAGTCAGCAAGGATCTCAAAGGAGACAATTTCCAAGAGGAGCTAGAGGACATGGAAAAGCATACCAAGCTGGATCATCAACACCTAGTCAATGAGCACAGAATCAACCACAGGCAACAACAAGGTTTTATGCGATGAATCCACCTGATGCAGTGATCAATCCTCGGGTTGTGGCAGGTCAGATGGAGTTGTTTTATTCCGATATGTCTACATCTTGCATTGTATCTGTTTTAATTGATCTGGGTGCTACGCACTCCTTTATCACTCAAAGAGTGATTCTTTACTACAACCTGACTACAAGTCATAGAGTAGATAGTTTGTTGTTAGAAACTCCGTTGATGGGATCTGCTGTGTTGTAGGAGGTGTGTTCTCCCTGCATCCTCTTCTTTTCTGAACATCGCATTCAAGTGGATCATATACCACTTGAGATGCATGGATTCGATGTAATCCTTGGGATGGATACCTTAGAAAGGTATAAGGTTATCTTGGATTATGAGTCCAAGCAAGTTGTGTTCGCTGATGATAGTGACACATGGATCTTTCAAGGAGAAAGAAAGATTCTACCCACCTGTATTGTGTCAGCTATGGTTGCTGAGAAGCTGATGAGGCAAGGATGTTATGCATTCTTGGCCCTTGTGGTAGATACTACCATGGAGAGTCCTAATCCTACTGAAGTTCCTGTATTCAGGGAATTTGAAGATGTATTTCCTGAAGAACTTCCAGGTGTGCCACCGCCTCGGGAAATTGATTTTGAAATAAATTTAATCCCAGACCCGCAACCAATAGCACAAACACCATATAGGATGGAGCCTGCTGAGATGGCAGAACTCAAGAAACAGCTGCAAGAGTTGCTTGAGAAAGGTTTCATCCGACCGAGTACTTCACCCTGGGGTGCTCCGGTCCTCTTTGTTAAAAAGAAAGACGGTTCAATGCGGTTGTGCATTGATTATAGACAGTTAAATAAAGTAACAATAAAGAATAAGTATCCTCTGCCCAGGATTGATGATCTATTTGATCAGTTGCGTGGTTCAACTGTCTTCTCAAAAATAGATTTGAGATCGGGATATCACCAGTTGTGTATAAAAGATAGTGACATATCCAAGTCTGCCTTCAGGACAAGGTATGGTCACTATGAGTTCACAGTTATGTCGTATGGACTAACAAATGCACCAGCTACATTTATGGAACTCATGAATAGAATCTTCTGACCTCTTCTTGATCAGTGTATTGTTATCTTTATAGATGACATCCTGATTTATAGTAGAGATGCTCAGCAGCATGAACAACATCTTTGTCAGACTCTAACTTTGCTAAGAGAACATAAACTATATGCTAAGTTTAGCAAGTGTGAGTTATGGTTACCATAAGTTTCTTTTTTGGGATACGTGATATCTGCTTCAGGTATTCGTGTTGACCCTAAAAAGGTAGAATCTGTCCTACAATGGGAACAGCCGAAAACACTGACGGAGATCCGTAGTTTCTTAGGGTTGGCAGGCTATTATCGAAGGTTCATTAAGAACTTTAGTTCTATAGCCTTACCCTTGACTAAGTTGACAAGGAAGGATGTTCCTTTCTTCTGGAGTGACAAGTGTCAACAATCTTTTCAGTTGTTGAAGGAGAGGTTGACAAGTGCACCTGTGCTTGTGTTACCTGAGCAAGGGAAAGGATATATAGTTTTCTGTGATGCTTCTAAGAATGGACTTGGATGTGTGTTAATGCAGGATAAACAAGTGATTTCTTTTGCTTCTCGACATCTTAAGAAACATGAGGAGAATTATCCAACACACGATCTAGAACTAGCTGTTGTAGGTCATGCCTTGAAAATCTAGAGACATTATCTTTATAGAGAGACGTTCCAGATTTTCACAGACCATAAGAACCTTAAGTATATCTTTTCTCAGCATGAGCTTAACATGAGGCAACGCCGCTGAACGGAGTTAATCAAGGACTACGATTGTACAATTGATTACCACCCAGGAAAGGCCAATGTAGTTGCTGATGCTTTGAGTAGGAAATCAGCACACCAGCCTTAGATAGAACACAGCTGAATTCCTTGGTATGCTCTAGAAGGAATATGCTTATCTCCTTTAGGCAAGACAATGTATAGTTAAAAGTATCATTGTTAGTCGGGTTGTTAGATGAGATGCATATAAAACCTACTCTGAGATAGCAGATTAAGGAGGCACAACAAGTTGATGCTACAGTTCAACAGATCAGATCAGAGTATGGTAGTGAGAAATGAGAAGGTTTCCATGACTCACATGATCAAGTAGCCTGTTATCATGGTAGGATGATAGTGCCTGATGTGGATAACTTGAGGAAGTTAGTCCTGGAAGAAGCTCATTCTTCGATGTATGCCATGCATCCAGGAAGCACCAAAATGTATCGAAACTTGAAAGATATGTATTGGTGGCCTGGTTTGAAGAAAGACATTGCCGAGTCTGTTATGTGGTGTCATATGTGTCAGCAAGTTAAAGTTGAACACTAGAAGCCTGTAGGAACAATACAGCCTTTACCCATACCACAATGGAAGTGAGATCATGTAACCATGGACTTTGTGGTTGGTCTACCCAGGACAGCCAAAGGTTATGATTCCATATGGGTAATAGTTGATAGGTTGACAAAGACAGCACATTTCTTACTTGTCAAAAAACCTATTCTGCTGAGAAGCTAGCACAGTTATATGTCGATGAGATAGTGCGACTAGATGGAGTCCCAGTCACTATTGTTTCTGAGTGGGATCATGCAACCATGGACTTTGTGGTTGGTCTACCCAGGACAGCCAAAGGTTATGATTCCATATGGGTAATAGTTGATAGGTTGACAAAGACAGCACATTTCTTACCTGTCAAAACAACCTATTCTGCTGAGAAGCTAGCGTAGTTATATGTCGATGAGATAGTGCGACTACATGGAGTCCCAGTCACTATTGTTTCTGACAGACAACAGTCAGAAAGGACTATACAGACTTTAGAAGACTTGCTCAGAGCATGTGTTCTTCAGTTCATAGGGAGTTGGGATCTACACCTAAGCTTGATAGAGTTTGCCTATAATAACAGCTATCAATATAGCATTGACATGGCACCTTATGAAGCTTTGTATGGTAGACGTTGTAGATCACCCCTATGTTGGTATGAAACTGGTGAATATCAACTTTTAGGTCCTGATCTTGTACAACAGACTACCGAAAAGATTAAAGTGATACAACAACAGATAAAAACTGCACAGGATAGACAGAAGTCTTACGCTGATAAGCGTCGTAGACCTTTAGAATTACAGGTTGGAGACAGAGTGTACCTCAAAGTCTCACCTTGGAAAGGAGTTCTTAGATTTGGAAGGAAAGGAAAGTTAGCTCCTAGGTTTATGGGGCCTTATCCAAACATTGAACGGATTGGGAAGGTAGCTTATAAGCTAGAGTTACCACCAGAGTTATAAAAATTACACCCTGTGTTCCACATTTCCATGCTTAGGAAATGTCACCCTGATACAAAATCAGTTCTGCAACCTATGGAAGTATAATTGAATGATGATGTGTCTTATGAGGAAGGACCTATATCGATCCTTGATAAAAGAATTAAAAAGTTGAAAAAGAAATACATAAGTCTTGTGAAAGTCCTCTGGAATCACCGTGGTGTTGAGGAAGCCACATGGGAACTAGAGGAAGATATGAGAAGGAAATACCCTGCTCTTTTCTCTTTGTACGTTTTGTCGATTTCGAGGACGAAATCCTTGTAAGGGGTGGATAATTTGTAACATCCCTGACCTAGGTTATGAACTAACCCTAGGTGTTTTTCTTAAATATGTGATTAGATACTTTTGGTTATCTTTTGAAATGTAATTAAGGCTTTTGAGGAACCTATATTTCTATTTCAGTCCTTTTTGAATAATGTTGCAATATTGTTTTGTTAATTTTTGGACTAAAGTGCAAATTACCCAATTAGAGGGGTTAACTTGCAAATTGCACAAGTTGAGATGTTCCTCTGATGTTGAGACATCATGAGAATGAATATGACATGGTGGTATGGATTCCACGAGCTTGAACACCAAGATATAGCTTGTAGGGCAATCCTTGTGCATTAAAACCTAGTTTTGGTGTAATGTGCAAATTACCCAAAACTTAGGGTCCAACATGTAAAATGCATCCTCTAGAGTATCTCTCATGTTTCTTGGCATAGAGTTGGGCAAAGAAAATGAGGAGGGTGCCTCATTCGAATGATCAAAGAAGAAAGATAACCTTAATATCTAAATAACCAAGTTTTAAGCAAAATGGCCTTTCATATATATATATATATAGCTTATTAAGATATATGGTTTCTTTTCCTTTAACCTTGGATAAGAGAGAGGTTTTGCATGTCAAAAAGGAGGAAGAAACATGGCCAAGGGTGGAACGAGCATGAGTGGATGGGTTTAAGAAATAGAAGAAATAACTATCTTTTTCTTTGCCTTGATAATACCCAAAAATATATATAAGCACCCTTTTTCCTCAAAGCAAAGGAGTGTTCCTTTAGTTCTTTCACCTCATCTTCTTGATTTGGACCGACCAAGAGGGAGCTCTGGAATAGAGGAAGATGACCAAGTTAAGTTGGTAAGTATGGATCATCACCTAGCTCGAATTCTTAGAGGAAACCCTAATACAAGGTTGGTTTGTTAGTTTTCCTTACACAACTCTTCTTTCTAGCCATCTTCTCCATCCAAATCTTGAAGAACGGAACTTGGACAACCTTTGGAGATTCATCCACCATTAAAGCTACGAAGCTTGGAGCTCTGGATTAGTCCTAGAGGCGGGTTTTATAACTCCACTCCTTAAGTTTTGTTAATGCATCTTCTTCTCCTAGAATCGTTGCTTGTTCTTATTCTTTAGACACCTTTGTGTGTTCTTGCTAGCAATTCCGTGAAGAACAGCCCCTGTTCTTGAGGTAGAAGATGATGAAATTAATTCCAAAGTTTATCCACAAACTTTCTTTAGCAAATGGTTTCTAACCGCTTGCTCAAACGGTTTCCCAAACCGTTTGGGAGCAAACGGTTTCAAACCGTTTGAATGCAAACGGTTTCAACCAAGAACGCATGGAAGCAAATGGTCCAAGACCGTTTGGATGTGTTGACCAGGCATTGACCGTTTGGAGGTCTATTGTAAACAATATGGACTAATCACCCACCAAAAATCATCAAGTAATTCCATGTAAATCACCAATTGAAGGCCCATTAGTCACCTAAACCCTAATCGGGTCTATTGTTGATTTCAATAATACAATCATGTTGAAGTTTGGGTTGAGTGACCCAAATGGTTTCAAAACCATTTGGGGATCATCCAAACGGTCTCAAGACCGTTTGGTGATAACCCAAGACCATTTGGAGGTCTAGGGTTAAGTAGGGTTGACCGATTGAGGGTCCAATGATGTCATGTTGATGAGCAATTAAGTGCTAATTTGGTGACCAAACCTAGGGTTCAACCCTTAAGTGAATGACTTGGTTTATGATGATATAATGGAAAAACGGTCTCAAGACCGTTTGGAGGATATCCAAATGATCCCAAGACCGTTTTGAGGTCTAGGGTTGACTATGGTCAAGTGGTTGTAAATCTAAAGGTAACAAGTTGAAGTGTAATGGATTAGTGACCTAATGATCAATCTAATGAGCCAAACCCTAAGTGGTTGAGTTAGTTTTTGGTGTTGACTTGGGAAAACGGTCTCAAGACCATTTGGAGGATGTCCAAACAATCCCAAGACCGTTTGGGGTCAGGTCATGACCAAATTGAGTGATGGATCAATGGTTTCAAAAATCAATTAGACTCATGTTGATGTGTGTTGAAGGGTAATCGATTCCAAACCCTATTCCAATTGATCCAATCCCTAATTGATGATCAATTGAGGGTCAATTGAGTGTCAAATCAGTAGAGGGTTGACCTAATTGACTCAATTGATGAGTGGCTAACCATTGCATGATTGATTGAGGGGTTCAACATTGGAAACCATAACTCAGTTGAAGTGGTTGAGACACTTTTTGGCCCATGCGGTTTTGAGGTGGTTTGGACCAAATAGTCTCAAGATTGTTTGGGTCCAAATGGTCTCAAGACCATTTGAGTTCAAATGGTCTCAAGACCGTTTGGGACCAAACGATCCCAAACAGTTTGGTGCTCATGCGGTTTCAAGAACGGTTGTGTCCATGCGGTTTCAAAGTCAACTTGGCCAAACGGTCTTCATGACCAAATAGTCTTCATGACCAAACGGTTTGTAGTGTGCACTTTACCAAACAGTTTCAAAGTCAACAAAACCAAACGGTCAACAACACCAAACAGTTTCAAGGTTTGTTCAAGACCGTTTGGGGGCTTAGGGTGCAAGACCGTTTGAGGTCTAAAAAGGTCAAGATCGTTTGATGCCTTAGTGGTCAAGATGGTTTAGTAGTTGATTAACCTAAACCTTATAGATACCTAAAGTGATTAAGGGACCAAGTAATTAGTTGACTAATGCATGTTATGATCAATAGTGAACATTATAAAGGTACCATTGATGGGATAGAGTGACCAATACCCTTTGATCAAATGAACCTTAATAACTACAATAGTAATGACATAACCCATGATGTCAAGGTTGATTTGACTTAACCTAATCAAGAGTGATGTAAACATCATCTAATAGAAAGAGGAGAGAGAAGACTCCTTATATAAATGAGAATCAAGTAATAAACTTCCAACATGTATGAATGTATCTAATTAGGGTATGATCCTTTATAGTGAGATCATGGAAACCCTAATTATAATGGTTAATGAATATTAACCTAATTTAAAGACATTAATGGAAGTAATCCTCATACATGATGTTGGTATGATCTTAATTCATTGTAATATGAATAGTAAACCCTAACCTAGGGTAATGTGATATAATGTGAATAGTAAACCCTAATCTAGGGAAGGGTGATGGTATGAACAGTAAACCCTAATTTTGGGTTATGCTTACTATACTTGAGTATGAATTGAGTAATCATTATGCCTTTGTAAGATAAAGGGGTTGAATAACCATAATTGAATTGAATAGGGAAAACCTAACCCTATTAAGGGCATAGTGGTACAACCCTTGAATTGAAAGTTTATCTTTGTTTTGCAATATGTTGATATAGAGATAAATTGCCTATTATCAAGTGTATTAATTATGCAGGCTTTTATGAAATGGTGAACATAGTCAGGTAAGGGCTATGATGTCATATTTATTAAAGCACTTTATAAGCTTTGAAAGTAATGATATGCAATGTTTCCTAGCGAGAGGTAACATATGAGATTGATAGGCTGTGATAGCCATGAGAAATATCTGCATTGTTACAATCAAGGTCATACTGTTAAAATGACTTAATGATAATATGTTACTTGGTAACAAGTGTTTTGATAATCTAAGGGTTTGAATACCAATATTCATGAACCATAATGATGAGATAGTTAGGGATTGATATCCCAAAGATAACTGGATGTGAAATGAACTTGATACAATTAGTATTCCTTCTTTATAGCAATTGTCTTATTGGTTTACGTTTGAAAACATTCATGATGCTAAAAGAATGCTATAATGTACTTAAATAAATCAAGTATAATGATATCATGTAGAGCCCTGACCATAGATCCATCATTTTCAGAAGTTTAATGATGGTGAAACAGGTTTTCCTGAGGGAATTCCCGGAGAGCATACTTTTGAGTATGTGGGGGGTTATGGATGTGAATATCCTTACTTCCTAATGTAGGAATTGATGTGAGATGTACATTTAATCTCTCAATCCTTCATTATATGTTTATGTTGGGATGATGTATTACTAATCTCTCAATGATGTTGTTAATACCGCATCGATGAGAGATAAACAAGAAATCCTTCGATGGTGAAGAGAGTATAGCACACCACTGTAACTCTAATAGCGAAGTTGCCAGAATACCCTGGAAAGCTATTATGGCAGAGACACAAGATGTCCTGCATGATGATCCTCATACTGATTGAGGAAGATCAGGTCATAGTAATCCAACTCTTCTGATGACCTATGTATGGTACCGATTGCGATTTCGTAATGGTCGGTTGGAGTATGAGAGGTGTAAATCATCTCCTCAGGGCATAAAAATGTTTGTAAAATGTAAATCATCTGAATAGCATAATTGCTTAGGTTGAACTACGAGAAACAATGATTGATGTTACATTGTTTATAGTTCTCTAGTTAAATAACTAGTATACATGATTCTTCATATTCCTTAGTGATATATGTCTTGTCATTCAATCAAGTTATAATTGAAATGATTGCCTATGAAATATTGTTTTACTTAGCTTATACAATGTTTTACCTACTGTTGAATAATTATAGTGTTACTGCTCAATGTTATTCCTTTATTGCAATAGCAATGCTTCTGGCAAAGAGTTATAACTCTCGCTGGGACAATTATTCAATTGTCTCACCCCTGTGGGATTCGACTTTTTAGGTAGACACCGAGGACAAAGGAACCCTTCAGTGGGTGAGCAGCAACTACAACAGCAGCAGCAACATCAGTGATCCTCAGGTGGAGACAATGTCTGTCAAGCCTTGTAGATAGAATGTCCTATGTGTCGTCTCTGTACTCTCAGGTCCTAGGAGTCAGTAGATGTTTTAAAAATAGATCTGAGATTTTGGCGTAATGCCTCGAGATTTTGTATCTTGCCTTGTACAAATAACATGGCAGTTGATATTTGTTACCCTCGAGATGTGATTATTACAGAGATGTAATGATGGACCAGTCTGTAAATAACTTATCATGTTCTTTTATGAAAGAGTTTTACCATTTGTAGATCTCTTTATGAAAAGTTTTAAATTTTTAGTAATTTTCAATAATTCCGTTGCTAACGAAATGCTTCTGTTTTCGGTGATCTTGTTTTTACGAGTCGGGCGCCACAATTTCTTTCCTACATTTGATCCCCCCGAATGTAACTCAGGGTTTCCCTTTTCAAATGTAAAATAGGATAGATCTTTTATTTCCTATTATGTCAAAGAATGGCGGACAATCTGGCGACGACTGAGACGATCGATTAAAGGAGTGAACCGATCGGTTGGCGATCCTGACGACCAGTTCGAGGAGCGAGATGATCGGGTGGCGGCCATGAGGAGATGCACGACGACCAGGAAAACCGATCGGTTGGAGGAGCCAACCGATCGGCTGGTGGCACCCATACGACCGGTGCCAACCGATCGGCTGGTGGCACCCATACGACCGGCCAGGGCGAGCAGGTCATTCATGTGATGAGTTGATCAACTCATACGGCTGTAGCACTTCATCATGGACATGTTGCATATGATGTAGACCTAGATGACCGTGATTCCTCTTGGCTCGAGGAATCACATAAGGATGGACATAATCATTGCTTTTATCATTTCACATGTTTTCTGTGGGATATAGTATGTATATGATATGTACTATGTATTGTGGTGATTGGATATATATATATATATATATATATATATATATATGTACCTATAAAACCAAATCCCTCATTAAATATTAAAGTTTTAGATGCCTTCCAAATGTGACACACGTGAAAAGCTTGATCGACCAAGTGTGAGCATGCCCTAGCTGGTGCACCGTCTATCTTGTGGAAGTGTGAAGGATGGATATGTGGGTCTGCCCTAGCAGGGTGCATATTCATCGTGTTGGCTTTGGGTCGGACTTAACAAAGTGACATAGATAGGATCTAGCACCTTGAGGCATGGAGGTGATTATGGAAAGGAGTTGTGTGTGACATCTTTCAAGAGTTGCATATGATGCAATTGGCAAAAGTTGCCTACCTGGAAGATCTAAGTTGTGGGTGACATCCCTAGCTGGTCCATGACTTAGAGGATTTCAGGATCTTGACCCACTAGAAGATTGTACGCTGCAATCTTCCGAATTAATGGTGAGGGCTATCAATTTGAACAAAATAGTGGGAGCGATAATTAATTAAAGTCCTAATTATATCATCAACTTTTCAAATCAATCAAATAAGTCAAAATTGAGTTTTGGACTAAAATGCATGTATTTCCTTTTGTAGTACAAATGACAACAAACAACAATCACTTTTCGTTGCGATCGGTCCTTGAAAAGGACAAGCTGAATGGGACTAACTTCCATGACTAGTTTAGGTCATTGAGAATTGTTCTCACTCAAGAGCGAAATCTCTATGTCCTGGATACTCAAATTCCAGAGGAACCGGCTCCTACTGCACCGAAGGCAGAAAGGGATGCTTATAAGAAGCATTCTGATGATGCCATTGATGCAAAGTGCTTGATGTTGTGCTCCATGAACCATGAGTTGTAGAGACAACATGAGAACATGGGTGTCATTGAGATGATTCAACATCTCAAGAACATGTATGAAGATCAAGCACGGAAAAAGAGATACGATGTCTCCAGGGCGTTGTTCAAGTGTGTCATGACAGAAGGAGATCCAGTTGTTCCTCACACGTTCAAAATGATTGGGTATGTGGAGAACCTGACAAGACTGGGATTTCCCCTGAGCCAAGAGTTGGCTACTGACGTGATACTGCAATTGTTGCCAGAATCCTAGAGTCAGTTTGTGATGAACTACAACATGAAAAACTTTGACAAGCCATTGACAGAGTTGTTGGGCATGTTGAGGATAGCTGAGGCACATATGAAGAAGGACAAGCCTAAGTTTGTGATGATGATCAGTAGCAAGAAAGGCAAGTCTAAGCGCAAGGGCAAGGGCAAGGCTAAGAAAGGTTCTGATGCTAGCCAGCAGCCCAAGTCGTCTTCAACTCTCAAGGCCAAGGGAGGCGTGACCAAGAGAGGAAATTGCCACCATTGTCAAAAGCTAGGACATTGGAAAAGGAATTGCCCGCTCTATCTGGAAGAACTAAAGAAGAAGGAGGCGACGGATGTCTCCACCTGAAGGTGTCATGAAATAAACTTGTAACATTTTTTAGGTATATGATACCAAGATATAAAATGTAAAGCACTCAATAAATGGGGCAAGTGTTGCCGCCATAGATAGGAGTACTTTAGTTTATTTTCAGCCTTGAAGGCATGTAATAGAGTTATGAACTGCTACTTCATATGTGCCAATGGATAGAAACACATTATTTTTGCATATTGTATGACAATGATGGCAATTAATAAAGTTGATGTTTCAATTCCAAAGATATGATCTTTATGGAAATGCCTTGCTTATCTTGTGGTACTTGGTATGCATAAGATAAAATGATACCTGAAAGTTATTGATAACTCAAACAATAAAATTAGCATAAATCATGAAAAATTCATTTCTAGTTTTCATATGATGGATAAATCTAGACTCTTTTGGTTAGAGAACCAGTAAGAGACATGAATCTCTTAGACATGATTAATCAATCTTCACTAGTGGTAGTGGGAGAATGATTATCCTAATGAGTTTACTGGGGTAATATTTGAAGAGATGAGGATCATCCCAAACAGCCTTTTGTTTTCCTCCCTTATCCATGTGCTTGGTATCCTTCCACTTGCTAAGAAATAAGCTACATGTTTATACCATGGCCTTTGAGTGGATGAGAGTAGGAAGGGCTGCTCATGCGTCATTTTTTCTTTAATTCTGCTTGTATCATTAAAGGGTGCTTCAATTCGGGAGAGATGGTCAGCAGTAGAATTTTCCACTCCCTTCTTGTCCACAATCTCAATATCAAACTCTTGAAGCAATGAGATTCAATGGATCAACCTTGGCTTTGAGTCTTTCTTCACCATGAGATACTTTAATGTGACATGGTCCATGTATATCACTACCTTTTTTTGCAAATGGTATGATCGAAACTTGTCAAGAGCAAAGATAACCACAAGAAATTCTTTTTTTGTAGTCATGTAATTCCTTTGTTCTTCATCTAGAGTCTTACTAGCATAATAGATGGTGTGTGAAATCCGACCAACTCTTTGGCCCAACATAGCCTCCACTGCCATGTCGGATGCATCAGTCATGATCTTAAATGGCAAAGAAAAATCCGGGGGTTGCATTATAGGAGTTGAAATAAGCTTTTGCTTCAAGTTGTTGAAGGCTTCAACACACTTGTCGTCAAAGTGAAATTCAACATCTTTTTCCAACAAATGACACAGAGGTTTTGAGATTTTGCTAAAATCCTTAATGAAGCGACGATAGAAACATGCATGTCCCAAGAAAGACTGGACATGTCCTACTAGTAGAAGGAGTGGTAAGAGTAGAAATGAGACTCATCTTGGCCCTATCAACCTAAATATCATATTTTGAAACCTGGTGACCCGGAACTATGCCTTCAGGCACCATGAAGTGGCTCTTTTCCTAAGATAGCATGAGGCATACCTTAATGCATCTCTCAAGAATGGCATCCAAGTGGAGCAAACACTCATCAAAGATTTTACCAAAAATTGAGAAATCATCCATGAAACACTTCAAGTGACGAATCAAGCATGTTGGCGAAGATCGAGGTCACAATCTTTGAAAAGTGAAAGGGGAATTACACAACCCAAATGACATTCTCCGGTAAGCAAAAGTACTAATAGAGAAAGTGAATGTCGTCTTTTATTGATCTGCGGGATGCACAACAATCTAGAAGTACCTGAAGTATCCATCAAGAATGCAATACAAAATTTTTCCTACCAACCTCTCTAGAATCTGATCAAGAAATGAAAGAGGCCATTGGTCCTTCTTAGTCTTCTCATTGATCTTTCTATAGTGTACATACATTCTCCATTTGGACTGTTCTCTATCAGGCATCATCTCACCATCAGCATTCTCTAGCAATTTGATCCCACCCTTCTTTGGTACAACTTGGATGGGAGTCACCCATGTGGTATCAAAAATCATATAAATTATTTTTGTTACCTTGGTGGGTAATTGAGATTCTACCAAGTTCCTATTCAACCAAATAATTAGAAAGAGGAAGTGTTCACTAGTCAATATGGTACACATGTGTTTCATAGAATTTTGTTTGGTTTATGAAATGCCACTACCACCTTATAGAGGTGTATGTCACCTATTTTTAGTGATTTCTTAGAAGACATAATGATAGTCTTCATGGATGACCTTTTTGTCTCTGGATCAACATTCAAAGGTTTTCTACAAAACCTTTCACTTATTTTACAAGGTCTGAGGAATTCACCTCATCCTCAATTGGGAAAATGTCATTTTATGGTTCAAGAAGGAATATTAATTGGACATGAAGTTCACAAATAGGGTCGAGGTTAATCATAGTATAAGTAGAGGTTATATCAAAGTTTACCTACCAAAATTAGTAATTTAATGAGAAGAACCATGCGGATATCAAATACATAATGACAAAAAAGGACATCAAGATATCAAACCAAACACATAGGTACTTGTTAGAGAACAAGTGTACCAGACAGACCCACCGTGAGTTTGACACATGGAACCATGACATGGTAGTCACAGTCAGTTCTCACAGTGATGGTGGTGAGTGTGATTCTTTGACCTAAAATCACTACACTCAACACATGTCATTGGGTACACTTTGACATCATCAAACGCAGTCCTGAAACATGGGTTGTTATAAAGGTGATGATTGGGTGGCTTTGACACATGGGGCTTTTGAGAGGTGAGTGATAGATATGGGATTTGTCCCTCCTAAGGGAGTTTGATTTCCATGGCCACTTGATGAGTAGGATTGAGATAGGCATGCACACATGTGTGAATCAGTATGTGATATTGATGTCATACATATCTCCTCCAATCTACTCTGAGATCAAGAAAGTGAATGAACATTGAAAGGATGATTGTTCCATGCCTTGAGTTCATTCGGGATATCAGTGACAAAGGAATTATACATTCACTGTAACACCATTCACGGATTGTAGGATTGAAAGTTGTTCTCCAACTTTCCTTTTCACTTGGGTAGCACTGATGTGTGACTAGGCACCGCTCTTTGCTTGTGAGGTCATAAATGTTATGGACTTTCACTACCAACATGAAATTGACCTGCAGGGTCACACACATAGGATTTAACCTGGAAGAGGAGTTTATCCACAAACGATGTTTAGATTGATTACTAAAGGAGTTTAGTAGTTCAATTAAACACGCAATCAATTGATAGCTCAGTATCATAGTGTTCAAGGTGTTGGACTGATTGATTAGAGTATCAGATTGATTGAAACTGCGATTGACTGATTTGCACAAGTATGCTGCCCCAACCGATCGGCTCATGAGATGAACCGATCGGCTCAGGTTGTTGAACCGGTCGACTCATGTTCTGAGTCGATCGGCTCATGTGTCATGAAACGATCGACTCAATTGTTCAAACGATCGATTCATGGACTAACCGAGATCGTTTGGAAAGTTACAAGACTATTTTGCAAATACAATTTGTTTCACTTGTACAAATTCGATTTGGACAAGGATTAAGGTTTGATTAGTTAGAAACAAATACAAAAGTCAATTTGAGTTGGATCAGGACCACAAACTGATCGTCTCAGCAAGTGAACCGATCGGCTCAGAGCCCCATTCGATCGGCTCAGGTCCCAAACGATCAGCTCAGGCCCCGAAACGATCGTTTCAGGGTGTGAACTAATCGGTCCAGCTGGCGCAGTTGGTTGTTTTTGTGGAAAATCTCAAACACTTCTACTCCTGCTTTAATCCCACATTGCCCAGGGTAGAGAACCCTGTCCCATGACCCTCCTATATATATAGGGGTATTGGGGGCTTCTTAGGAACAACAACTCAAAACACCAATTGCTCTGCAAAGTTGTCGTTCTCTCTGGTTGTGGTAATTGAGAGAGCCCAGGCAAGTGCTACCCGATAAGGGAGGCACATCAAGGGAAAGACAACTGTAGAAAGTGACTAGTTGTAGGAGAGTGTGTTGGTGACTAGTACGTCGATAGGAGGGTGTGACTCCTTCCGATTCCTTATGGGACAAGGAGTTCAGAGTTCCGGGTGGTCCATGTGGACTACTTCATAGGCGGGAGACTTTTGTCGCTCGAAGGATAGTTGTCAATCCCGACAGTCCCAGTGAGACCAGGAGCTACACAGACACCGTCCAAGACCGGAGGTGAAGACCACGCAAGCCGTGAGGTAACATCACCGAGCAAGCCTCAAGACAAGGTATGTCTCTACAAACCATCCTTCCTACTGTATAGACGTTTACGTGATTCCTTTATTTTGGGTTTGGGAGAAAAAAGATTTTTGTTTCCGCTGCCTTCTCTGTCTCACCTAAAACCCAACATTCAATACACTATGATAAGCATAGATGCATGTATTTAGTGAGAGGTTAAGTCGACTAAATAAGGTATGATGGTGATGTGTGTTCCTAGTACATGGAACAATGATAAGTATGATTTAATACTTAAATAATGCTATGTGCTCCAAGATATGTGGAAGCACTGACTTAGGGTTTGAATTAATGAGGTAACCATAAAACCCTAATTAATATAAAATGGAAAACCCTAACCCTAATATAGGGTGATGTCATGTGAAACCCTAATATAGGGTGATGTTATGTGAAACCCTAATATAGGGTGATGATATATGAAACCCTAATATAGGGTGATGTTATGTGAAACCCTAATTCATAAAGATGGGAAACCCTAACCCTAATGAGGGAATAGTGATGTTATCTTTGTATTGCATAATGTTGATAGGTAATTGATATGGTTGTTATCAAGTATACTAACCATGCAGGTATCATGAGGTGATGAGCATAACCAGGTATGAGCTATGATGTTAATGGGCCTTGTGAGCCATTATTTTTTTGTTACCTAGTGAGAGGTGACAAGAAGTTGTATATGTCTGGTGAGCTATGTGAGATGCTTGTGTAACAAGTATCATGAATACTTGGGTCAGATGACCTGGAGGTAACAGTTACCTGATAGTGGTAACCATGTTCAGTGATGAACTAAGGGTTTGAATTCCTAGATCCAGTGATCATGATGATGATATTTGATGAAGGGTGAGAATCCCTAGAGATGAGATAAGGGATTGAGATCCCAATGTTCTATAAAGCTTTGAAAAGCACTTGATAGAAGTATTACATGTTTCTTTGTAGCATTTGTCATAATAATTCCTATTTGAAATCTTGATTGATGCTAAAATAACATGGTAATGTACTTAATTAATCAAGTGAAATATTATCATGTAGAGCGATGGCCATAGATCCATCATCGTCAGTAGTTGGTGATGGTGAAACAGGTTTTCCTATGGGAACTCCTGGAATGCATATTTTTGAATATGTGGGGGTAATGGGTGAATATATCCTTATGCCTCATTAGAATGACTGTGGGCCATATCCTATGCACATGAATGGTTACATACCATATCCAAAAAAGAGTATGGCTATGGGCCATGACTCCACAATACCAGGAATTGGCTACGGGCCATATCCTGAAGAGAGTATATGCTACGGGCTATAACTCTATAGTGAAGTTTCTAGTATACCCTGGAAAGCTATTTAGTAAGACACGAGATGTCCTGCATGTGGTCTTGCACTGACCGAGACAGATGAGGTGATGGAGTCCGACTCTTCCATTGACCTATGTATGGAACTGATGCTTTACGTAATCATGGTCGGTTGGATCATGAACGGTATACTTCATCTCCTCAGGGCATAAGTGTGATTGTAAAATGTAATCAGCCGTGTAGCATATTTTCTTAAGGATGAAATACGGAAATCATCGGTTGATATTACATTTCTTATTGTATCCTAAATGGATAAATGTTATACATGTTCTTCATATTCCTTATTAAATTAATGATGTTGCTCTATTATGCTTAAACAATGATTTATCCTGCTTATTAATAATAAAGAACCCTCTGCTAAGTTATCACTATTTATCTGCAATAATAATGTTTCTGGCAGAGAGTTATATCTCTCGCTGGGACAATTTCAATTGTCTCACCCCCGTGGAATTCAACCTTTTTAGGTGGACGAGGAAGAGGAGGTAGAAATCATACAACAGGGGAAGGACAACAACATCCATGACAATAATAGCATATCATGTGGAGATACTGACTGTCGTGTCTTGTAGATATGAGTCATATGTGTCGTCTCTGTACTCTCAGGTCCTTGGAGTCAGTACTTAGTGTTTTCATAATCGATCTGAGATTTTGGCTTGAATGCCTCGAGGTTTTTATGTTGCTCATGTGTAGATTTAACAGAGCAAGTGATATATGTAATCCTCGAGAAGAGATGGTATATGGTATGTACTTATGGACCAGAATGTATATGTAATACTTTGGTTCTTGTTATAAGAGTTTCCTGGAATTGGATCTCTTTATAAAAAGGTTTCAATTTTTAGTGATTTTTAGTAATCCGCTTGCTAATGTTTAATTCTACTTAATTAGTATCGATTTGATTGTCAGTCGCTACAATGGGAGTTGGCAGATAGATCTAGAAGAAATAGAGGGGGTCATTACATCTTTCTTCACCTCTCCCTTCACTACCTCTACGCATCTGGAGTTGACCAATTTCTAAAAGGAATGGAGAGGACTTTCCCCAGTGATGATATAGATCAACTAATAATAGAGTCGTCAGAAGAGGAAGTGTGGAGGGCGATTCAACAGTTGCCCCAAACAAAGCTCTCGGTCCAGATGGCATGAAAGCAATCTTCTATCAGAAATTCTAGGGTACAGTGAAAAAGAACATGTTGAATTTTATTTCTGACTAGTGGAAAGGGAGGATAAGGATGGATGAAATAAATGATACAAATATTATCCTGATCCCAAAAACATCCAGCTTAGTGAGGATTGTTGAGTATTGGCCAATCAACCTTTGCAATGTATCGTATAAGATTATTACGAAGGTGATGGCCAATGGGATCAAACCTCTATTGAACAGTATGATCTCAGAGAACTAAAGCACTTTGGTGGGTGGAACGATGATAACAAATAATGCTTTGGTTGCTTTTGAGCTTTTTCATACGATGAAACACCAAAAGAAGGGCAAGGAGGGGTTAATGGCTCTCAAGCTGGATATGAGTAAGGCTTATGAAAGGGTGGAGTGGATTTTCTTGGATAGAGTAATGGAAAAAATGGGGATGCCAACATTGTGGAGAGTTAAAGTGAGTGAATGTGTTACCAGTGTTTCACATAAATTCATCGTTAATGGCAAAAGGAGGGGATTTGCAAGACCTTCAAGAGGACTTCTCCAAGGTGACCATATCTCTCCCTATCTCTTTCTTTTTTGTGTTGAAGCTCTATCTTTCTCACTGAACAAAGAAGCACATGAGAATCACATACACGGGGCGAGTGCCTGCCGCCAAGGCCCCCGTGTTTCACATCTTCTCTTTGCAGGCGACTGTGTTGTGTTCTCAAGGGAGATTCTAGAAGAATGCTTTGAGCTAGCTAAAATTTTTAACCACTACGAGAGGGCATCTGGAAGAAAATCAACTTTGATAAGACGGAGGTCTCCTTTAGTTCGAATGTTGCAGAAGATAGAAGGAACACAATCAAAGCCATGCTACAGGTCAGAGAAGTGGAGGCACATGATAAGTATCTGGACATGCCCACGGTGATTGGTAGATCCAATAAAGTCATCTTTGCGGCGATCAAGGACAGAGTGCGGAAAAAGTTATAGGGATGGAAGGAACAACTATTATCTAGGCCAGTAAAAGAGGTCCTTATCAAATCAGTCATACATGTTATCCCCATATACTTGATGAGCATCTTCAAACTACCGGAAGGACTGATTGATGAGATCCATTCTATGATTGCACGCTTCTGATGGGGGTCAAGGGAAAGCAAAAGGAAAATCCATCGGTTGAGTTGGGAGAGACTATGCAGGCCTAAAGAGCATGGTGGGATGGGTTTCAAGGACTTAAAGGTGTTTAATCAAGCTCTACTGGAAAAACAGGGGTGGTGTCTAGCAACGAATGCAGGTTCACTAGTGTCCAGGATCTTGAAAAAGAAAAATATTTTAAACGCACTTCCATTCTCGAAGCACAGATTGGAGGATCACCAAGCTATACATAGAGAAGTGTATGGGGCGGGACACAGATGGCAAAACCAGGCTTTCTCTGGGGGTTTGGGAATGGAAGTAACATTGACATTTACAAGGACAGATGGATACTGCATCTAGGTGGCCCGGTTCATCACTATCTCATACATGGTCTAGTGGGGTACAAAACGGTCCACAATTTGATTGATCAGGATACGGAACAGTGGAACAACTCGACCTTGTCATAGTGTTTTCCCCCACACATTGGGGATATGGTCAGGTCCATCCCAATGTCATTGCATGAGGAGGACACGTTGTGTTGGGACAAAGATAACAAGGGTATCTTCATTGTGGCAGCGATTACTAATTTATCAGGTCCAGAGCATACTTAGTCGATGGGTTTAATGAAGATGATTGACGTAGAGTTTGGAAGCAACGGTGGCCTCCCAAACTAAATCACTTCATATGGAGGGCACTCCAGAACATTCTCCCAACTAAAACAGAACTACTCAAGAAACAGGCGGTGCAAGATGATATCTGTCAAAGGTGCGGAATTAAATAAGAGGATCTATATCATGCACTACTCACATGCGACTGTGCTAGACAGGTTTGGGCGATGGGAAGCATGGACTGGAGTTTTCATCTGACAAATGGGGGAGTAGGGGAGTTTATTTGGAGTCTACTTCGAAGTGACGACCAGGCTAGAAAGGAGGAGGGAGTGATTTTGCTTTGGGTGGCATGGACAGCTAAGAACAAATACTTATTTGAGCCTCGCCCGCCATTCATCCCTGCACTGACGGTGGGTTTCATGTCGTTGGTGGCGGACTACACAAGGTACATGGAATCTGTTGAAGGCGGCAGGGGAACCAGAATGAATACCACGCCAAGCAGATGGACCAGACCACCGCAGGGCTGCTATAAATTGAACGCTGACGCAAGCGTGAGGCAGGACGGAGGATGGGGCTGCGGGGTGGTGATTCACAATGATAGGGGGGATATCAGACTGACTCACCAATATAAGCTTAGGGCTCGTCTGGTTGGACTGCATTTCAATTCATGCAGTTCCAACCCAGCGTGTTTTCCAATTCCCAGCGTTTGGTTGGACGCAGGTTGAATTCGACCAGGGAAATGCAACTACAACTCCGATCTGTTCACATACAAAAGTTAGGAAAACTAACCGCGCCCGTTTTGCTCGCGGTTCATTCTGCAGCATCGGCCTTCTGTCATTGTCGGTCCTGGCAGCAGCTATAAATCTGTCCTTTTTTGTTCTCCTCACCCCTTTATTGTTTGATGCTGCTCGAATCATAGCAGATGAGTATAATCGTTTCATAATGGTAAGTGCACCGTAGGTGACTGTAGTCCTAATCTGCTTCCAACTTCTTCCAACCAGACGTAAGAGAACAGAAAAGTTCAGTTGTATGGACATCCAACCAAACATATTGCTGCGGCTTTCAACTGCAAGGTTTGCATTTCTTGTTTCGCAAATCATGATGTGTGCTCCAACTACTTACAACCAAACTGGCCCTTAACTACGTTTTCTATGTGTTTTGAGCGGAGGGTATGACTGTCCTTGAAAGTACGAAGGCAGCGCAAAGAATAGGAGTTAGACAGCTCATCGTAGAGACGGACAATGCAGTCCTAGTGCAAGCTGATAAGATGGGAGGTTGGAAAGAGGCTACGAAGACTTATTGGTGCGCAATATCCTTCAGCTGTCACAAGTGTTCTGCTCTTTCAATTTCCGTTTTGTTGATACGTTTGGATGAGCACTTCTTAAAAACCAGTACTTATATATCATATTAGTTATGGAACTCGTAACTACCGTAACATGACCGAAATAATACAACTTGTATGCTTCTTGAATCACGCTATACTTTGAAACACTTGCGACTACCACACTTCACTTCCGTCTCTTCTCTTTTTCACGGAGGCCGACACGCAGGGCCGGCCCATTAGGGGGGCCAACATGGGCGACCGCCAGGGGCCCAAAAAAGAAGGGGTCCATAATTTTTTTCTTCTTCTAATACACACATTTGTAAATGGAACGAGATTGATTCAATGTTACTTGTTAGGAAAAGACCAGAAGGTCCGGAAGTCAAGTTCCCTATTTAGTTTTGTGTGATTGGTTATCAGAAAGTTAGGAATTAGACTTCTCTAATTTTCTATAGACTTCTGGACATATATATAAACTAGAGTTCCAGACTTCTGCTAAAAAGCGAGTGGAAAACAAGTTCGGCGCATCTGTCACGACGCCAGCTCTCTCCTCGCCTGCTCCCCTTTCACCCACGCTTCTCTATGATGGGCAACATTCAACCACTCCTATCTTGCCTGCACTTCTCTGGCATGTACCTCTTCAGCCACACCTCTTTGACTTGCACCTCATTTTTCTTTTCGTTTTTCCTTGATCAATCGGCAACTGATCTGTTTGTTGTGGGGGATAAATAAATCAAAGGCTGATGATCGATTGGGTTGGAGCACTGCTACTCTTGACTTTTCTCACGATTTACTCTAGTCAATCGGCAATAGATGCCACTGCGATGAAAAATCATTCAAACACCCATGCGATTTACTTCGTTGTTAAAACACCCACTGTTTTTGTTTGATTGTGTATTCTTGTCTTGCTTTCTCTTTTTATTTTATTCATCTAGCATAGATGAAACTGATTACATAGCCGCACAACTGAGTTTTCACACAGGTAGTGAATTAGAAAAACTCAAGAATAAGTATGATGACTCTGTATTTGAATATTGTAATTTAAAACATAGTTCATAAGCACGCCCTTTGTGTCCAAGTCATCTTCTAGTTTTGTGAGTATACATACAATAAAAAGACATCAGAACTTTTTATCATCATGGTTCGTTACTATTGCGAATTAATTGATTAACATATAGTATAAATGAGAGCTATGGAGAACAGTGTTAGGGCAAATAGTCTTTGAGGAAAGCTTCCTCGGTTACAATATACCAATCATATGGAAGTCATTTGCCTAAGAAAAGTTATCTTTCAAACTAATCATCTGATTTTGATTTCCTAAGACTGAACTCAAGTTCTTGGAACATGAGTTCCCTAAAAATTATAGTTACAACGAACCAATCGAAGCCTAAGGGTCTGACTGGTTTGGTGTAATTTGTCCTGAAAAATATTAGAAGTCGAATTTCCTTTCTAATTTTACTTGACTAGTTTCCTAGAACTTTGGAGCTCGAGTTCCCTAATTTTCCCTAGACTCTCAGACATATATATATATATATATATATATATATATATATATATAATAGGTTCCATTAGAAACCAACAGGTTCGCCCGCTCCTGTGTTCCTCTTTTCCAGCGGCGACTTCACATGAATTTTTTCAAGCTAAAGTTACTGAAAAACTATCTTAGATCATCAATGTCTCAAGAAAGATTGAACGGTTTGGTAATGTTATGCATTGAGAAAGATATGTTGGAAAATATTGATATTGACACTGTTATTCAAGATTTTGCATCTAGAAAGGCTTGAAGAAGTCATTTTATATGATGACTGAAGCTCGATAAGGAGATATCTATATTTAATTTTTACATTCTTTTTAGTTTGATTTGTAAGAACATGTTTAATTTTTTAAATGACAGTTTTGACAATTATGACTAAACTGGTGTTTATTTAAATTTGTTAAATAAGAGTATACAGAGGGCCCATTTTTTATCTTTGCCCCGGGGCCTCTAAAATGTCTGCAACGGCCCTGCCGACACGGCCAGCAGCAGCTCGGTGGTCTCGCCTACACCAAAAAAAGCTCAGCTTTGAGACAGATTACCGGGAGTTGAAAAGTCCCTACCCAAACTATATAAAAAACTCGTGTACTCTTACAAGGGATTTCGAGGATGATATTATTGTAATAGCTGTTAACGACTCTTGAATAAATATATGGCAAGCGCTTTTATCAAAAAAGTAGGGCTGTCAATGGAGAGGGTATGGGGAGGGTAAAGTCTTACCCTTATCTTTACCCACCAAGTCTGGCGGGTAAGGATATGGGTAATTCTCCACTCCACCAATATCCTTACCCTCCCCTTACCCTTACCCTTACCCTTACCCTCTTACCCACAGGGTAAATGGGGAGGGTAATGGCTAAGTGGGGAATTTATATGTCATCTTCAAATTTGTGGTAATATTAACAATAATGGTCTAGCTAGTACATTCATTTATTTGAGTGAAATATCAAGATGTTCCATAATGGATTTTAAATATCCAAAATGTTTCTAAGTAATATTCTACAATTTTTGTATTGAATGCATGTACAAATAGTAGTACCCTAACATTGATGTGTGAAAAAATAAATTATTCCTAGTAGATTAAGACTTCTACGTTAAAATGATATTAAAGGACAATATGTCATAGAGAGTTATTCTTAGAAACATGCATATCTTATACTCTATAAAATGTTGTAGCGTCCAAAAAAATAAAGCACAAATAAAATAGATAACACTACCTCACATATGTATTAAATGATACATTAAAGATTAAATCTTGTTATTATATACATGTTTGTCTTACACCACAAATAATTTAATGGAACATAGACTACATATATACATGTGTGTTGTACCTCCAAAACTGTGTTGCATACACAACCAAGTTAACTATATAAGAAGTAGAAAAGAATATCATGTATTATTTAAAATGATGACCCAATAAAATTAAATATTACATAGATTCAAACAACATATGACCATATATTCAATATATTATACATAAATATTGGTGGGTAGCGGGTTAGAAGGTAAGTGTATCCTTACCCTTACCCACGGGTTAGAGAGTAGCGGGTAGACAGATAAAGGATAAGAAAATCATTTAACCTTACTCTTACCCTTACCCTTCCCCTATAGCGTATGGGTAAACACTACTACAGAAATAGCATTCAGTGACACTTTTCTGGGCGTCGGTTATTAAGAAAAACCGACGCCTTCTATGTTAGGCGTCGGTTGTTTACGAAAACCGACGTCTATATTCGAAGACCAGCCAGACACGGGTACCGCTTTGTCTTCAGTGTCGGTTGTTTATAACAAACCGACGCTTAAAGTCGCCCGCGAAAAATAGTGTCCTTTTCAGCGTCGGTTATTTAGGTAGAAACCGACGCCTATGTCTGATGAAAATTTGCGCGAAAAGTGTCACCTTCAGCGTCGGTGATTAAAGGATAACCGACGCTGAAGGTGGTTCCCGCCAAACAATTTCATGAAATTATCGCCCAGTTGGACGTCGGTTTTCTCAGACAACCGACGCTAAAGACGTTTAGGCGTCGGTTGTTGTAAAAAACCGACGCTATTTGGGACTTTATAACCCGCGATGCCCGACTCTTCCTCTTCTTCTGTTTCATTGCGAGCCCTTTTTCTGCTTCTCCGTCGATTTCCCACCCTGTCGCCGTCGATTCTCTTCTCCTTCTTCTCCACGACAGCGCCGTCGTGCCGCCACTGCTACTCCGGCGCCCCCTTCTCCGCCGCCACTGCTGCTGGAGCTCGCCGCCGACGCCTGACGAGCCTGGAGCTCGCCGCCTCAGCCTGCCTGACGCCTGGAGCTGATCGCCGCCGCGGCCTGCCTGACTGGAGCTCGCCGCCGACGGCGCCGCCGACGCCTGCTTGACACCTGGAGCTCGCCGCCATGCCATCAGCTTCCACCTGACTCCCGCTGCCTCCCGCGCCAACAGGTATGCGCCTCTGTGATGCTAATGTTTTACCGTATGCCTCTGTGATGGGATGAGAATGCTATGTGTTAAGGATGTTCTTTGACTTAAGTAAGTGTATGAACCTCCGGTTTAGTTTGAGGTGTTGATTTGTAACATCACTCTCTCCTATCTGGTTGGATTTGATTTAATGCAATTGAGGAATGATGGTTAATCATACTTAGCTTCCTTGTATGGTATGATGAAGGAATATTCTTTGTAATGCTTTTTGTAACCATAAAATGTTAGTTGGTGGCTATCATATCCTTATAATGGATGCTTTCTTTTGTACTACCATGTGAACTCATAGCTCTATAATGTTATGTTATGTTGAATCTATGCATCACAAGTATGATAATGTTATGTTGAACCTTTTTCAAGGTGTTGAAAATGAATGATGATCATGCATGGAATGATGTGATGGTCTTAATGACCTTTAGTAATGGTTGATCCCTAATAGAGGTGTGATCTTCTCCATGATATAATAAGGGTTGGTACCTTAGGATATTGTAATATTGAGTTATATCCTGTAACGGTGGGATCGCAAGTATAGTCTCATGAAAGAAAATGATATAGTACCATGTGATGTTGAAATTCAGAATATGTCTCATATGTTTTATATCTTCTGGATTTGTTATATAATTATGATTTTTAGAAAAGAATTAGGGATTGTTTATCCACTTATTTGATTCTGCCTTAATTCACACAATTGGCATTAACTGGTCAAGTGAAACCTTAATCACGTAGTGCCATGTGTCGTAGAGCCATTCTAGTGTCAGGACTTGCTGGATGGGGAAATGAGTATTCTTAGACAATTATAAAAATTTTGATAACTGTTCTTAGACACATCTTTATCTCTGACTAAGGTAGTTTTCATTTGATATCATATTCATCATGTTCATCATGTTGTTATTTTTTATTGCAATTTTATGTAGATATTCTCCTTTAAATCCTAAGAAAATTATACACCCTTTAATTACAAACCCTAATTCACCTCTAGTCACTCACTTCTATCGATTATCCAAATGTAAATTGCCCCTTACTATGTCACCATTCATTCCAATGCAAAACTGGACCTTCCTACGCCACCATTTACTCAAAAGGTAGTTTTCATTTGATATCTAATTATTACATTAAGGATACTGAAAAAACTATATGAGTTACACCTTCATAGGAATGCATACAACTTCTATCTGAAAGAGATCTAAACATGATAAAAAATAATCTAAGATACAACTTTCTTCATTTAGGACTAGTCCAAGTATCTACAAAATCCTTAACTAGAAAAGGTATAAATTATTCCTTACTTCTATCCCTTAGAGACTGTAAGCATCTAAAATTCTCAGATTCCCTTCTTAGACTTCTAGAATCAACACTACATGAAGAATATGTTTCCTTCGATAATATGTTATAACATAGTATGATCTTAATCTGATCTGGATGTTCAAAATAATGTAGTATGTTAAATATGATGATTAGGGATACATATAATGTCTAGTAAAGATTCCTAGACCTTTTGTTTGAAACTATTGATTTCTTGATTTATTATTTAATAATGCTCTGTTGATTAGGATTAACCATGTTGCATGTAGTTTATAGACAATTATTATATATAAGAATGCAACACATGTATTTGTTGGCCTAGAAACCCGTCCAAGATTTACTCATTAGGAGTAAATCTTGGATAGTCCCCGGTTTGGGACTGTTCTTGAACACCTAATCTCACTTAGGATGTAAGTGTATAATGTGTATTGGGTTTTTGAGAAACTTTCAGTAGCATTTCCCTGTTTGTTCTCTAAGTACATATGTACTTAGAGAACAGCGGGGAAATGCTGCCGAAATTTTCTTGAAAACTAATTACGCATTATACACTTACTAGTGAGATTAGGTGTTCAAGGATGGGATAGGTGGTACACATTTATTATATATAAGAATGACATCAAATGTGTTTGTTGGCCTAGAAACCCATCCAAGATTGACTCATTAGGAGTAAATCTTGGATAGTCCCCGGTTTGGGACTGTTCTTGAACACCTAATCTCACTTAGGATGTAAGTGTATAATGTGTATTGGGTTTTCGAGAAAATTTTGGTAGCATTTCCCCGTTTGTTCTCTAAGTACATATGTACTTAGAGAACAGCGGGGAAATGCTGCCGAAATTTTCTTGAAAACCAAATACACATTATACACTTACATCCTAAGTGAGATTAGGTGTTCAAGGATGGGATAGGTGGTACACATTTATTATATATAAGAATGACATCAAATGTATTTGTTGGCCTAGAAACCCGTCCAAGATTGACTCATTAGGAGTAAATCTTGGATAGTCCCCGGTTTGGGACTGTTCTTGAACACCTAATCTCACTTAGGATGTAAGTGTATAATGTGTATTGGGTTTTCGAGAAAATTTTGGTAGCATTTCCCCGTTTGTTCTCTAAGTACATATGTACTTAGAGAACAGCGGGGAAATGCTGCCGAAATTTTCTTGAAAACCAAATACACATTATACACTTACATCCTAAGTGAGATTAGGTGTTCAAGGATGGGATAGGTGGTACACATTTATTATATATAAGATTGACATCAAATGTGTTTGTTGGCCTAGAAACCCGTCCAAGATTGACTCATTAGGAGTAAATCTTGGATAGTCCCCGGTTTGGGACTGTTCTTGAACACCTAATCTCACTTAGGATGTAAGTGTATAATGTGTATTGGGTTTTCGAGAAAATTTTGGTAGCATTTCCCCGTTTGTTCTCTAAGTACATATGTACTTAGAGAACAGCGGGGAAATGCTGCCGAAATTTTCTCGAAAACCCAATACACATTATACACTTACTAGTGAGATTAGGTGTTCAAGGATGGGATAGGTGGTACACATTTATTATATATAAGAATGACATCACATGTGTTTGTTGGCCTAGAATGTGAACAATCATTGTTTTTTATATTACTTGTACATTGGTATAAATTAGAATGAACAATCACTAAATTATATACTGTTTGTATGGAATCCGGCTTCATTGTAGATATCTATTATTGTTGGCCTAGAAACCCATCCAAGATTGACTCATTAGGAGTAAATCTTGGATAGTCCCCGGTTTGGGACTGTTCTTGAACACCTAATCTCACTTAGGATGTAAGTGTATAATGTGTATTGGGTTTTCGAGAAAATTTTGGTAGCATTTCCCCGTTTGTTCTCTAAGTACATATGTACTTAGAGAACAGCGGGGAAATGCTGCCGAAATTTTCTCGAAAACCCAATACACATTATACACTTACTAGTGAGATTAGGTGTTCAAGGATGGGATAGGTGGTACACATTTATTATATACTAGGAAAATGTTGCCTAATCTTTTCCTAATATATACTTGTTTTCTCTGATCATAGAATGGATAGATCATGGATGTCGATTCGTAATCGTTGCACCCCAGAGTTTATATCTGGTCTTGATCAGTTTATTAGATTTGCCGAGGAACATAGGAAAAAACCTACAGATAGGTTCTACTGTCCATGTAGGCATTGCGGTAACAACTTGAAAGTCAACACTGGTGAGGAAATCAAAAGTCATGTCATGTGCAACGGGATTGTACAAGGCTATACAGAATGGCACTGGCATGGAGAGATTTCAAAATCGAAACCAGTAGATGTCGATAGCAGTGCTTGGGTGGAAGAAGAAATTGCCTCTGATGACGTAAATGTGAACGAACTAGTTCCAGCAGACATCGTTGATGCGATGCTGGATAGTTGTAGGGTAGAGCACACCGATCCACCTCCTATCTTTACAAACATTGTGCATGATGCTGAGATACCGTTATACACAGGTTGTGCTAAGTTTACGAAGCTTAGCGCTGTCTTGAGATTGTATAAGTTGAAAGCTAACAATAGATGGAGCGACAAAAGCTTCACTTCATTGTTGACTTTGTTGAAAGAAATGCTTCCTGAAGGAAACGAGCTTCCAATCTCAACATACCAGGTAAAGAAAATGTTGTGCCCAATGGGAATGGAGGCCAAGAAGATACACGCATGCCCGAATGATTGTGTATTATTTCAAAAGGACTATGTAGATTTGAAAGATTGTCCAAAATGTGGTGCGTCACGGTATAAATTGACGACTTCGGGGGAGTCCAAAACTGGTTCTCCTGCCAAGGTGTTGTGGTATCTACCTATAATATCACGGTTTCAACGCTTGTTTGCAAATCCGAAAGATGCGAAGAATCTGAGGTGGCATGCAGATGTTAAGAAAAATAATGATGGGATCCTACGACATGCGTCTGATTCCCCACAGTGGAAGAAGATTGATCTATTGTACCCTAAATTTGGTGAAGAAGATAGGAATCTAAGACTTGGGCTTTGTACAGATGGAATGAATCCGTACGGGACATTGAGCAGCCAACATAGCACTTGGCCAGTCATGCTTGTTATATACAATCTTCCTCCCTGGATGTGTATGAAAAATAAGTATGTTATGTTGTCATTGTTGATATCGGGCCCTAAACAACCCGGAAATGATATCGATGTTTATCTTGAACCTTTGATTGATGACTTAAAGAAACTTTGGGCTGAAGGTGTGATGACCTATGATGCTTCAGCAAGAGAGACATTTCGTTTGCACGCTATGTTGTTTTGCACTATTAATGACTTTCCAGCATATGGGAATTTGTCTGGATATAGTGTCAAAGGAGCTAAAGCGTGTCCTATATGTGAAGAAAACACTGATTCAATAAGACTAAAACATGGCGGCAAGACTGTATATCTTGGTCATCGAAGGTTTCTTTCAAAATTCCATCCGTATCGTAGGAAGCGCAAAGCATTCAATGGATGGAATGATGAACGAAGTGCACCTAAACCTATACCAGGGGATGTTGTTTATGAAAGAGTAAAAGACATTGTCAATGAATTTGGTAAGAAATCACAATGTAGTATGGCCACACGGAGTGACAATTCTTCATTCAAGAAGAAGTCAATATTTTGGGATCTTCCTTATTGGAGTTCTTTGACAGTCAGGCATTGTATCGATGTAATGCACGTTGAGAAAAATGTCTGTGATAGCATCACTGGTACTCTATTAAATATACCAGGTAAGACTAAAGATGGGATAAAATCCAGACTGGACCTACGTGAAATGGGAATAAGGTCAGAATTAACAGAATTACGTGAAATGGGTAATAAAAGAACATACTTACCTCCCGCTTGTTACACGTTGTCTAGAAAGGAGAAGAAAACTTTTTGTGAATGCTTGGTAAATGTTAAGGTGCCACATGGTTACTCATCCAACATCCGTAGATTGGTATCAATGAAAGATCTGAAGTTGATAGGTCTTAAATCTCATGATTGTCACACTCTAATGCAACAAATATTGCCCGTGGCAATTCGATCTATATTGCCGAAGCATGTAAGGTTTGCGATTACCAGACTTTGTTTCTTTTTCAACAGTCTATGCAGCAAAGTTATTGACCCTGATACTCTCGATAATTTGCAAAGAGAAGTGGTTGTTACCCTATGTCAGCTTGAGATGTATTTCCCTCCTTCGTTCTTTGATATCATGGTACATCTTGTTGTCCACTTGACTAGGGAAGTGAAAATGTTGGGACCAGTTTTCTTGCATTGGATGTATCCCTTTGAACGATACATGAGCGTTTTTAAAGGTGATGTTCGAAACCGTTATCGGCCTGAAGGGAGTATTATTGAAGGTTATGTGGCGAGAGAGGTTATGGATTTTTGCAATGACTTTCTCAGTGGTAATGACACTCCTGATAATGACAAGAATATTGAGGAGGGCAAAGGAATTTTGGGATCACGGGTGAAAGTAATCAGCCGTGAGCAGTTGGAACAAGCTCACTTGTATATTTTACACAATATGGATGAAGTGAGTGTTTATATCGAGGAACATACCAATTTCATAAAGAGACAACATCCTCGAGCAAGTTCAATGTGGCTTGCTAGAGAGCATAATAAGACTTTTACTAAGTGGTTTGAAGATAAAGTCTTACATCAACTATCTCAAACACCACATGATATTACAGAAACTATCAAATGCCTCGCCTTTAAACCAAAACCGAATGTTATGTCTTATGAAGGGTTTGACATTAATGGATTCACATATTACACAAAGCGCCAAGATGATAAGAGTGTCGTCCAAAATAGTGGGGTCACTCTTCAAGCGTCGACTATGTACTTTGCAAGTGCAAAGGATAAGAGTCCACGTGAAGCTAAAATGTCATATTACGGTGTCATTGAGGACATTTGGGAGTTTGACTACATAGATTTCAAAATTCCGCTCTTTAAATGTAATTGGGTTGATAACACCAAAGGAGTTATAGTGGATGAATTGGGTTTCACTTTGGTGAACTTTGAAAAGATTGGCGAGAAGGGTGAACCATTCATATTGGCATCACAGGCGAAACAAATATTCTATATCGATGATCCTGCAAATGAGAAATGGTTGGTTGTTCTTCATGGTAAAAGACAGTTCATTGAAGATCCTATAGATGAAGAAGAGTACTATGATAAGTATGATGACTCCAGTCCATTCTCAGTTGGGTTGCCAACTCCACAAAATATTGAAGCTAATGATGACTTATATGTGCGCGGAGATCACAATGAAGGATTGTTAATTGATAAAAGATCACAATTTTAGAGACATGTATGTTTATACAAATGCTAAATGTTTGCCTTTTTCTAGTTAATACAAATGCTAAATGTTTGCCTTTTTCTAGTTAATACAAATGCTAAATGTTTGCCTTTTTCTAGTTAATAGAAATGCTAAATGTTTGCCTTTTTAATGACATTTTCATATGGCTGACCATGATGAGCATGATGTCCATGATGAGCATGAAGTCCATGATGAGCATGCTGTCCATGACGAGCATGGCGAGGATACTAATGTAAGTTCTAAAAACATATCTTGTATTTCTATAAAATTCATTATCTTCTAGTTATGTCATATATCCTATATTTCTATATTGGGCTAAGTTAGTGTGTTTTATTTTTGTCAAATTTTAGGTTGATGCACCTGTACCCACTGAAGCACTGGAGCAACTTGATGCGCAACACCAGACACTTAACAAGAAAAGGGGCATCACTCTGTTGAAGAAGTTATTAGCGCTAAGTGGTAGTGGATCTAAATTGGTGGTGGAGTTTGATAATGGAGGAAATCCAATTGGAGTGAACCGCAATAATTTTGTGAACTATCTTGGGTGTACCACTCGGAGCCATTGTGGTGTTAAGTATGACAATTGGCATAAAGTTCCTCAAGGGAAAAAAGACTTGATATGGAAGGATTTATGCGTGAGTTATTATTATTTGCAATTCTATTTTGTAGATTACAAATTCTATTATTTGCAATTCTATTTTGGATACTAGTTAATAACATTTCTATTTTACAGAATCTGTTTGCATTGGATGAGAAGTTGCATCGTAAAAATGTGATGCAACGCGCTGGAAAGATGCTTAGGAATTATAGGACAAATCTAAACAGAGAATACATAAAAGAGGGTGATAAGAAGAAGAAGTCAGCCCTTGAACAATGGAACTTCTTAGACAAAGAAGATTGGGACAATTTTGTTGCTTCAAGAAAATCTGAAGAATTCAAGGTATTAGGCGTCACTCCTAATTTAATTAATATACATTGTATTCACCTATTCAAGATTAGCATTTAGTGCTACTAACCAAATCATTAATGTGCATACTAACTAGGCCCTCAGTGACGCACAAAAAGCAAGGCGTGCACTGAATGTGCATGACCACACTATGGGTCCAAAAGGCTATGCAAGCGTTCGCCAAAGACTACAGGCGGAGTCTGCGGCTACTCAGGAGTCTGCTCCTACTCAGGAGTCTGCCACACCCATGCCTCGCCATGATATCTGGATAGCTGGCAGGCAAAACAAGAAGGGTGAAATAAAGAAGCCTGTAACTGCTGAGGCGGCTGCAAAAATGGTAAAATACAACTCTTAGAGAAATCGTTTGAATATTGATTATTTGTGGTGTTAACTTACCAATTTCTGTTTATGGTGATTAGCGGGAGCTGCACGAGCAGAGGAAACAAGGCACGTTCATCCCTCAGGGCACAAGGGATGAATTGACAGTTGCTCTGGGTAACCCAGAGCATCCTGGACGTGTTAGAGGTGCCGGCGCTGGTGTTGGCATCAAAGCATTCTTTGGGCCATCACAGCGCAAACCCAGAGCGGGACTTTCTCAAGAAGAGGTAACCTATTCTTTTTTTAGAATGTTACTGCAAAAGGAAATTCATTAATAAGAAGCTAATGTTTCTTTTATCCATGTATAGGAGAATAAGAGAGTTGAGGATTTAGTTGCTAAGAAGATCAACGATGTAGTTGCTGAGAAGGTCAAGGAAGAATTGCTGCGGTGGCAGGCATCTCAGGCTTCCAATACGCCTATGGCGACCCACTCTTCTCCTGATGCACAGACTGCGAGTAATCCTGGAGACCCATCGCCTAGCACGTCTGCTGTAAGTATTGTTTATGACATTGTAGTTAGTCTTTTCAAGTTGTTATGTTTTCAAGATGATATGTATATATGTATAATATTCTTTACGTAAATTTGTAGGCATTGAAGCCATGCCGCTTAAGAATGCAAGACTACGTTGTTGCAGAGGCGCAGGCTTACCCGTCCCTTCCTGGGGCAATGTTTCACGGGACTCCAATGCCACAGGGCTACGTTCGTGTGAGCCCGATACGTGTGTTACCTGATTGGAGAGAAGCTACATTGCCATATCCCCACCCGGATATTGATAGACTTGCTGATGCAGAAGGCGGGGTGATATTGTGGCCCAAAGCAGATGTCGTCTACACGACTGAAATTGTAAGATAAATTTACATTGATTTAGACTGTTAATGTGTATATATGATGTCAACTGATCTGAAATTATATGTACAGGTTAAAAAGAAGACACCAGGAGCACCTAGGCCTCCACTTCCACTTCCCGCATTACCCGATTGGGTTCCAACTGACCTAACATACCCGTTAGGTCCTGCTTGTAGGGGAATGACATGTTGGCTACGGGCACATAATGTACATTGCCCTATAATTATTTCTTTAGATGCAGATTATGCAGGTCAATCATACGATAGCTCTTTATTTATACAAGATATTATTGAGCTGTTTATGTATGATTGGCTGAATACATCAATGATAGAGACATGGATAAGGTGAGATCTTGTTTATACATCCATATACCTTGTGTAAGATCCGGTGATCTGGTTTCTTATATATTAATGCATACGCCTATATGTTTTGCAGCTACCTAGTCGAAGATCATTGCAAACAATTTGCATTTGATCATGTGGGATTTTTGATTCCATCATTGATTAGTTTGGTAGCTAAAGACCCTGATAATGTTCAACAATACTGTATAGATGCTTTTACAATTTTTGGTCAGCAAAAGAAGACGATAATAATAGCTCCATTCAATGTCAAGTAAGTTTACTTTATTTATAATTTGGACTTAAGAAAATTCCATTTTTATTTTGCATTTTGAGTTATTAATTGTTAACTTCTTACTTCTAGCGGTAGACATTGGGAGTTACTAGTCATTGTCCCCGGGACATTCACTGTTTATTATCTAGATCCTGCGGGGAGTACATTGAACACTAAAATTGGACACGTAATGAGAATGCCATTATTCTGGTGAGAAATATTTCATTTTTATATCCGTTAACATCTTTTATTACATTACTATTTACTTATGCAATTTTTTGTGTTATATTAACATGTAGGGGTTTAGATGCATTCAAAAAGGCTGGAGGAACGGTCCCAAGGAAAAAGAACCAGCCAATAAATTGGCAGAACGTACAAGTAAGTTCCGGACTCAAATATATATATTATTGATGTGAATTGTGCTTAGTTGTATTATTTTGTATGTTTCAATTTATAGTGTGCTACACAAGACAATGGATGGGCATGCGCATACTATGTGATGCGATTTATGCAGATGATTATCAAATATGCCGCATTGGACATCGATACCATACATGAGGTATTATATATATTCTCATTAGTTAGTATGCAATATATCAATCTTATATTATTTTTATATTATTACTTATATATATACATCATTCTCTTTGCAGGTGTTTAAAACTGACAACACTACAGGTAAACGTTTAAAAAATATACATGCTCCATATACGATGGAAGCATTAAATGAAGTAAGAGAAGAATGGGCAAAAGCCATACAAGCAGTGGCAACTGTAAGATATAATTGGGATGTTGATAGCGATAATGAATGATACTATGTAAATGAATATTTCTGAATGTTAATACATGTATTTGAATGTTTCTATATGTGTGTGAATGTGAGAATTGAATTGATGTCTGAATGTATGTACTTGTGTAGAATTTTGCTTGTGACTTTTGCAGGTTTGCGGCCTGTTTGTAGGCTGATATCAATGGATGTCGTAAACCTGCAGTTCAGAAAACTGAACTGCAGGTTCTCATCCTGCTGACCAGCCACAGCAGGCCTGCAAACTGATATGAAAAAAAAATATATAAATAGGCGTCGGTTATTTATAGAAAACCGTCAGGAAAGACCTACAGCGTCGGTTTTTTCAATAAACCGACGCCTGATGTGGCCAAAGCAGTCCTGGAAATGGCGTCGGATATTCATATCAAACCGACGCCTATTTAACATATAGGCGTCGGTCGTTTAGTATATAACCGACGCCAAAAGTGTTCGCGCCACAAAAAATGGCGTCATCTAGGGCACTTTATGCGTCGGTCATCTACTAAAAGACCGACGCTATATTCCATAGTGGCGTCGGTTATTTACTAAAACACCGACGCAGAAAGTGCCCTAGATGATGCCGTTTTCTGTGGCGCGAACCCTTTTGGCGTCGGTTCTCTACTAAACGACCGACGCCTATCTATAGGCGTCGGTTAAAAAACCGACGCCGAAGTGTTCGACCTTTAGCGGCGCCCACATAGGCGTCGGTCGGAAACCGACGCCAAATGGGGTTAAACGACCGACGCCAAAGGCCGTTTCTGTAGTAGTGAAAGGGCTTTACCCTTACCCACCCATTGACGGCCCTACAAAAAACCATCCAGAAAACGCGTCCGCTTCGACGTTATACGAAGAAGCACGCCAAGGCGCTTTGTGTAGCTGTCTTATATATAGAGTTCATTTACTATACCAGGCAACCAGGCAATTTACTCTGTTTTTTCCCCCCTACTCAGTTCCTCCCAGATGGATCGCAACCCTCTGCTAGGCAGGAACTCTCCCTCCTCCACCAGCTTTATCTCCTCAAATAACGAGGAGACAACCAAAGGCCATGAAGAATCCGGCAAAATTGAGAAGGATCTGGAAAAGGGCCACGGCAGAAACCAGCTGGCGGTCGATCCAGCCGGCGGCGGGGAAACTCTGCCGGGCACCGTGGTGGCCTTCGAAGTTCAGGCCTCTATACCCGCTCGGGCCGCTCCAAGTGTTCCGGGGCAAGGAATAGGCGGTTCTGCTGCGCAACCTGCAGATCATCCAACCATCCTGGGCGGCCCAGTCGGTGAAGACGGTCGCGAGAAGCTGTTCAAGCGCATCGCTAAGGGTTCCCCCGCCGTCGCTCTACTTTTTATTGCAACGGCTGTGGCGCTTCACGTAAACGTTAAAGTGGGAAGTCCTCACCAGATCGCCATCCTCCACAGCACGTTGTTGGCGATGATCTACTCGGAGGGAGCGATTCTGATGATGTGGTCCATCATCACTGAAGCCGGAGCTTGCAACGCGACGACGGAAGTGGGCTTGATGGTCATCGGCTTCGCAACCATTCTGGTGGACGCAATCGTCTCTAAGCTCCTTGGCAAGCCGTAAGCTGGCCGGTCAAGATTAAAATCTAATGTATTACTACAGCTGGCTTCTGCAGAGGCTACTGTGGACTCAACTTCCGATTGTTTGTTTCCTCCCTCTAACAACCTCTCTCTACTGATTAGCTGAAAAGGGTGGGCCGGTCTTCCAAGATAGAGGGATGATAACGAGAGGGAGATTGGAAGTAAGAATAACAAAGTATCCCGAGACGCCTAGAAGCAGCTGCAGATTTCACCTTTGGACTAACAATTACAATTTCGATACAAGTCATACACAGATCCTTATCCAGAGGGTTTCACTACGGTGCAGCTGATTAATCCAGATTTAGTTTTTAGCGATGCGATACATAGTGCCCATCCAATAATCCAACCACTCACTCCGTGAATATTATGTATTAGCTGTTCCCTCACAGATTAGGGATTTTCCTTCGGGCGTTCTTTTATTTTTTATTTGTTTAGAATAGTCTCCTTTGTTCTTTTGGCAGGTGGGTTGGAATTGATGGTTGAGGATGAGGTGTAATATGTTTGTTTTAGATAAATACTTAAATATACATTCTTTATTGTTTAAGACAAGTGTGCTTATGTGAATTTCTCTATGGGCTTGTAAATTCGGCCTATCCCAAGCATCTTTTCTTATGGGATTGTCAATTCGGCCACTTTAAGAGCTTGTGCTTATTAGACGATTTGACCTTAGAAGTACGTCTTGACCTAAGGAGGAGAGCTTTGTTAGTCTCACAAGAAAAACTTGTTTTATGAGGATTTTCACAGGTTTGATTGGGTTTTACTGGTCTCAGATTTTTAAGAAATTGAATCTTTGTTTTTTCTTCTTAAGTTAAAGAAAAACCGTACCGGACGGCTTGTCTTCCACTTTCAGGAGACATGTGCGGCTGGACCCTTCTAATTATAGAATCTGCTGCGACCTTTTCCACCACTCCCAGTCTCCCACTTCGGTGGTCCCGGGCAACATTCAAAGACCTGCCGTTCAAGACTGGCGGCGCCAGTTCAGTGGCAGTTGGTCATCGCTCTCAAGAAATACCGATCAGACATTGTGAGCCACCACATGTTTTCCCGGTTGTTGTCATATGCACAGTCTGTGGTCTGTAATGATGCCAACGCAGCATTATAAATTACAATTGGATAACATCCACTGTTCATCCGGTACTGTGTGACTAAGCTTGCTTCTAGAAGCATGCGTATGTTCGCGATGTGCGTACAATCTATGTGTGAACGTGCAGGGGTGGAGCTATCACCCCCAAGACCCCAACCCTACCCCCCAAAAAGACAGATGCAATAAACTTATATTTTCGATAATTATTGATGATACGGTGAGTACGACATACAAGGTTGGTATTGGTACCAACTACAGTGGCGGAGCCAAGGTTTTAAAATGGTTGAGGCACAAACATAAGAGGTTACTTTTTCTAAGATCACAACGTTAAGAAATATATACAATATTTAATTAAAACGACCAACCTTGAGAAAAAAGACAACACAAACAAGTGACTATATAAATGAAAATCAAAACTAACACGATTATATAGTTATTGAAATAGCTAAAATCGGAATACAAATGAACAAAAGAGCCTATCATGTATGTGATTTATTTGTTGACGGGCGCTGAAAGCATTTCTCCCATGCTTAGGTCTTTTCTCGTCTCTCCCATGGTCATCCATACCAATCCACTAATAGACCTTCCTTTGTATATGCTCCATTTATTTCTAAATAACAGTGTCGAAAAGTACCTTGAGTGGAAGCCATCAGACTTCTCGTAATGATACTTCATTAGGAGGTGATGGCAATGTGTTTGAAAAATCCTTGAACGGATGAAAGAATGTAGTACAAGTTTGAACTACAATTGAACTATGAAAGAATTGAAATCGAACCGAGAAAGGTAGAACTGGCGTTGAATTGAGAGAAGAAGGCATCGTGGTGGTAGGGAAAAGGAGTTGCAATGAAGAGACACAGCGGCTTTCAAATGGGATCTAAAAAAAATTAAAAACAATAACAAGCATAACGTAATGCAAAAACAATTATCTATAAAGTAAAAGAAATTACACTTGGTATTGCGGCACAACTGGAAACAGAAAGCAATCATCCTTAAAAGAAACGAATACAAGCAATTATCCGTCAAAGAAACAGAAAACAATTATCAGATAAAGAAAACTAATAGTAATTGTGAAAGAAACCTAATAGTAATTGTGAGTGCCGATCATCGGAAGACTAAACCATTGTACTTTTTCTGAAGTTTAGGGAAGTTTGTGAGGCACCACTACTACATTTTTTGTCAGTAGCGTCGCTGCCCATAGCGTCGTTTTTACTAGAATAACCAACCTAATAGACTATTGCATCAACTTTATCAAAAAAACCGACCTTATAGGTTTCCCGCGGCGAAAATTCACGTGAGTTTGGCTTCGCGCCTCGATCTATAGGGTCGGTTTTTCTAAATAACCGATGCTATAAGGTCAACAAAAAATGCAGGCACCGCTTTGGAACTCTAGGGTCAGTTTTTTCAAATAACCGACCCTATAGACCCTGACCTCTAGGGTCGGTTTTTTCAAATACCCGACCTTATAGATTGTCTCAAAAATTTCAGACACCACTTAGTCTCTAGGGTCGGTTTTTTCAAATAATCGACCCTATAAACCCTCACCTCTAGGGTCGGTTTTTTCAAATAACCGACCTTATAGATGGTCTCAAAAATTTCGGGCACCACTTAGTCTCTAGAATCGATTTTTTTTCAAATAACCGACCCTACAGACCCGACCCATAGCGTCGGTTTTTTGAGATAAACGACCCTAGAGGTCGGGCTGATATTAGACCAAAGTCGAGCCGTGTTTTGGTGTGTTTCAGTTCATTTTGTTCGTCTCCCCATTCCTTCTCCCGCGCCGGAAGAGAAGCAAATTGCCGCCGCTTCCAAGGTCACCTTCCCAACCATCTCCGTTCCAGAAGAGAGGAAAATCGGCACCCCTTCTTGGACGACGACGCCCAACCGCCGTTTTCTTCTTTGGATGGCGTTGACGCCTCCAGATCGACCACCATCTCTGGCGCCGTGCACTTTGGACGACGATGCCCAGTCACTTTCTTCCTTGAATGACGATGACGCCTACGACATTGCAAGGGTCGCGCACCTTCTCTCTCTAGTTCTTCTCTCGCACAAGCTCCCCCACTGTCCGTTTCTTCTCAAGGTAGCACGGTTGTCTCTGCCACCTCACTCCTCCATTTTCTTCTTACTGTCATGCAACTGACCAGGTAGCACGGCCGTGCTGGCCTGCACAACTGTGGGGATGGCACGACCGTTCTGGGTAGCACGGTCGTGCTGTCTGAGTTGTAGAAACTTCAAAACTTATTAATTTTGCATTTGTTATTTCTTACTGCTCATCTAAAATTGATATATATTGACCCCTAATTAATACATTATAACATAATTGAATCGTGCATTTGTGTTGTTGCAGGTGTTATTGACTTGTTGTTGACTTGCATATATTTCTTCTTCAGCCTATAAGTGAGGTATAATATTCTCACTCTCCCAATGTGCCATTTTATTTGACTAGTAAATCAACCAATAATAAAAATATATATTCTTTCATATCTACATTTTGTTATCAATCACATATGTAATCATTATATACATTCCAGAAATATGAGGATAGACATTGTGTAGTCTCATATTGACACTTTAGGGTTTATAGATGAGATCATTGATGCATGATTTTTAACTTAATATATAAATATGACAATAATACACTTATGTATCAACTTAGAAACTCGTTCAAAATTTACTCATTAGGAGTAAATTTTGGATAGTCCCCGATTTGGGACTATTTTTGGATATTTAATCTCACTTAGGATGTAACTGTATAATGTATATTTAGTTTTGAAGAAAATTTTAGTAGTATTTCCTCATTTGTTCTCTGGGTACATATGTGGTTTTAGTACTCTTTCATATTTACTTTTGTATCTGATATTTAATATCATCTCAGACTTGCAATCTATCATTTTGTAAATTGTGATGTGATTATGTATAACTCAACTAAATATATGAATCATTTTTGTTATGAATGTGTGGTTTGGAATGGTGAAGGTTGAGCATCAATGCTCCCCTCTCCCATATCCTAGTTCTTCTTGTTCTTCTGTTCTATTTCTATTTTTTCATAATTAATTTTTTTTTGCAATGGCCGTGTTGTGTAGTACGACCTTGTTGGCTTCTAGTATTCAGGTCGTGTTGTGTAGCACGGTCGTGTTGGCTTCTGATAGCACGGGCGTACTGTGTTGCACGGTCGTGTTGGCTTCTGGTAGCACGATCGTGTGGGGATATGGTAGCACGATTGTGTCGCGTAGCACGGCCGTGTGTGGTTACAATTTATAGACCTATAACATCGGTTTTCTTAAAAAATCGACCTTAGAGTGAACTTCTAAGGTCGGTTTTTTAAGAAAACTGATGCTACAGGTCTACAGATTGCCAAGCTCAATTTGTAGACCTATAGCATCGGTTTTCTTAAATAACCGACCTTAGAGTGAACTTCTAAGGTCGGTTTTTTAAGAAAATCGATGCTACAGGTCTATAGATTGTCAAGCTCAATCTATAGACCTATAGCATCGATTTTCTTAAATAATCGACCTTAGAGTAAACTTCTAAGGTTGATTTTTTAAGAAAACCGATACTACAGGTCTGCAGATTGTCAAGCTTAATCTATAGACCTGTAGCATCGGTTTTCTTAAATAACCGACCTTAGAGTGAACTTCTATGGTCGGTTATTTAAAAAAACTGATGCTAGAGGTCTACAGATTGAGCTTGATAACCGACCTTACAACTTTGGCCACAGTTTCTTCCTTGCTTTTTACAGCCTATTGTGTCAGTTTTCTTTGGTTAAAAAAACCGACCCTATAGGCAAATTCTATAGTGACGGCCACTTAGGAGTCAGTTAAAAAGTGGCGCTACAGGCTTAAAAAAACTGATACTACATACCATTCATGTACTAGTGCACCTATCTCGAGGCGCCTCATTGTGGCTCGGCCACAGGTACCAAGAGCATTAAGTAGAGGCCATGCAAACTACAAAGTAACATTCGAGATGGGTTCCCTGTCTATGTCCCACTATCAAATGAAAAAAAATGATACAAATAGAATCATCAACAAAATAATAATAATAATCATCCAGCAGCACGAGTATCACAAGCCAATACTAAAGTCGCCCACCACTTTCTTTCCGCCCAGCCTCGATAACTTTTTCTACAACTCCATGAAGGGCATCACCTCCCTTTTCTAACCTCCCATAGATCTTTCAAACCTTATCCTATCTACAAACATGTAGAGAATCCATGCCATGGACCATGCAGCAACAATCTACAACCAACACCGTATATACTGATCATCACGCCACCAATCCTCATCACCACTGTAAATTGCTAGATATCCCACCCACACCACTACAACTCACCACTGCAACCTAATGTGACCAATATCATCTACCATGATGTCGGGGATGTTATATCGATACAGTCTTATATATGACGAAAATTTATTGTGGAAGTGTTACCGATGAGTGTATAAACATAAAGAAGAAACATCAGATTTAACGTGGAAATCTCTCCCCAAAGAAAGGAGAGAAAAATCACTGGGCAATACCGACCAACAAGCACTATGTAATTAAGATTACAACTCACATTGTTTGGATTTAGTTACCCCTAAATCCAGGTAGTCCTCTCTACAAGAGAACAAATATGAGGAAGAAGAGAATCACACCCAGTGTATATAAAGCATCCCTCTTTACTTGATCTCCTCACGAGGCCGCTGACGTTGCTAGAGACTACTTGATGCCGATGTGACCACTGACTGGGTCAGACCGTTGCCGCTATGACAACACTGCTTCTGTAACCACCAAACATTACTTTGCTTCAAGGCAAAGTCATTGGTCCTCTCTTATCAACCAAGAGAACTACTCTGTCAGTACACCCAATGTGTCATTGACTGTCAACCACTACTTTACTTTAAGACAAAGTCGTGACCCTCTCTTATTTATCAAGAAAGCTCCTCCAGTTGTTCTTGTTCTCTAACACCCTCTACCACAAAAGGTACCAACAAACAACTAGAGGGATCACACCTCAACTGGTGGGATGATCTCAATGGCCTCCCCCAGGGACTCTATTTATAGGCCTCCATGACATGTGGTTGTAACTAGGAATCCTTGTCCAACTCTAAGTCCAATTCCATGTTGCACATAGGAAACCATCTTCTTTCCCTCTTAGATTTGATTCTTATTAGGATTGATAGCGCAAGTCAACTCCTACTCAAGTCCAAATCCAATTAGACATGGGTCGGATCCTTTTTCTATTCCCAACAATCTCTACCTCCGACCCATGAGAGAGACGTTGTCTTCAACAATCATCTGGAGTAGCCTCCGGACCCCATCAGCACATGTGATGGATCCATTGTCCTCAGACATGTCATCATCCTGTTGTTTTCATCCATCTTCTTAAAGTCCCATCCTGACTTCACTTTGTTCCCAAGTAACTGAGAAGAAGTATCCTGACAATGCCTCTGCTCTTTCCATGTCCACACCTGGAACTTTACTGGCTCCCCTTGACCAGTAAGTCGAGCCATCTTGGATGAAAACCTTATTTTTGACCTTGTGTACCAAAGCTCAGAAATGATCTAATGATACTCCCCATGTCCATGTAACTCCTCATAAGAAGCTTGATCCATGTTGATGTCATATCTCTTCATCTCATAGTCCCACTTAGACTTTAGTGATCTCTGATCCTTGGGAAGAACGACAAGCTCATGGGTATTATTCTTCTGTAAAGAAGACATCCCCTCCTGCATCGCTTGATGCTATTTTGCTTTATCTCTATGATTTGTACCTCATAATAAGTCTCTGGCTCCCCCTAATCAGTAAGGAGAATATACTAAGATGTCAGATATCTGGATGAAGGATTAGTAACTCTATTAGACCTCCTCAACTGCTACTTTGAGGACTCTATCTGGTGATGATCTTGCTCCCCCTGCCCAGAAGTCTCTGACTGTGAATCTGAATCACTCAATTGTGCGTCTGGAACATGAACACTTGATGTGCAATCACTTGACTGATCAAGGTGATATTGCTGCTCTTCTTCATCATTTGAAGATCGCACATGTGAATAAGTTGAAGCATCCTTATACTCATCATCATAAGAACTATCACCTGATCCTACAACCTCTACATCATCACTCTCAGACTCTATAACTATCTGGCTCTCACAGAAAGTCACATCTCTTTTTCTGCTCATGGTCTTTTTCACAGGATCCCATAACCTGAAGACAAACTAATGATCTCCATAGCCAGGAAAGATACATGGCACCGCTTTATCATCCACCTTTTTTCTCTTTTTCTTTAGAACATGTGCATAAGCCTTACACCCAAATACTTAAAGATGAGCATAGGATGCATCCTTGCCTGTCCATACCTTCTCAGGTATATCAGAACCCAAAGGAGCTGATGGAGATCGATTAATCAGATAGTAGGTAGTACTCACTACCTTTGGCAACTTTGAAGTCTTCAATATGCATCTAACTTTCTCCACTATGGTATGGTTCATCCTCTCAGTTGTACCATTGTGTTGTGATGTGTCAGGCTCTATCCTTTGGTGATCTTACATTTGTCACCACCAAAATCTAGATGGAAACTGTCTCTATCAAAGAAAGAACTAGATATTAAAATAAGACACAAATCTAGAACGTGACGAACATCCTTCAGTGTGAGCATGTAACTGACACTTGTTTCAACACAAATGTATCCAATCCTGATAATTTTGGAGAAGATGGAATTTCCCATGTTCACCATCCCGAAGTCTTCATGTATGAAGTGAAGAATTCCTTACTTGGTGAAGGATGATATAAAGCATCAATATCCACCACCCACACATAATCATCATCCTCAGTATGCAAACACTTCTCTTGGAATGTTAAGACCACATTTTCATCATCATCCCTGTCATTTGAGATTGTTGTTGTAGTGTTCTTCTCATCATCTTATTTGTGCTTGGCTTCAGACCCATGTTTCTTTTTCTAAACCTTGCAGTTCCTTTTGAAATGACATGGCTTGCTGCAATAGAAGAACCCTCTACTACTCTTCGACTTGTATCTACTACAAGACTTCTCGTAGTTCTAGGACTCACCTCAGCTCTTGAATCTACCATGATCTCTACTCTATCAATGCATCTTCACTCTGTGAAGTGCAATTCTAATATGCTATCTCCTGAGGCTCATTGCCGAGTCTCTTCATTCAGTATACTGTTCTTCACCTACTCAAGTGTTAACTTGCCTTCCTGTACATAATTGATGACTGTCACTATGAGCATCTCCCAACTGTTAGATAATGATCCCAGTAGAAGTAGATCATGGAGTGCATCATCAAGCACCATCTTCATGGACCCCAGTTGATTTACAATGCTTTAGAATTTATTCATATGTTCGACGATGCTTGCACCATCCCGGTAGTTGAGATTCACCAACTTTTTAATCAAGGAAGCTTTATTTGTGGTAGTCTTCCGCTCATATAACTTCTTGAGCTTCTCCCACAAATCTTTGGCATTGGTCTCTTCTAAGACGTGATGGAACACAGAAATGTCGAGCCACTTTCTAACTATTCCAATAGTCTTCTTGCTTAATTTCTTCCAATCTGCATCAGACGTACACTCTGGCTTTTGTCCCTCTATCAGATCGTACATATCTTATAATAGAGAATATCCTCCATGTCGGGTTTCTAAATCTACCAATATGTGCTTGTCAACTTTATCATCATTGCATATTCATCCTTCCCCATCTGCACTAGCATCTGCAACATGTGCTCTGATACCACTTCTTGGGGATGTTGTGTCGATACGTTCATGGATGTGATGAAAACGTATTACGCAAGAGTCACTGAAAAGCATAAAAACCCAAACAAGAAATGCCATATTTAATGTGGAAATCTCTACCCAAGATAAGGAGAGAAAAACCACAGGACAATACCGGCCAACAAGCACTGTGAAATTAAGATTACAACTCACACTGCATGGATTTAAGTACCCCTAAATCTAGGTAGCCCTCCCCACATGAGAACAAAGATGAGGAAGAAGAGAATCACACCCAGTGTATACAAAACCTCCCCCTTTACTTGATCTCCTCACGAGGTCGTTGTCATTGCTGGAGACTACTTGTTGCCGTTGTGACTGCTGATTGGGTCATACCATTGCCTCTATGGCAATAGTGTGTTTGTAATCACCAACTGCTACTTTGCTTCAAGGAAAAGTCATTGACCCTCTCTTATCAACCAAGAGAGATGCTTTGTCAATATACCGAATGTGACACTAACTGTCAACTACTACTTCACTTCAAGGCAAAGTCATTGTCCCTCTCTTATTTACCAAGAGAGCTCCTCCAATTGTTCTTATTCTATGGCACCCTCTACCAGAGAAGGCACCAATAAGAAATTGGAGGGATCACACCTCAACTGGTGGGATGATCTCAATGGCCTCCCCTAGGGAATCTATTTATAGGCCTTCATGACATGTGGTTGCAACTAGGAATCCTTGTCCCACTCTAAGTCCAACTCCATGTTGCACATAGGAAACCATCTTCTTTCCCTTTTAGATTTGACTCTTATTAGGATTGGTAGCACAAGACAACTCCTACTCAAGTACAAATCCAATTGGACATGGGTCATATACTTTTCCTATTCCGAACACATGATGCAGTGTCCAACTACCAAATCCAATGTTGTTTGCCTCTCCTCCTTTGAGCTTTATAGAGATCTTATGAGTAGAAGGTCTCCTCCCTTAGGTTGTTGTCACTCATTTCTAACTAGATGTGAAACTCGAGTAATGTTGAATGTTTTGGCAACAAGTTGTGAGGATTAATACAATACCCTCGATCCATCACAATGTAGGGATCAACCTTATAATTTTTCTTAAGAGGCTGACAATGGATATTGACTGCAACCCCACCACCATTAAACAAATGATACTAAACTTATTGTAAGTCAGTCTTCCTCCTTCTTGTATCTCATAATACAGTAATAATGAAGCTCATCTTACCCAACTACCTGTGGTTCTACGTCAATATGTTTTATGGTAGCAACATATATAGCAATGCATTAGCAGTAGAAAGTATTTCTTGTGAATACTTTTAGTATCCAGTTGTAAAGAATTCAATAAATTGCATGAATAGATGCAATTTTAAAGGATTACATAGACAATTCCACCAAATAGTAGGCGAGGTATAGAATATACTAGCATTTTATTAAACTCTTGACTTCCTACCCTATAGTAAAGATATATGTAACATATACATACAAATAGGCTATATGAAGTTTGCCTTATGTAGATTCTACTATAATATTATGATAGTACCATTATCTAATATTAAATATCAGCTAGATTAGTTAGAGCATCGTATGGTATACACTATATCATTATATACATGCATGTGACTTTGACTTTGGTAATAAGGAACATAAGTCCAATCTATTATTGTGAGTAAAGATATTTTATAAAAGAGGGTAGAAAGTAATTAAACATCATGATTATGAAATGCATCATGTTTGTCACATGTGAACCTTAAATATCCACATATATACATATATGAGGTATTCCTAAGATCTCAAACCATAACACAACATTAAGAAACCAATGCTAGGCTTAGATATACATTATGAATCTCAAAAATATTTTATTTAGTTGACTGACTTCAGATACAAATTTATATGAGATAACAAGTTATTATATGGTTGATGTTGGTACCACAATATAGTATGATAACGTACACACAATGGTTTTTTCAAATGTACAATAAGTGGTATTCATGTATTTATATATGAGCCTATGCGAGACTTAAACCCTAGATCCTCACAATAAGAGCATTTTAGTAAATATATTTGGAATGGAGTATATACCTGACTCTAGTTGACCAAGCTTTAAATATATAGAGAGAGAGAGAATAAGATTAGGAGACCTAAATGGGAGGAATGTATAATATTACCTACAAATATGCACAATCTAACCTCATTTAGACTTATATGTGATGTTAGAACTTTAAGGGTAATATTTAACTCAATTAAGATTCAAAACCCTAATATTCATGTCAGTGTCAGTACTAGGGTAAGGATAATATGTATAGATACACTAGGAATGTATACAAATGTTCACTTTGATTTCTCTAACATATCTACTTTGTTTCTAGGATAAAAGTTTGAGTGTGTGGGACAAAGCATATCAATTGAGTTAACAATTAGCTGTGAACTTCAGATATATGAAAATATCTATTTATGTTTGGGCATTTACTTGACTAAATTTTCTAATTTCCTACAATGGGGCACCTTGTTGAACATTGCTCCTTTTTAAATATAAATTTAACTTATACTTTCCAAAATTGATATAATTTGAAGTATTGTAGATATTGAGTTATTCTCTTATTATGGTTCTTTTGAACCAACCTACTATTCTTTTGAAATAATTGATGTGAAAAATGACTGAAATACTAATCTTACCTCTCTATTAAGCATGATAAATGTTTTGACTGAGATATATGAAGCACATATACTTATGTACAACCATGCATATATAGGGCACATATTTTTTGCCCAGGGTTTGTGGTTCCTCCTTACTTTTAGACCATGATCCTATGGTGTTATGGTCCAATTTTAGGTATGTTTCATCTACATTCTTTATACATGTAGAAGTTATTATTATTGTGACATAGTGAATTATTATTATGGCAATATAACTGATCTTAAATATCTTTTAAAGCTTAATGCGCCATTTTTTTATTATTCCATTGGAAGTTACCTATATGTTGATATCCTCCCCTTTATTTGGGAATACCCCTTTTGTGATAATGCCAAAATATTGTTTATATACACATACTCAAATGTATTTTGATGCATAATTTTTACTTCATTATGCCGGGTGTTGTTCCCAAAACTATCCACGTGAAGGAGAATTAGATGCCAACAACTCAGGATGATCACTTATACGATGCAGACCTAAGGATATATTCAAATGGCCGAGTTTCCCTCCATAATGAGTTTTGCATGTTGTTAGATTCATTAGACATATACTTTTTTTACTTTGGTATACCATCTTTTATATTGAGGGGCAATTGTAGATGAATTCTCATGTAACTTTTTATAGTGTAGTTTTTGATGCTTATAAATTTTTATGCTTTGTGATATACATATATACCATTTGGGAAATAATAAATTCCTCTTTTCCTCTATTTTTGGAGTAAGATGGTTTTATTTCTCACTTAAATGGGGGGTGGTTTTATGTCTCTTCGGAGACATACGATAAAATTGGAATGATACAGAGAAGATTAGCTTGGCCCCTATGAAAGGATGACACACAAATTGCGAAATGGACCAGCTCACATGTTCCACTCCTTACAGGATAAGAAAGATCAAACTATTTCCAAGAAACAATATGTTTGTGTGTTTTGGTTCAATGATATTAGTATAATGATAAAAGTTTGACTGATGAAAGTCCATCATCAAGAAGTGGCATTTTAACCTTACAAAATATGGAGGAATTGATAAGAATGTTTACTTATCTACATAACTTTCTATCTGGAAAATTATAACATACATATGTATTAAAAATAACAATTAGTTGGTGTCATTCTTTGTAATGTGGATAGTATGGATGACTCAGTAAAACATTCAAGAGATACACCTTTATGCAAGTTATTCTCAGGAACTCATCCTTATCTCCATCCATTGCATGTTGATTCAATAATTGCACCCAAGACCACACATGTTGAAAAATGTTTCAATCCTCTCCTTAAGTATGTGCTCATAAGGTGAGATTGGTCTCTAACATTTTTCAATAAACTCCAAACAGACCCTCAAGTTAAAGAATCCAACAAAATCACTCTATAATTCATTCAAACTTTATATGATGACAACTTGTTGCTTTAGTCAAATGATAACTCCCTAATGTATCCTCATGATAAGTACTTAAAGTTTGTCGATACATGTAAAAAATTCTTGAGTTACTGTAATGACTCATTTTTCATATTAATCATCTAATTAGGATTTACTTGGATGATTGCATGCTTAACTAGATTGATCATTGTTTAGAGATTTATTAACAATGGTAGTCTAATTTGTGATTCTTTAAACCTAATGATAAACTCTAAATATGATTTTTTTTCAAATAATCTGGGTTAGAGAATTGAAAACCCTAATCGTCAAAAAACAAGGGTTTCAGTAGCATATTAATACCAAATTTGATAAGTATAATGGTGCAATAAATGATTTTTGGTATTTTATTTACAATTCTTATTTAATGAAAATTTGGATATAATTTGTAGAACTCAAATGAAAGTGTTCTTGAATTTTTTTTAATGTTTACTGACTAGTTTGTCAACCGAGTTACCCCAGGACAAACTTAGTTGACCATGTATTCAAACTGAAATATAGCATTCTAGTATTTGAATTTTATCTTTATTGGTACATCCAATTGATCTGAAATTTTATCTGTAGCTTGGAAACTCCATTTTAGACAATTGTTAAATTTTCATAATTTTAGGATGATGTTAGACTGTTCCTAATTCACTCCATAGAAATGAAATCTTAGCGAGAAAGAAAGAGATAGGGTTTGAGAGGAGAAAGTGATGGAATTTATGACTAGGGTTTCACCATCTGAGAAATGATGAAATCAAGTAAGTTTAGCTTTTTTGCATAGTATTTCATGGTGAATATTTTCTCACATGTCACTATTATGTCCCTTCTATGTTTTGATTTGATTTGAAATGATATCAAATCACCTTCTTTTCTCATTCTTTCTCACCTACTCTCTATTTCTAGGGTTTTCTATTTGTAAGGAGGAAGAAATGGATTCAGTTGCTAGAGTCTAGTTGGCTTTCTAGAAATTTAATGTATCACTACGTTTTCAAGGTTCTTGTCACTTTAGCTGAGTGTTTATATCCTCATTAAGCTTTGTAATCATGTTGAGAGCCTAATTATATCCATCTAAAATAATCAAGATCATTGCTAGTACTTGTATGACATTGTATAATCGGGATGATTTTGGGAAAATAAATGCTACTGATTTAGATCCTTTTTCATTGATTAATATTTGTCGTATTCCTAACCTATTGATTTTGTTTATATGAATAATTATGTGGACATAGAATTACATTGTTTCATACGAATATTTCCTAGAACCAACTATTGAATGATATGCTTGGAAAAGGAGTTGACATGTATAGAATCATATTGAATTGTATTATAATGGATTACACAAGTATATTCTTGAATCTTATTGAAATTGAACATGATACATAAATAAGTATTAGTATGAGGAGGTGATTTTCCTTTTTTAGGGTTTACTTTGAGGGATTGAATTAAATGAGCTAATGAATCAATGTATACTTATGATTGATGAATGAATTATGTGTAAATGGAAACTAGGGTTTAGAAATTCAGTATTAATTTGTGTATGAGAGATAAAGTGTGAGAACCTAATACTCTAAATGACATTACTCAAAACACAAAACACGATTACTCCTTAATTAAACACAAACCCAGAAAACATGGTAAATTAAAACTAATTTCAAAAAATTCCCAATTGCTCAGAAACATTTATATAAAAGCCCAACAACTTGGCTTAATTCACATAATGCTCAATATTCTTTACAACTTCCTTGTAGCCTCAGCTACAACATAAACTTTGCAAAGGTACACTATCCACATAGTCAACATATACAAGCATGAACATGTTGTAGAAAGCTTGATTTGATCGAAACATCATATACAAACTTTTCATCTGGACCTGAGAGTACATGGACGACTCTAGGACACACCAGACAACTAAACAACCATTTCTAGGGTTGATCACCTCAGATTCTGTCATGATATTGTTGTCGCTACTATCGATCACCTAAAAAAAGGTGGTGACCCACGAGGTGAAACCCAATCCCAACGAGAGATATAACTCTCTCCAACATATATTGATTACATCATATATTAGATAGTAAATAACTGAGTAGTTGGAGTATTTAATAGTCAATTGAGCAGATTGAACAGTTCAAACATGCTAAACAAATTAAGAAAATAAGCTTAGCAACAAGTATGATTATCAATGTATATATAGGTAACAGATAAATCCATTTCTTTTATCGGATATCTACTCAGGTTTCATAAGATTGCACCTAATAAAAATCATTATCATTGATCTGACTATCATCATATGCCTAACTAACAACACAAGCAATCTAGAAGCATAAGCATCTTTGATATGTCTAGTAGTATGACATGGCTATCAATATTGGTATATTTAATAAAGTGAAACAATCTGCATAATAAGTAGGGCTAACATCATAGCACAACTAATTGCATAAGCATAATTAGCAGTTTAAGCATTTATAATTACATAGGCATGGTTAGCTTTACTAAACATTGCTAGAAGCATAATATTAAATATCAGTGTCAATGTATTGACAACATAAACATGTTTACAACATGACCACATCTACAACACAAGCATATCTATCATCTCTCATTGTACCATATATCATCTCTATATAAGAAGATCAAACAAGGGTTATCATCTAATGTGAGGCGTTGTGTATATCCCTAAACAGATATGCTACACAGCTATCTTACATCTTTTATTATGCCCTGGGGAGTTTGATTCGTACCACTCAAAGACCAACTGACCACTGCTTGGTTGCAATCAGTTCCATATAAGATCTAGGAAGAACCAAACTCGAAGACCTTCTCCATACTCAGTTAGTACGAGTCTGCACCACAGTGACATAAAGTCAAACTGCAAAATAGTGACATATAGTCATATAACTAGCCCACCTTGGAACATGTCACGGTGCTAGCATCTAGGGTATTCAAACCCAATCACTAAGGTACAACCGTAGTTTTCCTCTAATCACATCATGTTATGATCACTGAGACCCAACCGTAGTCATTCTCAAAAAGCGGGCTAGGTATGACCGCAACCATCTTCCCGAAACACTTGGTGTCAGGATGACAAGCACCTCGCATACTCAGTAGTATGCGCTCTGATTTTCCCTTAGAAATACTCATTTCACCATCTAGCATGTTCTGGCACTCATATGGATCTATGGCATAGAGCACTACATGATTAGAATTTTACTTGATTAATTATTGCCAATTGGGTAAATTAAGGGTTCATCATATAAATGGACATACAAAACCCAATTCATTGCTATCAAGTGTATAAACATTGCAAATTTAGAAAATATAAAATGTTTTAAGTATAGATCTTAATCATATTACCATATTTTATCATCCATTGCATTGTAATGAACCATATTATCATCATATAATTTCAAGATATCCATTTTTATCACAAGTTCTAGAGTTTCAACCCTTATTGGAACATGAAAAGGATTTCACCTCAATCAGGGCTCAAACATGCCCAAAGGTCATTAAGACCATCACATTATTCATAGCAAGTTTATCCTCACCATTCCATGTTGGGTTTTAGGGGAGGCAGAGAAGGCAGCGGAAACAAAAATTTTCTCCCCCTAACCCGGAACAAGGAAACACGTCAATGTCTATATAATAGGAAAGGATGATTTGTGGAATCATACCTTGTCCCGAGGCTTGCTCGGCGACAATACCTTGCGCCTTGTGCGGTCTTCAACTCTGGTCTTGGACGGTGTCTGTGCAGCTCCTGGTCACACCGGGACTGATGACTCCTCCTCTCACCGGGACTGTCGGGGTTGACAGTTGTCCTCCTAAGCAGCAGAAACCTCCTGCCTCTGAAGTAGTCCACACGGACCACCTGGAACTCCACACTCCTTGTCCCACAAGGAGTTGGAAGGAGTCGCACCCTCCTATTGACGTACTAGTTGCCAACACACTCTCCTGCCTCCAGTTGCAACTGCAGTTGTCTTTCCCTTGCTGCGCCTCCCTTTACGGGTAACACTTGCTCGGGCTCTCTCGGTTACCAAAACCAGAGAATGAAAACTTTGCAGAGAAACTGGTTGCACTGAGTTGTACTTTGAGAAGCCCCCAATACCCCTATATATATATGAGGGTCATGGGATAGGGTTCTCCATCCCGGGCAATATGGGACTAAAGCATGAGTAGAAGGGTTCGAGATTTTCCACAAAACCAACCAACTCGCAACTTGAACCGATCGTTTCATTTCTCAAACGGTCAGTTGGGGACCTGAGCCGGTCAGTTGACACTCAACCGATCGGTTGGGACCCATGAAACGGTCGGTTCACTTTCTGAACCGATCGGTTCGTGGTCCTGATCAGTTCCCGATTGACTTTCCTTCTTTTGTTTCTAATGGTATCGAATACCAATCCTATTTCCCAATCAAATTGGGCAAGTGAAACGAAAGGAAAATTCCCACCAATCCTACTTTCCCAACTTGCTCGGTTGCACCAGTTGAATCGATCATTTCAACATTTGAAGCAATCGGTTCACCCTGATCTTGAGCCGATCGGCTCAACACTTGAGCCGACCGGTTCACTAAGCTCAGTCGATCGGTTCATCTCATGAGCCGATCGGTTGGGATTGCAGATTGTGCAGAATCAGTCAAATGTGATTTCAATCAATCCAATACTCCAATCAATGTGTTTAACACCTTGAACATTATGATATTGAGCTATCAATTGATTGAGTGTTTAATTGAACTACTAAACTCCTTTAGTAATCAATCTAAACATTGCTTGTGGACAAAGCTCCTCTTCCAGGTTAAATCCTTTGTGTGTGACCCCGCAGGTCCATTTCACGTTGGCAGTGAAAGTCCATAACACTTATGACTTCACAAGAAAAGAGCGGTGCCTAGTCACACATCAGTGCTACCCAAGTGAAATAGAAAGTTGGAGAACAACATTCAATCCTACAATCTGTGAATGGTGTTACAGTGAATGTATAATTCCTTTGTCACTGATATCCTGAATGAACTTGAGGCATGGAACAGTCATCCTGTCAACGTTCATTCACTTTCTCGATCTCAGAGTAGATTGGAAGAGATATGTATGACATCAATATCACATACTCATTCACACATGCGTGCGCACGCCTATTTCAATCCTACTCATCAAGTGGCCTTGGATATCAAACTCCCTCAGGAGGGACAAATCCCATATCTATCACTCACCCCTCAAAAGCCCCATGTGTCAAAGCCATCCAATCATCCCCTTTATAACAACCCATGTTTCAAGACTATGTTTGATGATGTCAAAGTGTACCCAACGACATGTGTTGAGTGTAGTGATTTCAGGTCAAAGAATCACACTCACCACCATCACTGTGAGTATTGACTGTGACTACCATTTCATGGTTCCATGTGTCAAACTCACGGTGGGTCTGTCCGGTACACTTGTTCTCTAACAAGTACCTATGTGTTTGGTTTGATATCTCTATATCATGACTAATGAGATTCTGTTATCAACCAACACCACAATCTAGTCTTGTGTGTCATTGCTGTCTATCTACCTTACACAATGACATCCGACTAGGGACATAACAAGAATGTACAAACTCTTAGCATCCGTATGATCTCATCGTTTAGGTCCTTAACCTGAAAGCATACGTCATTGAGTACTGTCATTTTGTAGACATTCAATATGTTCTATCACTATCTCATATGACTGAACCAGAAAGAATTGGAAGCTTTCCTTTGATGTTTATCAAATCAATCTTAATGTATCCCACCAATCATCTCATGATTGTCTCTCAGGGCATACATACCAACAGACTCCCACTTGCACTGTGAGCCAATCACCCTTGAATCATATTCATAGTGATCTTCAAACATGTCCCACATGTTACTCTGCTCTAGTGCGATCATAGTTAGTAATGGCAACACCTTGCCAAAGTCAGTATAAATTGCATGTCTCACATCTCTTCACTGTACGTCACACGTAAGAGATGGAGTTGTCGTAATATGTGATCTAGTATTCCTTTTCTAACCTTTAGCCACATTGCATGATCAAGGATTCCATACTTATCATCAATGACAGGAATATCTATAAGTTCATCTCATGAACTTCCAGATCCATATAGTATCCACTGTCGTTCTCTAACACACGGATACTCGGCATTTCCTTTTAAATGGTTTTATTAGAACACTTCCAATTATCAACAAACTTTCACTTTTATATATCCTATATATATTTTGTGATTAATTTTCTGTCCTTTTGGAAGTTTGCATCAACGTAACTCTTTACATCGAACTCTTCCTTATCTCCATAGAATTAGTACTTCTCAAGTACTTATCAAGCTCTTATGGTATTCCAGTAACCCTTACTGGAAGGAGACAGACATCCACTCGTCATGTCCCACATACAAGTTATCAGGATGAGCACATCATATTGTCATGTCCTACATACAAGATGATGAATGCATTTTATTCTTGCCATGTCGATACATGCAAGATAATGGGATGATTACATACATGATAGATTCATATCTATCCTTAGTGTTCCCATTCTTCATAAGAATTGGACACTTGGCCTTGGGATACTAACTCCATGTAACATGGACAAGTTTTCTCCCACTGAATTTGTGTACACTGAACCCTTCAGTACAGATTGCCAATGTATGCTCTCTCTTTTCCAGGTCAAGAGGTTTTTGAGAACTATCTCTATAGATCTCTATTCCTATCACATAGGAAACATCTCTATCTTCCTTAAAGATAATTTCCACTTTTGGATTTCCATTCTAGAACAATTCCATTTCACATCAACGTGTGTAATGTGAACACGCTCCCACTAAATCACAGATCCCTTCTTTATCTTTGACATATCAGTCAAACCCTTTGACTATATCATCAAAATAAAGATCCAATTCTGAGTTGCTTGTACTCAATCAATCATATTGATTAGTCCATTGTAACTTATAGACTTCATTTGCATTAGTGGATTCATAAACCTTATAGGTTGTGTCACGTACACATCCTTGTTTTATTCCTCATAGGAATGTGGTTTTAGTATCCATATGTCAAATGTATTTAGTAATTAAGTTGCAATCAACAAGCATCATCCTTCTCAAAATGTTATCCATGTGTCTTAACACTTAAGAATCATTTGCACTTATGGATTTCATCCAATGAGTGCTACCATCAAGGTCATACCTTATGGTTCACATGGATGTCATTTAGGATGTAATGGTCATAAACCATAACTCAAAATCCGGTTCCTCGTATTCATCTAGATAGTTGACTCATCACATGAACAACTCATCATATAGATAATTGAGGTGTATCTGTTAAGGCTATAAGAACTCATAACTCCTTGTGATTCTCAATGTCCTTTATTAGTGTGGGGTATTCTTTTATTAAGAAGAATTTAGTTATTTGATAATCATTCTCTAACTCCTTAGAGTATGATTCCTTCTTGATTTAGACATCACCATGCCTTAATCATGAGTTCACTATGATACACTATCATAATCATTCAAAAGGATCTCAAACATTTGGTCCAAGTATTTCATTCATTGATCTCATCAAGAATTAACACTTTACCAAATTTGCACTTCATCTATGATAATCTTGAACACTTCAAGATATTCATATTGGTATTTCTCTAAACACTATTTGAAGTATTAACATTTGTTCCAATAGGTATCTAAATACATCACATGTATTATACCTAATAGGATAATCATTCTCCCACTACCATTAGTGAAGATTGATTAATCATGTTCAAGATATTCATATCTCTTACTGGTTCTCTAACCAAAAGAGTCTAGATTTATCCATCTCATGGAAACTAGAAATGAATTTCTCATGATTGATGCTAATTTGATTGTTTGAGTTATTTATAACTTTTAGGTATCATTTTATCTTATGCATATCAAATACCACAAGATAAACAAAGCATTGCCACAAAGATCATATCTTTAAGATTGAAACATCAACTTTATTAATTTCCATCATTGTCATACAATATGCAAAAATAAAGTGTTTCTAGCTATTGGAAATATATGAAATAACAGTTCATAACAGTATTTCGTGCCCTTTAGGTTGAAATAAACTGAAAGATACTCCTATCTATGGCAGCAACACTTGGTCCAATGATGGGTACTTCTTTCTTGGTCCTTTCACAAAGGCCATCACTTCTTTGCGGATCTTGCATATCATATATGATAGATCCATATCTTGGTATCATATACCTCAGATAAAGAAGCAGTTCATTTCATGATACCTTAGGTGGAGATCTCCATCCCCTCCTTCATCTTCTTTTATTCTTCCAGATATGGAGGGCAATCCCTCATACACCCTTTCCCCATGTGCCTTGAGGCTGAAGACGGCTTGGATTGCTGGCTAGCATCAGAACACTTCTTTGCTTTGCCCTTATCATTTCCCTTAAGAATTACCTTTTTCTTTGATCTCAACAAAGATTAGGGTTAGTCTTTCTTCATATTTGCCTCTACTGTCCTTAACATGTCCAACAACTTTGTCAACGCTTGTCAAAGTTGTTCATGTTGTAGTTTATCATGAACTGTATGATTCTCGCAACATTTGCAGTATCATACCAATAGCCAACTCTTGGCTCAGATGGAATCCTTCTTTGTCAGGTCTTTCCACATACCCAATCACATTGAGTGTGTGAATACCTTACTGGATCTCCTTCTGTCATGACATACTAGGACAGTGTCTTGGAGACATCATATGTCTCATGTTGTCTCTGCAACTCATAGTTCAGAGAACACAACATCAAGAACTCCTCATCAATGTCATCCTCGGTATGCTTCCATAAGCATACTTTCAACCATTGATGTGGTGGGATTGAGTTCATCTGGTCTTGGTATAACTAGGACTTAGAGCTTTCACTCTACGATTGAGAACACTTCTCAATGTCCTAACCAGTCATGGAAAAATTCCCATTTGATTTGTTGGTCTCAAAGACCGATCGCAAATAAAGTGATTTGTTGATTAACCATTTATTTTAACAAAAGGAAATATATGCAATTTTAGTCCAAAACTATTTTTGACTTGTTTGATTGATTTGAAAAGTTGACGATAAAATTAGGCCTTTAATTAATTATCGCTCCCACTATTTTACTTCAAATTGATAGCCCTCACCATCAATTCGGAAGATTGCAGCATACAACCTTCTAGTGGGCAAGATCCTGAAATCCTCTAAGTCATGGACCAGCTAGGGCTGTCACCCACAACATAGATCTCTCAGGTAGGCAACTCTTGCCAATTGCATCATATGCAACTCTTGATAGGATATCATATGCAACTCCTTGCCATGATCATCTCCATGCCTCAAGGTACTAGATCCCATCTAGATCACCTTGTTAAGTCTGACCCAAAGCAAACACGATGAATATGCACCCTGCTAGGGCAGACCCACACATTCATCCTTCACGCTTCCATGAGATAGACGGTGCACCACGCTAGGGCATGCCCACACTTGGTCGATCAAGCTTTTCACATGTGTCGCATTTGGAAGGCATCTAAAACTTAATATTTAATGAGGGATTTGGTTTTTATATACATATACATATCCAATCACCACAATACATAGTACATATCATATACATGCTATATCCCACAGAAAACATGCAAAACGATAAAAGCGATGATTATGGCCATCCTAATGTGATTCCTCGAGCCAAGAGGAATCACGGTCATCTAGGTCTACATCACATGCAACCTGTACAAGATGAACTCTGTGCTTTGCCTTCCGAGTAGATCAACTCATCTCATGAATGACTTGCTCGTTCTGGCCCGATCATCTGGGTGCCACCATCTGATCAGTTGGCTCCTCCAACCGATCAGTTCGCCTGGTCATCGTGCATCTCTTCATGGCCGCCACCTGCTCGTCTCGCTCCTCGAACTGGTCATCAACCGATCGGTTCACTCCTTGAACCGATCGTCTGGAACGTCAACCGATCGGTTCACGCCTTGAACCGATCGTTTTAGCTGTCGCCAGGATGTCCGCCGTTCTTCAACATAACAAGAAATAAAATTCTATCCTATTTTATATTGCTTAAAAGGGAAACCCCGAGTTACATTCGGGGGGAGTAAAGGTAGGAAAGAATCTCGAATTATTTCGAGTTACATCAGGAATAGGAGAGGGAAGATCGGTGCGCAGACCGAGATGCAAGAAACCACATACAACCATACACAGATAGGGTTTATTGTCCATAATCACGCTATACATCCACCACAAAACTCATTTAAGGGCAACGCGTATCGAGTGCATTAATAATACATATCATATATGTAATTGGGATTTGTAGATTTAGGATTGGACATGCATAAAGCCAATTTTATTCGCATCGTATGCAATAAATAAAGGCGAAAAACCTAAATCGATCATATCGATATTCCTAAAATATAGAGCAGTTGACGTGGCTCTGATACCACTGTTGAGTTTTAGGGGAGGCAAAGAAGGCAGCGGAAACAAAAATTTTCTCCCCCAAACCCGGAACAAGGAAACACGTCAACGTCTATATAATAGGAAAGGATGGTTTGTGGAATCATACCTTGTCCCGAGGCTTGCTCGGCGACAATACCTCGCGCCTTGCGTGGTCTTCAACTCCAGTCTTGGACGGTGTCTGTGCAGTTCCTGGTCACACCGGGACTGACGACTCCTCCTCTCACCGAGACTGTCGGGGTTGACAGTTGTCCTCCTAAGCGGCAGAAACCTCCCGCCTCTGAAGTAGTCCACACGGACCACCTGGAACTCCACACTCCTTGTCGCACAAGGATTTGGAAGGTGTCGCACCCTCCTGTTGATGTACTAGTCTCCAACACACTCTCCTGCCTCCAGTTGCAACTACAGTTGTCTTTCCCTTGTTGCGCCTCCCTTTACGGGTAGCACTTGCTCGGGCTCTCTCGGTTACCAAAACCAGAGAACGACAACTTTGCAGAGCAACTGGTTGCACTGAGTTGTACTTTGAGAAGCCCCCAAAACCCCTATATATAGGAGGGTCATGGGACACAATTCTCCATCCCGGGTAATATGGGACTAAAGCAGGAGTAGAAGAGTTTGAGATTTTCCACAAAATCAGCAAACTCGCAACCTGAACTGATCGTTTCATTTCTGAAATGGTCGGTTGGGGACCTGAGTCGGTCGGTTGACACTCAACCGATCGGTTGGGACCCATGAAATGGTCGGTTCACTTTCTGAACCGATCGGTTCGTGGTCCTGATCAGTTCCCGATTGACTTTCTTCTTTTGTTTCTAATTGGTATCGAATACCAATCCTATTTCCCAATCAAATTGGGCAAGTGAAATGAAAGGAAAATTCCCACCAATCCTACTTTCCCAACTTGCTCGGTTGCACCAGTTGAATCGATCATTTCAACATTTGAAGCAATCAGTTCACCCTAATCTTGAGTCGATCGGCTCAACACTTGAGCTGACCGGTTCACCAAGCTCAGCCGATCAGTTCATCTCATGAGCTGATCGGTTGGGAGTGCAGATTGTGCAGAATCAGTCAAATGTGATTTCAATCAATCCGATACTCCAATCAATGTGTTTAACACCTTGAACATTATGATATTGAGCTATCAATTGATTGGGTGTTTAATTGAACTACTAAACTCCTTTAGTAATCAATCTAAACATTGCTTGTGGACAAAGCTCCTCTTCCAGGTTAAATCCTTTGTGTGTGACCCCGCAGGTCCATTTCACGTTGGAAGTGAAAGTCCATAACACTTATGACTTCACAAGCAAAGAGCGGTGCCTAGTCACACATCAGTGCTACCCAAGTGAAATAGAAAGTTGGAGAACAACATTCAATCCTACAATCCGTGAATGGTGTTACAGTGAATGTATAATTCCTTTGTCACTGATATCCCGAATGAACTCGAGTCATGGAACAGTCATCCTGTCAACGTTCATTCACTTTCTTGATCTCAAAGTAGATTGGAAGAGATATGTATGACATCAATATCACATACTCATTCACACATGCGTGCGCACGCCTATTTCAATCCTACTCATCAAGTGGCCTTGGATATCAAACTCCCTCAGGAGGGACAAAACCCATATCTATCACTCACCCCTCAAAAGCCCCATGTGTCAAAGCCACCCAATCATCCCCTTTATAACAACCCATGTTTTAGGACTACGTTTGATGATGTCAAAGTGTGCCCAACGACATGTGTTGAGTGTAGTGATTTCAGGTCAAAGAATTACACTCACCACCATCACTGTGAGTACTGACTGTGACTACCATGTCATGGTTCCATGTGTCAAACTCACGGTGGGTCTGTCTGGTACACTTGTTCTCTAACAAGTACCTATGTGTTTGGTTTGATATCTCTATATCATGACTAATGAGATTCTGTCATCAACCAACACCACAATCTAGTCTTGTGTGTCATTGTTGTCTATCTACCTTCCACAATGACATCCGACTAGGGACATAACAAGAATGTACAAACTCTTAGCATCTGTATGATCTCATCGTTCAGGTCCTTAACTTAAAAGCATACGTCATTGAGTACGGTCATTCTCTAGACATTCAATCTGTTCTATCACTATCTCATATGACTGAACCAGAAAGAATTGGAAGCTTGCCTTTGATGTTTATCAAATCAATCTTAATGTATCCCACCAATCATCTCATGATTGGCTCTCAGGGCATACATACCAACATTCCATGCCTTAAACAAGGCTCAAAAGATCATCAACAAATAAGTGTCAATAGGTATTATTGTTATGGCAAGGCACTATGATAGTCAAATAGCACTACCTTGTGGTTTAGACATAAGAAGAGTGTAATACATTGTCACATTAATCATGCAAGAGGGATGATTATAACCAATCACCATCATTTAATTACATTAACATTAGGTTTTGCAAACTATATCACATTGAAGTTACACAACCACTTATTATGGTCATTTATCAAATATAACTATAGGAGAGAAAAGGTATAACAACAAATTAATAATATTGAACCATTGGTGTGATGTCCCCAAATTTTCTAAAACTTAATCTGATGTGAGACATCTAAATTGAAACCTCACCTCAGAGAGCATCCCAATTTAAGCATCTCACACTAGGCTAAGAAAAAGAAAATCAAGGGAGTTAGAAGGAAACAGAGTATCACATGTACATGAACAATAATAAAACCATACACACGTGTTCACCATTCAACATATAATTAAAACATGAATTGTTACAACATTTGATATTACATATTGAACAACAAACTATACATATACATGTACTACTACTAAACTACATGATCTTAAGACAATAGATCCACATGTACATTAGCTCGCTACACAACTCTCAACTATCCTGGATCTTCAAGATCATATGTCCACAACCTAAACAAAAGATTACAAGTGGTACATGTCAGCACAATATTCAAGAATATTGTATTGAGTACGCCTATGTGTCTTTTATATACCTCTCATCATATCTTGGCAATAAGATAAAACTAATACTTGGCATTTATAAAGAAATATAAGGAAAAGTGTATAATTGCACAAAGATATTCATTAACAAAAGAGAACACACATTTTAAGCATATTTTCCATTATATCATCCATGCATTTGCCACCTGAGGGAATAATGCATCATCTCAGCTACCAAAGATTATGAGATGTAAGGCCTTATGATCTACTACAAAAGAGTTAGATCATTGTACAATGTGATATGCTACCAAAGAGAATGATCACTTTCCATCACTATGCTACCAAAGAGAATTAGTGCTTTCATATAATGGAACAAATATATTATGTCTCATGTGTTCATAACCATAAGTACGGAAACTCAAGCAACATATCATGGAAGAACAATCATTTCATCCAATATCATATGCCAAGTATTTACTACACAAATAATACAAGCATATTGTATAATAAGCCAAGTAAGAGGTAATGGCGTACCTTCCAAAGAGATATTCCAATCTATACCACATTCCTGATGTCTACTATATCCTGGTAAACCTTGATTAAGACAAGATCATATATCACCATCAGGTTCTCATCATCTTAACCCTACTTATGTCCATTTTAGGATTTAGCTTATTTCTTTAGTATATTTCCATATCACTTGCATTCTTGTCTTATATTTATCTTACTGATGTCATATTCCCTATTATAGTTCATCAACTGGATATACTCATGTGTCACATTATTATGTGGACATATTTAACATTATGTCACATTCATTAACCATATTAGGGTTACATCATATGTATTAAGGGTCATCCTCATGTAACATGAATTTTATGCATCTAACTGATATCAAAGTTCCAGATTAGCTTCCAGTTATTGATATGAGGGTATTCTGTAAATTTCACCATTATTGAGCATGCATGTATTTATTACATGGTCTTTAGGGTTATTAGCCCTAATTAGCCATATGGAGTAAATTACATGATTTCACACATCATCAACATAATTACTGACATAAGATGGATTATAAGAATGAAAATTGATTTACTGATATTTTCTCATAATCTCAGGTCACGGTTTGGTATTTATTATCCATCATATGGGCATTTCACCACTTACATGATATCACTATTATCAGTGCATCAAAAGCCTGATATTATCATTCTACTGTGTTCTACTCATTTTTTGAATGTTTTGGTTCCTTGTTTGTATTTTTCGGATAAATGAGCCAATTATTACGAATTATATAAGAACTGGGCATTTTTACCTTTTTCGGCCTATCGTGTGATGCCACGTGTCCTGGGCTGGGTGCATCTTTCTTGTCTTGCGTTCGTCGATCCGGATCCTTCTCAGGATCCATGGATCCCTTGATTCTCTTACCCAGATCGGGGTTTCCCCTTTCTCGTGATCCTGGAGACGCATCACGAGCGTGGGCAGACGCCACAGCCGTGGTGTCGGGTTGCAGCGCCTGCGCTCGCCCCTGTCCTCTGCATGCACCACCGCAGCTAGGTCCTGTGGTGAGCACTGCCACAACCAGGTCCTGTGACGAGTAGTCCACGGGGCTAGGTTGCTCCTGGTTAGCTTCTAGGGCCACCCACACCTCTGGCAGAGATCGGTCCTCCAACTGCTGCTCTTCATTATCGAAACCGCCGCCCAATGTCTTGGATTACCGGCAAAGGGTTTTGCCATGGTTGCACCTCACCAACAGCTCCCAACACCTTTGTCTAGGTTCATTACTTGCGAGTCCCCAGCGGGACTCAGTTCTCCCATGCAGTGCCTGCGAGTGTAGGCTCTCTCTATCGCCCAAGCCGCTGATGTGGGGATGGTCTCCGATGACGATCAGCCGCCTATGACCTCCTCATTGGTATCTTCTGCAGCTACTGGGAAGGTCGACTATGCCTCTGTGACGCCGCCAGGGTCAACCCCGATCTCTCTCTCTCAACTGCTGCCGCTGATCTATGCTTAGGCATGCCGCCATGGGATCTGTCCCAGTAAGTTTGGGCCTCCTCGAGCTAGCAAAAGTAGGAAGCTTCCTCCTCCTCAAGACCTCCTTCTTTTTCCATGGTGTGTGTGAGGTCGCTGCCTAGTGAAGCCACCGTCGGGGATCGGTTCTGGTACGGAAAACCTGCACCTCCTGACTCACTTTCTCTTCTCTGACTACATCTCCAGGATGCCACTATTGTAGCCTCGCCACCTCTTGCTTCCTCATTCAGTCCTCACTTCTTTGCATGGCTCGACGCCACCTACAGATAAATATGAGGACAGCATTAGGAACTGGGGAGGTGAGATTCTTAATTTCTGGTCCATTTCCTGAAGTGAGGGGCTTCACTCCTCTGAATGCGAAGAAACCACCCCCATGACCAGCTATGTGTCTAGGCCCATGCTCAAAAGTCATGGCTGTGTGGTGGGTCGTGCTCCCGTACACAATGGTCTCTGAGTAGTTCTAAGAAAGGAGATCATGAGTCAGTCGATCATTCCAATCCAAAGGCTGCAACATGCCAGATCTGTGGCATCTCCATATGGATGCTCTGTCCAATGGGTCAAGACTATGTACTATAGATCTTGTGCCATGCAGGCAAAACATAACACATACAATGTGACAAAGATATTGATCAAATCCTAAGCTAATGTAATTGAACCATTGCCAATCATACATGTTTGTATACATTTTCACATCACTTTCGAACCTCATTATCTTGGTCTAGGAACCTCCAATTGCCACCAAATTTTAACCATAGATTCCTCACAACTCAAGCTACCTTCTAATAAAATTTGGTGCCAAAAAATAAATTGTTAGACCATACAATTAAACTCCTCAAAAATGCATTAAAAGAGAGATCTTAATCATGATGTCAGCCTCACATCAACACACCTACTTTGTCAAAAGCGTGGAACTCTTAATATAACTCAACCATATGATTTCACTTATGTCATTGGACATTTAGGATTCCAAAAATCCACTCCATCACAATTGGATTATCATCACTAGGACCCACATATAATATAATGGGACTCATTCTAATCCATTAGATGTTGAAGCATCCAATTTCATTCATTGGACCGTGTTCATTGTTCAAAGTTATCAATTGAAGTATAGGTCTAATTATTAGATCAATTGAACCAAGAAATTATTGGTTTAAGCTTTATTAAAATATATAATTGCATCCTTAACTTAATATATGTGGTGATGACCTAATCCACCATTATTTGCGATCATTAAGTCACCATCGATTGTTAGATCAACACTATATTGATTTAACACCATCAGATATTAAGCTAATGTCATCATTGATTAATAACATCATTAGAGAATCACACCATTGCTCATTGAGATTCCAAGAGAGCCAACACTGACCTAAGGTGTGACTATTAGTTCACATCATCTTTTATAACCCTTGGTCACCACCTTCGGTTGTCATGAAGACCACACTAATGGGTCATGTGTTTAGACAAGAAACAACCTAGAAACCCTAATATGGACCATCGGTTGATAGGTGCTTAACACCATAGGTGGTGATACCAACTTGAAGTAAGTCATATACTTCCTTAGAAAGAATGTGTACATGATTACAGGTTCATCTATAACTAGAAACAAAATAGGAAACACTATAAAAATCGAAATCCCAAACAAGCTTAGCTTCTTAATACTTAAATCACCATTTTTAAGCAAGAACATGAGCTAACAAGCTTATAGTAACCAATATAAGTAAAGAGGGTTATAAAAATCACCTAAATTAATAAGAATAGACTTCTATCAGCAAGAAACTTGAGGTAAGAATGTAGAAACCCCAAGAGGAAGCTCTAAACTCGGCCAGGTAGGCACTCTTCTTCACAAGGAATCAAAACCCTAGAAGAAGAAGCAAGAAAGGTATATTCTTGAGCTCTAAAGCTACTTTTACCATGGAATAATAGAGTTCAAACCTGGAGGAAGGTCTAAGGAAGGAGAATAGTAAGAAAAATGGATAAGGAAGGAAGAAAACAACTTGCCTTGGTAAAAAACCCTAGAAGATGACCTTAGAAACCCTAGGTAGGGCCAGATGGATCTCTAGGAGACTTTATTCTCCAAAAGAGGTTGTCTTCCACCTTAAACCACTTTGTTTTGCAGACAAATAGAGCAAGGTCGTTTATATAAGCTATAGAAAAGAGGGAGTAAGCAATGATTTCAATTTGGAGATAGGAAGGTGCATATATAACTTCATGGATAAGGAAGGGGTCAAGCATGAGGCGCCCATGAGCTTTCCATGTGTCCATAGCCTAGAGCTTCTATGTCCATGCAACACATCCCTCACTTTCCACTTGCACTTCCTCTCCTTTATCCATACCCTTATCCTTATCTTTATCCTTATCCTTATCTTGACCCTTATCCTTATCCTTATCTTTATCATTACTCTTATCCTTATCCATAAAGGGGAAAATCCCTAAAATGTCCTTGAAGAGGAACACCTCCAACCCAAGAACAACTAGGAGCCCCATAGCCCAAAAAACTCAAGAATGATAAAGAACTATAAGGATCGTAATTCTTATGAAAATATACCAAGAAAACCTCCCAATTGGGTAAATTGCAAAAAAGCCCAGAATGTACATAAAATTTCATAACTTGCTCAAACAAAGTCCAAATTGGACCAAATTTGAAACTTAAGCATGTTTTATGATTCCAAAGTATATCAACAGGTTATATTAAGTTTCTAAGAATTAAATATGGTAATTAAGCATATTCAACCATTTAAGCAGGGTTAGGGGTCTCACATAAAGCCTAAACTTGTATTTAATCTTTTATATGTCAAGAAATGCTCAATTTATAGGTATTACAACTTCAATTAAAGGTGAAAAGTCAGATCAATATGATCTAAGCCTAATTTGTCTATTTAAATATTATTCATAAATATATGAGTAAACCACGCATGAATGTAGGTCCTTTATACAAGTCACATAATGATGAACTAAAAAGATGACTATGAATTTAGAGGCAAGATGAAGTAACTCAAATCTATGGAGCCTTCTAATTTGAGAGATCTATAAGAAATAGAAGGATTGCTCTTACTTACTAAAATACCATTATGAGTCAAATTATATGATACATGCATCTAAATGCAAAATAAGAAATGAAAAGAGGTGAGATGGATTGTGATGATATGTAATGAACTACATATTAATAAAGTAAGTATGAGGAAGTATTTGATCTTTTTTACTTTAATTATATCTTGATCGACCTAAAATGAATAAAATAATTTGAAATCAAACTATAAAGTGTTGGTATGTATGCTCAGAGAGCCAATGATATGATGATTGTAATTAGGCATGATGTAATTGATTTGATAATAATAATAAAAGGGCAATTCTATTTCATTCAATTATGAGATAATGATGTAACACAGTAAATGTCTAAAGAATGATGTTACTCGATGACATATGTCTTCAGGTTGAGGACCTGAACAATGAGATCATATGTATCATAACACTACATACATTCTTACTATGTCCCTTATCAAATGTAATTGTGCAAGAAAAATAAACAACAATAATACACAAAATTTGAATGTGTGTTGGTTGATGACAAAATCTCATCAATGAATGTATGAGGTATTGTGATAGCATGGGTTTCTTTGGGTGCAGTGCTCTCGCGATTGGCTAGGGCACACAACTCGATGGTAGTGGATCCCAGTTTGGGGGGGGACCTATGGTGTTTGGTTGAAGCCTTCTCCCCTTGGGCTCCCTCTCCTTCTCTTGCTCATCCCCGCCATGACGCTTGCCTACCTGGGGTTCCTCCGAGTAGGTCACCCCCTCTCCGCCTGTGGCGACTAGTGATCTGTTTCTGTGGAGGCATCTTTTGGGATGACGTCTGGTGGGCTAGCTTTCTTCTTTCCCTTTGCTACCCTCTACAGGTTGGTTGCAGTGCTTCTTAGACACCTGGTGAGTTTCAGGTGCCCCTAGGTTCATCGTCAAGGGAATGAGCCAAGTAGGGGTCTGTGTTGCTGGCGGTTCCTTCACCCCTTTTCCTGCTTGTCTACTCAAGCGGTACTTGAGTTTGTAGGGGCGACAGAGGTGTTCCGAGGTCGTGGTGGGGTTCCCTGGCCTTTCCTACCCCCATCCCACACTCACTAGGGCCCTTCTACTCCCTAGTTTCAAACCTTTATGGTTTTGTCCCCCTTCCTGGCGGTCTTCAGGGCGTGCACACCTCCTGTTCAAGGTTTTCTCTATGTGAGTTTGTTTGGTGGTTGGGGTGGATCTCGCTCGACGGTGCACTCAAGCCATTTGGTGTTGGGTATGTGTGAGTTTCTTTCTTTTGGATCCTTTGTTGTGTTGTCTGTTGTTCTTCTATAGGGGTCTAGTTTGGTTAGTTGTTGAGTGTGGGTTGTGTTTTCTTATTTGTGTTGTGTTGGCAGTGCTATGTTGTAATGACAGTCGCCAAACCGACAAACAAATCGTTACTAATTAAGCGGAATTTCAACATAAACAACAGATTAACAAAAATCACTTAAAATTAAAACCATTTTGCAAAGAGATCCATTTCTAGGAAAACTCTTTAAGGCATAACCAAAACTTTATATACATCATTGTTTACATTGTACATACACTGTACCATCTCTTCTCGAGGATAACATATAACAGTTTCTTTGTCAAAACATATACTGATGCAACATAAAACCTCGAGGATTACAAGCCAAAAACCTCAGATCATTCATGAAACCATAATGAACCAACTCCAAGGACCTGAGAGTACAGAGACAACACATAAGACTTCTATCTACAAGATATGACAAATAGTACACTCAACCTGAGCTGTCCCTGCTATCCCTGCTGCTATTGTTCTTTTTCTATAGAAAGGTCTTCACCTCCTCGTGCACGTCCACCTAAAAATTTGGATCCCACGGGGGTGAGACAATTGAAAATTGCCCCAGTGAGAGATATAACTCTCCACCAACAATGTTATTATCACAATTAAATAATATTAAACTGAGCAGAGGATAAGAAGTTTAGAACATTCTCATATTTTAAAGCATGGCAGCTATCTATGATAGAGCAATAATTCATCTATTCACTTTATAAGGAATATGGAGAACACATATATCATTTACCCATCATACTATCTCAAGCTTATCATGTGATGCTCATTATCATGGTATGTCATCCATGAATCATTCTCATTTCTATCTGTTGGCCTCAGCCAATCTGCTAACCAAATATTGAATTGTACCAGTCATGTGAGTATACATCATCATATCCTGTCCAAGCATTGGACTATGCCAATCATATGCATTATTCCATGCATTGAGATTTAACCAATCCTGTGTTATTATTCCAGGCATTGGGATTTAACCAATCCTGTGTTATTATTCCAGGAATTGGGATTTAACCAATCCTATGTTATTATTCCAGGCATTAAGCCTCTGCCAGGTATTGGACTTTAACCAATCCTGATTACAGGCTTCACGCCTCTGCCAGGCAGTGGACTCTAACCACTCCTAATTATAGGCTTCACGCCTCTGCCAGATATTGGACTTTAACCAATCCTGATTACAGGCTTCACGCCTCTGCCAGGCAGTGGACTCTAACCACTCCTGATTACAGGCTTCACGCCTCTGCCAGGTATTGGACTTTAACCAATCCTGATTACAGGCTTCATGCCTCTACCAGGCAGTGGACTCTAACCACTCCTGATTACAGTCTTCACGCCTCTGCCAGGTATTGGACTTTAACCAATCCTGATTACAAGCTTCACGCCTCTGCGAGGCAGTGGACTCTAACCACTCCTGATTATAGGCTTCATGCCTCTGCCAGGCAGTGGACTCTAACCACTCCTGATTAAAGGCTTCATGCCTCTGCCAGGTATTGGACTTTAACCAATCCTGATTACAGGATTCACGCCTCTGCCAGGCATTGGACTCTAACCACTCCTCATTACAGGCTTCACGCCTCTGCCAGGTATTGGACTTTAACCAATCCTGATTACAGGCTTCACGCCTCTGCCAGGCAGTGGACTCTAACCACTCCTTATTACAGGCTTCATGCCTCTGCCAGGTATTGGACTTTAACCAATCCTAATTACAGGCTTCACGCCTCTGCCAGGTAGTGGACTCTAACCACTCCTGATTACAGGCTTCACGCCTCTCCCAGGTATTGGTCCGTAACCAAACCTAATTACACCGCCAGACAGTGGACTCTAACCACTCCTGATTATAGGAATTAAGCCTCTGCCAGGTATTGGACTTTAACCAATCCTGATTACACCGCCATACATTGGTCCGTAACCAATCCTGATTACACATTCGTTATGGGATATCAATCCCTTAAATTCATCATTGGTTATCACATCCTTTTACTAGGCATTATACCATGGGGCAAGCCATCATATCAATTCACATTCTTTATATAATACAAGTATTCCTCATGTCTCATTTTAGCATATTCAAAGCACCATAGCCCTTATTTTGGCTATGACTATAATGCATGTATGACCAAGATTTCATTATTATCTTTGTAGCCATTTATTATTATTATTATGTTACATGATTCCCATTTACCTGGTTTATTTTAAACATTACCAATTCTTATGTCAATCTTTAGATCAATATCTTGTCACCTATCGTTAGGCATCAACTAAACACATGACTCACAAGGCCCATTAAACATCTTGTTACCTCTCACTAGGCAACAACTGTTCACATGGCTCACAAGGCCATTAAACATCTTGTCACCTCTCACTAGGCAACAACTATTAGGGTTAGGGTTTCCCCTTATTGCCAGATAGGGTTTCAAGTTCATATTATTAATTCAAACCCTAATTCATTGCTCCACACATCTAGGAGCATACATTGATATCATAAGTATTCATTTATACTTATTCTCATCATTTATCATTAAATGAATCATCAACACAAGGTATGAGCTCGTCTCTCATCCTTACCAGGGTATGATTACATCATACTTTATTAACTTGGCTTAACCCTTTCTCAAGGTATGTTAGCCCACACTTATCAAAGTGTATTAAACTTATTACATCTCAATGTAACAATTGACATAACACACTTCATGTGTTACTCATCCAAGTGTATTGGATTTTAAGGTGCATCAAGGTACATCAAACTTGAAATGCTGGATGTGATATCTATCATGTCTTGATGTATCACTTCCCTCATCACTTTTAACTTTCTTAAGTTCATCAACTTATCTTGTATTAGGGTATTTCCCATCCTAATACTTTATGCACTATCCCATCACAATCATTCTGTAGTGTATTGATCATAATTCATACATTTGAATTGTCCAACCATCATCAATTGATATGGACTCATCTCAGGTTGAGACATTATTGATATAAGGTTCTCCATTATCAACCACTCTAGGTGTTTTACCTATCAAGGTATTAGCCACACCATTACTTGGTGTTTCACTCATCACTCCTAAGAGTATCTTGCCCTCACCTTTACAAGGTGTCTCGTGTTAAAGGTGTGCATATGTTCACCATATCGGGTTGTAGGTGTATAGGCACCACCATATCGGGCTAGAAGTATATGCATACCATTCATATCGGGCTAGAGTTGTTTATATGTGTTACCCGTGTCGTGCATGAGGTATAAATCCATCACCATGTCGGGCTAGGCATCGACTAGGGTTGTGTATCGGGCTACCATATCATGCAATAACACTTGCTATTCTTTACTCATATCGGGTTACCCAAGTTAGGGTTTCATGTCAACTTACAAGTATTCATTTAACCTTGTATCATGCATGGAGTCTATACTTGAATCCCTATCGTGCAAGAGGTGTATACTACACCCCCATATCATGCAACAATGTATTCATTCACATCCATATCATTCAAGTGAAGTAGGTGCAACATCATATCGGGTTAAAGGTACTTTCTTGTGTGCTTGCACCCGATATCACTTTTATAAGGTGATATCATCATCTTCAAGCTCTAGACCTTCGTTCTAACTATTATAGTTCATGTCAACAGGTATAAGAAACTACTAGAACTCATAATTTCATCAACTATTTCAGGAAATTTTGAAATTAAAAGTAGATCATTAAATACAACAATTTAGGTGATTAATAATAACATGATTGAGTTCAAGTTATATAACCTGCCTTAAGAACGACTTCAAAGATCCAAGCTCCAAAGCTCCACGTTCCTAAGGTTGAATATGGACTTCACAACTCCTCTATATTCAAAGAATCACCATGGATAAGCAATTGGTGAAGAAGAAAAGAAAGGAAGATCAAAACCCTAAATTTGTGTTTCAATCCAAGGTTGAAGATGATCTTATCCTCACCTTAAGGTTAAGTATAAGCTCCTTCTTGCTCCTTAACACCTTTGAACGATACACTAGTGTCCTTGCACGATATTCCATCCCTCTTGCACGATATGGCACTCACTTGCATGATATAACACTCACTTGGAGTCAAAACTTCACTCTATGGCCGATATCACCCTATATGGCAAATATCACCTACTTGGGTGATATGCTCTTGCCATGGGCAATATCCCAAGGCCTATGAACGATAACACAACATCCCTTCACGATATGGGAGCTATATGCACGATACCTCAGGGTAGGAGGGTGGTAAGGGTCATAATATTTGCATCAAGGGGTGAAACTAGGGGTATATATACTTGTTGTTCATGAAGGAAGGCAAAAATGAGGTGTCAACATTTTGAGCTAGTAGGTGCCACGTGTCATGCATGGGTGACACGTGTCCATGCATGCATCATCATTTATTTTGTCTTGAAAAACGATTTAGGATCATCTTGAGATAAAGATTCGGCCATTACATATCCTTTTGAATAAGATATATTAATTAATTCATCACTTTATGCACAACACGTCACAACTTTACTAAGGAAGTTGTAACCCGACACACCTCACCTCCTTGAGGTGATTTGCACGATATGGACTTTGACAAGAGTCCAAAAAACGATATGAGGCTCCTCCTATGGCTCCTTTGCCGATAGGTTTTCATATATAAGCTTTTCAACTTGATACAACTCAAGTTAAGCTTTCAAATTCAACCCTTTTCTTGGTCATTTCTTCACCAAGATTACCATCATTCATAATGGAATAAAAAATGGTGTATCCTCCTTTATATCTCCTCTACATTATGATAGGAGGGAGTAGGAACACTCTAGAGGTGGTAATTTGCATATCAACCCTACATTTTGGGTAAATTGCACTTTGTACCAAAATTGGTGCACAATGCACCATCATTGTTAAAAAAAGTTCAAACTTGGAATTTAGGCTTTCCACAAGCCACCACCTTGCATCATTCTCTCTCTTATGATTATAAAACATATAAGGCATGTTCAACATGTGACATTTTGCATTATAGCCCCTCAATTTGGGTAAATTGCACTTTGGTCTAAAATTAAGGAAAATTGCTCAAACAACATTCAATCGGGACCAAACTTGAAACATAAATGTGTCACGTGATAACAAAACACCTTAGAGGATTATATTAAATTTCTAAGCAACTTTATTAGCCAAAATAAATAGGGTTACCTCATAACCCAGGTCAGGGTCGTTACAAGTTATAAACCCCTAACAAGGATTTCATCCCCGAAATCTCAGATAAAAGGAGACAGATTTTATTCATTCATTATATCATCAAGTCTCCACATAACATCTCATTGTTATGGAGACACCATAGAACTTTGATCAATACCAAGTTCTTTTACACAAAAATCCCATGGAATCAAACACATAGGATACATGCTTCACTGTCTTTTCATTATCGACTATGTAATTAATTCTGGGTCAGGTAACACTTTTCTCACTCAGATAGAGGTTGTTTGTTAATCTCATTTGACAAACTTTTATTGTAATATTTTTACAATTATATCTTCAAGTAGATCATTTTCATCAATGTTTATGTTTATGCAAAGCATAAACCCCTAACATATGATGTCCATACTACATTAGGTAACTGGACTGATTCCATAGTTAACCATTCCATGTAACTATCATAAGATAGTTTGATGTTTCTCAGATACCATAATTCCTTACCTTGGTATTTAACACATGTGTTAATAACACATCACATCCTCATTTTTGTTTATAAGTTGACTTATGAGTAAATCAAATTCCTTCATATATCGATTAGAATGTGGTAGAAATATCCATGCCACATCTCCTTCTTTAAACTCTTGAGATTGTTTCAGAATGACTACTTGATCAGAGTAATAAAAAAGATAACAATCTAAATATGTCATACTTACCTTGCCTTCAATAAACGAATACCTGGCCAGGGTATTCAAGAACTGAAATTAGGTAGTATGTATTCGTTTTATATTGTGTTTCATACTTTTAACATCTCTTTAAATTTTACTACTTAGTATCTCAGATTTTCTCTGGGTGTTTCTTTTACATCTCTTCCTTTTCTACATGAAGAGAGAAATTTCAAAACATATAAGAGAATATTAATCCAAATATAAGTTCTCATCCTTTTGATCTCTTCCTCATGTCCTCATAGGACTAATTAAAGGAAGATCAACATCAACTACCTTCTTATAATTATCAGATAAAATCTAGAGAAGACATATCAGAATGAGAAAGCTCTATCTGACTGTCATCCCTCGCAGTCATCCACCACATCTGGTTGACTCAAACATTGAGTCTATCTATTTCATGTTGTTTCTTTTGCCTTTTTACACTATTAGGTTGTAACTTTCGTAAGCCCTGCCGAGTCTACCTTGGGTTTTGGGTCATTTACTCCCTTCTTTTTGAATAAAAGGGTTTAGTAGGCTTAACATGTCCATGTCTTATCCTCATACCATAGTCTTATCGGACTCATTACCGATGTATAAGCTAAGCCATGGGTTCTTACAGGTGGAAAGTTAGGACTTTTGTATTTACATAGTGGCTCTTTCCCTAGAACACTAGGCATTTATTGCACTGGTGGCACCAAAAACTTTGGCTTTTTAGAACAATTAAGCAAATGTCTCTAAAATTATAGAGACCTTACCTTAATTCTCAGCTTATTGCCTCTTCTTGGACATTACCATCACAGATGTACTATCTGTCTAAACTTATGACAGAGTCTACTTTCTCACCATATGTTAATCTTTCTCACATTTTCCACTGTTCCAACATGACTATGTCATTTAGGAATCCTTTCAAAGCCCAAAGTTTTTGTATTAAGGACTGGTAACCTAGGTTGTAATGCTAGTATCCAGTCTATTATATTCATCACTGTTGTCCTAACTTGCCTCACAAGAGCATAAAAAGTAGGATTCTCTATCCTGATTGGGTCAAGATGGGAATTCTTAGGCACTCATTATTCTCTTGCCTGGTCCCTTGCACCCTCTCCTGGTGCAACAACATTGCTCTCAACAATGTGTTCCTCGTGTTCTCCAATCATTTATAAACTTTACCCTTTCTTATGCATAAGCGGAAGTCACTATAGGGTATACTGGAGGACACTAACACAAACTCAACACCTTAGTCCTATGTCTCTGTAGACTCCGCAAACCTTAAGCTCTAATACCAAACTTGTAACGACAGTCACCAAACTGAAAAACAAATCGTTACTAATTAAGCGAAATTTCAACATAAATAGCGGATTAACAAAAATCACTTAAAATTAAAACCATTTTGCAAAGAGATCCATTTCTAGGAAAACTCTTTAAGGCAGAACCAAAACTTTATATACATCATTGTTCACATTGTACATACACTGTACCATCTCTTCTCTAGGATAACATATAACAGATGCTTTGTCAAAACATATACTGAAGCAACATAAAACCTCGAGGCTTACAAGCCAAAAACCTCAGATCGTTCATGAAACCATAATGAACCAACTCCAAGGACCTGAGAGTATAGAGACGACACATAGGACTTCTATCTACAAGACATGACAGAAATTACACTCAACCTGAGCTGTCACTGTTGTCCCTGCTGCTGTTGTTCTTTTTCTGTAGAAAGGTCTTCACCTCCTCGTGAACGTCCACCTAAAAATTTGGATCCCACGGGGGTGAGACAATTGAAAATTTCCCCAGTGAGAGATATAACTCTCCGCCAACAATGTTATTATCACAATTAAATAATATTAAACTGAGCAGAGGATAAGCAGTTTAGAACATTCTCATATTTTAAAGCCTGGCAGTTGTCTATGATAGAGCAATAATTCATCTATTCACTTTATAAGGAATATGGAGAACACATATATCATTTACCCATCATACTATCTCAAGCTTATCCTGTGATGCTCATTATCATGGTATGTCATCCATGAATCATTCTCATTTCTATCTGTTGGCCTCAGCAAATATGCTAACCAAATATTGAATTGTACCAGTCATGTCAGTATACATCATCATATCCTGTCCAAGCATTGGACTATGCCAATCATATGCATTATTCCATGCATTGAGATTTAACCAATCCTGTGTTATTATTCCAGGCATTGGGATTTAACCAATCCTGTGTTATTATTCCAGGCATTGGGATTTAACCAATCCTGTGTTATTATTCCAGGCATTAAGCCTCTGCCATGTATTGAACTTTAACCAATCCTGATTACAGGCTTCACGCCTCTTCCAGACAGTGGAATCTAACCACTCCTGATTACAGGCTTGACGCCTCTGCCAGGTATTGGACTTTAACCAATCCTGATTACAGGCTTCACGCCTCTACCAGGCAGTGGACTCTAACCACTCCTGATTATAGGCTTCACACCTCTGCCAGGTATTGGACTTTAACCAATCCTGATTACACACTTCATGCCTCTGCCAGGCAGTGGACTCTAACCACTCCTGATTACAGGCTTGACGCCTCTGCCAGGTATTGGACTTTAACCAATCATGATTACAGGCTTCACGCCTCTGCCAGGCAGTGGACTCTAACCACTCCTAATTACAGGCTTCATGCCTCTGCCAGGAAGTGGACTCTAACCACTCCTGATTACAAGCTTCACGCCTCTGCTAGGTATTGGACTTTAACCAATCCTGATTACAGGCTTCACGCCTCTGTCAGGCATTGGACTCTAACCACTCCTAATTACAGGCTTCACACCTCTGCCAGGTATTGGACTTTAACCAATCCTGATTATAGGCTTCATGCCTCTTCCAGGCAGTGGACTCTAACCACTCCTGATTACACGCTTCACGCCTCTGCCAGGTATTGAACTTTAACCAATCCTGATTACAGGCTTCACACCTCTGCCAGGCAGTGGACTCTAACCACTCTTGATTACAGGCATTAAGCCTTTGCCAGGTATTGGACTTTAACCAATCCTGATTACACCGCCAGACATTGGTCCGTAACCAATCCTGATTACACATTTGTTATGGGATATCAATCCCTTAAATTCATCATTGGTTATCACATCCTTTTACTAGGCATTATACCCTGATGCAAGCCATCATATCAATTCACATTTTTATATAATACAAGTATTCCTCATGTCTCATTTTAACATATTCAAAGCACCATAGCCTCTATTTTGGCTATGACTATAATGCATGTATGACCAATATTTCATTATTATCTTTGTAGCCATTTATTATTATTATTATTATTATTATTATGTTACAGGATTCCCATTTACCTGGTTTATTTTAAACATTACCAATTCTTACGTCAATCTTTAGATCAATATATTGTCACCTCTCATTAGGCAACAACTAAACACATGACTCACAAGGCCCATTAAACATCTTGTTACCTCTCACTAGGCAACAACTATTCACATGTCTCACAAGGCCATTAAACATCTTGTCACCTCTCACTAGGCAACAACTATTAGGGTTAGTGTTTCCCCTTATTGCCGGATAGGGTTTCAAGTTCATATTATTAATTCAAACCCTAATTCATTACTCCACACATCTAGGAGCATACATTGATATCATAAGTATTCATTTATACTTATTTATTCTCATCATTTATCATTAAATGAATCATCAACACAAGGTATGAGTTCGTCTCTCATCCTTACCAGGGTATGATTACATCATACTTTATTAACTTGGTTTAACCCTTTCTCAAGGTATGTTAGCCCACACTTATCAAAGTGTATTAAACTTATTACATCTCAATGTAACAATTTACATAACACACTTCATGTGTTACTCATCCAAGTGTATTTGATTTTAAGGTGCATCAAGGTACATCAAACTTGAAATGCTGGATGTGATATCTATCATGTCTTGATGTATCACTTCCCTCATCAATTTTAACTTTATTAAGTTCATCAACTTATCTTGTATTAGGGTATTTCCCATCCTAATACTTTATGCACTATCCCATCACAATCATTCTGTAGTGTATTGATCATAAGTCATACATTTAAATTGTCCAACCATCATCAATTGATATGGAGAGACATTATTGATATACAGTTCTCCATTATCAACCACTCTAGGTTTTTTACCTATCAAGGTATTCGCCACACCATTACTTGGTGTTTCACTCATCACTCCTAATAGTATCTTTCCCTCACCTTTACAAGGTGTCTTGGGTTAAAGGTGTGCATTTGTTCACCATATCGGGTTGTAGGTGTATAGGCACCACCATATCAGGCTAGAAGTATATGCATACCATTCATATCAGGCTAGAGTTGTTTATATGTGTTACCCATGTCATGCATGAGGTATAAATCCATCACCATGTTGGGCTAGACATCAACTAGGGTTGTGTATCGGGCTACCATATCGTGCAATAACACTTGCTATTCTTTACTCATATCGGGTTACCCAAGTTAGGGTTTCATGTCAACTTACAAGTATTCATTTAACCTTGTATCATGCATGGAGTCTATGCTTGACTACCTATCATGCAAGAGGTGTATACTACACCCCCATATCTTGCAACAATGTATTCATTCATATCCATATCGTTCAAGTGAAGTAGGTGCAACATCATATCGGGTTAAAGGTACTTTCTTGTGTGCTTGCACCCGATATCACTTTTATAAGGTGATATCATCATCTTCAAGCTCTAGACCTTCGTTCTAAATGTTATAGTTTATGTCAACAGGTCTAAGAAACTACTAGAACTCATAATTTCATCAACTATTTCAGGAAATTTTGAAATTAAAAGTAGATCATTAAATACAACAATTTAGGTGATGAATAATAACATGATTGAGTTCAAGTTATATAACCTGCCTTAAGAACGACTTCAAAGCTCCAAGATTCAAAGATCCACTTTCCTAAGGTTGGAGATGGACTTTACAACTCCTCTATATGCAAAGAATCACCATGGATAAGAAATTGGTGAAGAAGAAAAGAAAGGAAGATCAAAACCCTAAATTCATGCTTCAATCCAAGGTTGAAGATGATCTTATCCTTACCTTAGGGTTAAGTATGAGCTCCTTCTTTCTCCTTAACACCTTTTCATGATACACTAGTGTCCTTGCACGATATTCCACCCCTCTTGCACGATATGGCACTCACTTGCACGATATAACACTCACTTGGAGTCAAAACTTCACTCTATGGCCGATATCACCATATATGTCAAATATCACCTACTTGGGCGATATGCTCTTGCCATGGGCGATATCCCAAGGCATATGCATGATACCACAGAATCCCTTCATGATATGGGAGCTCTATGCACGATACCGCAGGGTATGAGGGTGGTAAGGGTCGTACAATTGCACCAAGGGGTGAAACTAGGGGTATATATACTTGTTGTTCATGAAGGAAGGCAAAAATGAGGTGTCAACATTTTGAGCTAGTACGTGCCACGTGTCATGCATGGGTGACACGTGTCTATGCATGCATAATCATTTATTTTTTCTTGAAAAACGATTGAGGATCATCTTGAGATAAAGATTCGGCCATTACATATCCTTTTGAATAAGATATGTTAATTAATTCATCACTTTATGCACAACCCGTCACAACTTTACTAAGGAAGTTGTAACCCGACACAACTCACCTCCTTGAGGTGCTTTGCACGATATGGACTTTGACAAGAGTTCAAAAAACGATATGAGGCTCCTCCTATGGCTCCTTGGCCGATAGACTTTCATATATAATCTTTTCAACTTGATACAACTCAAGTTAAGCTTTCAAATTCAACCCTTTTCTTGGTCATTTCTTCACCAAGATTACCATCATTCATAATGGAATAAACAATGGTGTGTCCTCCTTTATCTCTCCTCTACATTATGATAGGAGGGAGTAGGAACACTCTAGAGGTGGTAATTTGCATATCAACCCTACATTTTGGGTAAATTGCACTTTGTACCAAAATTGGTGCACAATGCACCAACATTGTTCAAACAAGTTCAAACTTGGAATTTAGGCTTTCCACAAGCCACCAACTTGCCTAATTCTCTCTCTTATGATTATAAAACATATAAGGAATGTTCAACATTTGACATTTTGCATTATAGCCCCTCAATTTGGGTAAATTGCAATTTGGTCCAAAATTAAGGAGAATTGCTCAAACAACATTCAATCGGGACCAAACTTGAAACATAAATGTGTCACATGATAAAAAAACACCTTAGAGGATTATATTAAAGTTCTAAGCAACTTTATTAGCCAAAACAAATAGGGTTACCTCATAACCCATGTCAGGGTCGTTACATATGTGATCCAGCTCATTTTGGTAGTAGTTGGCCTTTAGCAGGTGTGAGATGATTATCTCTGGTTACGGTACTACAATATCCTCATATGACATTTTCAAGAGCTCGTATAGATTGATGTCTTCCTTCCCAGATGGCTGCTTTAGACAACCACTACAAGAGACGGTTGGTGCTAAAATTAACCTATCACATCCCAATCTGAGCCTTGTACTATGATGGTCCCTCAATGGAGTTTTTGTTTGGTACTATGATGTGAGATATCTATCTTGTAGATCATGTATGTATTGCCTTTAATGTTATTGAACTTTGAATAATAAAAAAAGAATCTCATCAGTCATGATATATGATATCAACCAAACACATAGGTACTTTCTAGAGAATAGTGTACCATACAGAACCACATTGAGAGTGATACATGGAACCATAGACTGGTAGCCAAAATCATCTTTTAGAGTGATACTGGTTCTAAAACCTAAAGTCACTATACTCTTCAAAATGTATTCTGACACCATCCAAGGTGACCTTGAATAAGGGCTACCATAAACATGGTGCTAGGGTATGTTGTGACACATGGGGATTGATTGTGAGTGATGTCGATGTGATTTGTCCCTCCTATTGGATATTGATATACTGGGCACTTGATAAGTGAGATGGAGAATGCATGACCATGCTCACATGAGTCAATATGAGATATTGAGCTAACATGTATCTCAATATTCTACTCTAGTTCAAGAAACATAGATTGAACATTGAGAGGATGATGATTACATGCCTTGAGTTCAATGTGGATATAAGAGACAAAGGAACTATACAATCATAGTAATACTGATCACAGATTGTAGGTTGAATATGTTCACCAACTTTGAAATTACCTAGGTAGCAATGATGTGTTGCTAGATAATACTTATTGCTTGTGATGTCATAAATTAGTTATGGACATTCACTCCAAATGTAACTTGGTACCTATAGGGTCACATACATAGGATGCATATAGAAAAGGAGTTTACTCATGAATATGATTTAACTTGACTACGAAAGTGTTTAAGTATTCAATTTAAACAACAATGATTGAAAATTAACTGACAGGACCATGAATAGACTATCTTAAGTGTTGAACCAATCGACTCAAGTGTCAGGTCAGTTTTAATGACATTGGTTGAACTGGAAAATGAATCGACCGGTTCATAAGTGCATCGACCAGTTCAAATTCTAAAACAACTAGTTCATGTTATGAATTGCCTGGTTCAATGATCAATTTGATTGGATCAAGGATTGATGTTGATGACATGTTATGCATCAATCATCACAATAAACTCAATGTGTTAGTGAGCAGGAAATACTGTGAATTGATTGATTCAACTTTGAACTGATTGTTTCACATGTGAATCGATCAGTTCAATTGTGAATCGAGCCTTACATAGTTCACAACATCTATAAGATTCATGAGATCCCATCTATTTGACTCCCAATTGTTCTAAGAGCCTGACCCTGGCCCTCCTATAAATACATGGGTAGTCAAGGCTTTCAGAAGACACAATAATAAACTTTGACAATTGTTGTCCTCTAACACTTGTGGAAATGTGAGAACATGAGCAAGTCTTAACCATAAAACGGTGAGACATCAAGGGAGAGACAACAAGGGAGAGCAAGTCAATGCTAGCACATTGACATTCGAAGGGACAACTCCTACCCATTGGCTCTGGTAGTGCAACATGGAGTTCTTGGTGGTCTGTGTGGACTACGTAGAGGCATGGAAGCCATTTTCACCATGCTGAGTGGACAACAACGACCACCATCCATGTGTTGTACTAGGAGGTTGCCATTGCTGATTTTCCATGTACGGCTTGTGACAATACACATCACTGAGCAAGAGTAGTCACTGGACTTGCTCTAGGGCCAAGTATAACTCTTATTACTCCCTTTCCTAGATGCATTGTTGTTACATGATATGTTGGTAAAGGAATAGGGACAATAATTTTATTTCTATTTCCTTCTCTGACTTCCCTATTCCCCAACTATGGTATCATAGTGTAACACCCCACCTTTTTAATATATAACATAATTGAGTGGAAGCTTTCATCGTGAAGGGGGATGTCACATTAATATGATCATAGAAAATAGATACATAAATCACCATTGAGATTCATACATTTTTCTTTGAAGGAAATGACAAATAAATTCATTATAAGGTTTAAGATTCCATTCATTTCTAAAACATGGAAAATTAAGCATGAAAGCAAACATTTCTATGTGATTGGATCGCCTAGTATGGATGGCACCCCACCAATTAGCTCTTGAAGATTTTCTAGTCCTTTCTTGCTCCTCTTGAGTCCTTAGTTTCTTCAATTCCTGGGGACATTGCGTCTCTAGCCATTCGAAGGGGAAAAACAACACATCTGTAAATGGTACTGGCACTTTATAAGACAACACGATTAGGTATACTTGACATGTAAGAAAAAGTTGACATGAATTAACTATGAGCATGCTTGATTCGTTAATAACATGTAGAATTGAAAAGTAATTGTATGTGTCCCTCTATGATGCCTCCTTAGGAGCATATGATTTCTAGGAAAGACATTGACGACCCCTTGAGGTCCATGATTCAAGAGCATATAAAGACTATTTCAATTCTAATTAACTTTATCATTAACATGATATTAACATTATCATTAAGATCATCCTTGAACTTATCATGATGACATTTCTCCCTATTAACATGCTCTCTTACCATGATGAAATTTCTCCCTCTTGAACATTAACATGAATTTCATGAGTCATTAATCATAAACTTTAATCATAGTGAACATTTTAAGCATATGACATAACATATATCAATCATCAAGCAATTTGATATAGTGAGCATGATTTAAAACATTAATCTTAAAATTAAAATGTTTACTTATACTTAGAATTCAATCAACCATAGATACTTGTGCTTAGTAGCATGACCCGTTTACCTTGGAGAAATGTAGATCCTAATATGGTCTTCTCTAATTTGGATCAAGCCATAAGTCAAACCTTCCCTTGAATTGATTAGTCTCTATACACCTATACATAAATATTGAACATCATAAATCAATACTTTGTATTGATCCTTTGTTGAAGTAGGGTATATTAGGGCTAGACTTACTTATCAATATCATTAAACTAGGAAAATTTGGTTGAATTAGGTCACACTAATCATATGCGGTACATAATTAGTGTTTCATGAATTAGATTAGGATTTCTAATAACACATCAGAATATGAACAAATATCATAGCTTGAAAACCCTAAAACCAGATTCTACTAAAAAAATCCTTTCCATTGACTATTTATTCGTATTTTTCTAAGCATCCTATGATTTATGGTGAATATTTGAAAACAGACTAATTAGGGAGTAGAGAACAAAATATAGTGACATCGATTTAAAGCAACATTACTTCGATGTAAATAAAATGTGGAAGCACTGAAGTACCTTAGGCGTGTGTTACATATAATCAAATAGGTGGGAGCAAACTTGTCATTTAACCGATCATACATGTTTCACGACTGATAAATCATGGTATCTGTGAAATCTCAAAGATGCCCATACATGATTGATTATTCAATTAATTGACCAGGGGCAATTGAGCCATATGGCCACCTGGTTTCTTCCCCTTCACTACGTGTGAGGGAGCAATGCTCCAGGGAATTGAGGTGTAAGCAAGAGATGACCTCTACTGGTGATCGACTAGGGATGAATCCCATTGTGTTCGTCAAACTTTAGAGGTCAAAATGAACTTAAGATGCCAGTAATATAGTGCCAAAATCACCCAAAGCAATGGAGAGAACTGGAGAACAGAGGAACATGGCTTAGAAGACAAAACCACAACACTAAGCAAGCAGACATTTACTAAGACTGAAGAAATGATCTCGGATGTCAAGTGACTTTGTTCAATGCCTCACGAGGGTTGGGTTGCCACTGCATCATCGTGGTGATGAGTGTCGGCATGGTCCAGGCAGCAAAGTACAAGTTCTATAGGTTGGGGTACTCACGGGACAAAACAATTATATAGGGAGAAACTTGGAGGTCTTTAGATGCTTACCCATGTGTGAATTTAACTAAATATGATGGGGGAGCCTGGGTTTGCAAGAAGTTTGTGGGAGAACAGTCTGCGTAGGTTAGTGGTTTCAAGGGAACCAGTGAAGAAATTGAGGGAGGAGGAGTTGAAGGTGAGGGGCGGTAGATATTTTGGGATAGATATATAGACATGGGGGTCATGTGTTGTTTGCAACATGGTGGCAGAGAGGAGAGGAAAGCCCTAATAGGCACTTCTTCTATAGGGAACAAAACCCCTAGAAAGTAGGAATGGTTGGGTTCAGGGAGAGACAAGAAGAGGATGGTGGGGAGATGTTTTAGAGAGAAGTTACAATTTTTGAGAATCAGATTGGGAAAGCAATCACTGTAACTCAGTTTTGACCTACAAAAAATGAGTCAAAGGATAAGAAGAGGCATGTATAGTTTGACGGAAAATCTTCTGCAGGCTTCAAGAAGCCCAGGTACTCAACACCTTAGTCTCAACAAAGGTCGGTGGCTCACTCACAGTGGACAAAGAGTAGAGGCAGAGGCCATAGTTTTCCATTGACATGATCTCACACTATAAAGTCAGTGTCTATGACAGGTCCGTCTAGGCCATGGTAAGAGGGAAAAACATGTTTCAAGTGTGGGCAGGTGGGGCATACTAAGTGGTACTTCTCTATGAACGATGAAGAGGTGACTTAGTAGTCAAGGCAGAGTCAACAAGGGTCGTAGCTGCGAGCGAAGGTAGTTGATGACTCCAGAATCATCAGATCATGAGTACATTGAAAAATGGGTAATTGACCACGCCTAAAAAGGAAAAACAAAAAAGAAGCATGTGATAGCGCAGATAGAATCAGAATTTAGGGAAAATTGATGCATTTAATGCATATTTGATTAAATTCTACACATAACTATATGGAAACTTGTATAATCAATTTCAAGGGTTAAACATGATCAAAGTGCTGCTATATTTGGACCACATGTCCAAGAAGGTGCTATATTCTTCCCATAAAATTAGATTTTTGCTTTCACACATTTTGTCTATTATTTCTATAAATGTTATTCCATTTTATTTTAATGCATTAATAGATGAAATAATTGGGTAATTCTTTTCCTTTGTGTCCCTTAGAGTCAAATTTTGAGACCAATGTTATTATTACTCACTCCATGCTTATGTCATCTATATTATATGCCTTTTTTCCTTAGAGTAGAGAGAAAAGGAATTTTCTTCTTGTTAAAACTATAAAAAAGAGGATTACTTCTGGCTTAAGTTATACAAAGTATAATTTTCAAATTTGAAATCTTTTATTTCTCTCTTACACTTCCCTTAAGCATTTTAATTTTAGGAAAGAGGAAAGAGTGAGGGGAACCAACATCTATTTCATTGTGTCCATAATTCACATATAATGGAGAAAAAGATGGATTGAGCCTATTTTTTCTACTTCATTATATTTTAAGAAAATTCCATTTTATGGTCTTTTTTAGTTACACCCTGACCGGCCTAAATCGCACGTCCAAAAGGAGTGGATTTAGAGTAGTCAGACTTTTAATTAGATAGCCCGACTCTCAGGCCCCCACAATGATAATTGGGGTTTGATGTAGCGATCATGGTCGAACACAAGGACAAGGTTGGCAGTGTTAAGTGCACATAATTTAACACTCGTATACTCTAGCCAAAGGATGGGTATATAAAAGGTGTTCCCTAAGGAACGATGGTACGCAAACTAAAGCAGGTCAAGAAAAACAAGAATAAGAAGAACAAAAGAAAACAAAAGAAACAGGATGAAACAAGTATATGGGAGGAAACTCGGGTTGGGGTTCACCTACTAAAGCATCTCACCAACATGCAACATCATCTCTCTCTCACAAACTCTTACCAAGATTACAAGCAACCATCAAAAGTGTCTATTCCGCTCTCTCTCGAGATGAGGGTAGATCTAAGTCTAAGGGTAGCCTCTCTCTCGAGATGAGGGTATATCTAAGTCCAAGGGTAGCCTCTCTCTCGAGACGACCACACATAAACTTCATAACAGGATGTATGCTTATAAAGCCTTAGCATTCCAACACTCTCGTGCATTCATATTACTCCATAACACATGATAAAATTGATATTACTCTCTCGAGATATCAACTATAAAACATCACAATATGGTATCTAAGCATATAAGTGAAGCATTAAAATAGGTGCATGGACATAATCTTAATAAGAATATGTATATTCAACAGAAAGAGACAATATACATGTTGGGAGAGCCTTACTGGCTACTCCCAACCCAAGTTAAGGTGTTTAGCCGCTCATGCTTGCAGACAACATAACGACATTATAGAAACATGGACACATGAAGTCCTACGAAGAGAGGGGGGAAGTACAACGAGATGGAGTGATAGATCTAGAGAGAAGAGACGTGATATGACACAGTACTTCTTCACATCTGGATCTAGCACGTCGATGGCGTGGACGATCTTCTTATCTCAACGAAGGGGTTCTTCAGCCTTCTCTCTCCTTAGCTTCTGCCTTTGGAGGTCCAACACTAGTGGATGGGATGGTATGGAACAAATCTAGAATGCCACAACACTTCATGGTCCTCGGGATTCGATCTATGATCTGATGATTTGATAAGATAGGTGGGTGTGCTATTTATAGGCACATTCAACTGACTTAAGCGTAGACCGCAATCGCGGTCTTGGTTTGGTGAGGGATGAGACTGTGGTCGTGGTCTACTCTTTATTCCATCTTTCACCATGATTGATCTTAGTCACGGTTTGGTGACAATCGAGATCTAGGTTGACTTGTGCATTGCATTTGGAGAGGTCGAGGTCACAGTCTCCTCGTTCGGTCACGGTTTGCAAAGACTCAATAGTGATCGTAGTTTCCAAACTGGTCACGGTCCTCATTGATCACGGTCTTTGCTTACACTGCGACCCCTGGTCTGACTTGGGACCCATGTTCTGATTGCGACCAATGTAGTGGTCATGATTGAGCAGTGATCGTGACTTTGTTATGGCTGTGGTCCATCTTTAAATGCCTGATGACCTCAATCTCAAAGGATCTATGAGACCGCGATCGAGGTTGAGGGATAAATGGATTGCGGTCGAGGTAAAGACCGTGACCTGGGTTGTGAATGTACCTGAAACCATTTAAGTGAGGTTTTTAGTCAAAAGGTGGTAAAATTATGGGAAAAGCTAACAAAAGATATAGAAAAAGAGATATAAAATATATACAAAAAGTACATAAAATAGAGTGTTATCAACTCCGCCAAACTTAGAATCAAGCATGTCCTCTGGCTAAGTGTAGGTTTGCAAACTTAGAGAGAGAAAGAACAAACTTAGGTGACAAAATTGTAGAATATAACACAACTGAAATATCTCATTCTTGAATCAAGACTTTTGTGGTATGTTTTCTAACCTTTAGGTCTCATTCCTCCCCCTCAACTAGAGTTGCATAACTTCATTTTCTTGCCATTGCCTTCAATTGTAAAAGGCTCCTTCTTCTCAACTTATCACCCTTTCCCTTAGATAATAACCATACTAATGCAAGATCTTTTTTGAGGGGTAGCTTTCACACCAATTCTTTGTTTTTCAATTGACCCTATGCTAATGTGTTCGGTTAGGCTTAAGACTTTAGATGTTTTCCTCTTCCTTCTAAACTCCTCACCCACAACTGATGTAAGAACAATGTTTCCCTTTTTGGGGTTTCTGACTTTAAGTCAGGTGGTTTTATGAGTTTTCATTCATGATTGGAGGTGTGTAGGCTTAGCTTCAAGATTCCATTTACAGGAACAACATATCTACATTCATGAGTGCAACACATACCGGCCGTGCAGAAACTTTTGGCATCTTTTTGGGCACAACTCTCATGATTTTTTTTCTTTCTTTTTGTCTTTTTACATCTCCTTTTAGGCTTGGGTGTGAGGGATTTTTACTTGGTCTTCTGGGCGGCCAAGCCTCTTTTTAGATATGCCTTGAAAAGGGAAGTTGTTTCCCTTTCTATGGAGATAAGGATTTTCTGGTCAGGAGTGCCAGGTGAGGGTGGTTGGTCAGGAGTATGGCTAGGTGAAGTTCTCTAGTCTATGAGGGTTTCATGAGTTGAGGTTGTCACATGTACAACGTCTTATTGCAAGAATGAGATAGAGTAGTATTGCTATGACTATTGTTTTACTGGTATATGCATATATATGTTGCTCATTTATTTCTCTCTAGGAGGGCAGAAGCACTACAATCAGAAAATTTAGCAGAAGAGGAGGCTAGCTTCTAAGTTCAAAAGGTAGTTTTTGCAAAATTTCATAAAAAATTGAAAATTTTTAGAGAGGTAAAATGATGGTAAATGTACCTATGTAGTCCGTTTATGGCCTCTCCCCCAAACTTATCCTGCACCACATCTTGGGAAGTCAAAATTTGAGTGAGGTGTATAAACAAGCTTTCTTTATTTGTTTTTGCTGCTTTTGTTGGTGGAGGCCCACTTGGACTCGAGAAGCATGCTTCTTTGTACTCCTCATAGCACGTAGTAGTATTCATATTGCATGCCTTCCACCTTGACATCAATAGTGCCTATGGCCACCATCCATGCTAGACAAAAGAAGCCACAGTCATTTGATAGGGCCTCCTGTGGCAAAACTGCGTCTTCTTGAAGTCCTTGCCTACCGTATGGACGTACCCTCTGCAATGACTTTTTATCATGTCGAAAATTTCCTCGGTGCATGTGTTTTCTTTTTCTTCTATGGGGGTCTTTGTTGTTGGCATATTATTCTTCTTGTTAAGTCTGAAGGCTATGCCTAAGCTTTTGTAGAGGATTGCAGTCCTTTTGATGATATTAACAACCAACAAGGTCCAATGATTGTTGTGAAGAATTGGAAGGAAAATGTGGTCTGGTGGGGGATGTCACTAGGTGTTGTTGCAACTACTCCTTTTAACCTGATCTTTTGTCTTTTAGGATGTCACCTACCAGTAAGAAGTATGCTGTGGGCATTCAGCATGTCGTCAACTAGTAACACCTGGTAAGCTGACATCGTACTTATAGAAAGATATCCTCCTATTTTCAGCATTTCTCAGAGGTCGTCTTTTAACACACAAATGCCATCTCTCTCGAAGATGACATCTCCCGATGAATCATCTTCTTTCAAAGAACTTATTGTGATAGTCAATTCTTCTAAGACAGACTAAGGCAACTCCATCTGTCAAAATCCTTGAAAGGTGTAATTTCTCCTACCGGTCCGTCTAGCCTTACATCAACCAGGTCTTCTTCTTCAACCTCTCCTTCCTCAGGCTGTTCCCTTGGAGACTGTTCTTTAGGAACTACAGCTATTAGAGGTTGCTTTGGTATGTCATCTGATGCTTGTTTTGTACCTTCTCCAAAGCTTTCATGCCAGCCTTCTTTCCAAGTCGTAGCCCTGGTTGGTTATGTCAGGTCCACCCACATGGTCCTTAGCTACTCCCTCCAGGTGACCTTTTTAGGTAGGGGGATATCCATGTGAAGCCTCCAGGGTATAACTTCTGAAGGCATCGCCGGGTCGCTAAAGAATCGACGATTGTAGATGACCTCCATAGTATACACACCCCGCAGTCCATGCAGGTCTTCATTGTCTAGATCTTCTAGGGGGTTTCCCTTATTGATGGACTCCATAATTCATAGCACTATGAAGGCGCAATCCCCTGATCCAGTCTCTTCTTGGGGGACTTTCTTATTGATGGATAAGAGCCTCTAGGACCCCTAAAATTTGTTATCTACATCCTTGATTGCTCGTTGTAGACGTAGCAGTATCTTTAGGGTGTCTCTGGTGTCCTTCCTTTTGTAGACTAGCGAAGTGCTATCCATTTTAGCTATACAACAATTGAGCACCATCATTTTCCGCTCATACAGATCGATGACTATCACTGCCCAATGCTTTACATTCCTTATGGGTAGCACCACATATCTTGTTTCCTTCTATCAGACTGCTGCCTTCAGTTCAGCTACATCTGCTGCCTTGTAGTCTTCATCATAGAGGAGGCTAGCTAGATGTGTTGTCTCATTGAAGACTAGATGGGGCTTGTCTGGATGTAGAAATTCTTCCAAAAGGGTGGCACAAAGTACCTGGAATAGACTTTTATATACTCATGCCTTATTCATGAATATCCCCTGGAAGTGGTCTCTAGATAGACGTCTACCCTTATTGTTATATAGTATGTCTGATCTGGGTAGATCATCACTGAGGATGTTTTCCAAGATGTGGACGTCTCTACATGTGATATGTGATACTACAATCATGTCCATTTCTTTCATCTTGCATGGAAGAGGGGGAGCTGCTCCATGCGTTTCTGTTCTAGCTGGCGCACTTCGCTCCCTGATGGGCTCATTTGTAAAGAAGGTTGCCAGCCTGCCATCCTCATCATCAGATGTTACTTCTTGTGCAGAAGGTGTCGAAGTTTCATCTATGGTAAGAATGGCCTTGGCCACTTGTTCAGCTTTTTTGTCTGACGATTGTGTAGCGGTCACCTATTCTGCTACTTCTGAGGAGGCTTTAGCAGCTACATTTTCCTTGACGTTGCTTTCCTCAGAAGTTTGACCTAGCTTGGCGACTGTCATCATTGCCAGAGTTGCCTCCATCTTTCCATCATAGAGATAGTTGCTATGATCATGATGTGGTTGGAATTGGAGGAACTCACTGCTCTCTTCGAGGTCAGTTCCCAACTCAACTAACATTCTATCGAGCTCCGCCGCTCCTATCGCGCTGAGTTCGGTAGCGACTTCTTCTCAGTGGGCAGCAACAATTTATTCTTATAACGTCATTGCATGTGTAGGCAAAGTGAATTGTTGCTCTACTAGTTTCCCACTGCCTTCAACAGCTTCGTCCTGACCTTCTTCGGGATTACTATTGAGGTCAAGCTCCCTCGACCATGCTGTGTTTTTCTTTGTATGTTTATCATTGGGGGAGCTCGATTGCTGGGGAGGCTCATTCTTATTTGACTCAACTTCTAGTTCCATCCTTGTGTTGGCACTTTCTTCTTTTAGCGCACCTACTCCAGTGCTAGTTCCTCCCATGTTGTCATCGTCATTGTCGTCATGGCTGGAGGGGCTTGATGAGGAGTGCGCTGGGCTTGCTGAGTGCTTCGCCTTCTTTTTCTTCTACCATTTCTTGAGTTCTTCGTGTTCCTTCTCGAGCTTCTGGCGGTCCTCTTATGGGCGCTGGCGTTCTTCCTTGAGGTTGTCCATTGTTGCATCATAGTTGTAACACATATGCTCATTGTCGGTTTGAATGGCATGCCTCTCTATCTACATGCCTTCCATCTTGTTCTTCATGTTTTACAGCATTCTCATCATCATCCATTGGTTGCTTATAACTTCTTGGATAAATTCAGGGCGTGCTCTAGTCCTTTCCTCGAGAACATGTACCTGCATTATTAGTATAGACAAAGAAGAAGAGATGGTTGTATTTATTGTGCTGGTTTGATACATGTGTTCCCACATGGCATTAAACCTTGTACCTAATACACCTCCAAAGGAAGGTGCATGTTGGTGTTGCTGGTGCAGTTGATGCTCCATGTGCGCCGTTGAAAAGCTTGGCACAGTTGGTTGTGGAGGTGGACCTTATTATTTTTCCTTTTTCCTGCCTTGGGGGTCCACCTCCACTCCACGGATTTTTGTATCCAGTATGGCATGAGAGCCTTGTCCTTCTGGCTCGGCCTCCAGTTCTTTGTTAAACTGTAGGTCGGCTGCTGCGCCTTCCTCTTTCTCTACCTCTGGCTCCACAGTAGCCGCTTCCTTGTGTGGATCTAAAGGCATGGGTTTTGCATTCTCCACTGGTTCTTCTAGAGGTGGAACTGAGGGGGTGGATTGTTCTGCAGCTGTTGGCCTTTCGGTTGGTGGTGCAGTTGTATTTATTGTCTTTATTTTCTACACTGCCAATTTCTTCTGTGGCTCTGTGTTCTTTTTCTCATTTGATTCATCTTGGGCACTGCTTTCCCTGACTATTTTTACCACTTCAGTGTCGATTTGCAGTACCCCAGAGCACATCTTTTCGATGTCGTCATGGGTTGGCTGTAGCTTGTGGGCGTCATAGAACGCCATTTGTGAAAAGGGAAGGAGTCTTTTTGTCCTGCTTTGCTTGAAGTAAAACTTCTCCCCCTTCCGTGCTAGGATCCCCATGTTGATAAGGGACTTGACATCTATTCTTTTTTGTCCCTCCATTTCCTTATACTTTAGAACCTTTTCTGCATCCATTAAGTATTCGACAATCTTCATTATCTGGCCACCCATGCAGTATGCAGAGTTCCTCTTTGCTTCCCCGCCTAATTCTGTTGATAAATGCTCGATTGATATCTTTCCGATATTAAATGGATTTCTTTTTATCATCGAATAGATTAGGAACAGATCTCCCTTGCTAAATGTTTCCATTTCTGACCTTGTGTATATTGTGTAGGCTGTAATTTTCTGCATTGTGCAAATGAAGCACAAGGTGATCAGTGAGGCCTTGGAGTTCCTTGAGTTGTGTTCTTCTTCTCCAGTCAGCTCTTCCCACATTTGATTGCTTTCATAGGTGATTGATTCATTTTTGCTTGGGGCGGTTGAGAAGGCTTTTGCTTCTTCCTCCGTCTCTGTAAATATCTTGTTCAGCATCACCTATGTGATCCTATAAGACTCGCCTCCTAGCCTTACTTGTTGTTGATAGTCTCCGCCTCCTGCCTTTCTTGTTTCACTACTGGTGGTGACCTTCTTTAGTGAAGATAGGAACTCCGCAGTCAGCCTCTTGTAGGACTTCACCTCTCGTGTGCATAAGGTGCGTAAGTTTGCACCTTCTAGGAATTTGACTACCTTGTCATAGATTCCCATTTTCTTGAAATCTTTTGCATCCATGTAACGGTTTGGGAAAAATTCCTTATTCTGGTACATCCAGTCATAGGTGGACTAGTGTACCATGTTCCTTGGCACGAATGGGGGTTCTCCGGATTCTATAGATGTCTTCCATGTGACTTCTTTGGCCTTGCTTGCCTCCTATTCTCTCAACTTCTCAGCAGCAAATAGTTTTGCCTTTTTGCTACTCTTGACTGCCTTTGTGCAACCTTTTTATTCCTCCCCTGTACTATGCTCTTTGACTCTCCTGGTTGATACTCGAAGGTCTCTGTTTGCTCAGTTTGTTCTATTTGTTGCTCAGAGTCCTCTGGTGTCAGGTGACCCAGTATTCTTTGATATTGTTCTAGCCTTAGTTGCAACTCAACCCGTTTGGTCACTGGTAGAGAAGTATTCTTCTTAGCGCTTCTATTAGGCCCTCCACTATCATTTCCACCACCTTCAGGGATGTTGCCTTCTGGAAGATGGGGTCACTGTTTGCTGAAGAAGACATTCTGTAAGGTTTCAATAATGTATTAGTTTATAATTGATTTACCAAATACTAGTCTTCTTGCAATTATCTGGGAAGGTATTCAACAAAGTTTTAATTATTAAGTTCAAGAATGTATATAGGGACCGCGACCCATGGTCTTGTTAGTAATTCAAGGGACACCATGGTCGCGGTCTCTGAAGGGGGTCACGGTCGCGGTGAAATGAGCAGGAGATTGCGGTCGCAGATATAATTGCAGTCGTGATCTTCTTCCAAGTTTCGTGCATGTCGTGGTTGAAGGGACATCGACCTCAAGTAGCACTCTTCGACACTGTGAGCCACATTATAAACTTGAAGCTTGTGGCGAACACCATGAACGGGTTAGGGTTGATGAGTATACCACGATCGCGGTTGCAGTGGACATGGACCACGACTTGCGGTCTTTCCTAATATAATGGTTCTTCTCCCCTTCTTTGGTTGTTGATCTGCTCTTCGTCTCATCAGCAGGGGGTTGCCCCATTATTGGTGTTTTTAGGGCTTTTAGTTATTGTTTGCAAACACTACCATTAGGGTGGTTTGGTTATCTGAAAGGTCGCGAGCAACCAACGGCGACGTGACTGATAGCTGTCGACAGACGAATTAGAAAAAACGGTTCAGGCATGGGATGAAATCGTCGGTGACACGGTGATGGGTAGAAATCAAAGAATTCGCGATAAGGAGGGGCAATTCATGTTACCTTGTTCGTCAGATGAGAAGGCAAAATCATAGAAGGTAGGTGTTGCGATCAGTTTTTTGTGGCGGCGAGTCATCGGTCATGACAAAGTAGTTCTTTAGAGAATCAGGGTTTATCTTAGACTCGTGATAGCCAGAAGTGAAAAGATTCTGAGAGATGGGGGTTTAAAAACATATATAGTAGTGTGACCGTGACTCGTTTATCATAAGGAATGACCTAGGTCGTGGTGTACTCGAGGCACAACCGTGGTCGCAGTCTCTTCTATTCCAAAGTTGACCTCGGGTCGCGGTCGAGGCATCTAGGTTGGTCACCGTGGGTTGCAGTCTTGTGTGATGCAAGGTTATACCACGACCGCGGTCCTGACCATGACCAGAGAACTTGGTCAAAAAAAAGCTCATTTCTTTAGTCAAATAATCAATTACTTAAAAGGAAGATAAATATGTACAAAACTTAGGGAGTAGAAAACTTAATCAAACAAAGCTTAAGGGAGAGAAAACAAAGCTTAAGTAAATAGAAAAAAACTTGGGTTGCCTCCCAAGAATTACTTGCTTTAAAGTCTCTAGCTAGACTTCATAATTCTTCACTCCTTTGGTCCTGAAGCTGGATGTGGAAACTCTTATTTCATTTTCTTAGGTGGTTGATCTGGTTCCTCCAAATTAACTTTAGATCTTCATACAAAAGCCTCATCTTCATAAAATATGTTTACCCTATGGTTGTTGACCTTGAAAATTCCAGTTTTCTCCCCTTGAATCTCCATCATTCATGATGGGTAAATCTTCACCACAGAGAAGGGGCCTGACCATCTTGTTCTAAGCTTTCCAGGGAAGTGCCTAATGCTTGAATTGAAGAGAAGCACTTTATCACCTTCACAAACATCCTTGTTTTTTAAGTGGGCATCATGCCACACCTTAGTTTTTTGTTTATAAATTCTTGCGTTCTCATAAGAATGCAATCTCAGCTACTCAAGATCCTGTAACTACAAGAATCTTTTCCGTCCTGCCTTCTCAAATACATATTCAGAATCTTGATTGCCTAAAGGGATTTATGTTCGAGCTCCAAAGGTAGATGGAAGGATTTGCCATAGATTAATCTATATGGCGTTGTGCCTATTGGTGTCTTATAAGATGACATGTAGGCCCAGAGAGCATCATCAAGCTTCATGGACCAATCCTTCTGAGTGTGGCTCATCATTTTCTCCAGAATTTGTTTAATCTACTGGTTGGATACCTCTACTTGTCTCGAGGTTTGAGGGTGATAGGGTGTAGCAACTTTGTACTTCTCCCTGTACTTCTTTAATAGCACCTCAAATTTCTTTTCTCCAAAATGTGATCCCCGATCACTTATGATAGTGCAAGGCACTCTAAAGCATGGAAAAATAGTTTTCTCGAATAGCTTGATCACAGATTTATAATCCTAAGTTTGGGTTGCTATTGCCTCTACCCATTTCAACATGTAGTCAACAACTACTAGAATGTACTGGTATCCTTTTGATGACGAGAAAGGACCCGTGTAGTCTATTCCCCAAACATCAAAGATTTCCACTTCTACCCAGTCAGCCATAGGCATCTCACTTCTCTTATTGATATTTCTAGTAAGTTGGCATTCCTTGCAAGCCTTGACAAAAGATGTCGCATCTTTGAACATGGTGGGCCAGTAAAACCCATATTGAAGCACTTTTACAGCCGTCCTTTCTCTACTGTGATGTCCTCCATACAGCGAAGAATGGCATTCTTTTAGGATTGATGAGACTTCTTCCTCTGGTATACACCTTCGATACAATATGTCAGAATACCTCTTAAACAACAGTGGGTCGTCCCAGTAATAGTTATTAATATCAGAGAAGAGATTCTTATTTTGGTTGTACGTTATGTCAGGCAGCAGCTAGCCACAAGCCAGATAGATAGTTACAGACATCTGCAAAACCACGGTAAACTCTGCTCATCAGACGGAGATATCAACAAGGCTTCATCAGCATAATTTTTGTTCACTGGTAACTGGTTCTCTTCATTGACAATTATTCTAGACAAGTAGTATGCGACCACAATTTCTATTCCTTTCTTATCAATGATTTCATGATCAAATTCTTGTAGCAGTAGGGACCACCTTAGCAATCTTGGCTTGGTGTCTTTCTTTTGCATGAGATAGCATATAGCTCTGTGGTCAATATAAACCTTAACCTTGACTCCTATAAGGTATGATCAGAATTTATCAAATGCGAAAACAATCGCTAACATATCCTTATCAGTTGTGGTGTAGTTCACTTGAGCTTCGTCCAACATACAGCTGGTGTAACATATGCCATGGTGCTTTCGGTCCTTCTTCTGCCCTAGGACTGCACCTATGGCATAGTCACTTGCATAGCACATTATTTCAAAATGTAGCTCCCAATCTGGAGCTTGCAAGATCAGTGCAGAGGTTAAAGCCTCCTTCAAGGTCTCAAAAGCTTTTGAACATTTGTCATTGAACTCAAACACCGCATCCTTGATCAACAAATTTGAAAGGGGCTTCGATATTTTCGAGAAGTCATTAATGTACCTCCTGTAATACCCAGCATGACCCAGGAAACTTCTTACCCCAGTCACAGATTTTGGTGGTGCGAGTTTGGAGATGGCTTTGATCTTGCTCAGATCCACCTCGATGCCTTTCTTGGAGAGTTTGTGTCCTAAGACAATGCCACTATGAACCATAAAGTGGCATTTTTCCCAGTTCAGGACCATATATTTTTCCTCGCATCTTTGCAAAACTTGATATAAATTTCTTAGGAAAGCATCAAAATCTATTCCATATACAGAGAAGTCATCCATAAATACTTCAACTATGACTTCTAAGAAGTCAGAGAACATGGAAATCATGCAATGCTGGAAAGTTACAGGAGCATTGCATAGGCCAAAAGGAATTTTTTTGAAGGTGCATGTGCCATAGATGCACGTAAACATCGTCTTCTCCTAATCGTCTGGGTGGATCAGGACTTGATAGAATCCAGAATATCCATCTAAGAAGCAGAAGTAATCATGGTGGGCAAGTCTTTATGGGACTTGATCAATAAATGGCAAGGGAAAATGGTCGTTCTTAGTGGTCGAATTTAGCTTTCTATAATCAATGCACATTCTTGAGCCTGTGACAGTTCTAGTGGCGACTTCATCACCATTAATTTCTTTCACCACAATCATCCCACCTTTCTTAGGTACTACATGAATGGGGCTCACCCAGTTGCTATCTCTTATCGGGTATATGATCCCCACATCTCATAGATTCAATATTTCCTTCTTGATTACTTCCTTCAACATTTAATTCAATTTGCTGTGAGGTTGCACCAATGGTCTCATTGTTTCTTCTAAGTTTATCATGTGCATGCACAGGGCTGGATTCAATCCCTTGATGTCCTCAACTGAATATCCGATGGCTCTTTTATGCTCCCTCAACTCTTCCAGGAGTCTTTCCTGCTATTCTTCTGTGAGGTTAGATTTGATGATGACGGGATTCCTTCTTTGGTCATCTAGGAGCTTGTACTTCAGCCCTTATGGTAGGGGTTTTAATTCCGACTTTGGCTTTGGAGCTTCTGATTCTTTGTTTGACTGTTCCAAAGAATTGTACTTCACTGTCTCTATCACTTCTACATCATCACTGAGACTTTCTTCACCTTGGTTAAGATAATCTAGTATCTCAACCACTTCGGGGTCTTCTGTTAAGGGATTCGGGTTGTTTAGGGCTCTCATAAGTGGGTCCACAATGGCTTTTTCTTCATGAATCTCTTCACAATATTGGTTATAGCTGTCCAAGAAGTAAACTGACTCTAAAAGAGATGGTCCTTTCATGGCATCTTTCACTTTGAAGTCAATGTGATCATTTCCAACATGGAGTGTGATGACGCCTTCGACGACATCTACCAGGGCTCTCCTTGTTGCTAGAAAAGGTCATACAAATATTATCGGACACTTTGAGTCCTCCACAGTATCTATCACAATGATATCACATGGTATGAAGAACTATCCTACACGGATTGGGACATCTTCCACTATCCCAACAGGTCTCTTAAATGTGTGATCTGCCAATTCAATCCTCATACTTGTCTTGACCATGTTGGTCAAACCCAATCTTTGTGCTAGGCCTAGGGGCATCAGGATTATGCTAGATCCCAAGTCAACTAGACCCTTCCTTTCGACATTGTCTCCAACACAAAAGGGGATGTTAAAATCCCCTGGGTCTTTCTTCTTGGTTGGCAGTTCATCCTGAACAAAAATACTGGACATGTTTTCTAGGTATACTATTTTGACATGATTTCCTCTCCTTCTCTTCATGATGAGGTCCTTCAAAAACATAGAGTAAGTCGACTTCACCTTCAAAGCATCTAGAAATGGGACATCTATATGCAGTTTCTTTACTGCATTTATGAACTTTTCATATCTTTTCTTCAGGTGGGCCTTGACAAGCTTGTATGGAAAAGGAATTCTTGGTGCATATAGGCTCTTCTTCATAAAGATTTCATCAATGGTATATGGATCCCTAGCTCCTCCAATTTTCGCACAACCTTCTTTCGTAGGACTCTCCCTATTAGTAGACTTCTCGATAGAAACTTCCTTCTCCTGTTGTGGTTCCTTGACTTTTTCTTCCTCTTTGTTGTTTCCTATTCCAGAGTTGATCTGTGTCCTTCCAGATCTGAGGGTAGACATTTTTGCAGTCTCCGTATTTGAAAGAATCTTTCTAGAAGAATTCTTTACTAACTCTGCCAACTGTGTGAGTTATTGGTCTATTTGGCATTGATGCGTCTGCATATCTGCCATCTGGACTTGCATAGTTGTTAGGACTCCAGAGTTGGATAGGGAACTTTGTGCCAACTGATCGTTCACAATATCTTACCTCTTGGAGAAATCGAATAGTTGAGATACTAAGTCAGGTTTTTTATTATCTATTGCCTACCCTTGGCCTTGACTTGGCCCTTGACTTGGTCCTACTCCTTGGCGAGTTTGGTTTCTACCTTGTACTGAGTGGTTATTCTTATTTGTCTGATAATTGGTTGTGCGAGTATATGATGTTTGTCTGCTCCTCTTTTTGAATCTAGGCGGCGGCTTTTGTGAAATTCCCATCTGGTGTGAATTCTCAGCTGCATCCTTGTTTTCATAGCTGAAGCCAGGGTGATCTGGCCTCTTGAAGTTGGCATAGGAAACATTCTGCATAGTCTCCTCTTTGCTTTCACTGTCTTCACTTTCTTCAGGTCTGGTGGAGATACAGTTATCGACCCTGTGTCCTCCTTCACCGCATGTGACACATTTCATCACTTTCTCAGTCTGCTTCTTTCCCTTGCCTTCAGTTTCTTTCAGTTGTTTAACGTTAGTTGCTATTTTCTGAATTTAGGCTATTATAGTTTCCAAAGACTTGGATTCCATGGATGGTCCTTCAGATCCTACCTTCTTTGATGGGCCTCTATCATTCCTTTCATAATCTACTCCTTCTTGGAGTGCAACCGTGTTTTCTATAATCTTCATAGTCCTGCTTGGCTTTTTCCCCAAGAAGTCACATCCTGCGGAAACATTCAGTGAAGTCCTCTCTGTATGAGTCAGCCCATTATAGAAGGTGGTTACCAGGAACCCCTTTTGATAATTGTGGTAGGGTCAATCCCTCAGGTATTCTTGGTAATTCTCCCATGCCTCGTGCAGGTTTTCTCCTGGCTTTTGTGTAAAAGATGTAATCTTCTGCATGTTACAGATGGTCCTCTCAGTAGGATAAAACTTAGTGACAAAGGCATCTTCCAGGGGTCTCCACCCCTCTATTGACTGGTGGGGGAGATTTAGATACCAAGAAAGATCCTTGTCTTCCAAAGAGAAATTGAAACCCTTGTAGTAAATCACTTGTTTTGGGACACCCCTCATCTTAATGGTATCACAAATGTTCTTGAAAGCATCGAGATGGTGGTACAAATTCTCTCTTGAGTTCCCATGTAAAGGTTTGTTCTGGATCATAGATCTGATAGCTGTTTTAGCTTGAAGTTTGCTGCGTTGAAGTATGATACAACGATCGAACATCTCAACTCGTTGGCCCTTGTTGCTACCAAATCATGAAGGGTCTTCCCTTCTTCGTCGTACTCACTGTCACAATCCCAGACATCATGTTCCCTTTCATTATCATGATGGTTACAATGATTCCTTCTTCGATGCCGGTGGTATCATTATTCTTCTTTTCTGTCTTCTTCTCGACATTCGTCTTCACGACGATCCTCATCCCTGTAGTCTTCACCATCTCGACGATCGTCATTGTAATGTCTGTCTCTATCTTCATCTGAGCCTGGTGGAGGCAGTGGGTTGTGTTGATTCCTCGCATCCCGCTCGTTGGCAGAGAGAGTAACGTCCATGCGAGGCGGCATGGTGAAAATGTGCTAAGTTGAACGAGTTTGCTTCTTCCTGGGTGCCTGAATAGATCGTACACTCGAGTTAGCAAACTGGAAGTGTTAAAATGAACTATTCTACTCAAACTCAGGGTAGCAAACTTAAAGTAACAGTGTTGTCAAGGTTATTGCTAAGCTTGAGGCACAGGAGTATAGTTAGTGGACTCGAGTTCTTAACAGTGTCATTTTGCCTTGTCCCTGGCAATGTCACCAAAAAGTTGATCGGCCTAAATTGCACATCCAAAAGGAGTGGATTCAGAGTAGTCAGACTTTTAATTAGATAACTCGACTCTCAGGTCCCCACAATGATAAATAGGGTCTGATGTAGCGACTGGGGTAAAAAACAGGGACAAGTTTGGCAGTGTTAAGCGCATAGAATCTAACAGTCGTATACTCCAATCGAAGGGGGTTATATAAAAGGTGTTCCGTAAGGAAAGATGGTACACAAACTAAAGCAGGTCAAGAAAAACAAGAATAAGAAGAACAAAAGAAAACAAAAGAAACATGATGAAACAAGTATATGGGAGGAAACTTGGGTTGGGGTTCACCTACTAAAGCGTTTCACCAACATGCAACATCATCTCTCTCTCTTGCAAACTCTTACCAAGATTACAAGCAACCATCAAAAGTGTCTATTCCACTCTCTCATGAGATGAGGGTAGATCTAAGTCTAAGGGTAGCCTCTCTCTCGAGATGACCACATGTAAACTTCGCAACCAAATGTATGGGTATAAATCCTTAGCATTCCAACACTCTCGTGCATTCATACTACTCCATGACACATGATAAAAGTGATATTACTCTCTCGAGATATCAACTATCAAACATCACAAGATGGTAGCTAAGCATACATGTGAAGCATTAAAATAGGTGCATGAAGATAATCTTGATAAGAATATGTATATTCAACAGAAGGAGACAATATACATGTTGGGAGAGCCTTACTGGCAACTCCCAACCCAATTTAGGGTGTTTAGCCGCTCATGCTTGCAGACAGTAGAACGACATTACAGAAAGATGATCACATGAAGTCCCACAAAGAGAGGGAGGAGTATATAGAAATGGAGTGATAGATCTAGAGAGAAGACACGTGATATGGCACAATACTTCTTCAGATCTATATCTAGCATGTTGATGGTGTGGACAATCTTCTTCTCTCAAAGAAAGGGGTCTTCAACCTTCTCTCTCCTCAACTTCTGCCTTTAGAGATCTAAGACTGGTGGATGGGATGGTATGGAAGGAATCTGAAATGCTGCACCACTTCATGGTCCTAGGGATCTGATCTATGATCTGATGATTTGATAAGATAGGTGGTGTTCTATTTATAGGCACATTCCACTGACTTAAGCCTAGACCGCAGTCACGGTCTTGGTTGGATGAGGGGTGAGACCGCGGTCGCAGTCTGCTCTTTATTCCATTTTTCACCGCGGTTGAGCTTAGTTGTGGTCTGGTGACGATCATGATCGAGGTTGACTTGTGTGTTGCATTTGGAGAGGTCGAGGTCATAGTCTCCTCGTTCGGTCATGGTTTGCAAAGATGCAGTAGTGACCGCGATCTCCAAACTGACCGCGGTCCTCATTGATCACGGCTTGTGTTGATCACGGTCTCTGCTTACACCGTGACCCCTGGTCTGACTTGGAACCCATGTTCTGATCACGACCAATGTAGTGGTCGCGGTTGAGCAGTGATCATGGCTTTGTTATGGCCGCGGTCCATGTTTAATCGCCTGATGACCTCGATCTCAAAGGATCTCCGAGACCGTGATCACGATTGAGGGATAAGTGGATCGCGGTCAAGGTAAAAACCGCGACCTGGGTTGTGAATGTACCTGAAACCATGTAAGTGAGGTTTTTAGTCAAAAGGTGGTAAATTATGGGAAAAACTAATAAAAGATATATTAAAAGAGGTATAAAATATATACAAAAAGTACATAAAATAGAGTGTTATCAGACCCTCGACTATTATTATTTCTGAAAATCTCCATACATGGTTTAAATTATCTTTCAAAATTTGGGATGTGACAATTCTACCCACCATAAAATAAATTTCATCCTCGAAATTTCATATGGTACTACCCACCTTAGGGTTTCTCTTACTTCTTCATTCAATGGAAGCTTGCACACTCAAATTTGCATGAAAAGGAATATATTATGAAAATGTTCATGTGGAGATCAATTAACTATTACATCATTCCTCATCTTCTTTTTCTACTTCCATAGTGAAAATCTTAGCTTGTCTCGTTGGAGGTGGATTCTGGTTCCTATACTGACGCTGAGATGGATCTTTCTTCAGCTTTGGGAAATTTGACCTGAGGTGTCCGATCTCTCCACGATAGTAGAATGCTCCATTACCATACATGCATGGTCCTGCATGGTGCTTCTTGCATGTTGGGCATTGGGGCTTCTCAACTTCTGTTGCAGGCTCAGGTTTCTTTATCTTAGGGTTGTTTGGAGGTTGATATTGGTTGTTCTTCTGAGGAACTTCCTTCCTATAGGATCTCTCAGGGTGATCTTCAAGCTCTAGTGCTGCATCCAGGGCATCCTGGAGGGTCCTGTGGCCTCTTCCTGACAGGGAAAAGCTTAGGTCTGGATCGAGTCCTCGAATGAACTTCTTTGTCCTATGTCATTCATCATAATCATGGTCATACTTCTTTAGGACCTTGAACTTCATGGCATATTGGTCAAATTCATGTTACCCACTCGAGCTAGGTAGGCAAACTCTAGCTCCTTCTTCTCTTTCATGGCTTCGAACACGTAGTTCTCTTAGAAGGATTCAATGAATCCTTCCCATGTGATTGGAGGTGCATCAACATCCCATGAGTTGAGGATATTTTCCTACCATGTGCGGGTTGCTCCCTTCATCATGTGGGATGCAAAGAAAACCCTAGTTGAGGGCATTCCATTTCTCAGACACAATTCTCCATGCCTCTAATCCACTCCTCCGCCTTGGTGACTACATCAATTTCTCCTTTACTCAAGAAAGAGTCAAGCCTTATTTTTAGGAAGTCCACTAGAGTTAGTGTGTGATGTCTAGGTTGATGTTGTCCTTGTGATACGACATTGGTGAGTTCTTGGACAAGATCTTCTATGATTTCCTTAGGGTTTCTTCTTGGTCCACTTCCCTCACTAGAAGAGTTAGCACCACTGCCATTACCCTTTCCATTGTTTTCTCTCTTAGGGGCCATATGAAAAGGTCATATAAACCTAGGGTTAGAACATATGAATCATGTTGCTTCCTGTTGGCCATCCTTTATTGGTTCTGATATCATTAATGTAACACTCCACCTTTTTAATATACAACATATTCGAGTGAAAGCATGCATCATGAAGGGATATGTCACATTAGTATCATCATAGCAATTAAATACATAAATCACCTTTTCGATTCATACATTGTTCTTTCTAGGAAACACAACTAACTTCATTATAAGGTTTAAGGTTGCATTCATTTCTGAACATGGAAAACTAGCATGAAAGTAAACATTTATTCATGATTGGATCTCCTAGTATGGATGACACCCCACCAGTTATCTCATGAAGGTCTTCTAGTCCTTCCTTGCTCCTCTTGAGTCCTTAGTTGCTCCCATTCCTGGGGACATCACATCCCCAACACGCGAAGGGGAAAAACAACACATCAGTTAACGGTACTAGCACTTTATAAGACAATAAATAAAGTTACTTGATATCTAAGAGAAACTTGACATGAATTAAATATAAGAATTCTTGATTCGTTAGTAACATGAAGAATTGAAAATTAATTGTATGCATCCCTTTGTGACGACCCCTTAGGAACACATGATTGCTAGGAAAGCACTTGATGCTAGGAAAGCCCATGATGACCCCTTGATGTCCATGATTCAGGAGAATATAAAGACTATTTCAATTCCAATTAACTTGATCACTAAGATTATCATTAACATTATCCTTGAACTCTGCATGATGGAATTTATCCCTATTAACATGATCTCTAACATGATTGAATTTCACCCTCTTTAGCATTAACATGAATTTCATGAGTCATTAATCATAAACTATGATCATAGTGAACATTTTAACTGTAGGACATAACATATAAAAATCATCAAGCAATTTGATATAGTGAGCATGATTTAAAACATTAATTTTGAAATCAAAATGTCTACTTGTACATAGCATGCAATCAACCATAAATACTTATTCTCAGTAGCATGACCCGCTTACCTTGTAGAAATGTAGATCCTAAGATGGTCTTCTCTGATTTGGATCAAACCCTAAGTCAAACCTTACCTTGAATTGATTAGTCTCTATAAACCTGCACATAAATATTGAATGTCACAATCTCAAAAATGCCCATACATGATTGATTATTCGATTAATCAACCAGGGGAAATTGAGTCATCTGGACACCTAGTTTCCTCCCCTTCACCGCACGTGAGGGAGAAACACTCCAGAGACTCGAGGTGTGAGCAAGAGTCGATGTATGCTAGTTATAAGGATTGGGGATGAATCCCATTGCAATATTCAAACTCTAGCAGTCAAAACAAACCTAAGATGCGAGTAATACGGTGCCAAAATCACCCAAAGCCATGGAGATAACTGGAGAACAGAGGAAGAGGGATCAAAATCCTAAACCATGACACTAAGCAAGAAGGCATCAACTAAGACTGGAGAAATGATCTTGGAGGTTAGGCAACTTCATTCAATGCTTCATGAGGTTGGGCGGCCACTAGATAGCTGTGATGATGAGTGTCAGCATGGTCCAAGTGGAAAAGTACATGTCCTGGAGGTTGGGGAACTCACATAACTAAATAATGATATAGGGAGAAACTTGGAGGTCAGTAGATGCTTACCCATGCATGAATTTAACTGGAGGCGATGGGGGAGCCCAGGTTTGCAAGAAGTTTGTCAGAAAACAATTTGGGTAGGTTGGGGTTTCTAGGGCACCAATGAAGAAATTGAGGGAAGAGGAGTTGATGGTGAGGGGCGATAGATCTTTTGGGATAGATATATAGACATGGGGGGTCGTGTGTCGTCTGCAACACGGTGGCAAAGAGGAGAGGAAAGCCTTAATGGGCATTTCTTCTATAGGGCACGAAAACCCTAGAAAGTAGGGATGGTTGGGTTAATGGGAAAGAGAAGAAATGGATGGTGAGGAGATCTTGTAGAGAGAATTTATGATTGTTGAGAATCAGATTAGAAAAGCAATCACTATAACTCGGCTCTGACCTGCCAAAAATGTGAAGGTAGTTGACGACTCCAGAATCATCAGATTGTGAGTACATTAATAACGATCGTACGATTGAGCCAAAAAAGGAAAAATGAAAAAGAACTCCTGACAGTACAGATAGAACCATACTTTAGGGAAATTTGATGCATTTAATGCATATTTGATTAAATTCTACACATAACTATATGGAAACTTGTATAATCAATTGAAGGGTCAACCTTGGTCAATGTGTTACCATCTTTGGACCACATGTCCAAGAAGATGTCTAGATTCTTCCCATAAAATTATATTTCTATTTTTCACATGGTTTTTCTATTATTTATATAAATGTTATTCCATTTGATTTTAATGCATTGATAGATGACATAATTCGATAATTATTTTCCTTTGTGTCCCTTGGAGTCCAATTTCAGGAATAGTATTATTATTACTCACTCCATGCTTATGTCATCTATATTAATTGCCTTTTTCCTTGGAGGAGAGACAAAAGGGATTCTCTTCTTATTAAAAATTTAAAAGGAAAGAGGATTACTTCTATCTTAAGTTATAGAAAGTATATTTTATGAATTTGAAATCTTTTATTTCTCTCTTGCACTTCCCTTAAACGTTTTTATGGTTAGGAAAGAGGAAAGGGTGAGGGGAACCAACATCTATTTCATTGAGTGCATAATTCACATATAATGGAGAAAAAAGGTGTATTGAGCCTAATATTGTTTTCTAACTTCATTATTCGTAAAGGAAATTCCATTTCATGGTCTTTTTAAGTTAGACCCCTCAATTATAATTATTTATGAAAAGCTCCATTTATGGTTTAAATTATCTTTGAAAAATTGGGATGTGACACATAGCCATGTGAATTTAAGGTATATAAGGGATCTAAATCGATGTGGTAAGATTTATTTTATTGCATACATTGTAAATATTAAATTAATTAATGTGCATATCTGACTAAATACCACATACGATCGATATATATATATATATATATATATATATATATATATATATATATATATATATATATATAGAGAGAGAGAGAGAGAGAGAGAGAGAGAGAGAGAGATAGAGAGAGAGAGAAAGAGAGAGAGAGAGAGAGAGAGTCAGGCTAGTGTACACTCGAGTGTACCCGAGGCACCGTACACCTCAGTCATTTTTGAAGATGTAATAATTTTTTGAAAAATCTAAACCGTTGATCTTCTTAATTATCATAAGAACGTAGTATTTAATAAAATTTATCTCATTTGGACACTTATAGGTCGTGCATCTAAAGGAGGCAAAAATCATGTATTTCAAATTAGTTTGAGTTCAAATTTTGTATGTGACCTATTATTATTGTAACCATAAAGATCAATGGATTAGATTTTGGAAAAACATGGTCTAGATAGGCAAACACCATTGGGGTGGACGACATGATCTGTACACTCGAGTGTATTCTAGCCTGACTATATATATATATATATATATATATATATATATATATATATATATATATATATATATATATATATATATATATATATATGTGTGTGTGTGTGTGTGTGTGTGTGTGTGTGTGTGTGTGTCATGCTAAAAGCATTTTCATGGTGGATATATGTGTGGTTGTGGCCAAAACCCTGTGGATTGTGTGGATCATTGTTTTGTTTATTTCCTATAGTTACTCGGTTTGCATACTGAGCCTCTCCCCTCCTTTCTAAATATAAATTAATGTTCTTCTTCCTATATTCCCCGAGAATGTAACTCAAGGTTTTATCTTTTACAATTTATTATGAAATGGGATAGTTTTAATTTATGTTTTTCATGAGAATACGTTTTGCTTTTGATGAGTCGATCGATAGAGAATCCATCCCGATTGAAGGACCGAGGAGGCCAACAATAGGATGAGCCAACTAATCAACCTAAAGGCTAACCAATTGACGGAAGGATTTAGAAGACCGAATTAGCCAGCATAAGTTTCCAATGCAGGTTGCGACATGTGATGTGGACCTTAGGTGGTAGTGATTATTTGGGGCTCAAATTAATTGCATTAGTATGGCCATAATCATAGCTCTTATTTTTTGTGATTGCATATTTTTTGTCTGTGGATATAGCATATATATGTATCAACATACCCACATACATTCAAGATCTAACATCAAGAATTGTATCATTAGGGTCCAACATATATATATATATATATATATATATATATATATATATATATATTATATGGGACATCCAAATCAAGATAATAATAAGAGAGGGTACTTCCTAATTGGGAGGGAAAGATATAAGATCAAGATCCATATGACGTTTGGGCCACAAGGAAGACAATAAACCACACTAGAATACATTAGGATATTATTAGTGTATCAAGTGTCACAAGTACCATCATAGTACAAAAGGGATATACCTTAGGCATTTATGTCACAAAACATTACAAGATTAGTGATTTCATATATCTAAGGTAATGGGGTGCGCAATATAGATCAAACATGCCATTGATTGAAGGTGTATTCAAACATTCACATAATAGGGGTACGTTCAAACATTAGGTGTCATACTACCTCAACATGGCAAAAGAGGATAATGGTGGTTATGAGTACCATGTGGTAGCATACAACTACTAATTTCCAAGTTAGGATGAGACTAGAGTTCATATTAGATGCAAAATTAGCAACTTTGGGCAATGTACATCACTAAAGTACCAAACTAAGCACACATGCATAATTAGAGCCAAATATAGGACAAAAGAGGTTATTAGGACTCTCATTAGTTCAAGAGAACCTATAAAGTACTGGTTTAATGATAAAAGATGCAAATGTGCATAAAAGATACCAACTTTGTCATGATCATGCATTAAACATAGCCAAAGTAGTAAAGTGTTACATATTTGGCAAAATAGGGACAAAGGATGTGGTTTTAGGGTCTGAAACTATTCCCAAGTTTTAGGTCTCGTCGAACTTGTCGATCTGGTATATTGGTTCGTATGAATTGGCCAAGGGGTTTGGGAGATATTATTTTTGTAAATAGAAGCATCAAGACTATAGGAAATCAGAACATAGGCATTACCATTTGATTTTATGATGGAGGTCGGTCATGGATCTTCAATCCAGCAGCCCTGGGAGCATGTGCCTTGCACCAACCCAGCTGTGTCTTGGAGGCTGGCAGGTTGCGTCCCACCAACACTCCTAGGTGCCCCGCAAAGCTTGCTAGAGGTGGTAGATCGTCCCCGACCGCTACTCGTCTATTGGGCCACCCGTCCAGTGGTGGGACGTCTATTGAGGCCACCGGTTCACCTACTAGTGGGCCATGTTCAATTCTCAATTTGACTCCAATTGGGGAGGAGGGGAAAATATATGCCCATCGGACCGTAGCTCTGGAATCAAATGGACACGAGTTCGTCATCAACATAGGAGAGCAGCCCGCCAAAACTCATCGCGACGTTGTGAGGTCATAGTTTCCCTTTCCAGCGGCTGAGATGCAGAGAAAAGGGCTCTAGGAGGTAATGAAATGGTTCTCCAATTATATGCAAGGAGGTCTTGGTGGTGGTAGGTGGCAGGAGCGCCACCTTCGCCGACCTCCTGTACGGAGGTAGAGAAATGTTGTTAGGGCCGTTGGATCCTCGGGGTCCATCACTAGACTCAGATCCTATGAGCATGACTCATCAAGAAATCACAAGGCAAACTGAGTGGGGTGCCCACTCAACTGGGCCAAACACATCAGATTGGGCCCAAGAAGGGTTGAAAACCAAAAAAATCAATTAAATCGTGATCAACATAATGGCAACTTTGAAGTACCATAACTTGGGCTTCAAATCTCCGATTGAGTTGATTTTTGTGCCATTGGATTCATAATTGAATCTTCTATCTTACGAAATGTGTTATAGATAAATATGATCATCTAAATCAGGTTCAATTTCAGTTGTAAAAGGGTGATTTATTAAACGGTGACACTTAGATAAGAAGATCAAATTAAAGGCACACATTGTACAATTGAGCATCGATGTAACCAAAGTGTAGTGTCAAAACAATCAAACTTATGAAATTGATATACAAACTAGACAATGTGTCATCATAGAGAGAGAAAGATCATAATCAAAGAAAGAAAGAATAAGCATTGTTACATCCTTCCCTCCTTACAAGAAATGTTGTCATCGAAATTCGTCCAAGATCACAATCAAAGGTCATAGTTTCATAGTCATCATGCCTAGTTAACCACCCTACGGGTGTGAAATCATCCCCCACTATGGAGTGCACCATTAGGCTATCATCATCTTGAATATATACATATTACTTGGCGTTCCAACATAATATAATATTATATTGACATTGGGGTTTTCCCATCCCTTAGTATCCCTACATTAGGGTTTTTGTTCATATGTTCATACTAGGCCAAGGTATATTATCAATATCTATGTTATAAATCCTCAAGAGAACATGCTCAACATTGAGATTTTCCAATGAGGCTATCATGAACGTGCATTCATAATTATATAAAATTTCATGCATGTTTTAGTTCCCCATGTTATGCTACTCATAAATAATTATTTTCATTATCCCTCATTAGGTTTGAAATTAAGCAATCTATTCATCGTGTTTGTTACACCCCTGATCTCACAATTACTACTAATCTTGGGATTAAGGCATAAATTGAGGATTTAACATAATGCAAAGATCATCCTTAACTTTTTCACTCCTTTTTCAAACTCTTTGTTTTCTCGCATTAAATCAAACTAACTTTATGAGAGAATCAAACTTTGATTACTTTAATATGATCTCAACATAAATGATACACATCCATACATTCATTCTCAGGTTCATACAACATGATAATCAGATACATTCTCTCTTATTAAGAAAACAAAGATACAAAACATCACTTACAACACTCTCACATCTATACTAGGACCTAGAGTGACAAGGACCGACTGAACTTAACTATACTCAGACTTAACTCTTGTGGTAGATCTACTCTGATGCAATGATATCTTCTTTAAGTCCATGTGATTCCCCTAAAAAAATTGAGTAGAGGGGTGAGCCTACTCGCTTAGTGAATGAGTACTTCAAACAAATAGCCTAAAGCACTGATATAATTACATATATACTTCTAAGAAATTGATATCAATTATAACAACAGTAAGCTTTAAAGAGTCTAATAATTGACAACCATAAATATGGTAGGATACTATAAATATCTACAAGAGTGAATCAATATATGAAATGCTTGATTGATCATAAAGAGAACTAATAATTCAGAAACATACAAAGAATAATTGAATAACTATACACACTTGTTTGACCTCTCATTCATTTTCTTATGCCCTGATCATATGTAGTGTACTCTACATATGAAGACTCATAGTGCACTACGATCACACTGTACAAGACTTAGCAGACACACCCAGGAAATGCTAAGTCTGACTACTCTCCTAGTCCGCAATAGGGAAATGGCTCTCTGGCCTAAACTGGACTCCTCCTCTAACCTGAGCATACAGGTAGAGAGTCAAGCCACCTCTTGGATTTTTATATACTCTAGTGCCACCATGATCTCAGGTTTATGTTGGACACTACATTCTGAAATTTAAGGAGACCCCAGTATACTGGTTGCACCACCAGGGTTAGGTCCCCCATACCATCTCTTGGTACGTTCCAACCCCCGTATACTGGACGCACCGCTAGGGTAGGTCGTTTCATCCCTAAGGCACATACCTCTCATAGGGATTCTATGGTGTTTAGGGCTCTTAAGTCTATTATTTTATTATTCCTAGAAAACTCTTTCTACATTGTACCTTTCTCTTACTCATACTTGACTTTGGTATTTCTATGGTTCTGCGTCTATTTATTTAAAGTTTATAACACAACATGTATATCATTCCAAACTTGGCATAACAGTATATTCAAAACACTGTAATATACTGAGTAATTAATATACTATACATATTGGAAAACTAGAATTCTTAAATAAACAGAATATATGTCAACTTGGCACTTTATACACTAGAATCATGCAATTGAACTGTTAAGCATCACCACATCCCATATTGACATCCTAACCTTAGGGTTTCATATACCTCATTCACTTATCACTTGTCTCTCACAAGGATTTAATATGTCATAAACAACCACTAAATATATATTCCTTTTAAACAAGTCATATACAATCAACATATGTATGAAATCCTCAAATTGAGATAAATTAGGGTTTTCCATGCCATTCATTGAGATATGATGAATCAAGAATAACATTGCATAAATAGAGTCTATGATGACAAGAAAAACACTTCAAATGGATTTCACCATAATTATTCACAAATTTCCAACTTTCCACTCATATAGGGCTTCACCCTCTTTACAAATATATCAAGCAAACACTATTCACATCACATGAAATCCAAGATATTGTCTGACATATATGTACTACGCATTCAGATAAACAATCATTCAAAACCAAGGGGATCTAGATAAGAAACTTTCTCTATTTACTTATACAACAAATTTCAGTCATACACAAATTCCCTCACTACTACAGAACCTACCTTTAGTGTCAGTTATTTAAAGCCTTTAATGTCGGTTTCTAAGCGACACCTATGTGGGCGACACTAAAAGCTCACCCATTAGGCGTCGGTTCCAAAACCGACGCCCAAACTCTTCGCGCGCCACCAAAAACGCGCCATCATGGGACTATAGGCGTCGGTTATTAGATAAAAAACTGACGCCCAAACCCTTCGCTCCACAGAAAGGGCGCCATCTTGGGCACTATCAGTGTTGATTTTTTACAAATAACCGACGCCATATATCTTCGCGCCACAGGAAATAGACGCCGGTTATTTATATAAAACCGACACTATAACATTGTGTGTCGATTTTTTAAAAATAATCAACGCCTATTGTTTTGTTTTTTTTTCTGTCAGTCTGTAGACATGCTGTGGTTGGTCGCAGGATGAGAAACCTGTTCAGTTCAGTTATGAACTGCAGGTTTTACGACATCCATTGATATCAGCCGACAACAGGCCACAAACATGTAAAATTAACAACAAAAATATTCACACATGCATTTAGCAATGCAACCTACAGTTCCATTTTATTTTCACACATTTAGAAACATTCATGTAGCTAGCAATCTGTAGTTCCATTCATTCACATTCACACATGTAGAAACATTCATATAGCAACCAACACTTTCATTCATTTTCACTCAGACACATGTAGAAACATCCAGACATGTAGAAACATTCACACATATATTATAATTTAGAAATTCATTTAAAAAATATCATTGTTTAGTCATTATTCGCTATCAGGATCCCAATTATATTTTAAAGCCCCCACTATTTGTATGGTTGTTGCCCATTCTTCTCTTACTTCATTTAATTCTCCCATCGTATAGGGAGCATTTTCATCTGGTAAGGCCTCTCCTGTAATGGGGTCAGCTTTAAACACCTATAAAGAGAATGATGTATATATATAATTAATGAGCTATAAATAAGATTGATATATTTCGATCATATTATCTAATGAGACTATATAATACCTGAGCAATACACTCGATATCCAGTGCGGCATGTTTGATAATCATGTGCATATATCGCATGAAATAGTATCCACATGCCCATCCGTTGTCTTGTGTAGCACACTATAAATTCAAACATACAAAATATTACAAAATACAACTAATTAAGCATTGTTCACATAAATAATATATACATATATTGCAGTCGGGAACTTACTTTCACGTTCTTCCAAATTATTGGCTGGTTCTTTTTCGTGGGGACCTTTCCTCCAGCCTTTTTGAACTCCTCAAAACCCCTACATGTTAATGTAACACATAACATTGTAATTAAATAGTAATGTAATAACATATGTTAACGGATATGAAAATGAAATATTTCTCACCGGAATAATGCCATTTTCATTATGTGTCCAAATCTTGTATTCAATTTACTCCCCTTAGGATCTAGATAATACACAGTGAACATCTCGGGGGCAATAACCAGTAACTCCCAATGCCTACCCCTAGAGGTAAAAAAGTTAAAAATTAATAACTCAAAATCCACAATAAAAATGTAATTTTCTTAAGTCCAAATTATAATAAGCAAAGTAAACTTACTCTATATTGAATGGAGCCATTATCACTGTCTTCTTATTTACAGCAAAATTTGAAAAAGCCTCACAGCAGTATTGTTGAACTGACGTAGGGTCTTTAGCTACTAGACTAATCAAAGATGGAATCAAAAATCCTACATGTTCGAATCCAAAATCTGCACATATGTTGTCTAAGTAGCTGCAAAATATGTATTAATTACGCATGCATTAATAAATAAGAAACCAGATCACCAGATCATACACAAGGTATATGGATGTATAAAGAATATCTCACCTTATCCATAGCTCTATCACATATGTATTTATCCAATCATATTGAAACAACTCCAAAATATCTTGTTTAAATAGTTTTGTTTCGTACGACTGACCTGTAGAATATGAATCGGAAGAAACAGTTATAGGGGAGTTTATATCATGTTCGCCTAACCATATTGCCATACCCCTACAGTTAGGACCTAACGGGACAGGTAGGTCCTGTGGAACCCAACTAGGTAATGTAGGAGGTGGAAGTGGAGGCCTAGATGCCGTGGGTGTCTTCTTTTTAACCTGTATATATATATAAAATTTCAGATCAACTGCCATCACAGACACACACTAACAATTGAACGTAATGTAAATTTACCATACCTTTTCAATAAAGAGGACATCCGCTTTTAGCCACAATATCACTCCGCCTACTGCCTCACCAAGCGTTTCACAATCTGGGTGGGCATATGGTAATGGAAGATCCATCCACTGGGAGAATATATGTATCGGGCTCACACGAATCCAACCAGCTGGTACAGGAGACCCGTGACACGTTTCCCCTGGTAGGGATGGGTAAGCCGATGCCTCTGCAACGACGAATTCTTTACTTTTTAGACGGCATGGCTTCAACCCCTACAAATTTTGGTATAAAGAATGTTATAAACATATATACATATCATCTTTTTTTGAAACGACTACAATTTCATATATACATATCATCTTGAATTAAAAAACTAGTTACTATGTCATAAAAATACTTACAGCGAATGTGCTAGGTGGTGGTTCTACAGGATTACTCCCAACCTCTGCTGTAGGAGTAGGAGGAGTAGAGCCTGCAGTAGGTACTGTCTGGCAAGTGGCAGTCTGAGATGCCTGCCACTTTTTCATTACTTCTTCTAGTTTCCTATCAACTAGCTTATCGACCTATACATGGATAAAAGAAACATTAGCTTCTAATTATTGAATTCTCTTTTACAGTAACATTATAAAGAAATAATATGTTACCTCCTCTTGTGAAAGTCCCGCTTATGGGAAATGTTTGTGCTGGGATGGCCCAAAAAAAGCTTTGATGCCCACACCAGCGCCTGCAGCCCTAACACGTCCAGGATGCTCTGGGTTACCCAGAGCAACTATCAATTCATCCCTTGTGCCCTCAGGGATGAACTTGCCTTGTTTGCTCAGCTCGTGCAGCTCCCGCTAATTGCCAAAACAAAAATTTGTAATTAAGTAAACAACAAAAATAATCAATATTCGAATGATTGCTGTAAGAGTTGTATTTTACCATTTTTGCAGCCGCCTCAGCAGTTGCGGCCTTCATTATTTCTCCCTTCTTATTTTTCCTCCCAGCTATCCAGACATCATGGCGAGGCAGAGGTGTGCTACCTATGGTAGAGGACTCCTGAGTAGCAGCAGACTGAGTAGTAGCCTCAGACTGTAGTCTTTGGCGAATGCCTGCATACCCCTTTGGACCCATTGTGTGGTCATGCACATTCAGTGCACGCCTTGATCTTTGTTCCTCACTGAGGGCCTAATTGGTATGCACATTAATGATTTGGTTAGTAACACTAAATGTTAATCTTGAATAGGTGAATACAACATATATTAATTAATGAGATTGAGATTGATGCCTAATACCTTGAATTCATCAGTTTGTCTTGAAGAGACAAACACGTCCCATTCTTCTTTGTCCAGGAAGTTCCACTGTTCAGTGGCTGTCTTCTTCCTCTTGTCAGCTTCTTTTATGTATTCTCAGGTGAGATTTGTCCTATAGTTCCTTAGGACTCTCCCACAGCGTTGCATCACGCATTTACGATGCATCTTTTCATCCAATTCAAATATGCTCTGCAAAATAGAATTGCTATTAACTAGTATCCAAAAATTTAGTAATCTACAAAATAGAATTACAAATTAATAATAACTCATGCATAAATCCCTCCATATTAAGTCTTTCTTCTCCTTAGAAATGTTATGCCTAGAATCTAAGCGACAACCGCAATGGCTACGAGTAACAAACCCAAGATATTAAACAAAAGAATTGCGATTCACACCACATGCATTTCCTGCATTACCAAAATCCACAACAAGTTTGGGTCCATTGCCCTTTTTTGCAATTAACTTCTTCATCATAGTGATGCCCCTTCTCTTGTCAACTTTTTGGTGCTGTTGATCAAGTGCCTCAAGTGCTTCAGATGGTACATGTGCATCATCAACCTAAAATTTGACAAAATAATCACATTTACAAGATATAACTATAAATGGACATATAGATATAAATATATGATATATTTTTAAAACTTACATTGTGAGGCGGCGCATTGATGTCCTCACCCTCACGGTAATCATCAGCACGGTCATCAGGAGAATGGTCAACCATCTGCAAATTCACATTCAAATTGTAAAGTTCACATTGTAAAGTAATTCAAATTGTAAAGCTCACATTGTAAAGTTCACATTATTACAACAAAGTATATATCACAACAAAATTGTAAAGCTCTATGATCAAAGAGAAAACAAGTATATATTACAACAAGATTAGGGTCTAGGGTTAACAAATACATGTGATGTCATTCTTATATATAATAAATGTACATGTACCACCTATCCCATCCTTGAACTTCTAATCTCACTAGTAAGTGTATAATGTGTATTGGGTTTTCAAGAAAATTTCGGCAGCATTTCCCCGTTGTTCTCCAAGTACATATGTACTTAGAGAACAAACGGGGAAATGTTGCCGAAATTTTCTTGAAAACCCAATACACATTATACACTTACATCCTAAGCGAGATTAGGTGTTCAAGAACAGTCCCAAACCGGGGACTATCCAAGATTTACTCCTAATGAGTAAATCTTGGACGGGTTTCTAGGCCAACAAATAATGTGTTGTCATTCTTATACCTAAAATCCTAGTTCTTAAAGTTAGGGTGATTATTGATGTCTTTAAAAGCATGATTGGAAATTTAGGGAAAAGTTCATCATTTACATTCCAAGCATGTCACATGTGTGCATTACAGTTCATCATTAAGCAAGAAGGGTGATTAGGATTCTCAATATACTCAACAATAAAACAAGTTACCAATTTCATAGTTAAACTATTCATTAGTATGGAATGTCTATAGGAGTCATAGCTAAGGTTTTTCTAACAAAGACATAATCATTTTTTTATCTACCATATTGAGCACCCTATCACATTAAAATAGAATGTAAGATTACACAGTTTATAGAATGTAAGAATGTATTTATAGATCCTCAAGACCAGGTCATTCTGTTGCTAGCTAGCACACATATACAATCATAAATCACGTAACAGAATATAGTTATTGACTATTTCAACACTTATCAAGTTACCATGCAATAAGTAAATAACTTAAAAAAAAATTAAAAAAACGCCCAGCAGGGCACCTGACGATTTTGCTCCAGGGCACCTGTAGGGCTTGACCTAGCCTAGGCGGAGGAAGGAAGGAGGAAGAAGGCGGCGTACCTTGAAGGCAGAGGAAGAAGGCCCGACCGGAGCAGAGGAGAGCAGCTAGAGGTGAAGCTAGGAGCGCTGGCGGCGAGGAAGGAGAATTTCGACTCGGCGGAGCTGGTAGCGCCGGCGACGAGGAGAGGAGAACTTCGGCTCGGCGGAGCGGAGGCGACGGCGGCGAGGAGACGAGCGTTGCACGAGGAGACGAATGGCGGTGCGGGGGAGCCAGGAAATGACGGCGGCAACGGCGGGGAGCAATCGCCAGACCTAGCGCAGAGTCGCAATGAAACATAGACAATGAGGAAAAGTTCTGTTTGCGGGGCTATTAACTGTACCATAGGCGTTAGTTATTCAAAAAAACCGACAATTATAACTAACAGTGTCGGTTCTGAACAAAAACCGACACCAATACTTGATTATAGTCATCGGTTTTTAACTAAAAAACAACCGACGTCTATATACATATGCTGATTAAAAAATTGTTCTCGATTTATGACCATAGTCGTTGGTTTCTACCTAAAACCGACGCTTAAAGGGTGTGAAAAATTCCCCGCGGATAGCGCGGGAAAACTCATAAGCGTTGGTAATTGTAGTAAAACCGGCGACCAAAATGTTCCCAATTTCTGTCTCACGAATAACCTTTAGTCGTCAGTTTTTTATTTATCAACCGACGCCATATGTCAAAATTTGGAGGTAATTTTTTTCACTGGAAATTTTGGATTTGGCGGTTAATTTTAGGTGTCGGTTTTTTATTACGTAACCGACACTAAATAAAAGTGGTACCCGTGTCTGGTCGCCCTTCATAGATTGGATGTCGGTTTATGTTATCAACCGACGCTGTAGACTTTAGGTGTCGGTTTATTTATACAACCGACACCTTGAAAAGTGACGTTATAAGCCATTTCTGTAGTAGTGCCTATATTTCAGTTTACTCTTATAACCTTTGCAAATACTTAGGAAATTCTCATTAGAATGTATTGTATACATTTATAATATGATTTTATCATTTGAAATTCATTTAAACAAAGGAAGAATCCATTTCATATCATTTTGCAACAACTTAGAACAAATAGACAATTCTGGGTTTGTAGTCGCATACTAAGCAATTAAAGATTATGGTTGATTTAACCAATTTTCATACAATATACTGTTTAAATGAAGTTCCCACTCACCCTAAGATGTGAAAACACCTTAAAAACATATCCCATATCTGAAAATCTCTAATCCATATCAAATCTCTAGTAATTCACCCGATTCTTCTTCCTTTCAACTTGGAAACCCTAAAAAATGAGGGATTATGAAGAAAGAGTGACAAAAGGGGAAGTTTTGATACCATTTTTGATCAAATCATAGGAGGGACGGAATTTTTACATGTGAGAGAAGATTCATCATGAAACTATATCCAAAGAATCCAAACTTACATGATTTCATCATTCCTTAGACCGCAAAACCCTAGGTTAGCATCTCCATAAATTTTCCTCTCAAACCCTAACTCTCCCTCTCTCTCTAGGATTTTGTTTCTCTGGTTTGAATCACGAATTATGAGAGCTGCTAGTGTGTTAGGTTGATCATATAGAGAAATTTAGCTGCTTGGGTCAATTGCACTTTGACCCCTCACTAAACTTTTTCTTATTTTAGCATATTTTCTGTCATAAAAAGGTTTCTGTGAATTCGTGTATTTTAGAGAACAAACCTTCTCCAAAAATTATTATAATTTCTCATGTTATGTATAATTGAGTTACAAAGATTTAGTTAAAATTTGAGATCATTCCAAGATTTCATTAAATAACTAAAAATCAAATAAAGCACTTCTATCCATAATTCTACAAAAATGTTAGTTACTATAATTCGTCTGCTGATAAGGTCTAAACGCATCAAAAAATTATGAAATTTTACATTTTTTTAAATATTAAGTTTCAGATATCTGGTTAAAATTTCAGATCATTTGGATTTACCAATAAATAATTAAAAATAAAACACTACACTACTGAAAAGCACTATGTCAGCATTTTGGTTGAAGTATAGTTCAATCGATAACCACATTCAAAGAACACTAAAAAATTCTGATTTTTTTCTAAAATATGCATGATTGAGTTATCCATATCATATCCAAAATTCAATCAAATACATAATTTTTAGAAAATATGAAAAATCATTTACCACACTACTATCCTGATCAAATTCCATATTCTTGTACTATCAAAACCCTAATTTTTTCCGATTAGGGTTTACATTTCTCAAACCCTAATTCTTCAAACTAAAATCATAGTTAGAGTTTCTTCTTAGGTTTGAAATATCACAATTTATATACTATCATTAATCAAGTCTAAATGATGTTCAATCTAATTAAGCATGTAATCATTCAGGTAAACCCTAGTTTACTAATTAAGCACAAATGTGGTCATTATAGTTCTCCCCCCTTAAAAAGGTTTCGTCCCCAAAACATAAATATGCAAGTAAAGTACATTCAAAGTTTATTTTAAGCTTCTGAAATCTTACATGTCATTATATTCTTGTATTTCATACTTGAATGTAGTTTTCAACAATAAGTCATTTATTCCTTTACTAAATCACAACATGTTTGAAATAGTTCTCAATGATAACAAACAAATTCTCTATGCCACAATCAATCATAGGATAGAGAGAGAAACAACAATTTCAATATTTTCATACTCTTGAGGTGATACCTCAACATCGATAATCTGATCCAACTATCTCAATTCATACTACTAAATATGTACTATTGTTGTGTATTACCTCTAAATCACAAAAGAGAGTTCACCATGTTCTTTTGAATTTTTCTATTGTGCTACTCAAATAGCAAAATAGTCTTGATTTAAAAGACTAGATTCAACAACAATTGTACATTAATTACTACTCATGACATCCCCATTGGATCATGGATGTATAAGGTGAAGCATTACCATCACATTCCATACTATTCTCAAGTATGAACCCACACATAATTCAAGGTGTAACCATCGGGTTATAGCATACTAGGGTTTCAACAACAATAACAGAGTACTCCATAATTGTATTAGTCATTCAAGGACTATTCATACCCAATTACCATCACTTAGTTATATTAAAGCTAGGTATAACAAGCTACACCTCATTAGGGTTACATATCAATACAATATGGTTATCATCCCTTCTATTCATATGAGTGAATAGGTAAGACTACCTTATTCAGGGTAACCCTCCATTTATTCCATCATCATTCAACCCATATCACCATACCATAATTGTATAATACTAAGATGGATTATTGGTATGAATGACTTAAACTATCAGACACCTTTAATTAACATATTGCTTGCACATGTACACTAAAATCATAGGTAGAACTAATTTACATATGTTAATATACCTTCCACAAATTATACTTCTAAAAACAAATTCACATATTACTAAAAGCCATTATTTTCTCTTATATCTCTCCTCATTCATTACTACTTACTTTTTTCTACTTATCCTTCTCATTTTAATCATGTAGATTAAACATCCCTAAAATTGAAACATACAAGGTATGAATAGATTATTCATTATAATTGCTATTACTGCAAGAATTTATTTCATATCACACTTCACTCATATTGTATTTGTCCTTTTGTTCAAAACACACTTGTTACATTTCAAATTTATTTCTTACCCTTTTCTCTAAATCATTTCCATATTTTTTATCTACCTTTCAGATTAGCTACCTTTTAACCATGGATTACTATTAGTGATAGTTTACTTATCATAGTGCAAATCTCATGATCTTTCTTTATAGAGATGCTAGTATTCAAGGTCAAATCACTAGTGACAACCCTTGAACTACTACAACTCTAAACATTCTAGGGTTTGGCCTTTATCAGTAGCATGACGTTATTGTGGTGTGACTTTGCACCCTTAATTTGAAATTCAAACTTTGGATCTCACAAGTTTTTACTAAAGTCTTCCTTATCTTATCAATTGAATTTCCTTCATCTTAATTGGCCATTCAGATAGATTACATTCTTAATTTACCCTTCTAGGGTTTCATCATCATATTGTGTGTCATTATTACATTTACTAGATGCCTCTACCATGGTGGTTATGCATCATATATGATTCATTTTCTTATCACTTCATTCCCACATTGCTCTCATTAAAGAAGATATGAAAGAGAAGATGATTTTGAGACTTAGAATTCTTGTCTTCAAACATTCATGAATACATTTCTCATATGTAGTTTTAATTAATTATCAACAAGGATACTTGACTAATTAGCACTTTCTTGAATCTCGCAACCTCTTTCTTCTATAATCTATATTACTCAATTATGTTTCAAACCCTTCCTTACTTTCCATAATCCTCTTACCATATACTACTCTTCCACCTGCCATCTTTAACTTCTACCTTTCTCTTATGATCATGTATACCATGTTGCACATTTTTTTATCCTTCTACTAATGTGAAGTTGAAATTCTAAATCAATATTCTCTCTACTACTTTCACCTCATGTTTAATACATTACATTTCCTTCATTTTAAATCAAACGGCTCATGCATGGGTGAAACATAATTTCTCTTTCAATCAAGTTTTTTCCTTCCTGAATATAGTCTACCTTTGTATGACTTATTCATTTATTTAGCTACACTTTTGCTCTTCTTTTAGAAACTAGTTTGTTGTTCTATAGAGACTTAGAACCCAAAGATAGTGAGGATGCATGTATTAAACTTCACAATAAAGGTATACAGTCCATGCTCTCAATTATATCATGACCCTCATTCCTTAATCAAGTTCATCATTTCCAACATTGATCTTTGTTTTAACTTAGTTTCTTATCCTAGTCTTATGATTTACATGTTCATCTAATTATCTTTACTTTAACTCTTCTGAAGACTCTTCACTTATATTTACTTATTGTCTACTTATCTCTTTTCTTCTATTTTCCCTTTGCTTTAGAGTACATAAAAACATTGCACTCGATTATATAGTCCATCCCTCATGATTAATTCTTACTATCTTGGTCCTTACATACTTTTCTCATATCTTTTCCACATTTCATATTTAGAGTTCATATAATACTAATCATTAAACTTAAGCTGTACCTTATGTCGTGTTCCTTTATTCCCAATTAAGGGTTTCTCATATGAGGCCCCAAAGTTGGATCTCAGATATCAGTTCCAATTGATTCTTAGCTATTCTAATCTTTCCCATATGTTTCAACATCTTAGTGTATGTACATTCTCACTATGATGTGGGTCTAATTTATCCAGAGTCTTCTCTTATTATATTTTCAATAGGAGTCATTAGATCCTAGTAACGCATCCTTCCAGCCAGACCAGGCCAAACTTGCAGTCCTAAATCCAAGAGCTACTCAGGATTAACTAACTCCTATTAATCTCAAACATGTGGAAAAATAATATCCACTTAGGAAAGCTCATTCAAAGATCATTTCTAGTCTACTTGATACAAAGAATGTAATCAATAAATTCTACAACTGCATAGTGTACAACAAATCTTAAAGACCCATATATATTTCAAAATATTGAATATCTGAATTCAAACATATAAGAGCATTTCTATTCATCTCCAATAAAACAACAATATGAAATGAAAGTTCTATCTTATTTTATATTTATGCTCTTAGTTCATGTTACTTGTCTTGTTTTAACCCTAATATTTCTAGGGTTCCTCTCTAGCCCATCCTTCCACTGTATACTTGGACAGAGTATAAATGAAAGAATAGAAAAAGTAGCTTGATACTGGTTGATCCAAGTACTCAGATATCAGGCCAAGATATCCAAATACTCAAATCCCTAGAGCTAACATCATAACATCTCCTATCTGCCACACTTATGACTCTAACTTACAAACTTAATGGTCCCTGACAACTCAGCCTAAGCTATGATACCAAGTTGTTACACCTTGATCTCACAATTACCACTAATCATGAGATAAGGGCATAAATTGAGGATTTAACGTAATACAAAGATCACCCTTAACTTTTTCTCTTCTTTTTCAAACTCTTTGTTTTCTCGCATTGAATCACATAAACTAACTTTACAAGAGAATCAAACTTTGATTACTTTTATATGATCTCAACATAAACGATACACATCCATACATTCATTCTTAGGTTCATACAACATGATAATCATACACATTCTCTCTTATTAAGAAAACAAAGATACAAAACATCACTTACAACACTCTCACATCTATACTAGGACCTAGAGTGACAAGGACTGACTATACTCAGACTTAACTCTTGTGGAAGATCTACTCTGATGCAATGATATCTTGTTCAATTCCATGTGATTCCCCTAAAAAAATTGTGAGTAGAGGGGTGAGCCTACTCACTCAGTGAATGAGTACTTCAAAGAAACAGTCTAAAGCACTGATATAATTACATATATACTATGAGCAATTGATATCAATTATAACATCAGTAAGCTTTAAAGAGTCTAATAATTGACAATCATAAATATGGAAGGATACTCTAAATATCTATAAGAGTGAATCAATATATGAAATGCTTGATTGATCATAAAGAGAACTAATAATTCAGAAACATACAAAGAATAATTGAATAAATGTACACACTTGTTTGACCTCTCATTCATTTTATTATGCCCTGATCATATGCAGTGTACTCTATATATGAAGACTCGTAGTGCACTACGATCACACCGTACAAGACTTAGCAGACACACTCGGGAAATGCTAAGTCTGACCACTCTCCTGGTCTGCAACAGGGAAATGGCTCTCTGGCCTAAACTGGACTCCTCTAACCTGAGCATACATGCAGAGAGTCAAGCCACCTCTTGATTTTTTCTATACTCTAGTGCCACCATGATCTCTGGTTGATGTTGGACACTACAATCTGAAATTTAAGGAGACCCCAGTATACTGGTCGCACCACCAGGGTTAGGTCCCCCATACCATCTCTTGGTACGTTCCAACCCCCGTATACTGGACGCAACGCTAGGGTAGGTTGTTTCATCCCTAAGGCACATACCTCTCATAGGGATCCTATGGTGTTTAGGGCTCTTAAGTCTATTATTTTATTATTCCTAGAAAACTCTTTCTACATTGTACCTTTCTCTTACTCATACTTGACTCTGGTATTTCTATGGTTCCGTGTCTATTTATTTAAAGTTTATAACACAACATGTATATCATTCCAAACTTGGCATAGCAGTATATTCAAAACACTGCAATATACTGAGTAATCAACATACTATACATACTGGTAGACTAGAATTCTTAAATAAATAGAATACATGTCAACTTGGCACTTTATACACTAGAATCATGCAATTGAACTATTAAGCATCACCACCTCTCATACTGAGAACATTGAAATCACCATACTTGATTCATTGAACACCCTAGCCTTAGGGTTTCATTTACCTCATTCACTTATCACTTGGCTCACATAAGGATTTAATATGTCATAAACATCCACTAAATACAGATTGCTTTTAAACAAGTCATATACAATCAACATATGTATGAAATCCTCGAATTGAGCTAAATTAGGGTTTTCCATGCCATTCATTGAGATATTATGAATCAAGAATAACATTGCATAAATAGAGACTATGATGCCAAGAAAAACACTTCAAATGGATTTCACCATAATTATTCACAAATTTCCAACTTTCCACTCATATAGGGCTTCACCCTCTTTACGAATATATCAAGCAAACACCATTCACATGACATGAAATCCAAGATAGTATCTGACATATATTTACTACGCATTCAAATAAACAATCATTCAAACCCAAGGGGATCTAGATAAGCAACTTTCTCTATTTACTTATACAACAAATTTCAATCATAGACAAATTCCCTATATTTCAATTTACTCTTATAACCTTTGTGAATACTTAGGGAATTCTCATTAGAATGCATTGTATACATTGATAATATGATTTTATCATCTGAAATTCATTCAAACAAAGGAAGAATCCATTTCACATCATTAACAACTTAGAACAAATAGACAATTTAGGGTTTGTAGTCGCATACTAAGAAATTAAAGATTATGGCTGATTTAACCAATTTTCGTGCAATATACTATTTAAAGGAAGTTACCACTCACCATAAGATGTGAAAACACCTAAAAAACGTATCCCATATCTGAAAATCTCGAATCCATATCAAATCCCAAGCAATTCACTCGATTCTTCTTCCTTTCAACTCAGAAATCCTAAAAATGAGGGATTATGAAGATAGAGTGAGAAAAGGGGAAGTTTTGATACCATTTTGGATCAAATCAGAGGAGGGACGGAATTTGACATGTGAGAGAAGATTCACCATGAAACTATATCCAAAGAAGCTAAACTTACATGATTTCATCATTCCTCAGACCGTAAAACCCTAGGTCAGCATCTCCATCAATTTCTCCTCTCAAACCCTAACTCTCTCTCTCTAGGATTTTGTTTCTCTAGTTTGAATCATGAATTATGAGAGATGTTAGTGTGTTAGGTTAATAATATAGAGTAATTGATCTGCTTGGGTCAATTGCACTTTGACCCCTCACTAAACTTTTTCTTATTTTAGCAGATTTTTCTGTCATAAAAAGGTTTCTGTGAATTCGTGTATTTCAAAGATCATACCTTCTAAAAAAATTATGAAAATTTATCATGTTGTTTATAATTGAGTTAGAAAGCTTTAGCTAAAATTTGAGATCATTTCAAGCTTCCATTAAATAATTAAAATCGCATGGGGCACTGCTATCCATAATTCTATAGAAATGTCAGTTACTGTAATTCGTCTACTGATAAGGTCTAAACACATCCAAAAATTATGAACATTTTACATGTTGTTTATGATTGAGTTTCAGATCTCCAGTTAGAATTTCATCATTTGGAGTTACCAATAAATAACTAAAAATAAAACACTACACTGCTGAAAAGCACTCTGTCAACATTTTGGTCATACTATAGTTCGACCGAGAATCACATTCAAAGAACACTCAAAAATTCTGAAACTTTTCTCCAATATGCATGATTGAGTTATCCATATCATATCCAAAATATAATTAAATAAAAAATTTGTAGAAAATATGAAAAATCATTTACCACAATGCTATCCTGATCAAATTCCATATTCATGTACTATCAAAACCCTAATTTTTGCCGATTAGGGTTTACATTTCTCAAACCCTAATTCTTCAAACTAAAATCATAGTTAGAGTTTCTTATTAGGTTTGAAACATCACAATTTATCTACTATCATTAATCAAGTCTAAACGATGTTCAATCTAATCAAGCATGTAATCATTCAGGTAAACCCTAGTTTACCAATTAAGCACAAATGTGGTCATTACAATGTTATTCAATTTAAGACCCCAAGAGTATCATCATATTGAGTTGATCATGTTCATTTGTATATGATATTAGGCATGTTATCCCTGATTATTCAAGCTAAGATGTCTAGGCATCATCATAATAAGTTCATGATTTCAAAACTACATCTTTCACGTATGGTATGATTTCATACTAGGTCTAGCTTATGAGAGTGACTCATCACACATATATCAAGTTATAAACGTGAGTGAGATTAATTTTGTACATCATAGATTATTTGGAGTCTGATGTTAACACTATGTGGCATAACATGAGCTCCTGCATAACAAAAATTTCCAAAGAGGTTTTGGGGGAGTCTAAAGGTTGTGGGCCTCCACAGAAGGAGACTTGGTGGTGGAATGATGAAGTACAGAAGGCTATTAAACTGAAAAGGGAGATCTATAGGAGCTTGCCCAAATTTAGAGATGACACAATGTTCCAAAGATACAAGCAAGCAATCAAAGAAGCTAAAAAGGTTGTTCAGGAGGCAAGGTCTTGATACTTTGATAATATGTATAAGAAGTTGGACACTAGAGAAGGGGAAAAAAGTATATATAAAATGGCTCGTATAAGAGAAAGGAAAGGAAGAGACTTGAGTCAAGTAAAATGCATCAAGAATGAGGATGGTAGAGTATTGATGAAGGATGATGATATCAAGAAGCAGTGGAGAAATTACTTCCCTAAGCTTTTCAATGGAGATACTGCATATAATGTTAGGAACTCGTGTGACATGAATACAAGAGATATCATTTACACACGACGAGTTTCACCATTTGAGGTCAAGAATGCTTTGAAAAAGATGAAAATGTGAAAGGGATGCAGACCAGAAAGTATTCCCATTGATGTATGGAAGAGTATGGGGGATGAGGGAGTTTTGCGGTTAACAAATTTGTTTAACAAGATCATGAAAACCAAGAAGATGTCGGATGAGTGGAGAAATTGTACTATAGTCCCCATCTACAAGAACAAAGGTGACATTCAGAGCTATATAAACTACAGAGGTATCAAGATGATGAGTCACATGATGAAGCTTTGGGAGAGGATTATTGAGCAGATGTTAAGATCTATAACACATGTATCAAACAACCAATTTGGTTTCATGCATGTAAGATCAACAACAGGTGCTATTTTCTGATAAGGAGGCTTATGGAGAAGTATAGACAAATAAAAAGAGATCTTCATATGGTGTTTATCGATCTAGAAAAGGCTTATGATCGCGTACCTAGAGAAGTGTTGTGGATGGTTTTGAAGAAAAAGGGTGTGCCAATCCAATACATTGACTTGATCAAAGACATGTATGATAGCTCTACTACAAGTGTCTAGATTCCTGGAGGAGAGACACCAACATTTCCTATCACAGTTAAGGTACACCAAGGATCCACACTCAGCCCATATCTAATTTTTCTTGTTATGGATGAGTTGACACATAATGTTCAGGATGATATTCCTTGGTGTATGTTATTTGCTGATGATATTGTTTTGATTGACAAAACTAAAGATGGATTGAATGATAAAGTTGAATGTTGGAGAAAGGCATTAAAATCAAATGGATTGATGATTATCTGGAGAAAAACTAAGTATATGCATTGCAATTTCATCCAATCTCGTAGTCTGAATGATGGATCCAAGTTGGATGGAGTAGATATACCAAAATGTGATAAATTTCTGTTACTTAGGTTCTATTATTCAAATAGATGGGGGTGTCCAAAATGATGTTTGTCACTGGATCATTGCAGGATGGTTGAAATGGAGGAGTGTAACTGGGTTTTATGCAATCATAAGATCCCTCTCAGGTTAAAAAGTAAGTTTTATAGAACAGCTATATGACCAGCCATGCTCTATGAGAGTGAATGTTGGGCAATGAAGAAACAAGGTCTCAAAAGATGAACGTGGCTGAAATGTGTATGCTGAGATGGATGTATGGGAAGACAAGAAAATATTTCTTGAGAAATAACTATATCAGGAATAAAGTGGGAGTGGCGAGCATTGATGACAAGTTATGCGAGGGCCAACTCAGATGGTACAGACATGTGCAACACATACCTACTAGTGTGCCTATACAAAGCAATGCTATTGAGACAAACACTATAAATAGAAGAAGGAAAGGCCTAAATTAACATTGGATGAGCTTATAAAGAAATATTTTAAGTCTCTACATCTCAATCAGAATATGGCCCATGATAGAGCTGAATGGAAATGAAGGATTCATTTTTCCAACCCCAACATAATTGGGACTTAGGCTTAGATGATGATGATAGATTATTTGAGGAACAACATTATCATCATCATCAAGGTTTTGTAGTCATCTCACTCATATATAAAAGGATCTCTACAAGCACAATCCAATCAAGCTATTACCTACCTATGTCCAACATGATATGCTAACCAAAACCATCTACCCATAACAAATTGTTCTTTTTACCCAACTCTCAAGAAATAAGGGAAAGCACAAGATTACTTTACATAAAACCATTATCCTGAGTATGAGGCTCATCATGGAGATCACACATCATGTACATCATCTTAGGATTTTGGGACATTTCCCTCACATATATAGAGAACATCATATATTCAATTACCTCTTTCTCTAGGATTAGATATTTTCACAAGAAATTTAGGGTTCAACAAGTTCAAGAGAACCAAACACTAGGAGACTCAACTCATATACTTATAAGTATTATAGCTAGAGACTCACCAGCATGTATTTCATTGTGCATATTTTTCAACATTTTACATATTTTGGAGTTTAGGTACTCTGACCTTCTCTCGTGGCGGGTTGACTTGTAATGACCCTCACCTGGGTTATGAGTTAACCCTATTTGTTTTGGATAAAATTTTCTTAGAAATTTAATATAATCCTCTAAGGATTTTTGTGATCATGTGACACACTTATATTTCAAGTTTGGTCCTGATTGAATGTTGTTTGAGCAATGTTCCTTTGTTTTGGACCAAAGTGCAATTTACCCAAGATGAGGGGTTATATTGAAAAATGTCACATATTGAATGTGCCTTAAATGTTTTAGAATAATAATAGAGAGAATTATTCTAAGTGGTGGCTTGTGGAAAGCCTAAATTCCAAGTTTGAAACTTGTTTGAATAATGTTGGTGCATTGTGCACCAATTTTGGTACAAATTGTAATTTACCCAAAATGTAGGGTTGATATGAAAATTACCACATCTAGAGTGTTCCTACTTCCTCTATGTATAATTTATAGGAGAGATAAAGAAGGAGACACCATGTTTGAATCAATTATGAGTGATGGTACTCTTGGTGATGAAAAGACCAAGAAAGGGGTTAAATGTGAAACCCTAACTTGAGTTGTATCAAGTTGAAAAGCTTATATATGAGTGCCTATCAGACAAGGAGCCATAGGGGGAGTCTCTTATCGGTCTTTTGGACTCTTGGAAAAGGCCAGAACGTGAAAATCATCTCAAGGAGGTGAAGGGTGTCGGTTTACAACTTCCGTAGAAAAGTTGTATCTGGTTGTGAATAAAGTAGTGATTTAGTTGATATATCTTATTCAAAGAGATGAGTAATGGACAAAATTTCATCTCTATATTATCCTCAAGTGTTTTGCATGTCAAGATAAATGTGAATGAATGCATATACACGTGTCAACCATGCATGGACACGTGGCACCCAGTAGCTTAAATTGATGACACCTAATTTACACACTTTTTCATGAACCTCAAGTATATATAGCCTTCCATTCACCCCTTACTGAAAATTTTCAAATCCTACCACCTCCGTTCTCTTGTATAACGTGCATAGGGTCTGGGTATCATGCAGGGGTGAAGTGGTATCGGGCATAGGGCTTGGGTATCGGCCATAGCAAGTGATATTGGCCATAGCATGTTGATATCGGCCATAGCAAGTTGATATTGGCCAAGTGAAGTGATTTTGGCCACAAGTGAAGTGGATATCGGCCACAAGTGAGATAATATCGTGAATGAGTAGTGAGGTATCATTCAAGGTGCTAAGGAGAAAGAAGGAGCTCAAATATTAACACTATGGTAAGGCCATGATCATCTTCAACCTTGGATTGAAACATGGATCTAGGGTTATAATCTTCCTTTCTTTTCTTCTTCACCAAGATCTTAACTATGGTGATTCCTTATATATGAAGGAGTTTTGAACAAGCCTTGGACTTTTTATAAGTCATCTTAAACCTTAGGAACGTGGAGATTTGGATCTTGGAGCTTTGAAGTTGTTCTTAAGGCGGGTTATATAACTTGAACCCAAACATGTTATTATTCACCTTATTTCTTGCTATATTGATGATCTACTTTCAATTACAAAATTTTCTTGAATACTTCATATATATATGAGTTCTATTAGTTTCTTATACATGTTATACTTGTACTAGAACAAGTATAATTAAGGTCTAGAGCTTGAAGATGATGGTATCACCTTATAAAGTGATATTGGGTTCAAGCACATAAGCAAGCACCTCTAACCCGATATGATGATGCACCTACACCACTAAAACGATGTGGATATGAGTTTATACTTACTTGGGCGATATGGTTATGTAGTATACACCTCTTGCATGATGTGAGGTCAATAATACACCTCAAAAATGATATTGGGTTAAGCACACACCTCTTTGCCCGATATGGTGTGAAGCACACACACCTCTTTGCCCGATACGGTGTGAAGCACACATACACATCTAAAGTGATATGGTAAACACACATACACCTCTAAAGTGATATGGTAAGTACACTTAAACCTCTTTCTCGATATGGTATGAAGCACACACACATCTCTTTGCCCGATATGGTGTGAAGCACACACACCTCTTTTCCCGATATGGTGTGAAGCACACATACACCTCTAAAGTGATATGGTAAGCACACATACACCTCTAAAGAATTATGTAAGCAAGCATAAAACTCTTTCCCGATATGGTAAGCACACAGAAAGTATACACCTCTACACCGATATTGGGTTAAGCATACACCTCTTGGACGATATGGTGTTGAGCACACATCTTTAACAAGATATGGTGGGTAACCAAATACACTAGATGACAAAAGTGGTAAGGTGGTTAATACCCTAGAACATGTGATGGACGATACACTAAAGTAATGGTGTGACCAATATCTTCAAGTGAGGTGAGGATGTTACATCCATGTAGGGTGAGGGTGATACACCATATGATTGGTAAGGTTGATACCTTGATGGGTAAGGGTATGAGGGATATGATGATGCCTAGCCCGATGTACACCTAACCCAATACATGTGTTCAATTTGATATATATGATTCAATTCAATACACCTTGTAAAGGTGAGGGTAAAACACTCTTAGGAGTGATGAGTGTAACACAAGTAATGGTGTGGTTACTACCTTGATAGGTGAAACACCTCAAGTAGTTGATGATGGTCAACCCTGTATCAACAATGCCTTAACCTGAGATGAGTCCATATCACTTGATGATAGTTGGGTAATTCGAATATGTGACTTATGGCCAATACACTACAAGATAAATTTGATGAGTTAGTGTATAAAGTATTGGGATGGAAAATACCCTAACACAAGATAAGTTGATGAACTTAAAAGTTAAAAGTGATGAGGGAAGTGATACACTAAGGCATGATAAATATCACATCCAACACCTCAAGGTTGATACACATTTGTGCTCCTCAAATCTAATAGACTTAGTCGAGTAACACATGAAGTGTGTCATGACAATTGTTACATTAAGATGTAATGAGTATAATGCACTTTGATAAGAGTAGGCTAACATACCTTGAGAAAGGGTTAAGCCAAGTTAATAAAGTATGATGTAATCAATATCCTAGTAAGGATGAGAGATAAACTCATACTTTGTGTTGATAATCATTCAATGATAAATGATGAGAATAAATAAGTATGATTGAATACTTATGATATCAATGTATGCTCCTAGATGTGTGGAGAAATAAATTAGGGTTTGATCATTGATAATATGATCTTGAAACCCTAAATGGTTAATAATGGAAAACCCTAACCCTAATGAAGGGTGATGATATGTATGTGAAATCCTAATCGATAAGAGAGGGAAACCCTAACCCTAATATTGGGATAATGCTATTACCCTTGTTTTGCATGATGTTGATATGTATTTGATATGGTTGTTATCATGAAATACTAACCATGCAGGTATCATGAGATGATGAGCATAGCTAGGTATGAGCTATGATGTTTTATATGATAAAGATTTAAATGGACCTTGTGAGCCATGTAAATATTTTTTGCCTAGTGAAAGGTGACAAGATAGTTAATGGGCCTTGTGAGCCATGTGGTTATTTATTTCCTAGTGAGAGGTGATAAGATGTTTAACCGGCCTTGTGAGCCATGTGAGATGCTTGTGCAACAAGTATCATGTATACCTTGGTCTGAGGACCTAGAGGTAATAGTTACCTAATAAGTGGTAATAGTGTTCAGTGATGATCTAAGGGTTTGAATACCCAGATCTAGTAATCATGATGATGATAATATTGAGGGATGAGAATTCCCAGTAATGAGATAAGGGATTGAGATCGTGAATGTTATATGTGTACTAAAGATTAGAAAAGTACTGGATAGATGTATTATACCTTTCTTTGTAGCATCTGTTATAATAATTCATGTTTGAAACTTGGTTGATGCTAAAAGATATTGTAATGCACCTAATTAATCAAGTGGAATCTCATCATATAGTGCCCTGACCATAGATCCATCAGCGTCAATAGTTGTTGAATGGTGAAGCGGGTTTTCCCATGGGATCTCCTGGAGGGCATATGTAAAAGAGTGTAATCACCCCTTTACTAAAATTTTGAAGAATTGACGTCCATTCCAAACACTCTCATAGGTATGATGGAATGGTCATAAATTTTCCAAACTTATTAAGCATTGGTATACAAAAGACCATTAGAAAGCAGTAGAATAAAAAAAAACTGAGTATATTAAATTTTTTATAAAAGGTTTACAAAAACACATCAAAATCTCCCATTAGGGTTTACAATAAGATACAACAAAAGGATATAGATAGAGGGAAGTCTAGACTACTACAATCTTGTCTCCAAGAAACATCTCCATCAACCGAGTCCAAGCCAAAAGCTAAGATCTTCCTTGTCGTATCCATCACCTTGCTCAACACCTGGGTGGTTGGGAAGGCACCCATCAAAAAGGGAAAGGGAAGAAAAGTATTTTTCAAAAAACTAGTCTAGGATATCAAGATAAGTAAAGAAAATAAGAACAGGCTAGGGTTCATTATAAGATGAAGATAACAAGAGTATGAGGCTATATTCAAAAGAAACTTGCCATTAACAATTATATCAAAAAGGATTTGCATGTAAGATAATTATGTCTACCTAACTAAGTAGGGTTGAGGCACCTACCGAACCTCTAACCTTAGGTGAGGGGATAATAAGACATTCCCAGTCACCAACAATATTATGGGGAGAATAAGACATTCTCCAGGGCAATTATTTACATGCCCTCTGTGGGTGGTTGTACATAAGTACCACTACTTTATTTTAAATAGAACATAAATCCACATGATAGAAAAATTGGTCATGGCAAGAATACTTATATGAATCAATAAGCATGGCAATGGGGTACCAAGACCCAAGAATAATGTTCCAAAACTGATTTATGAGGCAAGTATAGCAAAAGATTCAACAGTATATGAAATAGGGTTTAATAAAGCCTCATTATAGAAAAGTAGGTTAAGGAACAATTTTTCCCAACTTAAGGTTTAAATGCACATACCTCTCTTACTGATATCAATTACTAACTTTCACCACTTTAATTGAGTCCAAGTTCCACTATGTATTAACATGTATTAGAGTACATAGTGTGCATTAATGTAAAGAAACCCTAATCTTAGACCTTTTTAGAAAAACTCAGATTTAGACTCTTAAAACATCACCAATAAACTTAATACGTTCTCCTGATCAAGAAAACATATTTTTATGTTAATTTTGGAGTTATGATGATTAAGATGTAATTTTTATGGATTTTATGCATTAAATTCATTTTACAAAAATCACCCTTCGTAAAACCATGAAATAAGACTTAAAAAGTATTTTATTAGATATATATTAATTTTCCGATTCCAAAACATATTTATTTGTCAAATTTGGATAAGCAGAATAGAAGATATGAATTTTTCAATACTGACCAATAGGAAATCGCCACATCATCAAACCGATTGAGATAATTGAAGAGAGGGGGAGAGGGAGAAAACACCATTTGACCCAATATTAGGTTTGAATTTGCATAGGTAACCAAACTAGAGCTTCTAGAGAAGGTAAAACAACAAGAAACCAAAATCCTAGAAGAACATAGTAAAAAGAGATGAAAATCATCGATTTTAAACATAAAAGCATGGGTTTTAAGTATATACTAAGCAATATATGAGAAGGGGGTTAACAAAACTTGCCTCTAGGAAGGTAAGAAGGTCCAAACAGAAAGGATCCCGAGATTAGAAGGTCTGGTTTCTCCAAGCCAAGCTCCTTTCTTGAGCAAAGATCACCTTCTCCACTTTAGAGGTGCAAACCCTAGCAAAAGAGCATGGAGATGAGATGTTTTAGGGTTCTAGGTGGAGTTTTACCATGGAAGGTCATGGATCCAACCTCTAATAAGGTGGGAGGAATACTAACAGCATGAAAACAGGGAAGGAAAGGATGATTGTTACTAGTTTTGGTCAAAATCACCAAGGAGGAGTTTAAGAAATCTTAAATAGAGAAATTTGGAACCCTAGGAGCCTTCTTCACCAAGGTAGGCACTCTCTTTTACCTTGGGACAACAACTTCGTGGTCAAGCATAGAAGGGAAGATGCTCTAATCTGTGGGAAAGAGAAGGAGAGGATTTCTTCATGGATTGGGAGGTGGGAAGGGGTAGGCATGACTTTATAAACAAGGGGGCAAGCATGAGGTGTCTATGTGACTTTCCATGTGTCCTTAGCCTAAGGCTTCATGGCCATGCAAGAGGACAGCTCATAGAGACTTCTTGAATGTACAAGGTCGGTCCTAAAATCCCCTAGAGCCTTGTAGGCCATCCCCACCGTCCTTCAAACAAAGAAATAACCCCATTGGTGGATAGCTTTTAAAGATAAGCACATTTATAAAGAGGGTAATCCCTATAATGCCCTTGGAAAGTAACACCTTCAAACCAAGGTGCAACCAGGTGCCCCATGGTTCAAAATCTTGTGAATGGTAAGGGAATATCTAAGGATTAAACTTCAGGTGATAATTTGCAAAGAAAACCTCCCAATTGGGTAAATTGCATAAAAGTCCAAAATATACCTAAAATTACATAACTTGCACAAACAACATCCAAATCAAACCAAATTTGAAACTTAATCTCATTTTATGTTTTAAAATCATATAAAAAAGTTAGATTAAGTTTTAGAGCACTTAATTATGGTAATTAAGCTTTCACTGAGGTATTTGTGCATAAACCCTTATATTCGTACAATTAGTGAATAAATGTTCACTAATCACTATAAATTCCACTAATTAAATAGAAAGGCCAATAAGAATAGAAATGAAAGGAAAATATGGGAAAGAGGGTCAAAAGACAAAATTCTAGAATTCGGTATGTTACAACATATTTTTTAATATGTGGGGGCGATTGGGCGTGAATATCCCTACGCCTTAATGAGGGATTGATGTGAGATCTCCTTCATTATATTTCCGAGATGGATGTATCATAATATCCTGATGATGATGAATGCAGGGGATGGATAACTGAAATCTCCCTGAAGAGAGTGCATGTTGTGGTAGTAGCTCTATAGCGAATATACCAATATACCCAGGTAAGCTATTTTGCAGTTGACACGAGATGTCCTGCTGGTGGTCTTGCACTGACCGAGACATATGAGGTCATGGCAGCCGGCTCTTCTATTGACCTTGTATGGTACCAATGCTTTACATAGTCGTGGTCGGTTGGAGCATGAGCGGTATACCTCATCTCCTCAGGGCATAAGTGTGATTGTAAAATGTAATCAATAGTGTAGTGTAATTGCTTAAGGATTGAATACGGAAAACATTGGTTGATGATACATTTCTTTAATGCATCTTGAATGGATAGATGTTATACATGTTCTTCATATCCCTTATAAAATGAATATATGAATTAGTGCTTTATCATATATAGATGCAATGCTTCAGAAGATGATATTGCTCTACTCTGCTTAAACAATGATTAAATCCTATTTATTAATGTAAAAGAATCCTCTTCTTAGTTTGATACTATTTAACTGTGATAATAATATTATTGGCATAGAGTTATATCTCTCACTGGGACATGGGTCTCACCCTGTTGGTCACCAACATTTTTAGGTGGACACGGATGAGGAGGTACAAACCATACTGTAGAGGAACAACAACAGCAACATGGACAATAGTAATAGCTCAGGTTGAGTATACTATCTGTCATATCTTGTAGATAGAAGTCCTATGTGTCGTCTCTTTACTCTCAGGTCCTTGGAGTCAGTACGTAAAGGTTTTATAAACAATCTGAGATTTTGTCTTGTATGCCTCGAGGTTTTATGTTGCTTCAATATATGTTTTGACAAAGAAACTGTTATATGTAATCCTCGATATAAGATGGTACAATGTAGGTACAATGTGCCCTGATGTATATAAAAAGTTTTGGTTCTTTCAGTAACAGTTTCATGAAGAGGATCTCTTTGAAAAATGGTTTTAATTTTTAGTGATATTGTTAATCCGCTTCTTATGGTTGTTCCGCATAATTAGTAACGATTTGGTTGTCATTTTGGTGGCGGTCGGTACAAGTTTTAGTGTGAGAGCTTAAGGTTTGCTGAGTCTACAGAAACATAGGACTAAGGTGTTGAGTCTGTTCTAGTGTCCTCTAATATACCCTATAGTGACTTCTTCTTATGTAGAAGAAAGGGTGAAGTTTAAAAATGACTAGAGAACACAAGGAACATGATGCTAAGAGCAATGTTGTTACACTAGGAGAGGGTGCAAGGGATCAGGCAAGAGGAGAATGAGTGCCTGAGAATCCCCATTTTGACCTGATTAGAATAGAGAAACCTGCTTTTTATGATCTTGGTGGAAAGGATAGGACAATAGTGATGCATATAGTAGACTGGATACTATCATTACAACCTAGGTTACCAGTCTTCAATGTATAAACTTTGGGTTTTGAAAGGGTTCCTGAACGACATAGTCATGTTGGAATAGTGGAAAATGTGGAAAGGATTAACATATGGAAAGAAAATAGACTCTTCCATAAGTATAGACAGATAGTACATCTGTGATGGCAGTGCCCAAGGAGGGGTAATAAGCTGAGAATTAAGGAAAGGTCTCTACAATTCTAGAGACATTTTCCTAGTTGTTCTAAAAAACCAAAGTTTTTATGCCACCAGTGTAATAAATGCCTAGTGCACTGGGGCAGTAGTCACTAAGTAAAGGCAAAGGTTCTAACTTTCCACCCGCAAGAACTCTTGACTTAACTTCTACATCGGTAATAAGACTGATAAGACCATGGTACGAGAACAAGACATGTTATAGATATGGACATGTTGAGCATACTAAACACTTTTGTTAAAAACGAAGGGAGGAAATGACCCAACAACCGAGGCAGACTCAGCAGGGCTTATGAAAGTTACAGCCCAATAGTGTAAAAAGGCATAATCAATAACATGAGACAGCTAGACTCTATGTTTTGAGTCAACCTAAAATGGTAGATGACTGTGAGGGGTGACAATCAGATAAAGCTTTTTCATTCTGATATGTATCTGCTTGATTTTTATTTGATAATCATAAGAAGAATTACTATTGTTGACTTCCCTTTGGTTGTCCTATGGGAACATAGGGAATAAATGATGAGGACTAGAATTTATATTTTGTTCAGAACTCTTTTAAATGCTTTATAATTGCTTTTTTCCATATAAAAGAGGCAAAGATGTACATGAGATGCCTGGAAAAAATCCAGGGACATTAAATCACGTGACTTGGATGATATGAAAAGTAAGGTATATGATACAAACAAAATGCATACTACCTAATCTTAGTAGTTGTATACCCTGGCCAGGTATTTAACTATTAAAGATAAGGTAAGTATGGAACTCTTAGATTGTTATCTTTCTGATTATTCTGATCAAGTAGTCTTTTAGAGACAATCTAGTGAGCATAATGAAATTGGAAATATGGCATGGAGATTTTTATCACATCCTAATTGCAATAAAATGGAATCTGAGATGATCTCAGATCAGTCTGTGTATGAGGAAGTAAAAAGTATAATCCTCATGATAAGAGAAAGAGAACAAGGGAGATGATCCTTGTTTGATAAAGACTATGTGAATAGTAAAGATCTCTTCTATAATGTGGAAATGAGAAATGTGATAAATTCATAAGATTTTAATGAACATGTTAGACAATAACAAAGAAAGGAATGATGGCATGTAATCTTACTTATAATTCCTATGCTGATGGCAAGGAAACTAGGATGAAACAAGAGTAAATGACTCATGAATAGTTGAAAGTTCATGCAATAATCAAAGGAGATGATTATCTCTTCTCTTTGATAAACAACCCTAGGTGATGATGGGATGATAAGAGGAATATGTTTATTTGTGTTCTTTCCTTTCAGGGACATGTTGATCAAGTGAATCTTCTAACACTTGATGTGCATAAGTTAAAAGTGTTCAATTTATGGATACTTAGAAAAGTATCAATTCATCTTGGACTTTGATTCTAAGATAAAGATATGTGTAACAAGTAATGTCCCAAGATGAAAGAAAGATCCTTTTATATGTGTGGCTTTGGTAATAACAATAGAGAGATGGAAATGATGAGGATGTGATGTGTTTTCAACACATGTGACAGATACCAAGGGAAGGAATTCTGGTATCTAAGAAGTGATGGGCGATATGGGAAAGTGAAAACATAACTCCTAATAAGATGATTTATGTTTGGCTACTTAGAAGGATCGACTTTGGGATCAGACTAGTTATGTACCTATAGTATGGATGTCTTATGTTAGGGGTCTATGCTCCGCATAAATATGACATCAACAAGGATGTATGAGTTGAAGAAATAGTTGTAAGATTATTTTGGGAAAAGCTTATCAAGCTACAAATAATTCCTTAGAATATCCCTATCTAGATCTATTGAGGTAGCTTATACATAACATCTAGAGATACCTCTAAGGTAAGTTCTTATTTGATAAGTAACCTCCCCTTATGATAAGAGAATGTACAACTAGCAAGATAGTTGGTACAAGTTAAAACAAATTTTAGTGTTGTGTCATTAGATTAGATGGCACAACAGATGTATGCTACGACTTGTAATCCCAAGTGGGTGCCAATACGTATCCCTAGTCTTTCTTTAGAATAAACATACTAATATATGAGAGGGGTATGGCAAACTCCCTAGATCATGAATATTATCATATATAATTTTAAGATGGGAAGGTGACAAGTCAATAAGGTTTGACACCTGAATTATTCAAAGTATGAATAGTACTTCTCTGACTAAGAAAGTGTTACCTAACACAGAGTTGATTCTACAGTCAGTAATGGAAAGGACAGCTGAGTATGTGTCATATGTGACAGATCTTCTGATGATATTTAATCAAAGAACTTTGTGTTGGTCAAAGTTCTACAACATCTCCATGACATCAATATGTTATGTGGAGACTTGATGATATGATGCATGAATGACAATTGTCTTCCTTCATCTGGGATTTCGGGGACGAAATCCTTGTTAGGGGTTTATAACTTGTAATGACCCTGACTTGGGTTATGAGTTAACCCTATTTTTTTGGCTACGAAAGTTGCTTAGAACTTTAATATAATCCTCTAAGGAGTTTTTTTATCATGTGACACACATATATTTCAAGTTTGGTCTTGATTGAATGTTGTTTGAGCAATGTTCCTTTATTTTGGACCAAAGTACAATTTACCCAAGATGAGGGGTTATATTGCAAAATGTCGCATATTGAATGTGCCTTAAATGTTTTAGCATCATAATAGATATAATTATGCCAAGTGATGGCTTGTGGAAATCCTAAATTCCAAGTTTGAAACTTGTTTGAATAATGTTAGTGCATTGTGCACCAATTTTGGTACAAATTGTAATTTACCCAAAATGTAGGGTTGATATGCAAATTACCACCTCTAGAGTGTTCCTACTTACTCTATTTATCATTTAGAGGAGATAGAAATAAGGATACACCATGTTTGAATCAATTATGAGTGATGGTACTCTTGGTGATGAAAAGACCAAGAAAGGGGTTAAATGTGAAACCCTAACTTGAGTTGTATCAAGTTGAAAAGCTTATATATGAGTGCATATCAGACAAGGAGCCATATGCGGAGTCTCATATCGGTTTGTTGGACTCTTGGAAAAGTCCATGACGTGTAAAGAACCTCAAGGAGGTGAAGGGTATCGGTTTACAACTTCCTTAGACAAGTTGTATCGGGTTGTGAATAAAGTAGTGATTTAGTTGATATATCTTATTCAAAGAGATAAGTAATGGACGAAATTTCATCTCTATATTATCCTCAAGTGTTTTTCATGTAAATATAAACATGAATGCATACATTTACACATGTCAACCATGTATGTACATGTGGCACCTAGTAGCTTAAATTGATGACACCTCATTTACACACTTTTTCATGAACCTCAAGTATATATACCCTTCCTTTCACCCCTTAGTGAAAAGTTTCGAATCCTACCACCTCCTTGCTCTTAGATATCGTGCATAGGGTCTGTATATCATGCAAGGTTGAAGTGGTATCATGCATAGTGCTTGGATATAGGCCATATCAAGTGATATTGACCATGGCATGTTGATATCGGCCATAGCAAGTTGATATTGGCCAAGTGAAGTGATTTTGGCCACAAGTGAAGTGGATATCGGCTAAAAGTCAGGGTATATCGTGCATGAGTAGTGAGGTATCATACAAGATGCTAAGGAGAAAGAAGGAGCTCAACTCATGACCCTAAGGTAAGGCCATGATCATCTTCAACCTTGGATTGAAGCATGGATCTGGGGTTATGATCTTCCTTTCTTTTCTTCTTCACATTAACTATGGTGATTCCTTATATATGAAGGATTTGTGAACAAGCCTTGGACTTTTGATAAGTGATCTTCAACCTTAGGAACTTGGAGCTTTGAAGTTGTTCTTAAGGCGTGTTATATAACTTGAACCCAAACATGTTATTATTCACCATCTTTCCTGCTATATTGATGATCCACTTTCAATTCCAAAACTTTCTTGAATACTTGATATATCTATGAGTTCTATTAGTTTCTTAGACCTATTATCCTTGTACTAGAACAAGTAGAATGAAGGTCTAGAGCTTGAAGATGATGGTATCACCTTATAAAGTGATATCGGGTTCAAGTTCATAAGCAAGCACCTCTAACCCGATATGGTGAGGTACCTACACCACTAAAATGATATGGATATGAGTTTATATTTCCTTGTATGATATGGTGATGTAGTATACACCTCTTTCGTGAAATGAGGTCAAGAATACACCTCAAAAATGATATTGGGTTAAGCACACACCTCTTTGCCCGATATGGTGTGAAGCACACACACACCTCTTTGCCCGATATGGTGTGAAGCACACATACACATCTATAGTGATATGGTAAGCACACATACACCTATAAAGTGATATGGTAAGCACACATACACCTCTTTTCCCGATATGGTGTGAATCACACACACACCTCTTTGCGCGATATGGTGTGAAGCACACACACCCCTCTTTGCCTGATATGGTGTGAAGCACACATACACCTCTAAAGTGATATGGTAAGCACACATACACCTCTAAAGTGATATGTAAGAAAGCATACACCTCTTGCCCGATATGTTAAACACACATACACCTCAAGGTTGATATGGTAAGCACACATAAACCTTAAGGTCGATATGGCAAGGACACATACACCTCAAGGTCGATATGGTAAGCTCACATACACCTCTAAAGTGATATGGAAGCAAACATACACCTCTTGCCCGATATGGTATGCACACATACACATCTAAAGTGATATGGGTAGAAAGTATACACCTCTAAACCGATATTGGGTTAAGCATACACCTCTTGGATGATATGGTGTTGAGCACACATCTTTAACAAGATATGGTGGGTAACCCAATATAATGGATGACGAAAGTGGTAAGGTGGTTAATACCCTAGAACATGTGATGGACGATACACTAAAGTAATGGTGTGGCCAATATCTTCAAGTGAGGTGAGGATGTTACATCCATGTAGGGTGAGGGTGATACACCATATGATTGGTAAGGTTGATAACTTGATGGGTAAGGGTATGAGGGATATGATGATGCCTAGCCTGATGTACACCTAACCCAATACATGTGTTCAACTTGATATATATGATTCAATTCGATACACCTTGTAAAGGTGAGGGCAAAACACTCTTAGGAGTGATGAGTGTAACACAAGTAATGGTGTGGTTACTACCTTGATAGGTGAAACACCTCAAGTGCTTGATAATGGTCAACCCTATATCAACAATACCTTAACCTGAGATGAGTCCATATCACTTGATGATAGTTGGGTAATTCAAATATGTGACTTATGGCCAATACACTATAGGATAAATTTGATGAGTTAGTGTATAAAGTATTGGGATGGAAAATACTTTAATACAAGATAAGTTGATGAACTTAAAAGTTTAAAGTGATGAGGGAAGTGATACACTAAGGCATGATAAATATCACATCCAGCACCTCATGGTTGATACACATTGGTGCTCCTCAAATCTAATAGAATTGGTTGAGTAACACATGAAGTGTGTCATGAAAATTGTTAAATTAAGATGTAACGAGTTTAATGAACTTTGATAAGTCTAGGCTAACATACCTTGAGAAGGGGTTAAGGCAAGTTAATAAAGTTTGATGTAATAAATATCCTAGTAAGGATGAGAGAGAAACCCATACTTTGTGTTGATAATCATTTAATGATAAATGATGAGAATAAATAAGAATGATTGATTACTTATGATATCAATGTATGCTCCTAGATGTGTGGAGCAATGAATTAAGGTTTGATCATTGATAATATTATCTTAAAACCCTAAATGGTTAATAATGGGAAACCCTAACCCTAATGAAGGGTGATGATATGTATGTGAAATCCTAATCGATAAGAGAGGGAAACCCTAACCCTAATATTGGGATAATGGTATTACCCTTGGTTTGCATGGTGTTTATATGTGTTTGACATGGTTGTTATCATGAAATACTAACCATGCAGATATCATGAGATGATGAGTATAGCCAGGTATGAGCTGTGATGTTTTATATGATAAAGATTTAAATGGGCCTTGTGAGCGATGTGAATATTTGTTGCCTAGTGAGATGTGACAAGATGCTTAATGGGTCTTGTGAGCCATGTGATTATTTGTTTCCTAGTGAGAGGTGACAAGATGTTTAAAGGGCCTTGTGAACCATGTGAAATGCTTGTGCAACAAGTATCATGTATACCTTAATCTGAGGAACTAGAGGTAATAGTTACCTAATAAGTGGTAACAGTGTTCAGTGATGATCTAAGGGTTTGAATACACAGATTTAGTAATCATGATGATGATAATGTTGAGGGACGAGAATTCCCAATAATGAGATAAGGGATTGAGATTATGAATGTTATATGTGTTCTAAAGATTAGAAAAGTACTTGATAGATGTATTATGCCTTTCTTTGTAGCATCTATTATAATAATTCATGTTTGAAACTTGGTTGATGCTAAAAGATATTGTAATGCACCTAATTAATTAAATAGAATCTCATCATGTATTTCCCTAACCATAGATCCATCAGCGTCAGTAGCTGCTAAATGGTGAAATAGGTTTTCCCATGGGATCTCCTGGAGGGCATATTTTTGAATATGTGGGGGTGATTGGGCATGAATATCCTTACACCCTAATGAGGGATTGATGTCAAATTTCCTTCATTATAATTCTGGGATGGATGTATCATAATATCCCGATCATGATGAATGTCACGGATGGATAACTAAAATTTCCCTGAAGAGAGTGCATGCTACGGCTGTAGCGCTATAGTGAAGATACCAGTATACTCTGGTAAGCTATTTTGCAGTTGACACGAGATATCATGGTAGTGGTCTCGCACTAACCGAGATAGGTGAGTTCATGGAATCCGACTCTTCCATTGACCTTGTATGGTGCCAATGCTCTAAATAGCCATGGTCGGTTGGAGCATGAGTGGTATACCTCATCTCCTCAGGGCATAAGTGTGATTGTAAAATGTAATCAGCCGTGTAGCGTATTTTCTTAAGGATTTAATACGGAAAACATTGGTTGATGTTACATTTCTTTAATGCATCTTAAATGGATAGATGTTATACATGTTCTTCATATTCCTTATAAAATGAATAGATGAATTACTGCTTTATCATATATAGTTGCAATGCTTCAGAAGATGATATAGCTCTACTCTGCTTAAACAATGATTAAATCCAGCTTATTAATGTAAAAGAATCATCTGCCCAATTTTATACTATTTAAATGTAATAATAATATTATTGGCGCATAGTTATATCTCTCACTGGGACATGGGTCTCACCCCATTGGTCACCAACATTTTTAGGTGGACACGGATGAGGAGGTAGAGACCATACTGTAGAGGAACAACAACAACAGAAAGAACAACAGTAATAGCTCAGGTTGAGTATACTGTCTATCGTGTCTTTTAGATAGAAGTCCTATGTGTCGTCTCTATACTCTCAGGTCCTTGGAGTCAGTACGTAAAGGTTTTATAAACAATATGAGATTTTGGCTTGTATGCCTCGAGGTTTTATGTTGCTTCAGTATATGTTTTGACAAAGCAATTGTTATATGTAATCCTCAAGATAAGATGGTACAATGTGAACCCTGATGTATATAAAAAGTTATGGTTCTTTTAGTAAGAGTTTCCTAAAGAGGATCTCTTTGCAAAATGGTTTTAATTTTTAGTGATATTGTTAATCCGCTGCTTATGGTTATTCCGCATAATTAGTAACAATTTGGTTGTTGGTTTGGTGGCAGTTGGTATAGGTTGAATCATATCAAGTGGTCACCCTTTTTGTAGGTCCCATGATAGAGGTCCTACTTTGTATAGAGATTGAGGCCTATGTTGGTCTCAAACCATATGTCACATATAGTATTTCAACATGTACAAGACTAGGAACAAGCAAGCATGCTAACACACTAGACATGTTTAAAACATCAACCAAGTCATAAACATCAAACATGGTACTAGATTATCTAGGGTTGCATGGTCAAACTCATCTCATATCGTCAAATATACTTGACCCTCTCAAAAGAAACTTGGGTCATATCAATAACATCATCATCATCATCATCATCATCATCATCAACAACAACAACATCGTCGTCATCGTCGTCGTCGTCGTCGTCGCCTTCATTGTCATCATCGTCATCATCATCATCATCATCATCATCATCATCATCATCATCATTGCATCACCATCAACATACATAATCTAGGATACTAACTAGCCTAACCTTTATCATGGCTCTAAACAACTCTGGATAATATTACTAACATCTAAACACTCTCTTCTGGACTTGATATTAAATCTCTTTCTCTTAGGCTACATGGACACTCACTGCCTTTCTGCGTGTGGTAATATTTTTCATATGTACACATACTAATACTTGAAATAGGTTTTCTCCAACGTTGAATTAATTGATGAAAGCCACCATACTCCATTCGAATAAAACCAAAACCAATATTAGTTACCACACTCATTAGGCAGTCTAGTACCATGACACCTAGAGAACTAGTCAGAATATGGTGCACACATGTGTGGCTACCCTAAGCACATGCCACAAACATATGTCTAGAGTTGTAGTAAGATCTCCCTTTTATCACCCTCCTAAACCTACAACCCATACTACAAGATAGAAGGAGGAGAAAAGAAGGCTACAAGGATTACACAAGTCTACACCTAGTTCTAGAACATCTAGGTTCAACCTAGAGACTGTGTCAACTTAGTCCATGAAGGACAACTTCTTATATTTCTAGTGTTGAGATGTAAGGTGAGTTTAGTTTGTGTTTCATGTGAGTAATGTTTGGTCTAGTTATTATTCATGCTTTGATACCATCTGTCACAGAACTGGAATCCCAGTCCCATGAACCAAACGAATATCGAAGACAACATGTGGAAGCATGAAATCTTATCATACATAAACAAATAACAAGATAGAGGCACCAAAAATATCTCAACATTCAACAAGGTATATTAAGTAGCATTCTTTATTACAAGCTTTCAATTACACATTCATGAGTACAATTTTACAAGTCTACTCATGTATACTATGGATCTTAGAACAAGTACACCTGACATAGCTCACCAAGCCCATCAACTGCTAGCCATCTTTGAACCTATAAAATACGTGAAATAAGGTGAGTCAAGAATACGAGGGGGTGACTACATGGATGAAAGATACTTATATATAAGTTTTACATAATTTGAAAAGATTTCTAGAAGTAACGAACAAGAAATAAACAAGTTAAGTATTTAGCAAAAATAGAGCATGTGATTTATGTCATTTCACTCCAATTATGCCATCATTTTGTGCATTCATCGATATCATGTATTCGTAAGGCTTATGGACAACTTCCCATTGGAAGAGTCTATGAGGGAGCTCAAGATTAGCTAACCCTTTTATCGACATGGTCCTCCCTATCCTGATAACTCAAGTAGGATACCCAAACTTATGTCCTCATACCAAAACTTCAGGTAGTTGCATGAGGTTTTTATAATGGATTTTCTACATTATGTTTGCAACTTAAATATAAAACAACATGCGAGACAAACATCGAGTACAATACTAGAGTACTATAAGGCAATATTTGGGCAAGTACACAAGCATACATATGTATCACATTTCAAACATTAAATCCATAGGAATATAATAATTAAAGACCGTACCTGATTTAGAGATTCCAAACTTACTTATCCTTGACCATCTAGCCATAAACTTGGTTAAGCACAAAATTGTATACATGCATTATTCTCATCATTAACCATAATTAGCTTAATTTTTGGGTTTTGTCCAAGTTATGTTCCACGTTGCTTATTAGTACTAGATGATCGTTTAGTGGTTTAGAGTCATTCATGAAGATGAGGTTCAAGTTCCATGTCATTTTGATGTTCCATCTATTTTATATGTTGATTACATGATTTGTATTACTTACGTACAATATAGGTGAAAAAGACTCACAATAGGGTAACAAGGTTCATCATCATCAAGACAAGGGATCCAAGAAAGATAGAGTATAGATCAAGAAATTAGTGACACAACAAGCATATGAAAATATAGGTGGATGTCCCCTAGGTCAAGGCATTAAAGTCCAACATTGGTATCAACATACCCATATACATTCAAGATCCAACAACAAGACTTGTATCATTAGGGTCCAACATATATATATATATATATATATATATATATATATATATATATATATATAGTGTCAGGCTAGAATACACTTGAGTGTATAGATCGCACGAATACACTCAAGTGTGTTTGCATACCAAGACAATTTTTTGCAAAATGTAAACCATTTAACTTCATTGTCATACTATAACTAGGCTACATACAAATTTTGAGCCCATTTGGATGAGTGTAAGTCACTCATCCATGGGCAATAAAATCGACGCGCGAAACTAATTTGAAATTCATAATTTTTGCGGTCTTTGTAACATGACCTATAAATGTCCAAATGTGCTCAAATTTTGCGTATGATCTATTCACAAGGTGTTTAAAAAGATCAATAGATTAGATTTTTGAAAAAAAATATTGCATCATAAAAACGACTTGAGTGTATTCTACTCCGAATAAACTCTAGTGTATTCTAGCCTAACTCTATAAGGGCAATAAAATCGACGCACGAAACTAATTTGAAATTCATAATTTTTGCGGTCTTTGTAACATGACCTATAAATGTCCAAATGTGCTCAAATTTTGTGTATGATCTATTCACAAGGTGTTTAAAGAGATCAATAGATTACATTTATGAAAAAAAATATTGCATCATAAAAACTACTTGAGTGTATTCTACTCTGAATACACTCGAGTGTATTCTAGCCTAACTCTATATACATACATATATATATATGGGACATCCACATAAAAACAATCATATGAGAGGGTACTTCCTAATTGGGAGGGAAAGACATTAGATCAAGATCCATATGACATTTAGGGCACAAGGAAGACAATCAACCACTCTAAAATACATTAGGTTATCATGAATGTATCAAGTATCACACCCACATCCCACGATTACTACTAATCATGAGATTAGGGCATAAGTTTGGGGATTATACTTAATACAAAGTTCACTCCCAACTTTGTTTTCTTTATTTCAAACTCTTTGTTTCCTTGCATCCAATCACATAAACAAACTTATAAGAGAATTAAAATTTACTCTAATATGATCTCAACATTAATGATACACATCCATACATTCATTCTATTCCTCACACTTCCATGTACATACAGCAAGATAATCAGATACATTCTCTCTAATTAAGGAAACAAAGATGTAAAACATCATTTACAACTCTCTCACATCTATACAAGGACCTAGAGTGACATGGACCCACTGAACTTAACTGATCTCATACTTAACTCATGTGGTAGATCTACTTTGATGCATTGACCTTCTTCAAGTCCATGTGATTTCCCTAAAACATGTGAGTAGAGGGGTGAGCCTACTCGCTCAATGAATGAGTACTTCAAAGAAACAATTTAAAGAACTTATATGATTGTAGATATATTGTCGAGCAACTGATATCAATTATAATAGTAGTAAGCTTTAAAGAGACGAATCATTCACAAACATAAATATGGCACAATACTCTAGACATCTACAAGAGTGAATCAATATATGAACATGCTTGATTAATCTCAAAGAGAACTAATAACTCAGAAACATACAAAGGATAATTGAATATCTACACACACATGTTTAACCTCTCTTTCATCTTATTATGCCCTGAACCCACATGAGGTGTACCACAACATGTAAAAGAATCGCAACAAGCTATGATATCACTATACAAGGCTTAGAAGCATGCACAAGTTCCTAAGCCTATCTCTTGAGTAAGACCCCATCTGCAGTAGGCCTCGGCACGTCTTCCTATCGGCAGCTAATGGGAGTGGTCAGATATCTTAGACTCCACCTCTCAACTTGGGTACTCAGGCAGTGAGTCAAAGCCCTCAGGCTTGTTGTGCATCAGTGGACCTATTGACCACAGATCACTCAACATATAACACAGGTACCACTGGCATCCCCGATTGGTGTTGGGTACCACACAATTGTAAGGAGTCTTCGCTACTGGTCAAGACCCCCACACCCTACTGGTGTGCTCCGGCTTACCTCAATTTGGACTACCTCCAGTCGGGAAATTGTTTCCTCCTCACAGCACATGCCTCATCCTACGAGGATTCTACAGTGTTTAGGGCATCTACATGTCTAATTCACTCTTTAAATTCACAATTCAATCATCACATCAACATATCTTTGTTCATCTTTGTAAACCGTTCATTTCATAAACCATCTGATAGCATTTACCACAACTGAACTATTAAGCATCACCACATCTCAAATTGAGAAACATTGATATCACAATACTTGTTTCAGTAAACACCCTATCATTAGGGTTTCATTTACCTCATTCACTTATCACATAACTCGCATAAGGATTGAATATATCATACTATCATTCAATAAGAATTTCTCTCAACAGTTCACATATAATTGAATATATATATGAAACCATGTAATGAACTGAACTAAGGTTTCCATGCCATTTACTAAAGCATCATACATCAAGAATATCATTGAATCAATATGTCTATTTTCAAACCTCCAACTTTCCATTCATTTAGGGTCTCACCCTCCTTACTGATATACCAAGAAAATATTTATATCATCGAATGAAATGCAAAATCTTATCAGACATATATGTAAGACACATATAAATAAAGTAATCATTCATAAGTAGGGAGATTCAACTAGACAAACTTCTTTATTCATTTATACAACAATTTTAGTCATAGACAAAAATCCTACATTTCAGTATAATCATGTAACCTCTACAATTAATTTAAGAATTCTCATTTAGATGGATTGCAATCATTTCTAATGTGATTTCATAATCTGAAATTCATCCAATAGAGAAATAATCCATATCATATCATCTTGCAAAAGCTAGATCAAAAAGGCAACTTAGGGTTTGTACTCACATACTAAACAATTGAAGATTATTGATAATTTAACTCATTTTCATGCAATCTACTATTTAAAATAAGTACCCACTCACCCTAAGTGTGAAGACACCTTAACAATGCAGCCCATATCTGAAACTCTCAAATCCTTATCAAAACTCTAGCTAAATCTATAGTTTCTTCTTCCTTTCAACCCTAAACTAGGTCTGCTGTAGGTAGAAGATGAAGGTCAAAGGTTAATCCAACCTCAAATTCATTAGATCAGGGATTCTGAGCAAGGGAAAATAAGGAGGAGGGAGAATCAATGGTTAAAACTATTTACCAAGTCAAATCTATAGAAACACTTTTGGATTTTCACTGTTTCTTCACGTTCTTCCCCAAAAATCGCCCAAAAATCATCTTCTAGGTCGCCCTCTCATAGAGAAAGATGCATTTTTTCTATGATACTAATACTTGTACTTGCTCTGCTATTCTGTTGTCTAGAATGATAGAGGATCGAATTGCGGTTCCAATGTACTACATTTCGTTAAAAATGGATAAGTATAGCTCGAGATATGATCGTTTTACGATTGACTATCCTGGGCGACATCGGTCGCGGTCATGGAACACGACGCAGTGTCAGTCATGATCATAGCACATGATGTAGCATCGCAGGTCGTGGCACACGATGCAGCATCGCGAGTCGTGGCACACGACGCAGCATCGGTCGCGGTGTCGGTCGCAGTACTCAGTATATGTTTACTAAAAATGGCTTAACTCTCTCATTTTAACTCCGATTTAGTTCATTATTTTTTTTGGATTCATAATTAAATTCTATAAAATAACATAATATTATTTTGATAATATTTTTAAATATAAAATTATTTATTAATTATTTCCTCCAATGTCATTAACTCTCTTCTTGCATACAGGTATGGGTTAATGCTATATTAACTCCAACTTGGGTCTTTATAGTATGCTTAAGTCATGATTATGAGTTGCCCAAACAAGTATTTAAGAATAGGAAAGTTAATATAAAGCACAACATAGAATATTACTAACAAAAGTATTCCAAGCATTAAGATTATCTTAAATCTCTAGGATTACCAGCAAAGCTAGGAACGGGTTGTAACATCAAGTGTCACAAGTACCATCATAGAATAAAAGAGATATACCTAAGAAATTTATGTCATGAAACATTACAAGATTATTGATTTCAGGTATATAAGGTAATTGAGTGTGTAATATGGATCAAACATGCCATTGATTCAAGGTGTAGTCAAACATTCACATAATAGGGGTACATTCAAAGCATTAGGTGTCATACTACCTCAACATAGAAAAACAAGATAACAGTGGCTATGAGTACCATGTGGTATCATACAACTACTGATTTCCAAGTTAGGATGACACTCGAGTTCATATTAGATTTAAAATTAGCAACTTAGGGAAAAGTATATCATTAAAGTACCAAACTAGGCACATATGCATACTTAGAGTCAAATATAGGACAAAAGAGATGATTAGGACTCTCATTAGTTCAAGAGTACCTATAAAGTATCAGTTTAATGATAAAAGGTGCAAATGTGCATAAAAAATACCAACTTTGTCATGATCTTGCATTAAACATAGTCAAAGTAGTCAAATGTTACATATTTGGAAAAATGTGGACAAAGGAAGTGGTTTTAGGGTCTTAAACTATGCCCAAGTTGTATGTATCATCGAGCTGATCGATTTGGTGTATTAGTTCATATTAATTGTCTAAGGGGTTTACGAGATATGATTTGTGCAAAAAGAAGCATCAAAAGACTATAGAAAATCAGAACATAGGTGTTACCATTTGATTTAACGATGGAGGTTGATCATGGATCTTCAATCCAGTGGCCTTGGGAGAACACACATTGCACCAGCCTAGTGGTGGCTTGGAGGCTTGGATGGCGCATCCCACCGACACTCCTATCCAACCCACAAAGCTCGCCAGAGGTGGCAGATCATCCCCGACCGCTACTCGTCTATAGGGCCACCCGTCTAGGGGCGAGGACTTGGCAGCCACTGATTCATCTACTAATGTCCATGTCTAGTCCTCACTTTGACAGTGACTAGGGAGAGGAAAACATATGCCCATCTGATCGTAGCTCTAGAATCCATCAAACATGAGTCCATCATCAACACAGGATAATAGCTCGCACTGCAATGGCCAATCGTGGTGGCACTGCTTCTCAGACTGAAGAGGAAAACATAAGGGTGGAGGGCATATGTCTAACGATTGGGCCACCCAAACTCATCACGTCATTGTGAGTTTAGAGCTTCCCTTTCCAGTGGATGAGGCACAAAGAAATGGGATCCACCATGGTAGTGGGGTCCTAGGGTTAAAGAAAACTAAGAAGGGGTTAAGAGGATCTAGGACCCTTAATTCTTTACAAATGAGCACAATGGAGAGAAGTGATGAAAGGGTTCTTGAATTTTACACAAGGATGCATCAAAAGAGGTGATTGGATGGGGTCCTGGTGGTTGTCGGTGGCGACATCACCACCTCTGCTACCCTCTTGTATGGAGGTAGAGGATGATGTTATTGCATTGGATCGTTAGGGTCCATATGTGGACTCTGATCTGAAAAGCATGATTCATCTAGAAATCACAAGCCAAAGTGAGTGGGGTGCCCACTCAACTGGGCTGAACGCATCAGATTAGGCCCAAGAAGGGTTGAAAACCAAATAAATTGATTAAATCGTGATCAAAATAAAGGCAACTTTGAAGTACCATAACTTGGGATACAAACCTCTGATTGAGTGATTTTTGTGTCATTGGATTTATAGTTGAATCCTTTATCTCATGGAACATTTTATTGAGCAATTTGATCATCGAAATTAGGTTCAATTTCAGTTGTAAAAGGGTGATTCCTTAAAGGATGAAACTTAGATAAGACAAGCAAATTAAAGGCAAACATTATGCAATTGATCATTGATGTAAACAAATTGGAGTGTCACAACACTCAAACTTATGAAATTTATTGTCAAACTAGAAAATGTGTCATCATTGAGTGAGAAAAATCATAATCAAAGAAAGACATAATCAAGATTGTTATAGATATGTACCATAAGTATGTGGTGATTGGATATGAATATGTATTTATATAAAATCCCTCAATAAATCTTAAGCCTTAGATGCTTTCCATAAGCAAAATACATGAAAATCTTGATAGACTAAATGTAGGTTATGCCAAAGTGTGGTACTCCATCTATCTCGTAGAAGTGTGATGGTAGATATGTAGATCTGGCAAAGCAAGGTACACATTTGTAAGGCCCCTGACCTAGCTTTCTAGATAACCTTGTTTGTTTGTCTTAATAGGATGACTAAACCTTACAATAATCTTTTTCTTCACCTTAATAACATGTGACATGATGTTGTTTCCAGTTTGGTCCTATTTGGATGTTGTTTGAGCTAGTTCTGTTTGTTTTGGACCAAGTTGCAATTTACCCATTTTGAGGGGATATCTTGTAGTTTTTCACGTGTAGGTTGTACCTTTTGTTCCTTGACATCATGAGAGAGATATAGAGTGGTCCCTTGGGGCACCTTGTTACGCCTAGGTTTGAGGAGGAAGAGAAAGTGACATGTTGAGTGTTGTTTCTAGGGTTGCTTGGATGCCATAGGTTGATGTTGACCTTGTGTTGACTGTTGATGACCTTGGCCTTATAGTGACCATATTTTGTGTTTTATTGGTTTGATCCTTGTATTCAAAGGTGTTTTTGGGTGTACCTTGAGTTCCATTTGATCAAAGAATCTTAGAGCTCTCTCTCTTCAGTCGATGATGATCTAGGGTTTTGGTTTGTCACTTAGGTGTCTTCAAACGATGGGATTTGTTCCCTTGCTTTTCTATTTGACCAATGTTTATTTAGGACCAAGTGAGTTTGCAAAATTTATTTGATTTTCACAATCGTCCTTGCTTGCATGGTTTTAGTGGATGCATGGTTGTTCCTTGCAGGACATGTGGCACTTATGTGCATGACACCTGTAAGACTCCTGACCTAGCCTTATTATTAAATATGATTTATTTGCAAATGAGATTATTAAACCTTAATTTAATCTTTTAAAATGCTTTAGTATCATGTGACAAGTCTATGGTTTTAATTGGGTCCAATTTGATTGAGGTTTGAACCATCTTTTCTATATAAGTGTTTATTTTGGACTAGTTTGCAATTCACCCATAAGTAAGGGTTATCTTACAAAATGTCACATAAAGAGAGTGTTTATTATGTTTTGGCACCATTAGAGAGAATACTGTGACATGGGGCGCCTTGTTTGAATGATGTTTAGTGATGGAACACTACATGGTGATCTAGGGTTTGCTAAGTGGAAGTGGTGCCATAGTCAGGGTTTGAGTGTCGCAACCACTACCTCACTCTAGGGTGAGGGCATAAACCTCAAAACCATCTCCAAGTCTTGTTGTTTTGACCCAAAAAAACCTAGAGTTCAAAACACATATTGGTTCAATAGTGTATTGACCTTACATGAAGAATCAGGGTTTTGGGTCGAAATAAGGTATGCATGAAGTGTCGTGACCATGATGAGATGGTAGCAACCATGGAGGTCACTACACTTTCTGGATAAACATAGATTTTTCATTTTTTTGCATGTGATAGAATATAAGATCACTTTCTTGAAGGGCATGTGTCCTTAGACGATCTCTTATGGTGACACCTCATAATCACTTTCTCTCTCTTTCTTAGGGTATATATCCTCTTTTCTTCCCTTGTGTGAGACTTCTTAACCATCTTCTTCTTCGTTGTGTGTGATTGAACTTGGAGCTTTAGGAGCACGAAGGGGAAGGTCTTGAAGCTTGGGTGGACGATCTGTAACATACTAAATCTCGGACCCTACCCTAGAAGTTGACATTTTGGACATAGCCAAACAAGGTTGAAGTTTAGACCTAAATCGATGTTTAATATAACCCCAATGAGCTAATGCATGTATAGATCACCTTAATGTAACCTAATGTTCTAACACTAATCTTAGGTTTATAATGGATACATAAAATATGCCACATAACTCATTTTGGTGGTAGTATGAGGATAAGGAACTTAATTGGATGAATAATTTAGATAATGGACCGTTAATGGGCCATATGACATATCTCATAAAACGACATCTCAAAAGTGGAAACAAACTTCAAATTCAAAATTCTCTACATATCAAAATTATCCTAAATGTCAAATTTCATATAATTTGGACTACCTTGAAATATTAGGATACATTTAGGAGAAAGAAAATGAGTAAAAAGCATAAGTAATGAATAATGTGATTATATAAGTTTAAAATATAGAAATAATGACAAATTCATATTCAACACATCACATATAACTTTTGGATGAAGTTTGGTCCAATTTGGATGTTGTTTGTGCAAGTTATGCAATTTTAGGTACATTCTGGACTTTTCTGCAATTTACCCAATTGGGAGGTTTTCTTTGAAAATTGTAACATGAATTATAATCCTTATATATTCCCTTACCATTCTCGATTTTTTGAACCATGGGTCACCTAGTTGCACCTTGGTTTGAAGGTGTTTCTTTCCAAGGGCATTTCAGGGATTACTCTCTTTATAAATGTGCTTATCTTTGGAAGCTATCAACCAATGGGGTTATTTCTTTGATTGGAGGTCGATTAGGATGTCCTATAAGTGTCCATAAACTGACATTTGATATTCAAGAAGCCTCTATGAGTTGTCCTCTTGCATGGCCATGAAATCTGTAGGCTAAGGACACATGGAAAGCTGCATGGACACCTCATGCTTGACTTCTTCCTTATCCATAAAGGTTTGCATGTCCATAGGCACCCTTAGCATTGGACACATGGAAAGTAACTTGGCACATCTTTCTTGACTCTTCCTTATCCATAAAGGCTTGCATGTCCATGGACACCCTTATACATGACACATGGAAAGTCTCATAGACACCTCATACTTGACCTCTTTCTTTAGATAGCCAAATCTACCCCTTCCCAACTCCCAATTACAAAACTCATGCTCTCCTTTATTCCCTCTATCATAGAGCATCACTCCTACTCTATTTTTCCACGAAGGTGTTTTCCCAAGGTAAAAGGAGGTGCCTACCTTGATGAAGAAGGCTCCTAGGGTTCCAAATTTTCTCTATTTAGGGTTTCTTAAGCTCCTCCTCAGTGATTTTGACCAAAACTAGTAAGTTTCCTCCTTTCCTTTCCTATTTTCATGTTGTTATTCTTACTTCCACCTTCCTCCAGGTCGGAACCATGGCCTTCCATGGTGAAACCCCACCTAGAACCGATAAACACCTCATCTCCATGTTCTTTTGTTAGGGTTTTTCACCTCTAAAGTGGAGAAGGTGCTTCTTGCTTGAGATAAGAGCTTTGTTGGAGAAACTATCCTCCCTAATCTTGGGAACCTTACTTATTGGACATGTCCACCTTTCCTAGAGGTTCTTTGGAGGCCTAGGATTGCATCTAGGACTGACTTGGACTGATTAGACTCTAAAGTTGAGGTATGTGTATCCCTTATTCTTATATGTTGAGCAATTCACCTATGCTTATTCATTCTCTTTGTCCTATGGACATTAGCCTATACACAATATCTTTTCTTTTGAAAATCATAGTTCATGCGAACTACGTTATTTGATATTGATCATGTGATCATGGATATTCTTTTGAACTCTTATCTTATGCTTTGTTCATGATGGAACTCTAAAAGATGACATGTGATGTCTTTTTCCCACTTATGAGGAGGATGTATATGTTGGTCACTTATGTGGTGACTAGTTTATATATTCTAACTATACTTTCTACTTGCCTCTACATTTAACATGTTATGTGATTCAGTAGCACTAGAGTAGTGTAATTGCATTGTTTTTTATGGCAGATGTGTTATTTCCTGCCGAGCAGATGTGATATTTCCTTCTCTTTTGGGATGGAAAGGAACCTCATTCCCAGGGCAAGATTTGTGATTCTAGGCCCATGTTTTATATATTTGGGAGATTGGCAATATTCCTTTCTCTATCAGGTTTCAAGTTTATGAGACTTGGCCGCCTTTGTGTTTATATTGTTCTAGGGCTATGTTTATCTCACATGCATGCATGTTGATGATATGGGGTGTGTGCCCTGATTCTTTACATGTACTTGTATGGCTCAATCTTTATGTTTTGTTAATGACAGGTATTTTTTGTTATCATATGATTTCAATTCTTTTTTTTCTCGATACTCATTTGGGCGGTCCTTATCCTTTCTATGGGAAACCTTTTATATTTTATGTCCTTTATTCCATATATTTCTCAATTTCCTATTTAGTATGCACATATCAGCCTTTGCTAATGTCATCTATTATCTCTTCTTGCTGGGGTATGCTTCCAACCCTAGGTGAACGACTTGGTTGATAGGACATTAAGTTTTGGACTAGCTTAAGGAGTTAAATCTTGGAGACAAAGTTGTAATGGTTTAGATTTACCTCTACTTAGATCCTTATGTTGTATCATACATGTAAAACCTTATAGGATATTATGATGTACTTTTGTAATATTTTGTGAAAATTGAATATATTTAACATTTTTATTCCGCTACTATACTTTTCTCTTTTACATACCATTATAATAAATTTGGAAAAATTATACCTATTCCAACATACCTTTGAGTGTGTTTGGAATGGATGTTAATTATTCAAAAAACATTTAGTAGGGAGTGGATCCCACCTCCTTACAGCATGGTATTAGAGCCCATGGTAGTCAGAATCTGATTATTTCAGTTTTGTCTTCCTAGTTAGAATACATGTCTTATATTTAAGTGACATGTTTGCCCTAGATTTGATCAATATATTATGAAGGGTTGATTTAGGATCATATAGTTTCACATTAGAATAATGATGAATAGATATTTAGAATACTTACAAGTAAAAGATGCATAAGTAACCATAATAACTTGAGGTTGTTTAGCTTGGCCTTTAGGCAGCTACTAGGGCATGAAGTTGAAAGAAAAGGTGTCTAGAAATGATCAGGGTTCGGGGGCAGGCAAGATTTTCTTCCGCACCGCTAGCTTGGTTTACGAGGACTCCCGAATCCATATGATACCGGCTTGGCCTGAGCTGATATGAATTATCCAAAATAGCATGCTTTTAGATAATAGTAGCCTTAGACATCTATATGATTTATCTTTAGGGACCCTAATATGTTGAACTAGTATCACAGGTGCAAAGACTTTGAGGATGGACAAGAGCAAGTTAACCCATAGTTCATAGTTAGTCTTTACAAGTTATGTTTATTTTTTTGGCATGATGCTTATGTAGTTGGATGTAAGGAAGTGTAGTTGAAACTTTATACCTAAAGAATAGTTTTGACTTAATAAGATGAATCCTTTAAGGGTTGGTGAATAATTTGTTTTTGTATATGTGGATTTTTTTATTTTGAGGATGAAATCCCTTTAAGGAGTGGTGTGTTGTAACATACTAGATCTCAGACCCTACTCTAGAAGTTGACATTTTGGACTTAGCCAAACAAGGTTGAAGGTTAGACCTAAATAGATATTTAGTATAACCCAAATAAGCTAATGCATTTATAGATCACCTTAATGTAACCTAATTATTAATCTTAGATTTATAATGGATACATAAAATATGCCACATAACTCATTTTGGTGGTAATATGAAGATAAGGAACTTAATTGGATGAATAATTTAGATAATGGGAAGTTAAAGGGCCATATGACATATCTCATAAAAAGAAGTCTCAAAAGTGGAAACAAATTTCAATTCAAAATCTACATATCAAAATTAGTCTACATGTCAAATTTCATCTAATTTGGACAACCTTGAAATATTGGGATACATTTAGGAGAGAGAAAGAGTAAAATGCATAAGTAATGAATAATGTGATTATATAACTTCAAAATATTTAAATACTGGAAAATTCCTATTTAACACATCAAATATAACTTGTGGATGAAGTTTGGTCCAATTTGGATGTTGTTTATGCAAGTTATGCAAGTTTAGGTACATTCTAGACTTTTCTGCAATTTACCCAATTGGGGGGTTTTCTTTACAAATTGTCACATGCATTATAATCTTTATATATCCCCTTACCATTCTTGAGTTTTTGAACCATGGGTCACCTAGTTGCACCTTGGTTTGAAGGTGTTTCTTTCCAAGGGCATTTTAGGGATTACTCTATTTATAAATGAGCTTATCTTTAGAAGCTATCAACCAATGGGGTTATTTCTTTGATTGGAGGTCGGTTGGGATGGACTATAAGTGTCCATAAATCGAAATTTGAAGCCTCTATGAGTTGTCCTCTTGCATGGCCATGAAATATGAATGCCAACGACACATGGAAAGCTCCATGGACACCTCATGCTTGACTTCTTCCTTATTCATAAAGGTTTGCATGTCCATAGGCACCCTTAGCATTGGACACATGAAAAGTAACTTGACACCTCATGCTTGACTTCATACTTATCCATAAAGTCCTGCATTTCCATGGACACCCTTATACATGACACATGGAAAGTCTCATAGACACCTCATACTTGACCTCTTTCTTTATATAGCCATATCTACCCCTTCCCAACTCCCAATTCAAAAACTCTTGCTCTACTTTATTCCCTCTAGATTAGAGAATCACTCCTACTCTATTTTTCCACAAAGGTGTTGTCCCAAGGAAAAAGGAGGTTCCTACCTTGGTGAAGAAGGCTCCTAGGGTTCCAAATTTTCTCTATTTAGTGTTTCTTAAGCTCCTCGGTGATTTTGACCAAAAGTAGTAATTATCCTCCTTTCCTTCCCTATTTTCATGTTTTTAGTCTTCCTTCCACCTTCCTCCAGGTCAGAACCATGGACTTTCATGGTGAAACCCCACCTAAAACCCATAAACACCTCATCTCCATGTTCTTTTGTTAGGGTTTTTCACCTCTAAAGTGGAGAAGGTGCTTCTTGCTGGAGATAGGAGCTTTGTTGGAGAAACTAGCCTCTCTAAGCTTGGGAACCTTACTTATTGGACATGTCCACCTTTCCTATAGGTTCTTTAGAGGCCTAGGCTTGGATCTAGGACTGACTTGGACTGTTTAGACTCTGAAGTTGAGGTATGATGTATCCCCTATTCTTCTATGTTAAGAAATTCACATATGCTTATTCATTCTCTTTGTCCTATGGACATTATCCTATACACAATGTCTTTCTTTTAAAAATTATGGTTCATGTGAACTACCTTATTTGATATTGATCATGTGATGATGGATATTCTTTTGAACTTTTATATTATGCTTTGTTCATGAAGGAACTCTAAAAGATGACATGTGATGTCTTTTGCCCACTTATGAGGTGGATGTATATGTTGGCCACTTATGTGGTGACTAGTTTATATATTCTGACTATACTTTCTACTTGCCTCTACATTTAACATGCTATGTGATTCAGTAGCACTAGAGTAGTGTAATTGCATTGGTTTTTATGGCAGATGTGTTATTTTCTGCCGAGCAAATGTGATACTTCCTACTCTTTTGGGATGGAAAGGAACCTCTTACCTAGGCTAAGATGTGTGATTCTAGGCCCATGTTTTATATATTTGGTAGATTGGCAGTATTCCTTTCTCTATCAGGTTTCTAGTTTATGAGACTTGGCCACCTTTGTGTTTATATTGTTCTAGGGATTTGTTTATCTCACATGCATGCAGGTTGATGATATGGGGTGTGTGCCCTAATTCTTTACATGTGCTTGTGTGGCACAATATTTATGTTTTATTAATGGCACGTATTCTTTTATGATCATATGATATCAATTCCTTTTTCTCTCGATACCCATTTGGGTGGTCCTTATCCTTTCTATGGGAAGCCTTTTATATTTGATGTCCTTTATTCCAAATATTGCTCAATTTCCTATTTAGTATGAACATACCACCCTTTGTTGTTGTCATCTATTTCCTCTTCTTGATGGGGTATGCTTCCAACCCTAGGTGAAGCACTTTGATGATAAGGCATGAAGTTTTGGACTAGCTTAAGGAGTTAAAGCTTGGAGACAAAGTTGTTATAGTTTAGATTTCCCTCTACTTAGATCCTTATGTTGTATCATACATGTAAACCCTTACGGAATATTATGATATACTTTTGTAATCTTTTGTGAAAATTGAATATAGTCAACATTTTTATTTTGCTGCTATACTTTGGTCTTTTGCATACCATTATAATAAATTTGGAAAATTTATACTTGTTCCAACATACCTTTGAGTGTGTTTGGAATGGATGTTAATTCTTCAAAAAAAAATTAGTAGGGAGTGGATCCTGCCTCCTTACATGATCCACCTTGCATGTTGAAGAAGTGCTAGATCAACTCCTTGGTGGTGATTTCTTGGAGATTTTATTCTCTTGGTAAGTGATTCAAACTCTTGATCATGTTTCCCCACTCTTCTTCATCTTCTTCTTCCTCCTTCTTACAGGATTTATAACTCTTCCTACCTGTATTATGTGCATTTAAATCTGATCATATGCCGTTCATATGTTGTTGTTCTAGATATTAAAAATATGTTCTTATGATAGAGAAAGTGATAATATTTAGGGTTGAATCATGTAACATCCTAAAAATGAAATTTAATACTTATAATCCTATATCATTGTACCTAATTTTAAGATAGTTGAGAAATGGATGATGATCTTTTATTCTTTGATCCATGGAATTATGTTATACATGTTTAGTGCATCTATACTTGAGTAACAAGAAGTTCTGAACCTGGTTATATGTCTAAAAATCTCAGTTTCTTTCTCCTAAAAATAACTCCTATGGTGATCTTTCATGATCTTGTTCTAGGGTTTGAAGAACACCCTTGTGTAACGTATTTTTGGTCTTTGGTTGACGTTTGGTGTTCCCTGATCTCCCAGCTATTTTGAGCATGTTGGTAGTAGTAAAGACATCATGAAGGCTGTAACACCATGTTGCATGGTGGTCGCTACACTTAGGTAAAGGGTGGTTGTGACCATATATGATGAGGGGTCGAAACACCTATATGGTATTGAGGTCTCTACCACATGAGAGTGCCCCAGTCGCTACTCTTATGTATTGGGTCAAAGCACATGTGAGAATGGTGTTCAAGACCATGTGTCATGTTGCGGCATGTACACCATGTTTGGTTGAGGTCGAATCACTTTGTCTCTTAGGGTTGTGACCATGTTTGGTTGAGGTCGAAACACCATGAAGAGTGGAGGTCGAAACACTATGTTATGAGGTCAAGACACTCATGTATCAAGAGGCTAACACACCTACATCCCTTGAGGTTGTTATACCATGATGTACTAGGGTCGAAACAATGTGTTACAGTTGAGACACATTGAATGTGTCTAGGTCATAATACATGGTAGTGAGTGGTCGAGACCATGCATGATGAATGGTAGAGACACCTATATTAATGTATGTGTATATGGTAAATACATGGTGTATTGATCAATATAAGATGATATGACTTTGAATGGTTAATCATTAACCATAGTGCTTGACCCCAGTTTTGTCCAATAAAGTGGGAGGTAACAAAATTTAGGTTTATTGGTTGAGTAACATATTGAAACCCTAATTGACTAAACATGGACCTTAACCCTAATCAAATGATCATGTGAATTATGTGCTCACCCTACTTGAAGAATTGTAATTTATAATCGTATTTTCTCTCTCCTGTTAATGTAACCCTAACATTACATATGAGGTGAATGGCATAGCCATGTGAGTGATATGGTGAATCTTGTATAATACATGGTGGTGATTATAAGCATTGAGAGATATAGTGTGTTATAAATTGTATAGGAAATTATATGAATGAGTCTAATGACTTAATAAGTGGTTTTTTTATAGCTTGAGGTGAAATTTCCATTGACATCCCATTGTGATGTGATACAGTTAATGACTTTGTGAGAGACATTAATATAAGTGTCATGTAATCATAAGTCTTCTTATTGATAGTGGGTTTCAATACCATATTGGTGCATGGTTGATATATTTAAAGGATGCATGGTCGTGACACATGCATGACATAATATGATGGTATCCTTACATATGTAAATAATGATGATACTTAGGGTCTGTTTGGTAGGGTGTAGTTTATTTTCATGAGTTTAAATGTCAGCTTTTTTATTTAATTTTTTATTTGGTTGGGTGTATTAGGGTGCAATTGTTTGATATGCAACTTCACTTTTAGTTGCCAATTCCTGGAAAAGGTACCGCAGTTGATCACAACACGGTACATTTGTCAGACTTTGTAAATTTGTTTTTATTACTTGAATATGCCACTGCGCCACTCATCTGCATGCTTGATATGTTCTTCACGTGGCCCCCTTTTCCTATTTAAGGGGAGAGAATGGCTTTCTACTGCAACAGTTTGTCATATTCACCAAATAATTACAAGCAAAACACCAAACTTGAACGACACTCTACCAAATATGAACAATGATACCCAAAAGTTACAGTTATCAATGATTTACTTTTTGAATCGTGGAACCGCACCCGGTTACATCCTACCAAACTAGCCCTTAGTGTTGTTGAGATCATGACCAAAACATGTTCAACTAATGATGTTAAACCCTATTTAGCTTCCTGAACCTTAATATGCTTTAAGAAAAATGGAAGTGACTCAATTAGGTTTTGTGTAATAATAATGATGTAGACTCTAAATGGCTAACTGAATGAACTCTAACCCTAATCCTAGGGTATTTTATATTTTTTGAATGTGCATGGATGAATAGCATGTGACTATACTTTCTCTCTCTTCTAATTGTATGGTGTTTACCTTACAGGTTAACTGAGTGTCATAGTTTGTGAATACTATAAAGATGATTAAATGAGGCTAGATGATGGTGATTAGCCTTGATAAAGTAGACTAGTAATGTAAATATGTGAATGTGCACACTTAGTTATAATTTAAAATGTTTAACCCTAATACACCTCAAACTTGTGGTAGGTAAAAATATTAGAAATTGGTATTTCTATAGTTCCGTGGAAGCTTATATTGCTAATCATGATTCCATAACCCTAAATTGAAGGTACATATGATGCATTTCTTACATTGCATAAAGTGTTTAATGTGATGAGATAATAATGAGTATTCTCTCTCTATTTGTATAATTTTGATTTTATAGGTGAGATGATTATAATAGCTAATAATTGCTATGTTTTATATATGATGTGACACAAGTAATTCTTATATGTCTGAGGAGGCATGATGAGATAATAATGAGTTACATGTATAGCATGATTGGTCTTGTGACCTAAATGAGGCTTGATGCTTTGTGTCAGGTTATATCATCCACTAATATGATAAGTGATTATTCCCAATGATGTGATTATGGTGATCAACCTAATATGGTAGTGTTAACTAGTGGTGATGTTAATGGCCTTATTAAAGACAGTGAGACAATGTTTCCTTGAGATGATGTGACAAGTTCACATCTTATCTGTTTTATACCTTCTGAAGTTATTTCACATTTATGCTTTCTAGATTGAATTAGGGTTTTGTATGTCCACTTGTATGTTGGATCCTTAATTCACCCAATTGGCATATCTAATTAAGTGAAACCTTAATCATGTAGTTGCCATGTACCACAGATCCATCTTCAATGCCAATTTTTAGCTGGATGGTGAAACGAGTATCTGCTATGAGAAACTTGGAGCGCATATTATTGAATATGTGGGGTATTAGTGAAGGTATCTCCCTATATCCTTAAATTGTTGAAATAGTAATATAATGTTGAATTACAAAATGGCCATGCGTGAGACTTTTCTCTAGCACCGTGCCATGTACCAAGGCAGGCTAGTTATATTACAGGACCATAGCTATGACTATGTGTTGTTGTCTTTACAAGACTATAGCTACAACTATAAGTTGTTGCCTTTGCAGTTTGACTATATATCACTGCATTGCAGACTCTCACTGACCGAGTAGTTGACCGAACTAAATCACGCGTCCAAAAAAGATGCATATCTAGAGTAGTCAGACTCTTAAGATAGTAACCCGACACTTAAGAACCCACAACTATTATACGAGGTCTGATGTAGTAATTGGGGTCGAACCATAGGGACAAGGTTAGCAGGTGTTAAGGATGCACGGTCTCACACTCATATACTCTGAATAACATATGGTTTAAAAGGGTGTTCCCAAAGGAACGATAGTACTCAAACCAAAGTAAAATAAATAAACCAAAGAAAAGAAGAACAAAGCGTAAGAAAATAAGATGGAAACAAAGGTATGGAAGGGAAACTTGGATTGGGTTTCACCTACTAAGATTTCTCACCAACATGCAAGAATCATCTCTCCCGCTCATATACTCTATTACAAGCAATCATAAAGGTGTTTATTCCTCTCTCTCTCTCGAGATGAGGATAGATCTAAGTCAAGGGACAACCTCTATCTCGAGATGACTATCCAAAAACTACAAGGAAGAACATACGATCATAAACTTTAGCATTCTAACATTTTCATGCATTCATACTACTCCATAACACAAGATATTAGTGATAATACTCTTTTGAGGTAACGATCAAACATCACAAGATGGTAGCTAAGCATACAAGTGAAGCATTAAAATCGGTGCATGGAGATAATCTTGACGAGAGTATAAATATATTAAAAAAGGAGAGAGAATATACATGTTGGGAGAGCCTTAGTGGCTACTCCCAACCCAAGTTAAGCATTTAGCCACACATGTTTATGGATAGAATAACGGTGTTAGGAAATGATAGATACATTAAGTTCCATGAAGAGATGAGGGAAGTACAATGAGATGGAAGTGATAGATCTAGATAGAGAGAGAAGAATGTGATACAACTAAGTACTTCTTTAGATCTAGATCTGGGAGGTCGATGGCATGGATGTTCTCCTTCTCTTGAAGAAGATGGAGCCTTCAGTATTCTCTCTCCTCATCTTTTGCCTTTGGAGATCTAAGCCTGATTCGATGGATGGGAATGAGTCTGGAAAATGGTAGCACTTCGTGGTCCTCTCACATCTGATGATTTGACAAAGTCATGTACGTGGCCTATTTATAGCCATTCTCTACCAACTTAAATCCTTGAACACGGTCGAGGTTTGGTCTTGGTCAAAGCCAAGTCTTGCTTGAGGCTTCATTGCCTTCTTCTCCTCAATCACAACCTAGTTAAGCCACCTTCTCAGTCACAGCCTGGTTAAGACACCTTCTCCGTTGCGGCCTGGTTGAGCCACCACCTTGGTCGCGTCCTGGTTGCCACACCCTTTGGTTGAACTACAGTCGAAGTCTCAGTTGTGGCTTCATGTTGTGGGTGTGTGGGGCATCAGGAACTATGGTTGTGAGGGTCGTGGATGTGAGGGGTTGAGGTGATTCTGGGAGGCCTCGACTGTGGTGGGGTGGCGCCAATGGTCGAATGGGATGCGGTCGAGGTGTCAACCGTTACCTTGGCTTGATGTGACCCTACAAACAAGGGAAAAGTGGGTAAGTGAGACACTTGGCATTAAGGACTAAAATAAATGGGAAAATCTATAAAATGTATGCTAGGGGAGGTATAAAGTATATGTGAAAAGTGTATAAAATGAGGTGTTATCATTAGTGTTGGTGATGATCATGGAGTCCAACTCTTCCATTGATCTTATATGGTATTGATTTCGACTTAGCAGTGGTTAGTTGGATTTGAGTGGTACGCCTCAAATCATTAGGGAATAATAAATAAAGATCTAACACAACCGTGTAGTATTATTATTCAAGGTCACATACGAATACCATTGGACGATCCCTTGTTGTGTTTCTTATACTGATTATTTTATAACATTATACATGTTCTTCATATTCCTTCTTAAAGAATAAGGCATTCTTATTCTTAGTTGTAGATACTTAAATTGCATACACTATGATGAATTCCCTATTTATATCATTGAGTTGAATCTACTTATTTGTTAATAGTATAACTTCTTATTTTAGTTATCTATGCTTATAATAGATGTAGCGTATCTCGTTGGGATGTTTGGTCACACACTGTGAGTTCAACAAATTTTTATGTGAACGTGCATGATGAGATAGAGTTCATGTGGCTGAGTATGATAACAAGTGAAGCTGTAGTTGATGAATCATGGATATGCAACTAGTATCTAGTAATAGAGTCATATGTGTCATCTATGTACACTCGGGTCCTTAGGGGGTGTTTGTGAATATTACACATCTCTTTGAGTTTTTGACTGTATGCCAAAATGGTACCGACATATTTGCATACATGAGAAAATTATTATATGTACAGGTGGTGGTTAGATAGCCCGTGAACAATGTTGTGTAATACTTTTTATGTGAATGAAACACAAGTGGAAATAGTTTATGGCTTCAATTGTGAGTTGTTCTACTAGAAATTCAGTTGTGAGATCAGTTTAATTTTACCCAGTCTTATGGCGATCTCATAGTTAGTGATAATTATGTGCTTTGTTTTGAGTAATCTCGCTTTGTGTGGAAAAGGGTGTCACAACACCTAGATCTTTGGTCTCTCTCTACCCTTGGGTATATGTACCCCTATTTTCCCATGCATAGGATCCTTTTGCACCCTTGGGCGTTTATAGGACTATAGATTTGAATATAAGTCTCTGATTTGCAGTTTCATTGGTATGCCATTGTGGTTGACTCGATCTAAGTAGTTGTGGGAGATCTTGGATTTTGGCTCTTCCAGTGAACTTTTATGGCACTGATTTCAACTCAGCAGTGGTCAGTTGGATTTGGTTGGTATGACTCAAATCCTTACGGAATAATAAAATATGTAATACAACTGTGTGATATATCTTCTTAGGGTTAAATACAATTCACATTGAATGACCCTATACCCTTTTTCTTATATTGTTTAGTTTGTAATACATATACATGTTATTCATATTCCTTCTAATTGCATAACTTGATCTACTGATCAGTTGTAGTTACCTAATTTGTTTAATTTGTGTTATCAATATTAATCATATCATTTAGCTAAATCTGCTCCTAATGCTTAATCTTCCCTTTATAATCTATCTTTGTTAATAATAGTGGTTGGTGGAGAGTTATATATCTCACTGGGACTTTGGCTCACCCTATGGGTTTCCACATCTTTTAGGTGGTCGTGCATGACTTGGTAGAGCTTGGGTAGTTGAGTAAGAGAAATAGGGAGATCAATAGCCGTTGAAGGTTGGATATGCTGCTAGTGTTTTGTAGTAGAGTCACGTATGTCATCTCTATACTCTCAGGTGCTTGGGGGTGTTTTGTAGATGTTTCTATATCGAAATGAGGCTTTAGAAATATACCATGGTTGTATATGCATGGCTTGTAATATGTGAACATGTACCTCTTGTAATAGGATGTGGCAGTATGGCCACTAAACAGTGATGTATAGATCCTTTTGGTATCATATTTGATACATGCAGTGACATTTTTTGGACTTGAATGTAATATAGTTCCGATTGATATGGAAATTATGAATCAATTTTTGTTTACCCTATTTTGTGGTAATGTGGGTTGCTAGTGACAATTCCATGCTTGTTTTGAGTAATCTCGTGGTGTGGCATTGGGGCATCACAACTTGTTTGGTGTCAGAGCTCTAGGCTTGTTGAGTCTACAAGGACAAAAGACTAGGGTTGTGTCTATTCTTGTGTCCTCCAGTCCACCTAATATTTCTTCTTCTTATGTAGAAGTATGACATAATGATCTACTATAAGTGTGGACAATAAGGACATGTGAAGTCATTTTTCTTGATGAAGGACGAGGAGGTCATACAAAAGTCGAGCCAGAATCAACAAGGGTCACAACAGTGACAATTCAACAGTGGTGGAGGTCATGGACATGGCTAGGCATCACAGTCTGGTTTGTCAGGACAGGCCAGTAGAGGATGGGGGCAACAATAGGCAACAACTCGATTCTATGCCATGAGTCAGCCAAAAGGAGTAGTTAACCTGAGAGTCGTGACACGTCATATGGAGTTGTTTCTTTCTAATTTATCTTCTTCCTACTTTATATCTATTTTGGTTGACTCAGGTGTGACACAATCTTTTATCACTAGAGAAGTGATTGTTAGTTGTCCTTTGCCAGTTAGTCATATATTTGATACACTTCAATTAGAAACCCCTTTGGTTGGTTCTGCCAAGTTGTGGGAGGTGTGTCTTTCCTGCGTTCTTTCTTTTTCAGGGTGCAACATTCAAGTGGATCTCATACCACTTAACCATCATGGATTTGATGTAATCCTTGGAATTGATACTCTGGAGAAGTATCAGTGGTCTTAGACTGTAGCTCTAAGGTAGCAATGTTTGTTGACGATGATGTGACATGAGTCTTCCAAGGAAATAGGAATATTCTTCCAACATGTTTGGCATCAACAATGACCGCAAAGAGGTTGTTGAGATAGGGTTGTGAAGCGTTCTTGGAGCATGTGGTGGATATTAAGGCAAGGAGTGCTAGTATCTAGGAGGTGCCAATAGTCTATGAGTTTAAGGATGTGTTTCCTAATGAATTTATTGGTGTTCCCCCAATTAGAGAGATTGATTTTGAGACCAATCTTGTTCTTGGTACACAATCAATAGCGCAATCACCCTACATGATGGCATTGACAGAGATGCAAGACTTGAAGAAGTAGTTGTAAGAGTTTCTTGACAAGGGTTTCATCAAACCAAGCATCAAACCAAGCATTGCACCTTGGGGTGATCTCGTGCTGTTTGTCAAGAAGAAAGACGGATCTATGAGGTTGTGCATCGACTATAGATAGTTGAACAAAGTGACGATCAAGAACAAGTATCCTTTACCACATATTGATGATCTATTTGACTAGTAGCAAGTTTCCACAATGTTTTCCAAGATTGATCTGAGGTCAAGATATCACGAGTTGTGGATCAAGGTAGATGACATGCCTAAGTCATCTTTTAGAACTAGGTATGGTCACTACGAGTTCGTGGTTATGCCGTTTGGGCTGATCAATGCACCAATAATGTTCATGGATTTGATGAACAAGGTGTTCTAACCTTACCTCAATTAGTTTGTGGTGGTGTTTATAGACAAGATATTGATATACTCTCGTGATAGTGAGCAGCACAAACATCATCTGCTCAATCATTGATTTTGTTGAGACAACACCATTTGTATGCCAAGTTCAACAAATGCGAGTTTTGGCTAAAGGAGGTGTCCTTCCTTAGATGTGTGATATTTTCTTAGGGTGTTCATATGGACCCCAAGAAGGTTGATTCTATGAAAGAGTGGGAACAACCGAAGATGGCGAAAAAAATTTGTAGTTTTTTAGGTTTGGAAAGCTACTAGAGGAGGTTCATCAAGAACTTCAATACAATGTCGTGCCCCTAACAAAGCTGACAAGGAATGGTGTGCTTCTTGTTTGGGATGATAATTGTCATTGTGCCTTCCATTTGTTAAAGGGGAAGATGAACACTGCTCTAATGCTAATGTTTCCAAAACAAGGAAAGGGTTACATCATCTTTTGTGATGCGTTGAAGAAAGGCCTGGGATATGTGCTGATGCAAGATAAGAATGTGATCTCTTTTGCTTTGTGATAGTTGAAGAAGAACAAGGAGAACTATCCCACACATAGTCTAGAGTTAGCTATTGTTGTCCATGCTTTTAAGATCTGGAGGCATTACTTGTATGGCGAGAAGTTTTAGATCTTCACAGATCACAAAAATATACAATAATCTTCTCTAAACAGGAGTAGAATATGAGACAACGATGCTGGATGGAATTAATCAAAGACTATCACCACACCATATACTGGCATCTAGGGAAAGAAAATGTGGTGGCTTATGCTTTGAGTAGGAAGTCTTCTTCATCATCATTTGCTAACAAGGCACAATTATGTTCCTTGGTGTGCCATAAGCGGGACATGTTAGTGTTTTTGCATCAGATGAATGGGAAGTTGGAAGTCTCCTTGTTGGAAGGCTTGTTGGCATAGTTACAAGTAAAGACAACCTTGCTACAACAGATCAGAAATGCACAACATGATGATACTATTATACAATAGATTCGAGTAGAGTTTGGCAGCGACAAGCGTGACGACATCCATGAGTTAGAAAATGAGATAGTGTGTTTCCATGGTAGAATAGCTGCACCTAATGCAGAAGGCTTGAGGAAGATGGTTTTAGAGGAGGCTCACTCCTTGATGCACTCTATGCATCTAGGAAGCATCAAGATGTACCACAACTTGAAAGACCTATACTGGTGGCCTGGATTGAAGTGTGACATAGCTGAGTTTGTGGCAAAATGTTTGGTGTGTAAGTAAGTCAAGGAAGAGAACCAGAAGAATGCAGGAACTTTGCAACTATTTCCCATACCATAATCAAGTGAGTCTTATGACACCTGATGTGCATAAGATAGAAGAGTTCTTTTGATGGATACTTGGAAAAGTATCAGTTCGTCTTGGACTTTGGTTCCAAGGTAAAGATATGTGTAATAGGTAATGTCCCAAGATGAAAGAAAGATCCTTTTGTATGTTTCACTTTGGTATTAACAACAGAGAGATGGATATGATAAGGATGCAATGTGTTATCGACATAGGTGACATATACCAAGGTAAGGAATTCTGGTATCCAAGAAGTGCCAGGTGGTATGGGAAAGTGAGAATATGACTCTAATAAGATGAATAATGTTCAGTTACCTAGAAGGGCCAACCTTGGGATAACTCTAGTATGAAGATTATATGTTAGGGGTGTATGCTCTGCATAAACATAACATCGATAAGTATGTATTAATGGAAGGAACAATTGTAGAATCATTTTGGGAAAAAGCTTATCAATCTAAAAATAATTCCTTAGAGTATCCCTATCTAGATTTGTTAAGGAAACCTATACATAACATCTAGATATACCTTTGAGATAAGTTCTTCTTTAATAAGTGACATTTCCTTATGACAAGAGAATGTACAACTAGAAAGATAGTTGGTACAAGTCATAAGAAAGTTTTGTGTTGTGTCAATAGATTAGAATGACACTAAGGATGTATGATAAGACTTGTAGTCCCAAGAGGGTGAAAAAACGTAACTATAATCTCTCCATGAAAGAGAAATGATAAAACTAAGTGTGGTTTGACACCTGAATGATCTGAAGTATGCATAGCACTTCTTTGACTTAGAAAGTGTTACCTAACGCAGAATATATATTGTAGTCATTAATGAAAAGACAGTTTTATGTATATCTTGTATGGTAGATTTTATGATAACCTTGTGTATTGATCAAAGATATATGGCATATCCATGAAAATGAAACTTTAAGTGAAAACTCGATGATATAATGCCTAAATAACAATTGTCTTCCTTCATCCGGGATTTTGGGGACGAAATCCTTGTTAGGGGTTTATAATTGTAACACCCCTAACCTTGGTTATGGCTTAACCCTAGAATTTTTGCTTAAGTATGTTACTTACAAACATTTTCCAATCTTGTGAAAAGTAATTATGGCTTCTTATGAAGTTTATTTTCAAGTTTGAGCTTAATTGCAAACTATTTGTGCATTGTATGATAGTCTGAGTGAAAAGTGCAATTTACCCAAGATGAGGGGTTACATTGCAATGTGTCACATGTTTAATGTGTTATAAGTGTTTTAATATCATAAGAGAGAGAATGGTGCTAAGTTATTTCTTGTGGAAAGCCTAAATCTCAAGTTATAACTTGTTTGAACAATGCTAGTACTTTGTGCACCAATTTTGGTACAACTTGTAATTTACCCAAAATATAGGGTTAAAATGCAAATTACCACCTCTAGAGTGCCCCTAATCCCTTTATGTATCTTTTAGAGGAAAAATAAATAAGGAGACACTATGTTTGAATCACCTTGGAGTGATGATACTCTTGGTGATGAAGGGACCAATAATGAGTTGAAGGTAAAGCCTTATATGTGTTGTATCGAGTTGTAGACTTGATATAGGAGTCCTATCGGACAAGGAGCCATGGTAGAAGTATCCTATCAGTTTTCTGAGCCTTGGAAAAGGCCATGATGGGAAAATAGCCTCAAGGAGGTGGTCCATGATGAGTTGCAAGCTCCTTGCAAAAAGTGTATCGATTTGCTTATTTGATGAGATAAAGATGAGATAACTCATCCAACAAGATAAAGGATGACCGAAATATCACCTCTAGATTATACTCAAGACTCTTAAATGGAAATATATGTATGTGTGCATGCATGGACATGTGTCCACCATGCATGGCCACGTGTCATCTAGTAGCATGAGGTGAAGACACCTCTTATACACTTTATCTCATGAACCCAAGTATATATACTTCACCTTCCACCTACTTATGGAAGTTTACGAACCCCACAACCCTCTTCCTTGGAGATATCATGCATAGCCCCTTAGATATCGTGAAAAGTAGCTCAAGGAGCAAGGAGAGCTCGAGCACCAAGCTTATGGTAAGGATTTGGTCATCTTTAATCTTGATTGAAGTAGGATATCGGGTTATGGATATTCCTCTCTTTCCTTCTTCACCAAGTTCTTAACTATGGTGATTTCTTGTATATGGAGGAGTTGTGAACGAGCCTTGGACCTTGGAGAAGTTCATCTTCAACCTTAGGATCGTAAAGCTTTGGATCTTGGAGCTTTGAAGTTGTTCATAAGGCGGGTTATATAACTTGAACCCAATCATGTTATTATTCATCACCTATCTTGTTGTACTTAATGATCTACTTTCAATTCCAAAATCTTCTTGAATAGTTAATGAAATTATGAGTTCTAGTAGTTGTTGGACCTGTTTTCCATGCTTTATAAATAGTTATAATGAAGGACTAAAGCTTGAAGAAGATGGTATCACTTTATTAAGTGATATCGGGCTCAAGCACACAAGCAAGTACCACTAATCCGATATGGGTATGTACAAACATTACTTGCATGATATGCTTATGAATGAATATCTCCTTGCACGATATGGAGATGAAGTTCACACCTTGAAAATGATATGGTATTAACCATACACCTTTTGCATGATAGGAAGTCAAGCAAAGACTCCATGCACAATATAGGGTCAAGTGTATACTTGTAAGTCGATGTGCTAAAAACCCTAGTTTGGGTAACCCGATATGAGTAGGATAAGCAAGTACCTATTGCATGATATGATCATGTAGTACACACTTGGTACTACATATATTTAAGCACACATCTTGTGCACGATATGATTGATTGAGCATTCTCTTATGCACGATATAAGACATGGGTTCAAATACATGGTATAACATGATATGGTTGAAATATGCTAAACCCGATATGAAACCCAAGATGGGGGTTAACCTGATATGGGGATAGATGATAGCTTATACATGATATAAGCCATATATTATGAACAATATGGGAGATACCCACTTACACCTTATACACAACACAAGTATATGATTATACCTCTTGCACGATATAGAGATAGTGAGCACTCTAAACAACATAGAGTTGGAAACCCAAGGTGATGGGTAAACCGATATAAGTGGTGAGTGATACCACATGCATGATATGATTGATATTCCACTAAAAATAGGAATATCACCTACTTCCACCTTATGAACAATATGAGGTCCAATTCATACCTTATGCGCGATATGGCCCATTCTACCCAATAGGGTGGAAAACCCTAGATGAGGGATTGAAATCCAATATACCCTATCCTTTGAGTAATGGATTGAGATAAGAGAATTCAATTAGACACCTAGCTTGTCATGTAAATATATGATATGGCTTATCCTTGAAGGTATAAAGAGGTTATGAGAAGGGTCTACCTAACAAGGCAACCCAATATGTTACCGAATATGGATACCCGATATGATAATCCTAGATGGGAAACTGATATGGTATCTTGTATATACCTCTTAAATGATACATGATGAGGCATACACCCTATGCCCGATATGGTGCACACTTTGTGCATGATATGGCACCAAGCACATAGCTTATACCCGATATGAGGTCAAGCACCTAGCTCATACCTGATATGAAGTTATCTTGAGATGATAAGAACTAAGTGATAGTCAATTTGATATGGGTACACAATATGATGATTGGGGGATACACCCTAAAATAGGACATGGTGATGTGGTTATACCACATGCCCGATATGGATACAAGACATGAAATAATGAATGTATCTTAAAGCATAAAATGATAATATACACACATCATGATACCCGATATGGTAGGGACACTTCAATCATATGTAATTGATTGAGTGACATATGTTGTGTGTTGTGTTAATTGCAATATAAAATATGATGAGGTTTGTTAATGATGAATTGATGTTCCTCAAAAGGAGGATTGAACCAACTTAGTAAAAAGTATGATGCAATCAATATCCTAATAAGGATAAGAGAGAGAGACTTTTACATGTGTGATAAACATGTTTTTGAGTATGCATTGATACTCCTAAGATGAGTGGAGTATGAATTAGGGTTTGATTTTAGATATTATGATCTTGAATCCTTAATTCTCCAATAAGAAGAAAACTCGACCCTAATGAAGGGTGATGATATATTCTTATAACCCTAATTGATTAAGATGGCGAAATCTTAACCCTAATATTGGGAAGGATGTTCTTTCTTATATCATATAGTGATGATGTAGACAACCCTGACCCTAATAAAGGGTAGGATGGATTTCCTTGAATGGCATAATGATGTCATGTACTACTAGAGTTTCTACCATGAAGTGTAAACTTCAAGAAACATGAAATAATAAGCATAGCTGGAATGAGCTATGATGTTGTGTATGTTACAGTTTTAAATGAGCCTTGTGAGCCATGTTAAATAACTGTACAATAAAGTATAATGATTATACTATCTGATATCTTGAAAAGATAAGTTCTTACCTGGTAAGAGGTGACAAGATGCTTAATGAAACCATGTGAGCTATGTGGAATACTTGTACAACAAGTGAAATGAATACCTTGGTCTGAGGACCTAAAGGTAATAGTTACCTATTATAGAGGTAACAATGTTATGTGGTGATCTAAGGGTTTGAATACCCAGATCTAGGAATCATGATGATGATGATGTGAAGAATGAGAATTCTCAGTGATGTGATAAGGAGCCGATATCCCAAGTGTTATGTATCTAAATGTGTTCCAAAGATTTGAAAAGTACTTGATAGATGTATTACACCTTTCTTTGTAGCATTTGTTTATGATTGATACTTAGAACTTTTTTGATGCTAAAAGAATGTTGTAATAGACTTAATATATCATTAGAAACCATGAAATGTTGCCCTGACCATAGATCCATCAGCGTCAGGATTTGCTGAATGGTGAAACAAGTTTTTCCCACAGGATAACCTAGAGTGCATATTTTTGAATATGTGGGAGCATAAGTACGGATGGCCATATGTGAGCCGATCCCCTTACAAACTCGAAATAAATGGGGATTTGGCTATATGCCATATCCTGGATCGAGTGCGACTGCGTTCGTAGCCTCAGTTGAGCGCGGTGAACTGGCCCATGGCTCAGAGTATGGCTATATGTCATGACTCAATAATTTCATAATTGGGGATGGTTGTTAGTAGATGTTCCCCTAAGACAGTTGTGGATGTAGCTCTGAGTGAATATGCCACTATACCCTAGCATTCTCTTTTGCAGATTGATAGAAGATGTCACTACCAGTGGTCTCGTACTGATCGGGACAGGAGATATCTTGGCAGCCTGCTCTTCCATTGACCTTGTATGGTACCGACTTGTGAAAATTTTGTGGGTGGTTGAAGCATGAAAGTTATACTTCATCTCCTCAGGGAATAAGTGTGATTGTAAAATGTAATCATCCATGTAGCGTATTTGCTTAACGATCAAATACGGAAAACATTGGTTGATACGCAATTTAGTTATACATCATAGTTGATAGATGTTAATTATATTTCTTTACATTCCTTGTAAATTAGATAGATGGTTTATTATTCTACCATGGGTAGATGCATCATTTTGCTTAAGTAAAGAGATTACTTTGTTCTGTTCATACAGTGATTAATCCGACTGGTTAATATAAAAAGAACCCTTGCTCTATTTTATAATGCTTATCTATGATAATAATATGGTCGGCGGAGAGTTATATCTCTCACTGGGACAATTGTCTCACCCAGTGGGATCCACAATTTTTAGGTGGACGTGCACGAGGCGGTAGAGACCTTTCTACAGAGAAGGAACAATAGTTGGGGCATCAGTAACAACTTAGGTTGAGTGTACTATCAGTCGTGTCCTGTAGATAGAAGTCCTATGTGTCGTCTCTGTACTCTCAGGTCCTTGTAGTTAGTTTGTAATGGTTTCATGAACAATATGAGATTTTGGCTTGTATGCCTCGAGGTTTTATGTTGCTTTAGCATGTGTTTAACAGAGCAACTATTATATGTTGTCCTCAAGATGAGATGAAACAATATCTGTATAATGTGAATCATGATATGTATAAGTTTTGGATCTTTTAGTAAGAGTTCCTAGAAGAGGATCTCCTTGCAAAATGGTTTTAAATTTTAGTAATTTTGGTTAATCCGTTGTTTATGATTATTTCACATTAATTAGTAATGATTTGGCTATCAGTTTGGTGGCGGTCATTATAGTATGACCGCTGACAATCCCGTGTCTATATACATTCAGGATACAAGAAGATACCTCAACTTGTACCCCGCATATTCAACAATATGCACTCTGAGTTAAACTCGTTTCACCATATAGCAAGTGTTGACACAAAATGGATCTATGTCATAGGGAAAACTATACTATTATGTTCCACTTGATTAATTACACCAATTTAAGTATCTTTTAGCATCAATCGAGTTATAATGTAAAACCCATAAACAAATTCTACAAAAGTAAGACATAACATGTCACCAGCACATACTAAAACATATAAGGTCTGATCTCATCACATCATCACTTGATGTCTATCTTTTCACCATATGTCCATCATAAGGACCACATACTTGGGGTAGCAACCCCTCATCTAATCATTGAGGAATCTGTCATCTCATATAAGCCAATAAGCCATCATCATGCCATAAGACCATTAACTCCTCAGTCTGTGTTACCATATCGCATGTGCCTCACAAGACTTATTCAAACAACTAAAATCACCATAGCTCGCACCAGGCTATGCATAACAATTGTGCTACCTGCATGGTTAAAAACTTGTAACAAGAGAAGCAATACAATATTAACACTATCATCTCATAGGACTCATGCCATAAATATTTCGTTACATCTTTTAGGGTTTGGGCTTCTCTATACTCGATTACGGTTTATAAGGTTAGATCAACAACCACACTTAGATCATTACTTCTATCATTATTATAAGGTATGTCATGAGATATAGAAACATAGTTCTTATTATCATACACACAACCACCCCATAGGGTATCGCATCATATCATGTGACCCTAACATCAATAGGATGTATCATAAACAACATCACTAGATATAGACTAGGGTTATAACATAGAGTATAGGGTTATCCCAAAGTGTATCGGGGAACCACACCAAGGTAGGGTATCCATTTAGGATGTGCAAGGTGAGCAAGCATGGTGTCGGGCTACCAACTTAGGGGTGTGTATCGGTATATCATCATGGTGTATCCGGCAACAACACCTAAGGATAGGGTATCAACCAACCTAGCCTATCATGCAATACCATTACTTGGTGTGACGGGAGTCAGCAGATAATGCGTAATTCTTGAGTATATCAAGCATCACAAGGTAAGGGGTTTTTTAGGGGTTTAGTAATGCATCAATGTTCTCCACTTCACCGTATATTAGCAACACCTCCCTAAGATGTGTCGGCCACTGCTCAAGTAAGGTGTCACAGGTTGTGATGGATGAGCAATGACGCGCTGACACTCACAACATATCGGCTAGCAACGCGTCTAAGTTGCAAAGCATCATGGTTAAGAGTCATATCATTTTAGAATGCTTAAGGATCGTGATGGTTAACCTCATCAAAATTGATCCACCACATTGGTTCAACAAAACTAAATGATCTGGACTTGTATCAGCCTACTCATGCCCAACGCATGAAGATTTGGACATTACCAAGGCATGCCGACCTAGGCCTCCCCAAGGTCGTGATGACCTATCATAGGGTTTGATGACCAATGGCATCCCAGGTCGTGAAGTTCACCCATAGCATATCAACCTATCATGCCTATCGGCCTCATCATCTTCAACCTAAGTACAAGTGTTTCAAACAAGGCAAGAGAGGCACAACTCAAGGGCAGCAACTAAGCAAGATTCTTCTTCTAAAACTTAACACAAAACCACCAAAAAGGACTTCTAGCATGCAAGAGTTAACAAACCAAGGATAGGAACAAGATAGCAAGTAAGGGGTGACAATAACTAAAAGGGTTTAGAGTTATATAACCTGCCTCAGGGATCACCACTAAGATTCAAGCTCCAAGGTCAAGCTCTAAGCTTCATGAGCTCAAGGTAGAAGAAGATCTTCCAAGCTTGGTCACCACAACACCTCCAAGAAAGAATATGAAACCAAGGTTAAGAGAGTTTGAAGTAGAAGAAAAGGTAACTAAGATCTATGGTCGAGAAGAAGAAATAAGGCGAGAAAGAAAGCTAAGGATCATGGTTTACCAAGGTAGAGGAAGAAGAGAGACAACACAAGCTTGGGACTCATCCACCAAGCTCCAAGGGACAGACTCCTCTAGTTCAAGGTCATCCACCAAACCGAGAATGCAAGGATAGCCAAAAGGATTCTCTTGCATGGAGAGAAAGATAGATATATATAAGAGGGATGAAAGAGAGAGCAAGGGGAAGGTGTCACCACCTTAGAACCCTAGGTGACACTTGTCCATGAAGAAGGGCCACATGCAACACCATGCAAGTGAGGTGGTAAGATCTATGTCTTGCCCACTAGGTCACCTATGATGGTCATGCCCGATACCACCTCTCTACCATCTCACAAACTGATAGGGGTGGAACCCTAGACATCACAAATCGATAAGGTGTATCTTGAGACACCACAACCCTATAGGGTGTCTCTCAAGACACCCAGAAAATGATAGGATGTCTCTCAAAGATGCCTACAAATCGATACCAGGCCTCTCCAAGGCTCTCAAGCCTGAGACAACACTTCTAGATGAAAGGTACACTTCAAACATGTGTCCAAAACATCTCCAAGGATGTCACCAAACAACCAAGGCCCAAAAAAGGTGTCCATCTCTCTCTCCCTCTCCTCTAGGTTATTCCAATAGAGAGAAGGAACACTCTAGAGGTGGAAAACTTGCACATTGACCCCTATCCTGGGTAAATTGCAATTCGCACCAAAACCTCTCCTCAAAAAACAAGCATCAACCAAACAAGCTTAAACAAGGAACCCAAGCTTCCAACATGCCCTAATTACATCTCAAATGATTAGAGCAAGGAACTAAGCAACACACTTAAGCAAAGCAAATAGGGCTATCCCAAAACTTGGGTTAGGGTCCTTACAGATAGTGCCCTTGAATATACCCAAAAAGTTGTCTCTTCCTTTTGTCGTGACGTAGGGATGATTCATCAACACTTGTGCACATACACTCCACAACAAAACGACATTGAAGAAAATAAAATTTGTGATTCATTTGACATTGCACACTCTCTTCTCATTCATGCCAAATCGCCTAAGTCTTTTTGCTCTGATGTGGTCCTCAACGCTTGCTTTCTTATTTATCACCAACATTCCTCTATTCTCAAGAAGCACACCCTCCAATGTTTACCCTCAATCCACACTGTTCCTTCTCCTTCCTTGGGTTTTTAGTTCTATCACCTTCATTCATAATTTTGATCCTAAGACTGACAAACTTCCCCCTCGAGCTATCCAAACAATATTTCTCGGTTATCCATGTTCTAAAAAAGGATAAAAATATCTTGAACCTAACTCTAGTAGAATAAGTATCTCTACATATGTCACTTTTCATGAGAAGGAAATTTCTTTGTATCCATCTCACCCCCATTCATCATACTAATACTATGGTCTCATTTCCTGATCCATTCATCCCACCGACACCACCACCATTTCCACTGTCCACAACTCCAAACTGATGCATGTAAGATAAGTTACCAACTTCATGTACTTCATCATCACCAGTTCTGGATCAATCCAATCTATCGATGGTAGTACACAAAGTTATAAACTATTGTACTATTAAGCATCCCATTTCCATTTGTTTTCTAGAACATCTTTCTTCTTCTGCCTCATCCTTTGCTACTTCCTTGGATATAACATATGTTCCTAAGTGTCCAGTAGATGCTTTATGCCATCCTGGATGGACAGTTGCCATGATGAAAGAAATATAGGCTCTCCACATATACAATACATGGGATCTTGTGACAACACCATCAAGAAAAAATAATGTAGGTTTTCGATGCATTTTATTTATAAAGCATAAGTTGCATGGTTATGTAGAACGACTCAAGGTGCACCTAGTTTCCAAAATTTTCACCCAAACATTTGGCATGTATTACCTTGAGACATTCTTTCCAATGACTAGGATTGCATCTGTTCACATCCTTATCTCCCTTGTAGCCCACCTTGACTGGCTTCTTTACCATCTCACATCAAGAATGTATTTCTTTACATAGATCTCCAGGAGGAAGTCTACATGCAGCAACCACCCAAGTTTTTTTGCTGAGGGGGCATCTTCTCACAAAGTATGTCACCTCTAATGATCTCTATATGGCATCAAGAAGTCTCAAAGAGTCTGGTTCAAAGAGTTAACTGATGTCCTAGCTCAGCTTAACTTTTCAGAGATAAGCGACAAACCATTCTTTGTTCTTCTCTATGTCCTCCAAAGGCCATATTCTTATTATTATCTATGTTGATGACATCATCATCACTGGCGATGATATGATGGGGATATCGCATATGAAGAAGTCTCTACATGCACATTTCCACACAAAAGACTTGGACACCTTACAATACTTTCTCAGAATCAAAGTCCTCTTCTCGGCCTCAGGGATAAGTCTATCACAATGACACTAGGTCTTGAACCTACTTCAAGAAGCCAACATGGAAGAAGCTAGACCAATCTCTACCCCGATGAACTATCATACGAAGTCTATGCATAAAGGAGAATACTTTTTTGATCTAGAGAAGTATCATCGTATAGTTGGAAAGATAATTTACTTAACTGTTACTCGACCAGATTTTATAGATGATGTTGGAAGTAGTCATCCATCACATCAGTGCACCACTTTAGGTTCACTCGTCCAATATTCAAAACATTCTTTGTTATCTAAAGAATGCTCTAGGATGAGGATTTCTCTACAAACGTCCTAAGTCCAAGGTCATCTCCATCTCTGGATATGCAAATGCATATTGGGTTGGTGATTCTAACAACCAAAGGTCCACTTTCAGCCATTGTGCCATGATTGTCACTCACCCAGTTTCATGGCGTAGTAAAAAAATAGGTTGTGGTAGCTCGCTCCAGCATCAAGACAAAATATTGGGCCATGACACATGCATGGTTTGATCTACATTGGGTCTGGTCCATCCTGATTGAGTTTTGAATTCCTTATCAAACTCCATCTACTATGTAGTATGACAACCAAGCGGTTATACACATAGATAATAATCTAGTCTTCCACGAGCAGACAAAAAACATTGAAGTTGACTGACATTTTATATGAGACCTGATCAAAGCCAAACAGGTCATCACTCCTCACATTAGGACAGGTGATCAAGTTGCAGACATCTTTTCCAAACCTCTTCCTCTTGCTTTATTCAAGTATATGGACATCAAGTTGGGACTTCATAATGTTTATTCTCCAACTTGAGGGGTGTGTGTTAGTATATTTGATTGTTAGGTTTAGGTCCATTGTATTTCTCCTTTTCTCTGTGTGTCTTCCGTACTATGTGGCTCTTATATATTCGAGACCCATCACTCTCATTTGTTTTACCGATAGCAAAATGCTTTTACAATCACAAAAGGAATAAAATACGTAAAACCCATTTAATGTTGACGTGTTGAAGGTTTCATCAAGGTTGGTGAACATAATTCTTGAAGGTATATGAATGTTAGGTTTGTATTTTTTTAAGCGGCCTAAGGAAGGCCATGGATCAAACTTAAATTAGGTGTTAGGCAAACAATATTGCGATCTCTTGATTGGTATCCTCAGTGTGATGTTGGCCTTTACGTAGATATTTCTAATAGCATAAGTATTGTTTTATTTTTAATCGGAGAAAAGGAGGTTCGGTCTTATAATATTTTATTTTGACATAATGTAACCAAATACAGCTATGACTCGTTGTTATGGAGGCTATCCTTCCATTATAAATACTACATGATTGTAGTATTACGTTGATAGTGCCCTGTCCTCCAAGATAATTGGGTCGACACATAAACTCCCATTGCACGGTTGCATTTTTGGCATCAGTGGTTCTACTGCAAATGAAATCCCTTCTCGTCTTCTGTAAGGTTGTTTTTTTATTATAGAAGGTAGAGGCATACAATTGGCTTACTATATGGAATTCTCATCATAGTAGCATTTACAAGAGTTAGTCAAAATGTCCGATTAAGGTTATTCATTTTTTACAAATAAAGTCTATTTGTCACTTTGTTAATTATAGGTAGTCGGTCTTGAGTAGACAAGCTCACACGTGAAAGTCCCAAAATTAATGGAAAAGTCTTGGATTTGCATTGCAACATGATACAATATATATCTAAAATAGTATTTTTGACATGTATGCCTACAAGAGATGATATTTGTGAAATAAGTTATAATCCATATAGACATTGAAAATTTCCTAAAATCGTCAAAACGATTGATGACATTTTCATCATTTGATTCAATGAAAATGTCGACTCACAAGTGAATTAATGATAAGTCTTTTTTCAAGGGAGAATAATATGTCTATCTTGTAGGTCATTAATTTTGGCTAAAAATACATTTGATATCACAAGTCAAACCATGGATTTCAAAATGGGTTATATAATCACAAATAAATAAAATCAATCATGGATCCATTGATCACTAACGAAAAGTTACTCCTACTTATATGAATGTGCATCTAATCAGTCCAATTACCGGAGATGTTTACATGATCCATACAGAGAAGCAAAAGTTATCAATTATGTGTCAAAAAAATTCCAAAGTCAATTTTGAAGATAAGAATATTGGGATGGAATTAGTGTGTCACCTCATTAGCCATTATGCATGCATCTAGTATTCTTTAACCTTCAACACTCATATTCTTACCCATGAGAGGCTAACCTCAAACCGGAAGCCATAATAGTGATTAATAGATGATGGATTATCTATCTTATTTGTCATCAATACAATATGTACTTGATATAGGGGTCCTATCTCACTTGCTTGCTTTGTTTATATTCTCCCGGGTTGTTAATCTTTCAGCTAACAGCACAATTGCACTGCGGGTTCTCAGGCAGCCTTTGTGTCCTTTGACTCGATAAGTTTATTTCCTTTTTTTCTCTTTAGCTGCAATTTTTTTTTCCATTGTGTCTTTTGGCTACTTAGCGTTTTCTGTTACCCATTTATATTATATGATATGGTGGCTATTAAAATGTAGCGGATGATTTGACGGTGTGTACTGCAACACCACATTCCCCTGATTAAAAGTAAAGCGGTCATCGTGGAACGGATGAAGTCGTTTCCTTCCAAAGCAAGTAACACCTCTATGACTCTGCTGTGCCGTCGTTCAGCAAAGTGACCAAAACGGCCGCTCTTCACTGCTCTAACGACCCGGTGGATTAGTATTGGAAGTTGAATGTGAACAGAGTTTGTGCAGCGGTGACCTCTACCGGTGTTAGACAAACGTTTGATCGTTGCGGGGCCACACACTCTTGCCGTTCACTTATTATCGCAACCAAAATCAGTGTAATATTATCGCTCATTTATGTATTAGAATACACTAGAGACGTCACACCATGCTGATGAAAAATTTCAGGATTATTCACTTTACAGCTGTCCGCTCGCCACACACTCTTGCCGTTCGGTCCACTCCACTCCTCCACGCCCAAGTTGGCAGGAAGCCAATTCAGATTTTTGTTTCTTTTGAGTGGACCTATGTTATATGTACACGAGATTAACTCCCGCATTTTGATAGCCCGTGGAGAGAAACAAGTTAAAAAAATGTAGTTTCCGTTATGTAATAAAATTGAAAATATGGGATCAAACTCATCGAACTGAAACTGCAACTCAGTTTAAGCTGGATTTTATACTTTAGTTTCCATTTGTTTGGTAGGCTATAGATTATTTGTGCAGTTCACAGGAATTTATACTAACATATGTGTATTTAATGTTAAATTTTACTGATGTGAATCTGAATTGTATGATATTTGCATGCCATCTTGTGCGGGACCACATAAGAACAGAGCAATGAAAACAGACCGCGTTGTTTTCACGCAGTCTGCTTTCCATTTGATTACGCTCAATTAAACTATTAATCTTGTAAGCCGCAGTAAAAATCAACTTCTACCGTTTGATTTCTGCCCAGCCTTTGAGCCTCGATTAAAAACAAGAAACAGTTCTGGGAGCCGAATTTTGAAGTTCGGTCAGTACGACTGGCATACAACCAAACCTCAAAGAAAGCATATGTTTTGTTGACTTTTTCGTTTCTTTTGAGTTATTTAATCAGAAACTATAATTTTTTTCTTAATACACCATTCATGTTAAGGCGATGTTTGGTTAGGTGTTGTTAGAATTAAAAGTATGAATTTAATAGATAAGAATTGGGCTGTATTGATTATAAATGATCAATAATTCATTTGGTAGAGTGTGGTAAGAAATCAATGGTTTTTCTTTTTTATTTGATTGACAATTGTTACATGTAGATAAAGTATGCCAGAAACAAAGCAGTGTCCCAACTGCATCTGACTGCACATCTTTTTAGAACGGTACAAAAGGCATGAATTAGAGCCAACTACAGGTCCTGTTGCGTTGCAAAACAAGGAGTTGATGATTCATTCACCCAACCAAACAGAAAACCTAGTGTAATGTCATGATTTTATTTTTCACGAATTTATTTGGCATCCAACCAAACGGGGCTTAAGATAAGACCAGATGTGGTGAATTGATCTCAATAGTTCTTAATATAAAAATGTATATACAATCAACTACCAATTTTCCTCAGTGACATAACTATTTTAAGTTGGACGATCCAGACTTACTATTGTTTGATCCTAGGATGGGTGATTTTCTCTAGGAGTGAATAGAGATGAAAGCACTTAAATAAAATTTATTAGACCTTCAAAATATTTGTAAGTTAATAGGTTGCTAATATCAAATTCGAGTGTAACTCAACATACATAGCAAGGACGAGAGAGATTGAAACAAGCACAAGTAGACAAGCTACGTAGAGTGGTTCCAATCTCCAAACTAGGAGACTGTCAGTCCACTACCTAGAAAGGTCAACCTGTAGGATTTCTTAACCATTGCACCTTCATTATATTCCTTATAAGAGATACAACATATGACCTTCCTTTCCTGGGACAAGGATATCCTACCAAAAGACTTACCTATTGAACCAAGAGTCTTCAATCTACTAAAGGACTTATCCACTTTGTAAGGAGTCTTCCGCCTTCACCAAGGACTTATCCACTCTTGCACAAGTCTTCAGACTTCAAGGAATCACTCACTCTTCTTGTATCTTCAGTCTTTGACTTCACCTTTTTCAAGGATAAGCTTCCATCAAAGACTTACCCACTTGAGCAAGGAGTCTTCTGCCTTCACCAAGGTCTTACCCACTCTTTTGCTCCAAGTCTTCAGCCTTGCCTTCATCTTCTTCACCTCTCTTAACCAAGAGAGAGAACCTTCATCTTCATAGTTGAAATGAGAGATTGGGAGGTAGAGGAAGTGAGAGCCTCACAAGATATATATGTAAGACTAGCTCTCTTACAAATCTCTTACTCACTCTAACAGATGTAGCAAGTGATTAAGCTTAGAGAGTGGAAGGAGGTGCTCAATTATAGTATAGGGACCTTCATGGTGTATTGCAAACTAAGTGATGAATCCCAAAGGCTCCCATTTATAGTTGGGGATGCCTTCTATCAAGTGAGAATACTTAAAGATTAATTCTAACTGTTTTGGGTGTTGTAACACATCTCTTCTTGAGTTTTTCAATACTCCAATAGCTAGAAACACTTTCTTGAACTTTTTCATACAATACGATCGATCGAGTTTTAATAAAGGTAACTCAATCGATTGCATTACGCGACAAAACCAATTTGAACCATTGGTCCAATTTATCCTGGTTGAAACTCGACCGATTAAATAAATCAATTTTCCTTAGTGCAGGGACCGGTTGAGTTCTGTGAAGTGGCAACTCCACTGAACCTGGACATATTCAAGGTCCATTAATGGATCGGTCGAGTTTGTAGCTTGACCGACAAACAGTATGTGATAAATTTTGAAAAATGTCAATAAAGTGTATAAATATATGTTTTAAGTTCTCTTGATTTTTTAAGCTTAATTACAAGTCATACAATCATTAAAAGTGATTTAAAACATGATTCTAATGGATTTACATTATATTCCAAAAACGTTCACTTGTATTGACTTTGATTTGTCTTTTCTCCAACTTAGGATGCACGAGTTAGGAAATTTGGAGTGTTTCTATACCTATTTAGAAATCACTCAAGTAGAAGCATTAGACACAACTAATTAGAAAGGTTAGTCATCATCAAAACTTGGGTTAGTCAATTTAGACCTTGAGTCAACATTGACTAAGTTAACCTTGAGTCAACATTCTCCCCCTTTTGAGGCTGACAAATCATTCCATAAATGTATTGAAAGCTTTTGAATAAAATCATACCTTTGAAGAAACATAGGGGTCTCAATAGGACTGAGCTCATATTCTCCCCATCAATTTATTCTCATGGAGTTCTCATACTCTCCCTCAATTGATGCTATTTCTCCTACACGGTTAGCTTTCATATTATTAATAAAAACTATGTTTTCTACTCATATATGTACTAAATATATGTCATCTCCCATTTAACACTCCTCACACATGCCTTCTCCCTATCTAACAAAATACATGCCTTTCCAAAAATGTATTGAAAGCTTTCGAATAAAATTATACCTTTGAAGAAACCTAGGGGTTTGAATACTACTAAGCTCATATTCTCACCCTCAATTGATGCTCATAGAGTTCTCATACTCCCCCTCAATTAATACTATTTCTCCTGCATGATTAGCTTTCATAACATTTATAGAAACTATGTCTGTATCTCCCTTTTACCTCTCCTCACACATGGCTTCTCCCTACCTAACAAAATGCATGCCTTTTCATACATGTATTGAAAGCTTTTGAATAAAATCATTCTGTGACGACCCCAATTCTTGTATTCTTTCCATAATGACATTCCTTAGATATGTGTGCACTCATATCTATAATATCTCAAAAGGGAAAATATAAAAAAGGATTGTGATTGTCAACAAGCATATAATAAGAAGTCGGATCACTGTTCACAACATCATTCAATTAATCCCACACATAAGATTAAAAGGTCATATTACATCATTCACTGGAAGAAGACATAAGTTCTTAGGGAAACAAACTACATAGGACATAGACATCCTACACATCATCTAATGAAATGAAACAACTAACTAAATAGAAAATAAGATGAGATGCAGCCATCTAGCTAATAATCCTCTATGAACTTTATTTAGTTTCTTCAAGTACTTTGAGATGCATTTGTTTGGTAGGCTATATATTATTTGTGCAGTTCATAGGAATTTATACTAACATTTGTGTATTTAATTTTAAATTTTACTGATGTGAATCTAAATTGTATGATATTTGCATGCCATCTTGTGCGGGACCACATAAGAAAATAGCAATGAAAACAGACCACGTTGTTTTCACGCAGTCTGCATTCCATTTGATTATCCTCAATTAAACTATTAATCTTGTAAGCCGCAGTAAAAATCAACTTCTATCGTTTGATTTTTGCCCAGCCTTTGAGCCTTAATTAAAAACAAGAAACAGTTCTGGGAGCCGAATTTTGAAGTTCGGTCAGTACGACTGGCATACAACCAAACCTCAAAGAAAGCATATGTTTTGTTGACTTTTTCATTTCTTTTGAGTTATTTAATCAGAAACTATACTTTTTTTCTTAATACACCATTCATGTTAAGGCGATGTTTGGTTAGGTGTTGTTAGAATTAAAAGTATGAATTTAATAGATAAGAATTGGGTTGTATTGATTATAATGATCAATAATTCATTTGGTAGAGTGTGGTAAGAAATCAATGGTTTTTCTTTTTTATTTTATTGACAATTGTTACATGTAGATAAAGTATGCCAGAAACAAAGCAGTGTCCCAACTGCATCTGACTGCACATCTTTTTAGAACGGTATAAAAGGCATGAATTAGAGCCAACTACAGGTCCTGTTGCGTTGCAAAACAAGGAGTTGATGATTCATTCACCCAACCAAATAGAAAACCTAGTGTAATGTCATGATTTCATTTTTCACGAATTTATTTGGCATCCAACCAAACGGGGCTTAAGATAAGACCAGATGTGGTGAATTGATCTCAATGGTTCTTAATATAAAAATGTATATACAATCAACTACCAATTTTCCTCAGTGACATAACTATTTTAAGTTGGACGATCCAGACTTACTATTTTTTGATCCTAGGATGGGTGATTTTCTCTAGGAGGGTGAATAGAGATGAAAGCACTTAAATAAAATTTATTAGACCTTCAAAATATTTGTAAGTTAATAGGTTGCTAATATCAAATTCGAGTGTAACTCAACATACATAGAAAGGAAGAGAGAGACTGAAACAAGCACAAGTATACAAGCTACGTAGAGTGGTTCCTATCTCCAAACTAGGAGACTGTCAGTCCACTACCTAGACAGGTCAACCTGTAGGATTTCTTAACCATTGCACCTTCATTATATTCATTATAAGAGATACAATATATGACCTTCCTTTCCCGGGACAAGGATATCCTACCAAAAGACTTACCTATCAAACCAAGAGTCTTCAATCTACCAAAGGACTTATCCACTTTTCAAGGAGTCTTCTGCCTTCACCAAGGACTTATCCACTCTTGCACAAGTCTTCAGACTTCAAGGAATCACTCACTCTTCTTGTATCTTCAGTCTTTGACTTCACCTTTTTCAAGGATAAGCTTCAATCAAGGACTTACCCACTTGAGCAAGGAGTCTTCTACCTTCACCAAGGTCTTGCCCACTCTTTTGCTCCAAGTCTTCATCCTTGCCTTCATCTTCTTCACCTCTCTTAGCCAAGAGAGAGAACCTTCATCTTCATAGTTGAAATGAGAGATTGGGAGGTAGAGGAAGTGAGAGCCTCACAAGATATATATGTAAGACTAGCTCTGATGTGCACAAATCATATCATCTTTTGGATCATGTTTGGTTGCATATTCATTTTGTTTTGACTCAATTATCACTCTCATTCATGCTAGATTCTATATTTTTAGATATTCTTACTTGTCTCATGGTTTGGATTGTAGGTACTATATTTTGCAATGCAATTATGAGGAATATATCATATTATCTCTTATTGGATCACTCCTCAAGTATCTACATATTTTGGGGTTCGAAACTACGTAAATACCACTTTTTACGGCATGTAATTCGGACCTACACGCTGAAAGTTATGAGCAGAATACACAACAGCCCAGAACAGCCAAGTGCACGTCGTGCACCAAAAGTGCACGTTGTGCACCTGGGAGAGTTGAGCAGACTTAAAGTTCTAGAAAGTTGCACGGCGAGCATGCAATTGAGAGTATGGAGTTACTCTTTTGGAAACTTGTCCTTGACCGCGAGAGTGGCTGGGATTATGTTGAGGAGCAAGGTTTGTGATTTGAAATTAAATACATACACGAGAGTGATGTATGGAGTTAAAATCATCATCACTTCACCGGGAGGTGAGTGATGACTACAAACCTCCTTTGCAAGTTAATTAACATGTTTAAATTCGTATTTTAATATAATCTATGATGTGATAGTGAAATCCCAAGTCTAAGATCCTTCCAAATCTGAATCTTAACCTTTCTGAAGTGATAATTTACTGTTTTGTTTTAAATATATAATTTAGTTGTTCTAATCCAATCATCTTGTGTACAATGATCTAGATTATTTAAAATCTTAACTCTTGCGCCTAACTAACCAACACTCCTTGTGTTCGACCTCGACTACAACTACTCTCGTATACTTGCGAGATATAGCTAGTTGAGTAAAAGATCATTCATATGATTGAAACTTGTTAGCCTAAACAGCCAACAAGTTTTTGGCACCGTTGCCGGGGAGCATCGATATTCCTTTTAGAGTAAGAGTTTTTGATAAGTAAATGAGACTAGATCACAACCTTCATATCCACCATCATATCCATAAATCACAATTCATCATGATCATCATAATTTGTTATATCTTCCATGTTTGTTTTTGTATCTCACCCACCTTGTTTATTTGTAGGAGCATATGGGGTGTTCATCAAAAGATCCTTGAACCGTGCATATCTCTACATTTAGAAAATGAACACACTATTTGCAGCCCTCATGGAGCAAGAAGGAGTGAAACCCAAATATGTATGGAGGAATCACAACCCACACAACCATCATCCATGTCACCATCATATGCACCACCCTCATCCACACATCCTTCATCCACACTACCATCAATCACACCTAATTCACCGCCATCATATATACCACCAACATCCATACAACATACACCACCACCATCTACGCCAAATCTACCTAATCCTCTGGATTCACATGAAGAACTAGTCAAGGAGGATGACCTTCCTCTTAAGGACTACTTTGGTACAGCTGCAATGCACATGAGTGGGCCTATTAATATTTTAGAATTTGAGGCAGAGGAGTTTTCTATCATCCCATCCATCATACAATTGCTACAACTGAATGCATTTGGAGGGACACCAATGGAGGATCCAAACCTCCACATTGCTGAATTTCTACAGTTGCTAAGCACCATAAAGATATATGGTGTTCCTACTAATGGGATACACCTAATTCTTTTTCCATTCTCTCTTAAAGATAGAGCCAAGGCATGGCTCTATACTTTGCCAAAGAAGTCAATCAGCACTTGGGAGGAGCTTCTAAAGGTCTTTTTGGCAAGATATTTTTCACCTAGCAAAAGTTTGCAGCTAAGGAGTCAACTCATCAATTATTCTCAAAGGGATGGAGAGACCTTGTATGATACATGGGAGAGGTTCAAATATCTTCAACATCTTTGTCCACATCATGGTCTAAGCAATTGGTTTTTATTGCAATCTTTCTATAATGGTTTGTGCTACAATACAAGGATGTCTATTGATGCAGCTGCAAATGGAGCTCTAATGAACAAATCTTATAGAGAATCCTATGCTATTATTGAAGATATGGCAGCAAATCATTGCCAATGGAGTCTGGCTACAAGCTACCACCCATCCTTTTCACATACTACTTCTAGAAAGCAAAGGGAAGATCACACAGTTGGTGCTATAGACATAATTGCAGCAAAGTAGACACTTTATCACAAAGGTTTGATAAGCTAAGCACACAGCCATTTCAAGAAGCCAATATTATTTGTGATTCATGTGGGTTGCTTGGAAACTCATCTTCTACATGTTATGCTTCTTCTATTTATTCTCCAATGGGCTACACTCCACCAGACTTCTACATCAATGCAAACCCAAATTTCATTCAGCCACAACAACCACAAGTAACTTCTAGATTAGAGTCCATGCTTGCAACATTTATTTCAACTCAAATGCAGAAAAATGAGGAGTTCCATCAACAAAGAAAATCAATGAAGGGTGCCATTTTCCAACTCTCTTCTAAGGTGGACGATATTACCACTCATGCACACATCTTGGAGAAACAAATTACCCAGCAAGCTCTTTTTAGCAAAGAAGCATTTCCACCTTTCTTGCCTAGTCCACCGGAGATGAATCCTACATATTTCAGGCCGGTGACATTGAAGAATGGAGTTGTTATAGAGGTATATCCTTCAAAGTATGATGATGTTGATACCCATGATGATTATGAAGTTTCAACTAAAGGGGAGAAAGCTACAACACATGCTCTACATGTTGATTCTTCAAGCAAGCCACATGTCTTTCCTCCTCACACTCTAGATGACACATTGCTTTATAATGAGAACACTCTTCCCAACTCATATTTTGATGATGCTTCAAAGGAGAATGAAAAGACAAATAGTATTGGCATACAAAAGACTATTCTTGTTGCATCTAATAGGTGCTTTCGCTTGCCCCAAATCAAGGACATATTTGCAAGGAGGCATCAATCTTTAGCACAACAATTTCCAGCTGCAAATCAGAGCACCGGTCCACCATGGACTTTGATGTTTCCACCGTGATGAGGTACCCGGTTGCAACCTTTTTAGTTTGATTTATGCAGTGAGGACACTGCAGATTTCAAGCTTAGGGGGGAGCAACCAGATGGTAACCTAGTTCTTTTAGCTTTTCCCTTTCATGTTATTTGCTTCTTGTCATTTGCTTTTGTTTTGTGTTCACATTTCAGTCATTGTTTTCAGTTCTCCTCTTCTGGTGGCAAATCTAGTATGATATGAGGTGTATCTTTTATATGTGGATAGAACTCCTATGCTTAACAGATTGTCCTCTTTTGATGAGAAATATCATTTGGAGAAATTGTAAAAGGCATGCATTAATCAAATTAAACCTTTTGACCATCAACATGTGCTTAACTCTGGTTTATGCTTCTAGCCTGAACATTCATCTTTCACATCCTTGATTGCTTAAAACATGTAATGGTTTCAATTTTTGTGAGTAAATCAACTTTACAACATCATTTGGAATGCGAGATGCCCTTTCCAAGCTCTTAGTGCATTTTCAACCACTCTTTCAATGAAAAATTTTCAAAACAAATGAATGAAATCTAGCTAATGTTGCAATTTAGTTGACTCTCCTATCTTTTGGAAAAAAAATTAAAATTTCTTTTGGCTTATCTCATCTTTATACCCCATAAAAGATGGATAAACCGCCCACATATCATGCTAGCCTAGTGTAAGTCCGATCTGGCCACGATGGTTAGGTGGTATGTCTTAAAAGAGGGTAAAATACCCCAACCGACATTCCACATGTGCATAAGCCTACATTAGCAGCAGAGTGTCGGAACCCATAATCCATTATCATATCATTTTTGGGAAAGAAGGAGAGTACAACTAAAATTTTCAATTTTAACTAAGATTTCATCATTTGTATCCTTAATAGTTGAGAGTTTGAGTTGCACATCCACTTGTTGTTTGGCTTGGTCATCCAAATTCTACTTAGTGTTGTTTATTTGATTGATTCATTTAATTGTGACCACCCCTATTGAACTAAAAATATCTTGCTTGGGTGTTTAAGTTGAATTGATGGCCATGAGTATAAACATGTTGATCATGGTTGGCTTGGTCTTATACACATCTTTCTTTTCATTTGATCTATGCATGAACTTGACAATACTTCATTCGTGTTTCTATGCTCTTTTTGCTTGAGGACAAGCAATGGTTTAATTCTTGTTTGCATAGATAGATCTGTCACTTCCTGCCAAAGGATATCGCTTCTACGGCCTATGTATGAACAGAAAAACTGGTGTAGTAGGATTTTATGTGCACAAATCATATCATCTTTTAGATCATGTTTGGTTGCATATTCATGTTGTTTTGACTCAATTATCACTCTCATTCATGCTAGATTCTATATTTTTAGCTATTCTTACTTGTCTTATGGTTTGAATTGTAGGTACTATATTTTGCAATGAAATGATGAGTAATATATCATATTATCTCTTATTGGATCACTCCTCAAGTATCTACATGTTTTGGGATTCAAAACTACGCAAATACCACTTTTTACGGCATGTAATTCAGACCTACACGCTGAAAGTTATGAGCAGAATACACAACAGCCCAGAACAGCCAAGTGCACGCCGTGCACCAACAGTGCACGCCGTGCACCTGGGAGAGTTGAGCAGACTCAAAGTTCTGGAAAGTTGCACAACGTGCACGCAATTGCACGACGTACACCTGGGAGCTGAAAGTTTCTAGAAAGTTACACGGCGTGCATTTCTATAGTGCACGTCGTGCATCTGGGAGTTAAAGGTTTCTGGAAAGTTGCACGTCGTGCATTTCTTCAGCACACGTCGTGCACAGTGCATTCTGGAGCAAATTGAAAGTTTCTAGAAAGTTGCACGGCGTGCACTTTTGGTGCACGGCGTGCACCTGGCAGTTTCAACATTTTGAAAAATACAAGTTTTTGTTTAAAACGAAGTGGGAACTTAATGGGCAGTTATGCCCGGTCATTTGTGGAAGTTCTCTCGTCCTAGAGAAATCCTAGAGCATAGGAGGGCAATTTTGAGGGGAAAGGAGGTGGTTTCTTGCCAAAGAAACCCCATTCTTCCTCTCTTCTTCTCCAAGGTGCAGCAAAGCTTCTACACTCCACAAAGCTTCTCGGGAGGGAAGTTTGTCCGATTTGGAGCAGCTGTGGAAGTGGGATTTCATCCTCAAGTCGGAATTCTACCTTCCTTTGGTTACACCTTGGGATTGTTTAGCTTTTCCTTCTCTAAACCATGTTTAACTCTGAAATTTCTACACATTTTCTGTTGTACATCATTATGGACGAGTAGACTCTTTTTCTTGGGCATGGGAGAGTAACTACCATGTCATAGCTTGTATGAACATATGAATTTCGTACTAAATGTTAGTTTCTTGCATATTTCAAGAGTTGTTTCAGATCTGAAATGCTTGTTTGTGTGATTGGCCATCATACTTACATGTTTTATACTTTCTTTCATAATCTGAGAAGATGTATTTGAGAGTATGGAGTTACTCTTTTAGAAACGTGTCCTTGACCGCGAGAGTGGCAGGGATTATGTTGAGGAGCAAGGTTTGTGATTTGAAATTAAATACATACACGAGAGTGATGTATGGAGTTAAAATCGTCATCACTTCACCGGGAGGTGAGTGATGACTACAAACCTCCTTTGCAAGTTAATTAACATGTTTAAATTCGTATTTTAATATAAGCTATGATGTGATAGTGAAATCCCAAGTCTAAGATCCTTCCAAATCTGAATCTTAACCTTTCTGAAGTGATAATTTACTGTTTTGTTTTAAATCTATAATTTAGTTGTTCTAATCCAATCATCTTGTGTACAATGATCTAGATTATTGAAAATCATAACTCTTGCGCCTAACTAACCAACGCTCCTTGTGTTCGATCTCGACTACAACTACTCTCGTATACTTGCGGGATATAGCTAGTTGAGTAAAAGATCATTCTTATGATTGAAACTCATTAGCCTAAACAGCCAACAAGCTCTCTTACAAATCTCTTACTCACACTAACGGAAGTGAGAGCCTCATTGAAGTTCGGTCAGTACGACTGGCATACAACCAAACCTCAAAGAAAGCATATGTTTTGTTGACTTTTTCATTTCTTTTGAGTTATTTAATTAGACACTATACTTTTTTTCTTAATACACCATTCATATTAAGGCGATGTTTGGTTAGGTGTTGTTAGAATTAAAAGTATGAACTTAATAGATAAGAATTGGGCTGTATTGATGATAAATGATCATTAATTCATTTGGTAAGAAATCAATGGTTTTTCTTTTTTATTTGATTGGTAGTTTTTACATGTAGATAAAGTATGCTAGAAACAAAGTAGTATCCCAACTGCATCTGACTGCACATCTTTTTAGAACGGTACAAAAGGCATGAATTAGAGCCAACTACAGGTCCTGTTGCGTTGCAAAACAAGGAGTTGATGATTCATTCACCCAACCAAACAGAAAACCTAGTGTAATGTCATGATTTCATTTTTCACTAATTTATTTGGCATCCAACCAAACGGGGCTTAAGATAAGACCAGATGTGGTGAATTGATCTCAATGGTTCTTAATATAAAAATGTATATACAATCAGCTACCAATTTATACCTATTCCAACATACATTTGAGTGTGTTTGGAATGGATGTTAATTCTTCAAAAAAAATTAGTAGGGAGTGGATCCCTCCTCCTTACATGATCCACCTTGCATGTTGAAGAAGTGCTAGATCAACTCCTTGGTGGTGATTTCTTGGAGATTTTCTTCTCTTCGTAAGTGATTCAAACTCTTGATCATGTTTCCCCACTCTTCTTCATCTTCTTCTTCCTCCTTCTTACAGGATTTATAACTTTTCCTACCTTTATTATGTGCATTTAAATCTGATCATATTCCATTCATATGTTGTTGTTCTAGATATTTAAAATACGTTCTTATGATAGAGGAAGTGATAATATTTAGGGTTGAATCATGTAACATCCTAAAAATGGATTTTAATTCTTATAATCCTAAAATCATTGTACCTGATTTTAAGATAGTTGAGAAATGGATGATGATCTTTTATTCTTTGATCCATGGAATTATGTTATACATGTTTAGTGCATCTATATTTGAGTAACAGGAAGTTTTGAACCTGGTTATATGTCTAAACATCTCGATTTCTTTCTCCTAAAAATAACTCCTCTGGTGATTTTTCGTGGTCTTGTTTTAGGGTTTGAAGTACACCCTTGTGTCTTTTTGGTCTTTGGTTGACGTTTGGTGTTCCCTGATCTCCCAGCTATTTTGACCATGTTGGTAGTAGTAAAGACATCATGAAGGCCATAACACCATGTTGCATGGTGGTCGCTACACTTAGGTAAAGGGTGGTTGTGACCATGTATGATGAGGGGTCAAAACACCTATATGGTATTGAGGTCTCTACCACATGAGAGTCCCCCAGGCTATACTTTTATGTATAGGGTCAAAGCACATGTGAGAATGGTGTTCAAGACCATGTGTCATGTTGCGGCCTGTACACCATGTTTGGTTGAGGTCGAAGCACTATGTCTCTTAGGGTTGTGACCATGTTTGGTTGAGGTCGAAACACCATGAAGAGTGGAGGTCAAAACACTATGTTATGAGGTCAAGACACTCATGTGTCTAGAGGCTAACACACCTACATCCCTTGAGGTTGCTATACCATGATGTACTAGGGTAGAAACAATGTGTTACAGTTGAGACACATTGAATGTGTCTAGGTCGCAACACATGGCAGTGAGTGGTCGAGACCATGTATGATGAATGGTCGAGACACCTATACTCATGTATGTGTATATGGTAAATACATGGTGTATTGATCAATATAAGATGATATGACTTTGAATGGTTAATCATTAACTATAGTGCTTGACCCCGGTGCTATCCAATAAAGTGGGAGGTAGCGGAATTTTGGTTTATTAGTTGAGTAACATATTGAAACCCTAATTGACTAAACATGGACCTTAACCCTAATCAAATGATCATGTGAATTATGTGCTCACACTACTTGAAGAATTGTAATTTATAATAGTATTTTCTCTCTCCTATTAATGAAACCTTAACATTGCATATGAGGTGAATGGAATAGCCATGTGAGTGATATGGTGAATCTTGTATAATACATGGTGGTGATTATAAACATTGAGAGATATAGTGTGTTATAAATTGTGTAGGAAATTATATGAATGAGTCTAATGACTTAATAAGTGGTTTTTCTATAGCTTGAGGTGAAATTTCCATTGATATCCCATTGTGATGTGATACATTTAATGACTTTGTGAGAGACATTAATTTAAGTGTCATGTAATCATAAATCACCTTATTGATAGTGGGTTTCAATACCATATTGGAGCATGGTTGATATATTTAAAGGATGCATGGTCGTGACACATGCATGACATAATATGATGGTATACTTACATATGTAAATAGTGATGATACTTAGTGTTGTTGAGATCATGACCAAAAACATGTTCAAATAAGGATGTTAAACCCTGTTTAGCTTCATGTACCTTAATATGCTTTAAGAAAAAGGGAAGTGACTCAATTAGGTTTTGTGTAATAATAATGATGTAGACTCTAAATGGCTAAGTGAGTGAACTCTAACCCTAATCCTAGGGTATTTTATATTTGTTGAACGTGCATGGATGAATAGCATGTGACTATACTTTCTCTCTCTTCTAATTGTATGGTGTTTACCTTACAGGTTAATTGAGTGTCAGTTTGTGAATACTATAAAGATGATTAAATGAAACTAGATGATGGTGATGAGCCTTGATAAAGTAGACTAGTAATGTAAATATGTGAATGTGCACACTAAGGTATAATTTAAACTGTTTAACCCTAATACACCTCAAACTTGTGGTAGGTAAAAATATTAGAAATTGGTATTTCTATAGTTCTGTGGAACCTTATATTGCTAATCATGATTCCCTAACCCTAAATTGAAGGCATGTATGATGCATTTCTTACATTGCCTAAAGTGTTTAATATGATGATATAATAATGAGTATTCTCTCTCTATTTGTATAATGTTGATTTTGTAGGTGAGATGATTTTTTTTTTGGGAATTACCGAGAATAACTTTATTCATCATGCTCTCGGGTTGCAGGCTAAACTAGTAGACCTTACAGGTACATAACATACCCGTTGTTCCTCCCAGATCTCAGCTGGTATGAATTCTGGGCATTGACTCCAGGTTACCGACTCTGTTGCATGACGAACTGCCCATTTGGCGAGACAATCAACCATTACATTCGATTCCCTTTTGACAAAAAGGATTTGAATATCGGGTTTCTGTGCCTTGAGGTTCTCAAATCTGGTGACAAAGATTTTGTACTTGGGCATGTCGATTCCTCTGGAGTTCAGAATTGACCATGCAAGTTTGCTGTCAGTTTCCAACAATACATGTTCGGGTCTATGGATTACATCTTCGAGACCTCTACATATTTCTAGTAGCTCCACTTCTAGGATCTGAAGACCGTCTGCCGGTTGAACGACGCCCATTAGCCACTGCTGGTGTGCATTCCTTATGAAGAAACGTGTTGCCCCCGTACCTGAACGTTTCCGAAAAGAACTGTCGACATTGATTCTGATAGTGTTCTCCAAGATTGGAGGACACCCTTATTTTGTTGTACATTTGTGCATCAGTGTTGTAGGTCTAAAAGCTTCCATACTACAGTTGATATGGGTCGAGATGTTCCTTATAAGAACACTTGGGGGGCATTGGATGCCCTTGAAGATGAATTCATTCCTTTGCCTCCACAGATGTTCCACCATCATTGCGAACCAGGTTGATCGGGACCTGCTCGCCATTTTGTGCTTTAGGTTACGGGCAAACCACTCCAGTAGGGAGTTTCCCAGTTCAAACGTCACCTTGTAGGCCCTGGTAATACCATCTTGCACCTCTTGTGTGTATGGACAGTCTATCAGAATATGGATGGATGTCTTGCTGATGTTGCCGCATCTGGGACAATTATCGTCTCTGGTGAAACCTTGCCTTGTCCAGGTTGCATTTGTCATAAGACTGTCATGCAGGGCCTTCCATAGGAACACTTTAGTTCGTTGTGGCACCGCCAATTTTCAGATCGTGGTCCAGTTACCAGGAGATCTAGTGCATACATTGTGTAGCAAATTTCTGTAGTAATTCTGAGATCTGAAACGGCCGTGTGTGTCATCTAAATGGCACCATACATGTTATAACCTTGATTTTTTCCAAAATATGTAATGAAATTATAAATGTTCTTTTTAAAGATAAATGAAATCCATGGTTGATGTGATGAATTGTTTGAATGGATTGAATGGATTTTGTGTTTGATAGCTGGTATGTGTTCTTATTGGGCCTTTGTGGCCATTGAGCCCAATTAAAGGATTAAAAGAAAAACAAAAAGAAATGAAAAAAGGAATTTCATTTAATAAAGGAATATATGAGGAAAATAAAAAGAAATGATTTTAAGGCTAAAAGATATTTTTCCCAAATAAGATTTCGAGTTAAAAGGGTTCCTTGGGGTTCAAGGAACTCAGGATAATTAGATAATGGCAAAAGAAATAAGGAATATGTGGAAAATACAATTAAATAAGGGATAACTTGAAACTGAAGTAAAGGGCTCGTTTCCTTTAGATAATGACTCCAATTTTTGTACAAGGAAAGATAAAGGTATAAACGAGTTTTCCTCAAAATTTGAGATAAAAAGGAGTTAAGGATTAAGAGTTATTAAATTTTCAAGTTATCATCAAAATAGACTTTTCCTTGAATAATTAGGAATTGATTTTCCTTTTTGGTTTAAACGCGGACAACGCTGACCGTTGGATTTTAATCCAACAGATCACGGTCATCGTCTAGAGTCCCAACAGGACTCAGACAGTAGCGCGATATAGGGGTTTTTCCCCTCGATTTTCCAATCGTTACAGTGCGTGTGCACTCAAGATCGGTGTCCCATTGGGTTCAGGAGACCATGGCGAAGGGTTTGGACCCCGGTTTTGCCAGCTTTGGTCGTGTATACCCAAAACGCCCAATGGGGCTGGAACCAGGTTTGGCGGCGGGATTGGAACCCTAAAGGGAACCCTCCATGACCTATAAATAGGCCCTCAAACGTTTCCTCAAACCCTCACGATCCTTAACGGCCGCTTATCTAGCCTCATAGACCCCTCCCTCTTGCAATTGCTTTTCTCCGGCGAGAAGACCACCACGGCGCCGCCGCTAGTACGACTTAGAAGACAGGGGAGGATGACGAGCAGGGACCATCGGATCCCGGATCATCGTGCACCGCCTAAGATCCGAGCAGCGCGTTGGTTTGACTGAAGTGAGTGGAGCGCGTTGACAGGGACCTTTGGATCAGGGTCTACCGTGGACCCGAGCGATATCGACGATCGATAGAAGAAGCGCGCTACTTGTGGGGGTGTTTGACGTGGAACGTCAGATCTGGATGAGGTCCATCAGTGCACCGATCGAACGACTCGGGATTTTCGGTAAAATATCCTCTCTGGTTAATTAATTCAGAAAATAGCATTTCCTTGCCAAAAATTATAGAAACATCTAGGAAACTCGTATGAGAAAACTTTATATATGAAAGTTGTATAGAAAAATACAAGGAATCCGATAAAAATAATTTGAGAGCCTAGTTCTGTCTTTTTTGCAAAAAGTACCTTAATTTGTTAATAAAGTGTTTAAGAATTGATGAGAAACCCTAATTGCTTGATTAAAGTGTATTTTGGTAAATCAATAGATCAAATTAATAAGTTTAACTTTGTTAATGATAAAGGTGATATGATTATCAGTTTGAATGCAAAAGTGTGAGATTTAGAATTATAATGCCTAAAAGGAAGTTAATTTACATGGAAACCCTAATTTGGGATAAAAGGAGATAAAAAGCATGTTTTTGTGGAATAAGATAATTAGATGCTTAATAAAGGAAACTTACTGAGAAATTAGGGGTTTTATGTAGTTTAATAAATTAAGGATGATAATAAGGAAAGAAGAAGTGAAAACCCTAATTTCTAAAGGGACCCTAAAATAGGAACTGAAACCCTAAGTAATATGATGAAAATTAGATAAATATTAATAAAAGGAAAATTGTCCTTTTATTTCAGGTTTTGCTTGTTGATTGGGTTTCTCTACATATTAATTTCTATCTTGAAATCTGCAATCAAAGGTATGTGGTTACTTATGATTAACCGCTTATGTTTCCCGATGGCTTCTCAGACATTTAATCTCATTGAATGCAACTAAACTGCTTGGATGTTCATATTGCAAATATAAAGTGACTATGACTATCACTTAATGTATATGCCTATAAACTCAGATCCTGGTTCTCTCTGTGGCATAATAGCTAACCTAGTACATGGCTGCCTATGGGTGGGTCCATTAGGTTAGAGAAAGGCCTAGTACATGGCTACCTATTGGGTAGGTCCATCAGGATTATGGATGACCTAGTACATGGCTACCTATTGGGTAGGTCCATCAAGTCTATGGTTGACTTAGTACATGGCTACCATGGAGGTAGGACCATAAAGTCATAATGAGTTAGATATTGGGCTATATTCGAATAGTGCCATGCGACTCTATTACCTAAAAGAGAGGTGATAACCATGTCCACTGCAGGGACAACCCAGAGTTCGAGAATATGTATGGATTGAGTTATATGGTTTAAAACGTAATCTTGTTTGTTAAATGATTAATTGAGTGATTATATTGTTAACCTAGTTGAACATTATCTGCTTCCCCCCCACATACTAGCTTCGGCTGACCGTCGTTTTGTTTGTCGGCGATTTAGGTACAAATTCCAAAGTACAAACAGTAAAGCGACACATTGTGAATTCAAGAATTAAAGAACAAGGAGGAATTAGATAGATTAGTTCAACTGAGGTTAGAAGTTAGTTTGTTCCTAACTTTTCAAAAGGTATGCAAAGAAAAATTTTATTACCATTTTTTCAGTATAGTCCGTTAGAATTTAATAATTGTTTATGATTATATGTCGAACCTTTGATCCGGAATTAATGGGTGCGGCTTTATCCTCTTGGTCTCCCTTGATTGGGGGTTACTGAAAGGTGAGGTCGTAACAATACATCAGCACCGCCCGCCTGAGAAGGAGGGATCATATTGAGTATTGTTTCAGCAGTAGCTTCTGTGAACCAGTGGCGGATAAAGCCTGCATCCCACTCCCCATTTGAGGCCATGGATGCAACCTTTAGATCTTGAAGCTCGTCAGGAATTGTTTTATGTGTCTTCAGAGTTGGTATGAGGCGGCTGCCCACCCACTTATCATGCCAAACCGAGGTGGTGTTACCACTGACAATAGCTTTGGCGGCTTTGTCCATGACCTTGCTCCTGTTGTCCACTATGAATTTCCAAAGTCTCAATCTTGTGGTTCTTCCATCTCCTTGCTTGTACAGGTATTTATGCTGCATAACCTCTGTCCATAGATTACCTTTATTAGTGTAGAAATCCCAGATAGTTTTGGACAACAGGGCCTCATTTTGCAATCTGGCCGGTTTTATACTCATACCCCCCATCTTTTTTGGTTCTATCATCTTCTTCCACGAGACAAGGCTGATACTTTTACTAGCGTTCGGCCCACCCCATATGAAGTTGTGTATAGTTATGTCGATACTATCACAAAGGGAGACAGGGAGCAAACTGGATTGCATGATATAAGAAGGCATAGCGTTGAGAGTGGATCTGGCTAGTGCCACCCTTCCAGCTAACGATAGGGTGCGAGTTGTCCAGGAGCTCATACGCTTGTCCATCGCATTGAGAAGGTCAAGATACACCATTTTGCTTACACATTTATGGAGCATGGGTACCCCAAGATGTTTTCCTAAGTCCTCGGTAGCTTCCATCTTCAGAATTCTGCACACCCGGCATTTGGTAAACCGGTCAGTATTTTTGTAAAAATATATAGAAGATTTCTCCGTTGACAGCATCTGCCCAGAGGCGGCGCCGAACCTTTGGAAACACTGGTTGATTAGTTGAGCTTGTTCCACCGATGCCTCCCCAAATAAGGTGATATCGTCGGCAAAACATAAGTGTGTCAGCCTAGGACCACGTTGAGTTATGTGCAAAGGTTTCCATCTGCCTTCCGCCTCTAGCATGGCGATGTCCTAGCTCAGACGCTCTAGACAAAGAACAAACAGATACAGGGATAGCGGGTCCCCTTGATGAACTCCCCTCGAAGCCTTGAATTCAGGTAAGGTTTTGCCCCTCCACGCAATGGCAATGTTGTCGCTGGTCACAATGTTCATTATCACTGTGATGATGTGTGCTGGTATGGGTGTTCTCTTTAGGGTATCATAGATGAAGCTCCATCTCATTCTGTCATATGCCTTAGCCAGGTCCAGCTTTAGGATCATGGTTTTCTGACCACTGCTTCACGTTCTCATGGTATGAATCACTTCTTGTAGAAGAATGGTATTATCCGAGATTCAACGCCCTGGAATGAAGCTCTTCTGGTTCGGCGAGATCCAGTCACTCAAGAAGGGCTTGATCCTCTCCACTATAATTTTAGAGACTAACTTCATGCTGACATTGTTTAAAGAAATAGGCCGGAGATGGTTGCAGTGCTCTGGCGTAGTGTTCTTTGGTATCAACACTAAGGTAGAATCTGCCATCGAATTTGGAATTTGTTGCCCTGCAAAACACTTAGAGATGGTTAGTTTTAAGGAATGTTTGATGATGTGCCAGTTCTTCTGTAGGAAGCCGACATCAATGCCGTCAGGGCCCGGTGCCTTAATCGGGTTCATCCGGTTGAGATGATTATAATAGCTAATAATTGCTATGTTTTATATATGATGTGACACAAGTAATTCTTATATGTCTGAGGAGGCATGATGAGATAATAATGAGTTACATGAATAGCATGATTGGTCTTGTGACCTAAACGAGGCTTGATGCTTAGTGTCAGGTTATATCCTCCACTAATGTGATAAGTGATTATTCCCAATGATGTGATTATAGTGATCAGCCTAATATGGTAGTGTTAACTAGTTGTGATGTTAATGGCCTTATTAAATATAGTGAGACAATGTTTCCCTAAGATGATGTGACAAGTTCACATCTTATACATTTTATACCTTCTGAAGTTATTTCACATTTATGCTTTCTAGATTGAACTAGGGTTTTGTATGTCCACTTGTATGTTGGAGCCTTAATTCAACCAATTGGCATATCTAATTAAGTGAAACCTTAATCATGTAGTTTCCATGTACCACAAATCCATCTTCAACACCAGTTTTTAGCTGGATGGTGAAACGAGTATCTCCTATGAGAAACTTGGAGCGCATATTATTGAATATGTGGGGTATTAGTGGAGGTATCTCCCTATATCCTTAAATTGTTGAAATAGTAGTATAATGTTGAATTACAAAATGGTCATGTGTGAGATTGTTATCTAGAGTTGTGCCATGTACCAAGGAAGGCTAGTTATATTACAGGAGCATAGCTATGACTATGTGTTGTTGGCTTTACAGGACTATAGCTACAACTATAAGTTGTTGCCTTTGCAGTTTGACTATATGTCACTACGTTGCAGACTCTCACTAACCGATTAGTTGACCGGCCTAAATCACGCGTCCAAAAAAGATCCAAATCTAGAGTAGTCAGACTCTTAAGATAGTAGCTCGACACTTAAGCCCCCACAACTATTATACGGGGTCTGATGTAGTAATTAGGGTCAAACCATAGGGACAAGGTTAGCAGGTGTTAAGCATGCACGGTCTCACACTCACATACTCTGAATAATAGATGGTTTAAAAGGGTGTTCCCAAAGGAACGATAGTACTCAAACCAAAGTAAAAGAAATAAACCAAAGAAAAGAAGAATAAAGCGTAAGAAAATAAGATGGAAACAAAGGTATGGAAGGGAAACTTGGATTGGGTTTCACCTACTAAGATTTCTCACCAACATGCAAGAATCATCTCTCCCTCTCATATACTCTATTACAAGCAATCATAAAGGTGTCTATTCCTCTCTCTCTCCAGATGAGGATAGATCTAAGTTAAGGGACAACCTCTCTCTCAAGATGACTATCCAAAAACTACAAGGAAGAACATACGATCATAAACTTTAGCATTCTAACATTTTCATGCATTCATACTACTTCATAACACAAGATATTAATGATACTACTCTTTTGAGGTAACGATCAAACATCACAAGATGGTAGCTAAGCATACAAGTGAAGCATTAAAATCATTGCATGGAGATAATCTTGATGGGAGTATATATATATATATATATATATTCAAAAAGGAGAGAGAATATACATGTTGGGAGAGCCTTAGTGGCTTCTCCCAACCCAAGTTAAGCATTTAGCCACACATGTTTACGGACAGCATAACAGTGATACAAAATGATAGATACATTAAGTTCCATGAAGAGATGAGGGAAGTACAGTGAGATGGAAGTGATAGATCTAGATAGAGAGAGAAGAACGTGATACAACTAAGTACTTCTTCAGATCTAGATCCAGGAGGTCGATGGCGTGGATGTTCTCCTTCTCTTGAAGAAGATGGAGCCTTCAATATTCTCTCTCCTCATCTTTTTCCTTTAGAGATCTAATCCTGATTGGATGGATGGGAATGAGTCTGGAAAATGATAGCACTTTGTGGTCCTATCAGATCTGATGATTTGACAAAGGCATGTAGGTGGCCTATTTATAGCCATGCTCTACCAACTTAAATCCTTAAACGTGGTCGAGGTTTGGTCTTGTTCGAAGCCAGGCCTCGGTCGAGGCTTCATTTCCTTCTTCTCCTCGATCGCAGCCTGGTTAAGCCACCTTCTCGGTCACATCCTGGTTAAGTCGCCTTCTCGATTGCGTATTGGTTGAGCCACCACCTCAGTCGCGGCCTGGTTTCCGCACCCTTTGGTTGAACTACAGTCTAAGGCTCATTCATGGCTTCATGATGTGGGTGTGTGGGGCATCAGTCACCGTGGCTGTGAGGGCCGTGGATGCGAGGGGTCGAGGTGATTCTGGGAGGCCTCAACCGCGGTGGGGTGGCGTCAATGGTCGAATGGGCTGCGGTCGAGGTGTCAACCATTACCTTGGCTCGATGTGACCCTGCAAACAAGGGAAAAGTGGGTAAGTGAGACACTTGGCATTAAGGACTAAAATAAATGGGAAAATCTATAAAAGGTATGCTAGGGGAGGTATAAAGTATATGCAAAAAGTGTATAAAATGAGATGTTATCATTAGTGTTGGTGATGATCATGGAGTACAACTCTTCCATTGATCTTATATGGTACTGATTTCGATTTAGAAGTGGTCAGTTGGATTTGAGGATGCCTCAAATCCTTAGGACATAATAAATAAAGATGTAACACAATCGTGTAGTATTATTGTTTAAGGTCACATACGAATACCATTGGACGGTCCCTTATTGTGTTTCTTATACTGATTATTTTATAACATTATACATGTTCTTCATATTCCTTCTTAAAGCATAAGGCATTCTTCTTCTTAGTTGTAGATACTTGAACTGCATACACTACAATGATTTCCCTATTTATATCATTGAGTTGAATCTACTTATTTGTTAATAGTATAACTTCTTATTTTAGTTATCTATGCTTATAATAGATGTGGTGTCTCTCACTGGGATGTTTGGTCTGACACTATGAGTTCCACAACTTTTTATGTGAACGTGCATGATGAGATAGAGTTCATGTGGCTGAGTATGATAACAAGTGGAGTTGTAGCTGATGAATCATGGACATGCAACTAGTACATAGTAATAGAGTCATATGTGTCGTCTATTTACACTCAGGTCCTTTGGGGGTGTTTGTGAATATTGCTCATCGTTTTGAGTTTTTGACTGTATGCCACAATGGTACCGACATGTTTGCATACATGAGCAAATTATTATATGTACAAGTGGTGGTTAGATAGCCCGTGAACAATGTTGTATAATACTTTTTATGTGAATGAAATACAAGTGGAAATAGTTTATGGCTTCAATTGTGAGTTGTTCTACTGGAAATTCAGTTGTGAGATCAGTTTTATTTTACCCAGTCTTGTGGTGATATCATAGTTAGTGATAATTATGCGCTTTGTTTTGAGTAATCTCGCTTTGTGTGGCAAAGGGTGTCACAACACCTAGATCTTTGGTCTCTCTCTACCCTTGGGTATATGTACCCCTATTTTCTCATGCATAGGATCCTTTTGCACCCTCTATACTCTCTCTCTTTCCTTGAGCTCGACCCTTGTGTGCTTGGTGGAGAAGGAGCTCATCCTTAGAGCTTTGGTGGCCGATCATCTTGCATGTGATGATCTAGGGTGAAGCTTGTCTTCTGTGGTGTCCCTTAGTGACCTTTGATACTTGGTAAGGGATCTATCTTCTTGATATTATTTTATTTGAAAACCCTACTTCTTTATTTTCCCTTGGCCAAACCATGGTTCTTCATGATGAGCCTATTGAGGAACTTCTCTCCATAGAGGGCTAACCCATGATAATCCATGGTAGTACCTAAGTGAGAAGAAGATCTCCTCCTTCTTCCTTTATTTTTTGGCCTAGATGTTTTGGATCTATCTTTCTTGCCCTTTAGCCTAGGGTTTTCTTATATTTTGAGGGATTACTACCTTGGTCATGGTGATGATCAAAGCTAGGTTTTCTATCTCTCTTGGATCTCTTGACGTTGGAGTTGGATCTTCATCTTAAGGCAAGTTATATAACTTTCCTCCCTACTATTGTGGTGCTTTAATCATACATGAAAAGTCTATTTTCCTCTCTAATCCATGATTATATGTTGCTAGAGGATGCTATATTTTATTAGGGTTTAAGATTTTGAAGTGTTCTTGCTTAGATTACTCTTTCTCCTAAACCCTAATTCATGTGCCTGAAATCTAAGTGACAATGATGTTTATGGTTTTACATACATCTCGATGTTGGTTTTGTTATCTTGGTTTTTGGTTCGGTTATCTTGCATGAGATGGAGTGTTGGTTCTGTTTACATGGACTTGATCACGTGTTTCATCTATCATATCATTGTTTCCATGTTGCCCTTATGTGATGCTTGCTTAGGGTTTTGATGGTCATTGTTTCCATGATGTTTCACCTTGGTGACGCTTGAGCTTCTTGATGTTATGTAGCTATTTTGTTGGATATGTTCCCTTAGTGTTACACCTATTTTGGTCATGTCTTGTGAAGTGGTGATGGTGTTCCTTGAATTTCCATTGAGGATGTCTTGGTCGTTGACTTTGTGATGCCTTGGGTCGCTGATCTTATTGGTTTGGTCACTGACTTTGATGTGAGTTTGATTGATGACCTTGTCTTCTTATTTTGGTTGTTGAGTTGGATCTTTGTCTTGGACCAATAAGATGGTGCTATTTCATAGGTTGCAGAAGGTGTTTTGGTTCCCTTCCATCAATGGGATTGAGTAGCGTTCTTGGTCGCTGATGTGGTCTGTGACCTCAGTGTCTTTGACCATGATGGTGTATGTTCTTTGATCGCATAGGTTTGACCTTATGCTCTCTTCGATCGATGGTCTTCTCTTGGATGTTTGTTTCCTTGTGTAGTTGACTATGTTAATGGTTCACCTATATGTTCTAGGAATGTGGGAAACATTTTAAGTAGAGTTTGATGTATCATGTGAATAAAACCCTAATCGGCTATTCCTATAAACCCTAACCCTAGTTTGGGTGTACTATGAAATTTCTTAGTTTGCTTGAGATAATAGCATATGATAATGTTTTCTCTTTCCTACTTGTGTAAACCTAACCATGTAGGTTGAATGAATACCATAGCTAGTGATTTCTATGGTAATGCTCATATGACGTTGGGTGATGATTATGACCTTGTGTGAGGCATGATGAGACAATGATGTTATGTAGGGACTATGTGATTGGGTCTTGTGACCTGGCAGAGGCTCAATGCCTAATATGAGTTGATGATCTCCAGTGATGTATTAAGGGATTTATACTCCATGGAAATGTGATGGTGATGGCATTGTAATCGAGTGACGGTGTGTCAAGTTTATACCTCATATGTTTTATATCTTCTGGAGTTGTAATCTACCCTTGTCTTTGTAAAATTATTCAGGGTTTGTTTGTTATAACTTGATTGATGTTTTAACAGATACCCAACTGGCATACTAATCAAGTGAAACCCTAATAATGTAGTTGTTAAGGGAAACTCAGAGCACACATTGTCGAATATGTGGGGGTTCAAGTTGAGGGAATATCCTTGCATCCAAAATTACATGTTTTGGTGGATGACTGTGGTCATGCACCGACAGGAGAACAACTACAGTCGTATCTCGGTATATGATGTGATAGATGACAACTATGACTGTACCTCAATAATTGGGTTATACACCATGGCTTCTAGTGTTGCGACCTATACTAATGTGGGCTTGGTGTTTATAGGACTATAGATTTGAATATAAGTCTCTGATTTGCAGTTTGATTGGTATGCCGCTGTGACAAACTCAATCTGAGTAGTTGTGGGAGATCTTAGATTCTGGCTCTTCCAATAATCTTTTATAGCACTAATTTCAACTCAGCAGTGGTCAATTGGATTTGGTTGGTACGACTCAAATCCTCAGGGAATAATAAAAGATGTAATACAACTGTGTGATATATCTTCTTAGGGTTAAATACAATTCACATTGAATGACCCAATACCTTTTTTCTTATATTGTTTAGTTTGTAATAAATATACATGTTCTTCATATTACTTCTAATTGCATAACTTGATATACTACTCAGTTGTAGTTACCTAAGCTGTTTAATCTATGTTATCAATATTAATCATATCATTTAGTTGAATCTACTCCTAATTCTTAATCTTCCCTTTATAATCTATATGTGTTAATAATAGTGTTTGGTGGAGAGTTATATCTCTCACTGAGACTTTGGCTCACCCTATGGGTTTCCACATCTTTTAGGTGGTTGTGCATGATTTGGTAGAGCTTGTGCAGTTGAGTAAGAGAAATAGGGAGATCAATTTCCGTTGAATGTTGGATATGCTGCTAGTGTTTTGTAGTAGAGTCATGTATGTCGTCTCTATACTCTCAGGTGCTTGGGGGTGTTTTGTCGATATTTCTATATCGAAATGAGGTTTTAGAAGTATACCATGGTTTTATATGCATGGCTTGTCATATGTGAACATGTACCTCTTATAATAGGATGTGGCAGTAAGGCCACTGAATAGTGATGTATAGATCCTTTTGGCATCATATATGATACATGCGGTGACATTTTTTGGACTTGCATGTAATATGGTTCCGATTGAGATATCAATTATGAATCAGTTTTATTTTACCCTATTTTGTGGTAATGTGGGTTGCTAGTGATAATTCCACGCTTGTTTTGAGTAATCTCGTGGTGTGGCATTGGGGCATCACAACTTGTTTGGTATCAGAGCTCTAGGCTTGTTGAGTCTATAGGGACATAAGACTAGGGTTGTGTCTATTCTTGTGTCCTCCAGTCCACCTCATATAGCTTCTTCTTATGTAGAAGAAAAAGATGGCTGGAAAACATACATAACATGTGACTAAGAGTAGTTTTGATGCTCTGGGAGGTGGTGTGAGGCAGCTAGCAAGGGTTGATGTTATTCCTAAAGAGCCTTGGTTTGACCCATCAACTATATCCAATCTCACTTTCAAGTACTTGTTTGGATAGTTTATGGCTACAATGATGCATATGGCAGACATAATGCTTGCACATCAAGCAAGGGAGACAATTCATAATGCGGAATCCTACATTCTGGGAAGACCTTTAAGAGGTTGAGGCATGTGGGGGGAGATATAGTATGGTGGTACTGTGATGGAGCTTCCACTTACGTGGAATTGCATGCACCAACTAAAAATCCTAAAGATAGTAAGTCTTTAGGTTTAGCCTTGCATATACTAGATAAAGAACTCCACCCACATATGCTAAGATACGTGGAAGTCTTATCATAGTATAGTTAAGGGTCGAATCCTCAGGACAACGGTCAACAAGATGGAAAATGTTAGAATTTCACTTTGTCACTTAATAGAAGGCACTTAGATCGAAAGTTTGGTTTTGTTGTTTTAAACTAAGAACATGAAAAGTAAAGAAAGCAAGTAAATCTAAGGAGTTAAACTATGATAAAAGTCACTAGGGTGTCATCGGTTTTTCACCTCCACTACACATGGATCAACACATGCAAAGCAAAACATAACCTGCAAAGAGAGTTTATTCAGTTCGTATCTTTGTAGACTTAGTTTCCTTTCGGAGAACTAACTATGAGAAGTGCGGGAATGTTGCAACGCCAGCCATTCCCGAACAAATGGTCACCTACTTTGCATCATTCCCTTTGCAAAGTGTGTTCCTCGACTTACCAAGGTTGCACATTCATACGTCAACTGATTCCATTTCATAGTATGGAAGTGCAATGAATGATAGTGAATTTACTCCACTTCTTGAGAGACACTTCTAGATACTGAAACAGATGCATGGTGGATACATGCACCAAGAACCAACATACAAACGAGTTTCAAATCTAATAGTACAAATGTAGATAATTCATACTAAAAGATAAAGGATAACGCAAGTTGGAGATCAAGCAACATGCATTCATTAAACGTTTGATGTCGAAGTGAAAAGATAACAACTCTATATTACAAATTATGGATTACATATACATGACATGAAAACATGAGTAGCGGGGCTACTCCTCGCACCCTAGTGAAAGAGACTACTCGCTCATGACTAGGACAAAGAAGGAGGCAAGAAGAGAGAGAGAATCATCCCCACGAAGGAGAGAGGAAAGTCAACCCCTTGGAGAGAGAGAAATGATCCACCAGCTTCACAGGTTGCGTGATGATGAGATCTCCCTCTTCCCACCTTCTTTGGCGGAGAGAGAGAAAGCAGCTTCGAGATGGAGTATGGGTCTCAGACCGGCAGCCCCAGTGCGGAGGATGGAAGTCATAAGTGCTCTGGAGTGATTGAGGCAGCCTTTGGATATCTGAAAACTCTCCTTGGTAGAGGACCCTTGGGGTCTTATTTATAGGCCTTAAGTGAAGTCCAAACGGTTTGGAGACCATTTGGACCTTGAGACTGTTAGGACCTCAAGACCGTTTGGACCTTGAGACCGTTTGGACCTCAAGACCGTTTGGACCTCAAGACCGTTTGGACCTCAAGACCGTTTGGGCCTCAAGACCATTTAAACCTCAAGACCGTTTGTCTTCATGTAGTCTCGGGACCGTGTGACTCCATGTGGTCTCGGGACCGGTTGGCTTCATATTGGCGCCGTTTCTGGGGACAACGAAACGTTTTAATTTCGTTTAGTACCTTCCTAGTTGGTTGGGTTTTACACTTTCTTTTCAATCATAAGTCTATATCTTCTTGAAACCATTATATCTTTACCATTATCTAAAGGTGTTTTCTTTTCTCTACTCAGGTAGAAAACGTGCATGCGATCATCGCATAACTGTGGATTCTCCCCTGATCCGGAGTTTGACTCTAAGGTAGAGAGAAGTTTCCATCGCCGCATTCATCTCAATCGCCAACGAACCAGGAAAATGGCTGACGATCAACGCCAAGATGCTTTGGTCATGGAGAGGGTTAATGTTGCCATCACCGCTCAATGGGCACAACTCATCGCAGACACTCGTGCCCAAATCCAAGCAAAGATTCGTGCGGAAGAACAAGCCCGCATCAGAGCTGAAACTGAGGCAGCAACCCAAGCTGCTCAGTTAGAGTTAAGGAACAAGCAACTAAGGGACTACGTTGTCCCAAAGAACTATGAGGATAACCACCCGGTCCGACCTCCGATTATCAATATTCCCAACTTCGAGATTCGGACCCAATGGATCCAGATCATGCAAGGCATCTCTTTCTCCGGAGGTTCTGGAGATGATTGCATGGATCATCTGAAAAGGTTTAAGGCGTTGTGCCGCCTGGTTCCGCAAGCCGGAGTCACTTTTGATGCAATAATGCTTCACCTGTTCCATTTCACTCTGTCTGGGAGAGCCCTGAGTTGGTATAACTCACTTGATAGGGAACCTATAATAACCACCTGGGCTCCCCTAGAGGAAAAGTTTTTGGAGAAGTTCTTTCCTCCCTCACTGACTTATGAGATCAGAGGGAAGATCAATCACTTCTCTCAGTTACCCAGAGAATCCCTTGCTGAAGGGGAAAGGTTTAAAGAACTTTTACGGAAGCGCCCCCATCATGGAATCTCCCAGAACCAGTTGATAGAAACCTTCTATCGCGGAGTAAGCGATGATATCAAACAGTTTTTGGATTCCTCATCTGGAGGAAACTTCATGAGAAAGAATTATGAGGACGCCTAGAAAATTGTTACACTCGGAGCTGAAAATCAGTCCAACTGGGGACGATCGGCCGGTAAAGGTGTCCTCAAGGTCTACAAAGTTGAAGAATCAATAGAGATGAAGGCAATAGCTGAAGCCTTGAAAACCATAGTTCACAAACAATAAGCTCTCGAGACTTCTATAGGAGAGTTTGATAAGAAGAAAACTCCTCTGGTTCAACAAGTCAAGGCCGCCACAGGAACCTGTGAGGCCTGTCATGCTTCTGACCATACGACCCTTTCTTGCGGTATGCTTTATAATGTGATGATGGATCTGCATCCACCACCACAACAATATGAACCTATTACTGATCAGTCTGAGGAACAACTACCAGAACAAGTCAACTCTATCCACTCTATCCCTGGACAAGTCTATTACAATCCTAATCAGCTGAGGAACCATCTAGGATTTCAGTATGGAAACCCTACTGGGACCGATAATCCACAGCATCAGACGCAGGGGGGATCCTCTAGTAGGTTACCACCTGGATTCCCAAACAATTTCAACCAAAATCAAGGGAACTCCAGGAATAACTTCCCTAGGGATAACTACCCCAGGAACCAATCGACCTACTATCAGTACACTAATCCTCCGCTCCATCCACAGCTGCACACTCAACAACCTCAACTGGCGCTACCACCACAACAATCTCAACAATCCCAACAACAAATTCCTCAGAAAACCACTCCTTCTCAACCAGAAGATGAAATATCTCTGATAAGGCAGATGTTGCAATCCCAGCAAACTATGCTTGCTAACCAACAGGCTCAACAGAAAGCAGTTGAAGCTCAACTTGCCCAGATTGCCGCACAACTGAAGCCTCCAGCAGGCACTTACGCAGGGCAGCCCGAATCAAACCCCAAGCATGGACAGAATAGGCATGAACAATTGAATGTCGTCACCACGAGATCTGGGCGCACTCTTCATGAAAATACCAAGATCACTTTTGACAATGATGATACACCTGCTTTTATGATGAATGAGAGCCCACAACAAGGAATGGAGAAGCCCACGGAGGGCACAAAGGGCAAAGATAAAGAGCAAGTGTCCGCAGGGCCCGAAGTCTTGCAATTTAAACCTAGGATTCCATATCTGGGTAGATTGCGAGAAACGAAGATGGACACTAGGTTTCAAAAGTTCAAGGAAGCGATGAAGAAACTGTACATTGATATCCCGCTCCTTGATGCTCTTTCCGAGGTGCCGGCCTGGGCAAAATACCTCAAAACCTTGTTGTCAAGAAAGTACATCACTGAGGAGCAAGAAACTGTCAAGCTTGCCCAGACCACTTCTGACATCATCTTAAACAAAATGCCAAAAAAGAAGAAGGACCCAGGTTCCTTCGGGATTCAATGTTGCATAGGAAATGCATCTACTAAAAAGGGATTAGCTGACCTAGGGGCCAGCATATCCATCATGCCTTATTCTATGTGCAAACGTCTGGGTTTCACCGAATTGCTGCCTACAACAATGACTATTCATTTAGCTGACTCCACCATAACCGCGCCTCTGGGGATCATCGAAGATATTTCAGTAAGGATAGGCAAGGATGCCTACGTTCCGTGCGACTTCGTTATCATGGATATTAAAGAAGACCTGAGATACCCAATTATTTTTGGCAGACCTTTCCTCGCTACTGCCAGGGTGCTTATCGACGTTGAAGCTGGTACAATCATTCTTAGGCTCAAAAAAGAAGTAATTCAATTCAGAGTCCTTAATAGTATGAAAGGCCCCAGCATCCAAGAAGAGGTCTTCCTTCTTGACGCAATTCAACAAATGTCACAATTAGAAATATCCGAGCCAGCTGACGAACTAGAAGATGTTCTAATCAATCTAGATGTCGAATTTTCTGCGAATGAACTAGTTCAACAGTGTCTGCAACATTTGGAAAAGGCTGAAGAAGCACCAACGACCATTTTTGAAGAACTTAAAGCCGTTACCATTATAGAAGCGACTGAGCCACCGAAAGCCCCTGAAATGAAGACTTTACCTACAGGGCTTAAACATGTTTTCTTGGATGAGGAGAAACTATACCCGGTCATCATCAGCTCTACCCTTACATAAGATCAGGAAGAAAGGCTCCTGGATGAGCTGAAGAAGCACAAAAAGGTCATTGGATATAAGATAACTGACCTAACGGGCATAAATCTAGCCCTGTGTATGCACAGACTTCCAATGGTTGAAGAATTTAAACCATCTCGCGAACATCAGAGAAAACTGAATCCAAATCTCAAAGAGGTAGTTCACCTCGAGGTCCTCAAATTACTCAAAGATGGCATAATCTACCCTATCTCTGACTCCCAGTGGGTCAGCCCTGTCCAGGTTGTTCCTAAAAAAAGGTGGCACTACTGTCGTGCTTAACGACAAAAATGAGTTAGTGCCCACCAGGACTGTAACAGGGTGGAGAATGTGTATTGACTATAGGAAGCTGAACAAAGCCACGAGGAAAGATCACTACCCTCTACCCTTCCTCGATGAAATCCTGGAGCGTTTAGCTCATCAAAAATATTTTTGCTATCTTGATGGTTACTCCGGGTTCTATCAAATACCCATACACCCGGAGGACCAGGAAAAAACTACCTTCACATGTCCTTTTGGGACATACGCCTTTAGAAGAATGTCGTTCGGGTTGTGTAACGCACCCGCTACGTTCCAACGGTGTATGTCCGCCATCTTCGCCGGACTAACTGAATCCATCATGGAAGTGTTTATGGACGATTTCTCAATTTACGGAGATTCCTTCGATAATTGTTTAATCAATCTTGGACAAGTTCTGCAATGCTGTGAGGAAACGAACCTTATCCTGAATTGGGAGAAATGCCATTTCATGGTAACGGAAGGTGTCGTCCTCGAGCACAGGGTGAGTGACAGAGGGATCAAGGTGGATAAAGCAAAAATTGATGTTATCTCGAAACTATCGCCACCGAGAAATATAAAGGGAGTAAGAGCTTTCTTGGGTCATGCGGGGTTCTACTGAAGTTTCATCAAAGATTTTTTGAAGATAGCAAAACCCATGACCCAACTCTTGACTAAAGATACTGAATTCATCTTCAATCAAGAATGTATGCAAAGTTTCTCCACCCTCAAGAATGCTTTAATTTCCGCACCTATTCTGAGAGCCCCAGACTGGTCGCGGCCATTTGAAATCATGTGCGACGCAAGTGATTACGCAATAGGGGCTGTTTCAGGGCAGCGGATTGATAAGAAACCTTATGTTATCTACTACGCATCCAAAATGCTAGATGAAGCACAGAAAAACTATACTACCACAGAGAAAGAGTTTCTGGCTATCATCTACGCGTTTGAAAAATTCTGCTCGTATTTGATTGGTTCCAAGGTCATCGTTTATACCGACCACTTCGCCATTCGATACCTGATCCAGAAGCAAGACGCCAAACCCAGGCTTATCCGCTGGGTGTAGATGCTTCAGGAATTCGACTTAGAAATTAAAGATAAAAGTGGCGTGGAGAACGTTGTGTTTGATCATCTCAGCCGTATCGAGGTTGAAGAAGAAGATAAAATCCCTATCCGGGATTCTCTTCCAGACGGCCAGTTTATGAAGACCACCCATGGGTTCCCTTGGTATGCGGATATCGTCAATTATCTAGCCACAGGGATTATCCACCCCTCTGCTTCCTACCATGACAAAAGGAAGTTCCTTCATGACATAAAACAATATTATTGGTACGAACCCTACTTGTTTCACCTTTGTGCTGACGGACTTTTCCGTCGTTTCTTGCCAGAAGAAGAAATAACCCCGGTCCTAGAGCATTGTCATTCCGGACCCACCGGGGGGGGCATATGAGTGCTAAGAAAACATCTATAAAAGTTTTACAATCTGGTTTCTTCTGGCCCACCATATCAAAGGACTCCTACGATTTCGTGAAAGCCTGTAACAAATGCCAATTTTCTGGCAACATATCAAAAAGAGACGAAATGCCCCTCACAATGTGGCAAGAAATTAAGCTTTTTGATGTGTGGGGGGTAGACTATATGGGCCCTTTCCCTTCCCCCTATGGCTTCTCTTACATCTTGGTCGTGGTGGACTACGTCTCAAAGTGGGTCGAAGCCGTACCCACTGTGTCCAGTGATTCAAAGCCAGTTATTAAATTGTTCAAAGATATTATTTTCCCAAGATTTGGAGTCCCCATAACTGTCATATCAGATGGCGAGACCCATTTCCTGGAATGAAGTTTTGAAGCCTTATTGAAAAAGTACGGAGTCAACCACAAAGTTGCAACGCCTTACCATCCATAGACTAGTGGTCAGGTGGAGGTATCTAATAGACAATTAAAGGTGATTCTTGAAAAAACGGTGAACAGAAACCGCACTGATTGGTCCACCAAACTTCCTGATGCCCTTTGGGCATACCGAACATCATATAAAACACCAATCGGGAAAACCCCATTCCGTTTGGTGTACGGGAAGTCTTGTCATCTTCCAGTAGAGCTGGAACACAAGGCCTGGTGGGCCATCAAACAATTAAATTTCAATCTCAAAAGTGCAGGAGAGAATAGATAACTCCAGTTGCAGGAGCTAGAAGAGCTCCGAATGACTGCCTATCAAAGTGCCAGAATCTATAAGGAGCAGACAAAAATGTGGCACGACGGTCATCTCAAGAGGAAAGACATCGCCGTCGGCGACAACGTACTCCTTTTCAACTCTAAGCTCAAGTTGTTTCCCAGAAAACTTCGAACAAAATGGTCCGGGCCCTTCACCATAAAGCATATTTATCCAATTGGAGTTGTGACAATTGTCGACAACAACGGAGGAGAAAGGACGGTCAATGGTCATCGTTTAAAAAGATACTACACTCCGGAAGAAAAAATGCCAAGACAAACCATCGAAATCAAAGATGCTACGCCGTCAGCATAACAACGTCACAGCTTCATCGAGCCAGCGACGTAAAACCCAGACGCTACTTGGGAGGCAACCCAAGATTTCAGTTTCTTCCTTTACTTTCCGTTCTTTTAATTACCCTAGGTTTATCTTATGAAAATATTATATATATATATATATATATATATATATATATATATAAATGGTCCTGAATCTGTTTGAACTCCAAATGATCCTCAAACCGTTTGGAGCCAAACGGTCTTGAAACCGTTTGGAGCCAAACGGTCCTGAAACCGTTTGGACTCCAAACGGTCCTCAAACCGTTTGGAGCCAAACGGTCTTGAAACCGTTTGGAGCCAAACGGTCCTGAAACCGTTTGGAGCCAAACGATCCCGAAACCGTTTGGAGCGTAAACAGTCGCTAAACGGTTTCCTATAAATATAAACCCTACCCCCTCCTTCTCCTCTCTTCGACTCTCAAGTTTTCAAGCTTTCGCGCAGAGCTGTTCCATTGCCTTTGCACCCTCCTGCTCCGGCACGATTCACCTCCGACGACCTGGTTCCCGTGCTTCTACACGGCAACCTCACCTCCGTTCCACCGTTCTTTGCTTCTTCATCGTCGACGCTACCAACAGCTGCAAGGTAGTCCAGTAACCATGACATCTTGGCCGGCTTTTTCACTTCCGCAAACCTCAATACCGACATTTATGACTTCGGCGCCGCCGCGCTGTTTCCCCTTCTCCAACGCCGGTGCCACCTTCATCTTCGTTACCGCCAGACTTGCCACGATCCTCTTTATCTTCATCTCTAGCGCCGTCGGCTCTGACCGCCATCACCTTCGTTTTAATCGCCGACGGCCTTTTCCATCGCCGTCTTCATTGCCGACGGCCTTTTTCATCGCCCTTCCTTTAGCCACAAATGTCCCCAACAAATTCGAGAATCAAACGACTGCAGCTTCCACGTCCTCTACTGGATGTACACCATCATCGTTCTTCAAAGACCAGTAGAAGATATGACTGACGTGGATTACCACGCTCTACGAGGACAGTTCGCAACAAATCTACTTCAATCACCAGGGGCAAATTTAGAATTAACTTAGTTGGCAGCCCTTGTCATCGTACTTCTCAACCTATCACTTTGACGCTCTGAGGACAGAGTGAGTGATAAGTTGTGGGGGTACATTAGACAAGGGCGAGGTATCATTTCGAAATCCCTCTCTTTCCATTTCTCTCCCTCCTCTGTTAGTACATATTTTCTCTTCTTTTTTTTCTCCTTCACACATTTCTTTTTAACTTAATTCTTTTGGAATGAAGTCACCCCCAACTAACCTCAGAATCATGTTAGTCCCAAAAGTAAATAGCACTTAGACATTTAATGGCGATTTAATAATGTCCCTCCACTATTGATTTTCATGCTTTTGGCTTCACTTCTTTATCTGACTCTCAACAGGTCAATATCAAGGCCGAAATAAGCCAGGCTCTCAAGGATGAGAGGGGCATCAGGCAACTTACAAATCAAGAAGTTCTGCATAGTGGACCACAAACCAAATAAGTGCATGTTGAAAAACTCTAAGAACAACTTTCCTCTCTTCAAAATAAAAGAGGCTTGGCCGCCCAAAATAATTTCTCAAACAAAACCCCAAAACCCAAGCCTGCGAGTCATCGAATAAAAGCCAGAGAGTCGAATAAAATCATGAGAGTTGTGCCATAAATAAGGATCTATATAAAGAACCGATGAAGGTCTCACCCGGCCGACACATTCAGCTGCCCTCACAAAGGTAGATGTGTCGTGCCCAGTAGTGAAACCCTAAGGTATCTAAATATATGAAAGGCTTATAAAGGACTCACCCGGCCGGTACATTCAGCTTCCCTCACAAAGGCAGATGTGTTGTGCACGGTAGTGAGATCCTAAAAGCATAGACAACCCCTCCCCCACTTGAAGGGGGAGTTATACTTCAAGCCTTTAGCCAACCCTCATACCCTCTCTAACTTCCAGTAGGTCCTTCAGAGAGCTATAAAGCTGATTAGAGTCAACAACATGCATAGAATAAAGGTGGTCCCAATGCGAGCTACGAGAACGGAAAGAACCTGAGACCCAAGCAACTCTCGAAACCTGAAAGAGCCAAGGCAAGCAATAAGACTTGATATGACCTTAGGAGAACTCAGGTTAAGAATTGAAGCAAGAGTATGGAAATCCTAACTAAATAAAATCACCTCATCATTATATGCCTCAGCTCTATCTAACTTGAGGACAAGCTAGAATCTAAGTTAGGGGGGTGATAACCTCCAATTTTGATGGTTATCTTAGTCTTTTTCTTTAAGTTTTCCATACTCTTTCTAAATTAAGATTATACATAATCCCTAAATTTTCCCTTTTTATTGTAAATATACCATCGGACTAACTTTTCCCTTTTATATATGCAGAAAAAACACACAAAAAAAAGATCATAAATGACTAACTCAGCCTCAAGACCGCATGGACTCAAACGGTCCCAAGACCGCATGAAGCCAATCGGTCTCGAGACCGCATGGAGTCAAACGGTCCCAAGACCGGATGAATCCAATCGGTCTCAAGACCGCATGGAGTCAAACGGTCCCAAGACCACATCAAGCCAATCGGTCCCGAGACCGCATGGAGTCACACGGTCTCAAGACCGCATGAAGCCAACCGGTCCCGAGACCGCATGGAGTCACACGGTCTCAAGACCGCATGAAGCCAACCGGTCCCGAGACCGCATGGAGTCACACGGCCTCAAGACCGTTTGGGTCTCAAGACCGTTTGGACCTCAAGACCGTTTGGCTTCATGCGGTCTCGGGACCGTGTGACTCCATGCGGTCTCGGGACCGGTTGGCTTCATGCGGTCTTGAGATCGTGTGACTCCATGCGGTCTCGGGACCAGTTGGCTTCATGCGGTCTTGAGGCCGTGTGACTCCATGCGGTCTTGGGACCGGTTGGCTTCATGTGGTCTTGAGACCGTGTAACTCCATGCAGTCTCGGGACCGGTTGGCTTCATAAGGTCTTGAGACCGTGTGACTCCATGTGGTCTCGGGACCGATTGGCTTCATGCGGTCTTGGGACCGTTTGACTCCATGCGGTCTCGAGATCGATTGGCTTCATGCGGTCTTGGGACCGTTTGACTCCATGCGGTCTTGAGACCGATTGGCTTCATGCGGTCTTGGGACCGTTTGAGTCCATGCGGTCTTGAGGCTGAGTTAGTCATTTATGATCTTTTTTTTGTGTTTTTTCTGCATATATAAAAGGGAAAAGTTAGTCCGATGGTATATTTACAATAAAAAGGGAAAATTTAGGGATTATGTATAATCTTAATTTAGAAAGAGTATGGAAAACTTAAAGAAAAAGACTAAGATAACCATCAAAATTGGAGGTTATCATACTGCGGACCCGATGGATGCAGACATGTGGTTGACCGAGTTGGAGAAAGCCTTCTAGATCCTCAACATCCCTAAAGAGGATAAGGTGAAACACACGGTATACCTATTGAAGGGGAGTTCTGGACATTTGTGGGCCATCAAGGAGGAGAAGAGGCTTCGTGTCATGATCAGTTGGGAAGATTTTCAGTGACAGTTCATGAACATATACTTCCTGGAGGGTACCTGGATGAAAAGATCATGTAGTTTTAGAAGATCTGACAACAATCTATGCCGATCAATGAGTACAAGGAGAAGTTCATGGAACTTCTAAGGTTTTGCCCGTACATGGCTACGATAGATAAGGAGAGGATTAGACACTTTGAGAAGGGTTTGAGTACAGAGTTGACAATGACAGTGTCAACTTTAGAGAACAGAGAGAAGTTTGTGATACTTGTAGAGTCAGTGAGGCGGATAGACCATTCAACTATCAAGAAGCGAGAGGCCAATGCCAAGAAGAGACTTGTAAAATATCAAGGATAGTCTTCTAGAGGCTTTAAAAAGCCTAGGTTCTTGTCACCTCAGTCACAGTAGAGATTGGTGGTTCAGTCTCAGTGGTCGCCAAGAAAATATAGAGGTTGTACTTTTCTACTAATTAGAGCTCATAGTGCTACATCGGTATTAGTTATAGGGCCATCTAGGTTGTAGTATGACACAGTGATCTACTATAAGTGTGGACAATAAGGACATGTGAAGTCATTTTGCCTGATGAAGGATGAGGAGGTCACACAACAGTCAAGCCAGAATCAACAAGGGTCACAACAGTGACAATTCAACAATGGTGGAGGTCATGGACATGGCTAGGCATCACAGTCTGGTTTGTCAAGACAGGCCAGTAGAGGACGGGGGCAACAATAGGCAACAACTCGATTCTATGACATGCGTCAGCCAAAAGGAGTAGTTAACCTGAGAGTCGTGACAGGTCATATGGAGTTGTTTCTTTCTAATTTATCTTCTTCCTACTTTATATCTATTTTGGTTGACTCAGGTTTGACACACTCTTTTATCACTAGAAAAGTGATTGCTAGTTGTCCTTTGTCGATTAGTCATATATTTGATACACTTCATTTAGAAACCCCTTTGGTTGGTTCTGCCAATTTGTGGGAGGTGTGTATTTCCTGCGTTCTTTCTTTTTCAGGGTGCAACATTCAAGTGGATCTCATACCACTTGACCATCATGGATTCAATGTAATCCTTGGAATTGATACTCTGGAGAAGTATCAGTGGTCTTAGACTGTATCTCTAAGGTAGTGATGTTTGTTTACAGTGATGTGACATGAGTCTTCCAAGGAGATAGGAAGATTCTTCAAACATGTTTGGCATCAACAATGACCGTAGAGAGGTTGTTGAGATAGGGTTGTGAAGCATTCTTGGAGCATGTGGTGGATATCAAGGCAAGGAGTGCTAGTATCTATGGGGTGCTAATTGTCTATGAGTTTAAGGACGTGTTTCCTGATGAGTTTCCTACTGTTCCCCCAATTAGAGAGATTGATTTTGAGACCAATCTTGTTCTTGGTACATAGTCGATAGCGCAATCACCCTACATGATGGCATTGATAGAGATGCAAGACTTGAAGAAGTAGTTGTAAGAGTTTCTTGACAAGGGTTTCATCAGACCAAGCACTACACCTTGGGGTGCTCCCGTGCTGTTTGTCAAGAAGAAAGACGGATCTATGAGGTTGTGCATCGACTATAGATAGTTGAACAAAGTAATGATCAAGAACAAGTATCCTTTACCACATATTGATGATCTATTTGATTAGTAGCAAGTTTCCATAGTGTTTTCCAAGATTGATCTGAGGTCAAGATATCACGAGTTTTGGATCAAGGTAGATGACATACCTAAGTCATCTTTTAGGACTAGGTATGGTCACTATGAGTTTGTGGTTATGCCGTTTGGGATGACCAATGCATCAATAGCGTTCATGGATTTGATGAACAGGGTGTTCTGACCTTACCTCGATTAGTTTGTGTTCGTGTTTATAGACAAGATATTGATATACTCCCTTGATAGTGAGCAGCACAAACATCATCCGCTCAAGCATTGACTTTGTTGAGACAACACCATTTGTATGCTATGTTCATCAAATGCGAGTTTTAGCTGAAGGAGGTGTCCTTCCTTAGATGCATGATATTTTCTAAGGGTGTTCATATGGACCCCAAGAAGGTTGATTGTAAAGAGTGGGACCCGATAGAGGGCCCACTCAATGGTAAAAACATGAGCTGTGAAATATTTAAGCAGCGGAAAACATTACTATTTACAAAGTTACAAAATATGCTCATGTACATAACTTTCTCACCCTAAAGGTGGTACAAAGAATGAAAAGATTACATCTATTCACGCATATGACCATATACAGAGGGTAACAAGGCTATCTCAATTTTTCCTTATGTCCACCAATTAGCTCACAATCATCCTGAATCTCTGTCCCGTAGAACACCTACACCTGGGTGGAGGGAACACCCAGAAGAATAGGAAAACAAGATATGTATCAGCAAAAGCTGAGTATGTACGTAAAAGATTAACTAGGGAATTTAAAAAGTAAAGTAAGATGTTCCTATCAAGAGAGGGGCTATTAAAGTTAGGTAAGTTTCAATGAGAAATAACAAGAGAAGGAATTTCCAAAAGAATGAGGCATATAAATAAACAAGTGAAATAACAGATCTTGCCATTATAAATCATCAGTATCACAACAATTATTTGCATGCAGATATATTTGACTAATGTAACTATAATAGGGCCAAGACAATAACAAACAGGGCAAAACTAAATAGGGCCCGGAAACCTTCTTACGTGAAAACCACGACGGATTTCGGGTTGGAACCCGGCAGACGAAGATCCCAAACAAAACAGCAGCTTTCGTCAATCCAGAAGTCGGGGTGATCCCAGTGCAAACCGAAGATGTAGAACATGAGCATATGGACTAATGACAGTGTGTTTACCTTTAATCGACATGAAGGCAACCACAGCGATACCACAGCCTGCTCCTCGATGGAGGCGGCTACAACGCCGGTGTGAGGGTAGCGATGTTCAGGGAATTTGGGCAGTGACAATGCTAGAGGAAGTATGGCTACACAGTCGTGGTTGAACTCATGGCAGATCAATGTTGCAGCAAACCGAGCGACCAGACAACGATGGTGACTGTGAAAGTCAGAAACCAGCTCATTTATAATTGGGTGTTTGGCATTCAAGGCACAACATAGGTCGGGCTAGGGTTCTAAATGGTCATCTCGCTCTCTCGAAATGGATGATGGTGAATGCGCAAGCAATTAAGGCTTGACGTTAGCTCAATCAGAGGAGGGTCCTCCTGGTTCAAAACGACAGTGTGTTCCTGCTTATCGGGACGAAGATGAAGGCCTGGTCTCGCTGAAGTTGCATTATCAAAGCCTTATAACTGGCTGGCAGCAAAGTTCAGTCAAGAGCAAAATATCAAGTTTAAATATCCCTTTTTATACAATTTAATTATGCCTTGATTCTCATTTTGACCCCTAATACGTTGGTTGGTTATAAAACTAGTAAGGATCATGATTCTACCCTCTAAAGTCTATATTTTTAATACAATAGATGGGCGTTAAAATAACCTAAGAAATGGATAATACACGCAAGGTTAAATGTGATAATACCAACATGAGTGATCTTAAGAACCCAATTTTCTTCAAGGTCCCATAGGCCTAAAGCTAAGATAATTTATTTTAGGATCAAAGACAATACCCAAAATAATTAAAGAAGGGAATAAAATTTAAATTTTTAGGAGAAAGGAAATGAAAATAGATACCTAGATTTGAGTTCGTTACAGAACACCACCCCTTAAAGAGGATTTCGTCCCCAAAATCCACCAAGCTACAACTCAAAATACTAAGCTATAATTTTTTTAACCAATTATAAATTTCTAATTCAATAAACATAGTTAATATAGGGGTCCTAGCATAACATAGTCACATGACAATTGTATGCAGAACCCAATGTGAATTTACATTACTTCATCAATCACGCCTTATTATCTCCTCATAACGTGAATTGGTCTAGGAAAATTATACTATGATTGAGGATGATATCATCAAAATTCCTTTTTTTTTCTACATAATAGCCATTGATTACAACTATTCATCCAATAATATTACAGACCGAAGTGTACAAGGCTCCACCCCTTGAAGGACATATCTCATCATACAATGAATCAAGAGGGCAGCTGACTAGATCATAACTATTATATAATTTTTTTCCTACATCACACGTATGCCTAGGCTCGGAGGGTTGAACATGCAAATCAAAGGTTTCTCGTGCTACTACAACTTCCTTCTTGTGGTGACTTGGTTAAAAAATCATCAATGAAATCTTAAATTTTTTTTGTAAATATAATATAATAATGAAAATATGTTTGGCAATGAAAATCTAGCGATTAGAATCTAAAATGGTGCCAAAATCAATCCGAGAACCAAGTCAACCACTTTTACCATGCACCACATATGCTATCACCCAAACATCACTAGATCTTCACAAAATATTCTTCTCTACACACCTCATCAAAAAAAATACAACATGCATAGGCTAATTCTAAATGAGGGAATACATGTTACTTCTAGCATGCAGTGAACCTCTAGTAGGTCCAACTAGACACGACCTTCATTATTTCACCATTCTCTTAATCGTGATTTATGCCATCACATCCCAAAACATCATTTATTTATAACACCATGGATAACCATAATAAGAAGAGATTAGGGACTCTACTACCTTAGTTGGCTATCCTCCATGGTGTCAAGACAAGCACAGGTGCACTGGATAGTCAAACTACTCTATATCTCATACATCAGTTAAACTAATTACATGACATCGATGAGAGAGTGGTCAACTCTTTTAAGGATCAACCCTAGATGTACCTACCTCACATGACCTAAGTGTCAGTGCACATCTGAAGTTTTAAGTAATAGAGTATCAATTGCAACTTCTAAATATAATTGTGTCTCCACGTGTCCTCGGGGAAACTAATATGGTACCAAGTTTTATTACGTGATCCAAATATGTGATCACTCCGTTATAAGACAAGGAAGATCAGCATCATTTCTACCTTATGGGTATGTGAGGGATAAAATATAAAGGATCATTACTTGAAACATATATCTTCCTTCAACAAACCCTCATTTATGAGATATCACAAGTTCAGCTAGGTTAGTATTCAACTCTTGGGTGGCAAGTGTTAAGCAAAACTATGTTGAGATAACTCCACGTTGCAGGAAAGACTAGTCTAACATTAAAGGATCTAGTTCATATCATCATGTGCTATCATAAAATATCTCAAAATCTAAAACTCATGTCACTTCTCTAAGTTTGTATCCTTGTATGAATCAGTCCACATAATGCACGTATCATAGGCTTACTAGAAAACAACAAAAGAAAATGACTTGTGCTAGGATTACACACAATTATGTGACTTCAAGTCAACCTACTCTCTATGGGAGATGAATTATCCTCCTCTAAGGTGGGAGCCAGAGGGTACTTCCTATAAGAGTCAACATTTATGTATAGAAAGCTATGCATATAAAGAGATGGTAGGATTGATAAGAGTTTACCCAAAACTAGGTCTGCTACAAATTTATTTGGGATACTTATAAACCATCAAATTTGATAGGGGGTGAAACCCTAATTGGTAAACACAAATCAAGTATAGGTATGTCAAAAACCTCTAAAGGGTCACCTACCCACTAAGGACAATCTAGGATAACTTGAAATAGTCTAGTTACTGACTGCTCAGGCTCTGATACCATTCTGTAAAGAGTGGGACCCGATAGAGGGCCCACTCAATGGTAAAAAGATGAGCCGTGAAATAATTAAGCAGCGGAAAACATTACTATTTACAAAGTTACAAAATATGCTCATGTACATAACTTTCTCACCCTAAAGGTGGTACAAAGAATGAAAAGATTACATCTATTCACGCATATGCCCATATACAGAGGGTAACAAGGCTATCTCAAATTGTCCTTATGTCCACCAATTAGCTCACAATCATCCTGAATCTCTGTCCCGTAGAACACCTACACCTGGGTGGAGGGAACACCCAGAAGAATAGGAAAACAAGATATGTATCAGCAAAAGCTGAGTATGTACGTAAAAGATTAACTAGGGCATTTAAAAAGTAAAGTAAGATGTTCCCATCAAGAGAGGGGCTATTAAAGTTAGGTAAGTTTCAATGAGAAATAACAAGAGAAGGAATTTCCAAAAGAATGAGGCATATAAATAAACAAGTGAAATAACAGATCTTGCCATTATAAATCATCAATATCACAACAATTATTTGCATGCAGATATATTTGACTAATGTAACTATAATAGGGCCAAGACACCACTGAGTCATTGACCTAAGTAAAAATGGGTGGAAGTAGCGCACCCTAGGCGGAAGTAGCACGCCTCTGTATATAAAAAGGTGGAAGTAGCACACCCCAGGCGGAAGTAGCGCGCCCTAATGGTTACGCATAAGCGTCTACGATAGTTAAACTAGTTGAATTATCTAACATGCATAAATAGAGTAGCAAGATATACCTTTCAAAAACATGTGGCATGATTTAACCACGATAGCATATGGGGTCATTAACCCAATTCAATATGATAATAATTTCAAAAGAATAATAAATCCAACTGAAAGTATATGAACTGTCCAACAAATGGAATAAGAGCAAGTATTTCAAAAGATGCCTCATTATGGGAAAATTTAGTCACATAAATGCCCAGTTATAAATAGGGAGGAGTACATACCTCTAGTTCTGTCTACGTTAAATAAATGATCACCTAAGTCTGAGCCGAGTTAATATCACCTACGCATAAGATTATAGTTTGTATCAATATTGTTCCTTATGCAATATTCAATCCAGCTGCAAACTCGCTATGAGAATCGATATTTGGCTCAAAGGTCTGTAAAATGCCCAGAAGATCCTAGGTAGAGTATCACATACTCACACATATTTAAACCACACAAATCCCGAAATTGCAACATTTGTTACAAAACAAATAACGATTACACACTCTGATTTCTCAGCATCAGTGTGCGTGGCTTGCAATTTAGAAGCATCGGCACCTACCCATCTTTCACGCTCCACTACAAGAGAAATCAAAGGATTCGAACTCCCTTCGTGGGTGAATCTGTATACAAAGATCATCATCCTCACAGGTGGCTAGCCCTCCCATCTGTTCCCTAGATTCCAGATCTCAAACATCTGCTCCCGACTCCGTCTGCCGGGTGAAGAACGACTCACAAAAAATGGAATCACGATGAGTTCCTTACCATCAAAACTCGGCCAACACTCCTACAAAACTCCCTGAATCGTACCTAGGCACTCGGTGGTCAACTCGGTGTCCCCAACCATCAGCATTGTCGGTGACACCGATGCAGGCGGGAGACAGAATTCCTGGGACGAGATCGTAGGTGGAAAGAAAGCCCAAAACGGATCGTAGGCGTACAAATACTGGCCTTTACGAACCAGGCTCCTCAACAACAAACAGGGCAAAACTAAATAGGGCCTGGAAACCTTCTTACGTGAAAACCATGACGGAGTTTGGGTTGGAACCCGACAGACGAAGATCCCAAACAAAATAGCAGCTTTCGTCAATCCAGAAGTCGGGGTGATCCCAGTGCAAACTGAAGATGTAGAACACGAGCATATAGACTAATGACAGTGTGTTTACCTTTAATCGACATGAAGGCAACCACAACGATACCACGGCCTGCTCCTCGATGGAGGCGGCTGCAGCGCCGGTGTGAGGGTGTAGCGGTGTTCAGGGAATTTGGGCAGCGACGATGCTAGAGGAAGGATGGCTACACAGTCGTGGTTGAACTCATGGCAGATCAACATTGCAGCAAGCCGAGCGACCAGACAACGATGGTGACTGTGAAAGTTGGAAACCAGCTCATTTATAATTGGGTGTTTGGCGTTCAAGGCACAACATAGGTTGGGCTAGGGTTCTAAATGGTCAGCTCGCTCTCTCGAAACGGATGATGGTGAATGTGCAAGCAATTAAGGCTTGACGTTAGCTCAATCCGAGGAAGGTCCTCTTGGTTCAAAATGACAGTGCGTTCCTGCTTATCGGGACGAAGATGAAGGCCTGGTCTCACTGAAGTTGCATTATCAAAGCCTTATAACTGGCTGGCAGCAAAGTTCAGTCAAGAGCAAAATATCAAGTTTAAATATCCCTTTTTATTCAATTTAATTATGCCTTGATTCTCATTTTGACCCCTAATACGTTGGTTGGTTATAAAACTAGTAAGGATCATGATTCTACCCTCTAAAGTCTATATTTTTAATACAATAGACGGGCGTTAAAATAACCTGAGAAATGGATAATACACGCAAGGTTAAATGTGATAATACCAACATGAGTGATCTGAAGAACCCAATTTCCTTCAAGGTCCCATAGGCCTAAAGCCAAGATAATTTATTTTAGGATCGAAGACAATACCCAAAATAATTAAAGAAGGGAATAAAATTTAAATTTTTAGCAGAAAGGAAATGGAAATAGATACCTAGATTTGAGTTTGTTACATTGATTCTATGAAAGAGTGGGAACAACTGAAGATTTCGAAAAAAATTTGTAGTTTTCTAGGTTTGGCAGGCTACTACATGAGGTTCATCAAGAACTTCAATATAGTGTTGTGCCCCTAAAAAAGTTAACAAGGAATGGTGTGCTTCTTGTCTGGGATGATAATTGTCAGCGTGCCTTCAAGTTGTTAAAGGGGAAGATGACCAATGCTCTAATTCTAGTGTTTCCAAAACAAGGAAAGGGTTACATCATCTTTTGTGATGCGTTGAAGAAAGGCATGGGATATGTGCTGATGCAAGATAGGAATGTGATCTCTTTTGCTTTGTGATAGTTGAAGAAGCACAAGGAGAACTATCCCACACATAGTCTAGATTTAGCTATTGTTGTCCATGCTTTGAAGATCTGGAGGCATTACTTGTATGGCAAGAAGTTTTAGATCTTCACAGATCACAAGAATCTACAATAATCTTCTCTAAATAGGAGCTAAATATGAGACAGCGATGCTGGATGGAGTTAATCAAAGACTATGACCGCACCATATACTGGCATCTAGGGAAAGAAAATGTGGTGGCTTATGCTTTGAGTAGGAAGTCTTCTTCATCATCATTTGTTGACAAGGCACAATTATATTCCTTAGTGTGCCATAAGCGGGACATGTTAGTGTCTTTGCGTCAGATGAATGGGAAGTTGGAAGTCTCCTTGTTGGAAGGCTTGTTGGCATAGTTACAAGTGAAGACAACCTTGCTACAACAGATCAAAAATGCACAACATGATGATACTATTATACAACAGATTCGAGAAGAGTTTGGCAGCGACAAGTGTGACGACTTCCATGAGTTAGAGAATGAGATAGTGTGTTTCCATGGCAGGATAGTTTCACCTAATGTTGAAGGCTTGTAGAAGATGGTTTTAGAGGAGGCTCACTCCTTGATGCACTCTATGCATCTAGGAAGCACCAAGATGTACCACAACTTGAAAGACCTATACCGGTGGCCTGGATTCAAGAGTGACATAGTTGAGTTTGTGGCAAAATGTTCAGTGTGTAAGAAAGTCAAGGCAGAGCACCAGAAGAATGCAAGAACTTTGCAACTGTTACCCATACCATAATCAAGTGAGTCTTATGACACCTGATGTACATAAGATAGAAGATTTCTTTTGATGGATACTTGGAAAAGTAGTAGTTTGTCTTGGAATTCGATTCCAAGGTAAAGATATGTGTAATAGGTAATGTCCCATGATTAAAGAAAGATCCTTTTGTATGTTTGACTTTGGTATTAACAATAGAGATATGGATATGATAAGGATGTGATGTGTTTTTGACACAGGTGACATATACCAAGGTAAGGAATTTTGGTATCCAAGAAGTGCCAGGTGGTATGGGAAAGTGAGAATATGACTTCGGATAAGATGAATAATGTTCAGTTTCCTAGAAGGGCCAACCTTGGGATAACTCTAGTATGAAGATTATATGTTACGGGTTTATGCTCTGCATAAACATAACATCGATAAGGATGTATTAATGGAAGGAACAATTGTAGAATCATTTTGGGAAAAATCTTATCGATCTAAAAATAATTCCTTAGAGTATACCTATATAGATTTGTTAAGGAAACCTATACATAACATCTAGAGATACCTCTGAGATAAGTTCTTTAATAAGTGACCTTTCCTTATGACAAGAGAATGTACAACTAGAAAGATAATTGGTAAAAGTCATAAGAAAGTTTTGTGTTGTGTCAACAGATTAGAATGACACTAAGGATGTATGATAATACGTGTAGTCCCAAGAGGGGGACAGAACATAACTATAATCTCTCCATGAAAGAGAAATGCTAATACTAAGTGTGTTTTGACACCTTAATGATCTGAAGTATGCATAGCACTTCTTTGACTTAGAAAGTGTTACCTAATATAGAATATACACTGCAGTCATTAATGAAAAGACAGTTGTATGTGTATCATGTATGGTAGATTTTATGATAACCCTGAGTGGAAGGGTTGTGTATTGATCAAAGTTATATGGCATCTCCATGAAAATGAAACTTTAAGTGAAAACTCGAAGATATGATGCCTAAATAACAATTGTCTTCCTTCATCCAGGATTTCGGGGACGAAATCCTTGTTAGTGGTTTATAACTGTAACACCCCTGACCTTGGTTATGGCTTAACCCTAGAAGTTTTTCTTAAGTATGTTACTTACAAACTTTTTCCAATCTTGTGAAAAGTAATTACGGCTTCTTGTGAAGTTTATTTTCAAGTTTGAGCATAATTGCAAACTATTTGTGCATTATATGATAATCTGAGTGAAAAGTGTAATTTGCCCAAGATGAAGGGTTACATTGCAATGCGTCACATGTTTAATGTGTTTTAAGTGTTTTAGTATCATAAGAGAGAGAATGATGCTAAGTTATGTCTTGTGGAAAGCCTAAATCTCAAGTTATAACTTGTTTGAACAATGCTAGTACTTTGTGCACCAATTTTGGTACAACTTGTAATTTACCCAAAATATAGGGTTGAAATGCAAATTACCACCTCAAGAATGTCCCTCATCCTTCTATGTATATTTTAGAGGAAAAATAAAGAAGTATACACTATGTTTGAATCACCTTGGAGTGATGATACTCTTGGTGATGAAGGGACCAATAATGAGTTGAAGGTAAAGCCTTATATGTGTTGTATCGGGTTGTAGACTTGATATAGGAGTCCTATCAGACAAGGAGCCATGGTAGAAGTCTCCTATCAGTTTTCTGATCCTTGTAAAAGGCCATGATGGGAAAATTGCCTCAAGGAGGTGGTCCATGACGAGTTGCAAGCTCCTTGCAAAAAGTGTATCGATTTGCTTATTTGATGAGATAAAGATGAGATAACTCATCCAACAAGATGAAGAATGACCGAAATATCACCTCTAGATTATCCTCAAGACTCTTGAATGGCAATATATGTATGTGTTCATGAATTTACATGTGTCAACCATGCATGGCCACATGTCATCTAGTAGCATGATGTGAAGACACCTCTTATACACTTTATCTCATGAACCCAAGTATATATACTTCACCTTCCACCTACTTATGGAAGTTTATGAACCCCACAACCCTCTTCCTTGGAGATATCATGCACAGCCTCTTAGATATCATTCAAAGTAGCTCAAGGAGAAAGGATAGCTCGAGCACCGAGCTTATGGTAAGGATTTGGTCATCTTCAACCTTGATTGAAGTAAGATATCGGGTTATGGATATTCCTCTCTTTCCTTCTTCACCAAGTTCTTAACTATGGTGATTTCTTGTATATGGAGGAGTTGTGAACGAGCCTTAGACCTTAGAGAAGTTCATCTTCAACCTTAGGATCATAAAGTTTTGGATCTTGGAGCTTTGAAGTTGTTCATAAGGCGGGTTATATAACTTGAACCCAATCATGTTATTATTCACCACCTATCTTGTTGTACTTAATGATCTACCTTCAATTCCAAAATCTTCTTGAATAGTTGATGAAATTATGTGTTCTAGTAGTTGTTGGACCTATTTTCCATGCATTATAAATAGTTATAATGAAGGACTAAAGCTTGAATAAGATGGTATCACTTTAGAAAGTGATATCGGGTTCAAGCACACAAGCAAGTACCACTAATTCGATATGGGTATGTACAAACATCACTTGCACGATATGCTTATGAATGAATATCTGCTTACGCGATATGGAGATGAAGTTCACACCTTGAAAACGATATGGTATTAACCATACACCTTTTGCATGATAGGAAGTCAAGCAAAGACTCCATGCACGATATATGGTAAAGTGTATACTTGTAAGTTGATATGCTAAAAACCCTAGTTTGGGTAACCCGATATGAGTAGGATAAGCAAGTAACTTTTACACGATATGATCATGTAGTACACACTTGGTACTTGATATCTTGAAGCACACATATTGTGCACGATATGATTGATTGAGCATTCTCTTATGCATGATATAAGACATGGATTCAAATACATGGTATAACCCGATATGGTTGAAATACCCAAAACCCGATATGAAACCCAAGATGGCGGTTAACCCGATATGGGGATAGATGATATCTCATACATGATATAAGCCATGTCTTATGAATGATATGGGAGATACCCACTTACACCTTATACACGATACAAGTCTAAGATTATACCTCTTCCACGATATAGAGATAGTGATCACTCTAAACAACATAGAGTTGGAAACCCAAGGTGATGGGTAAACTGATATAAGTGGTGAGTGATACCACATGCATGATATGATTGATATTCCATGAATAATAGGAATAGCACCTACTTCCACCTTATGAACGATATGAGGTCCAATTCATACCTTATGCGTGATATGGCCCATTCTACCCAATAGGGTGGAAAACCCTAGATGAGGGATTGAAATCCAATATACCCTATCATTTGAGAAATGGATTGAGATAAGAGAATTCAATTAGACACCTAGCTTGTCATGTAAATATATGATAGGGTTGATCCTTGAAGTTATAAAGAGGTTATGAGCCTAAGGGTCTACCTAACAAGGTAACCTAATATGTTACCCAATATGGATACCCGATATGATAATCCTGGATGGGAAACCGATATGGTATCTTGTATATACCTCTTAAACGATACATGATGGGGCATACACCCTATGCCCAATATGGTGCACACTTTGTGCATGATATGGCACCAAGCACATAGCTTATACCCGATATGAGGTCAAGCACCTAGCTCATACCCGATATGAAGTTATCTTGAGATGATAAGAACTAAGTGATAATAAATTTGATATGGGTACATGATATGATGATTAGGGGATGCACCCTAAAATAGGACATGGTGATGTGGTTATACCACATGCCCGATATGGATACAAGACATGAAATAATGAATGTATCTTAAAGCATAAAATGATAATATACACACATCTTGATACTCGATATGGTAGGGACACTTCAATCATATGTAATTGATTGAGTGACATATGTTGTGTGTTGTGTTAATTGCAATGCAAAAGATGATGAGTTTTGTTAATGATGAATTGATGTTCCTCAAAAGGATGATTGAACCAACTTAGTAAAAAGTATGATGCAATCAATATCCTAATAAGGATAAGAGAGAGAGACTTTTACATGTGTGATAAACATGTTGTTGAGTATGCATTGATACTCCTAAGATGAGTGGAGTATGAATAGGGTTTGATTCTAGATATTATGATCTTGAATCCTTAATTATTCAATAAGAAGAAAACTCGACCCTAATGAAGGGTGATGATATATTCTTATAACCCTAATTGATTAATATGGAGAAATCCTAACCCTAATATTGGGAAGGATGTTCTTTCTTATATCACATGGTGATGATGTAGACAACCCTAACCCTAATAAAGGGTAAGATGGATTTATCTTGAATGGCATAATGATGTCATGTACTACTAGAGTTTCTACCATGAAGTGTAAACTTCAAGAAACATGAAATAATAAGCATAGCTGGAATGAGCTATGATGTTGTGTATGTTATAGTTTTAAATGAGCCTTGTGAGCCATGTTAAATAATTGTACAATAAAGTATAATGATTATACTATCTGATATCTTGAAAAGATAAGTTCTTACCTGGTAAGAGGTGACAAGATGCTTAATGAAACCATGTGAGCTATGTGGAATACTTGTACAACAAGTGAAATGAATACCTTGGTCTGAGGACCTAAAGGTAATAGTTACCTATTATAGAGGTAACAATGTTATGTGGTGATGTAAGGGTTTGAATACCCAGATCTAGGAATCATGATGATGATGATGATGTGAAGAATGAGAATTCTCAGTGATGTGATAAGGAACCGATATCCCAAGTGTTATGTATCTAAATGTGTTCCAAAGATTTGAAAAGTACTTGATAGATGTATTACACCTTTCTTTGTAGCATTTGTTTATGATTGATACTTAGAACTTTTTTGATGCTAAAAGAATGTTGTAATAGACTTAATATATCATTAGAAACCATGAAATGTTGCCCTGACCATAGATCCATCAGCGTCAGGATTTGCTGAATGGTGAAACAAGTTTTTCCCACAGGATAACCTAGAGTGCATATTTTTGAATATGTGGGGGCATAAGTACATATGGCCATATGTGAGCCAATCCCCTTACAAACTCGAAATAAATGGGGATTTGACTATATGCCATATCCTGGCTCGAGTGCGACTACGTTCGTAGACTTAGTTGAGCACGGTGAACTAGCCCATGGCTCAAAGTATGGCTATATGCCATGACTCAGTAATTTCATAATTGTGGACGGTTTTTAGTAGATGTTCCCCTAAGCGAGTGCATGTTGTGGATGTATCTCTTAGTGAAGATTCCACTATACCCTAGCATGATCTTTTGTAGATTGACATGAGATGTCACTACCAGTAGTCTCGTACTGACTGGGACAATAGACATCTTGGCAGCCGGCTCTTACATTGACCTTGTATGGTACTGACTTGTGAAAAGTTTGTGGTTGGTTGAAGCATGAAAGCTATACTTCATCTCCTCAGAGAATAAGTGTGATTGTAAAATGTAATCAGCCATGTAGCATATTTTCTTAAGGATCAAATATGGTAAACATTGGTTGATACGCAATTCAGTTATACATCTTAGTTGATAGATGTTAATTATATTTCTTTACATTCCTTGTAAAGTAGATAGATGGTTTATTATTCTACATTGGTAGATGCATCATTTTGCTTAAGTAAAGAGATTACTTTGTTCTGTTCATACAGTAATTAATCGTACTGGTTAATATAAAAAGAACCCCTGCTCAGAATTACAATGCTTATCTATGATAATAATATGGTCGACGGAGAGTTATATCTCTCGCTGGGACAATTGTCTCATCCCGTGGGATCCACAATTTTTAGGTGGAAGTGCACGAGGCGGTAGAGACCTTTCTATAGAGAAGGAACAATAACTGGGGCATCAGTAACAACTCATGTTGAGTGTACTATCTGTCGTGCCATGTAGATAGAAGTCCTATGTGCCGTCTCTGTACTATCAGGTCCTTGTAGTTAGTTTGTAATAGTTTCATGAACAATATGAGATTTTGGCTTGTATGCCTCGAGGTTTTATGTTGCTTTAGCACGTGTTTAACAGAGCAACTGTTATATGTTGTCCTCGAGATGAGATGAAACAATATATGTATAATGTGAATCATGATATGTATAAGTTTTGGATCTTTAAGTAAGAGTTTCCTGGAAGAGGATCTCCTTGCAAAATGGTTTTAAATTTTAGTGATTTTGGTTAATCTGTTGTTTATGATTATTTCACATTAATTAGTAATGATTTGGCTATCAGTTTGGTGGCAGTCATTACAGTATGATCGCAGACAATCCTGTATCTATATACATTCAGGATACAAGAAGATACCTCAACTTATACCCCACATATTCAAAAATATGCACTCTGAGTTAAACTCATTTCACCATATAGCAAGTGTTGACACCAAATGGATCTATGGCATAGTAAAAACTATACTATTATGTTCCACTTCATTAATTACACCAATTTAAGTATCTTTTAGCATCGATCGAGTTATAATGTAAAATCCATAAACAAATTCTACAAAAATAAGGCATAATACGTCACCAGCACATACTGAAACATATAAGGTGTGATCTCATCACATCATCACTTGATGTCCATCTTTTCACCATATGTCCATCATAAGGACCACATACTTGGGGTAGAAACCCCTCATCTCATCATTGAGGAATATGTCATCTCATATAAGCCAATAAGCCATCATAATGTCATAAGACCATTAACTCCTCAGTCTGTGTTACCATATCGCATGTGCCTCACAAGACTTATTCAAACAACTAAAATCACCATAGCTCACACTTGGCTATGCATAACATCTGTGCTACCTGCATGGTTAGAAACTTGTAATAAGAGAAGCAATACAATATTAACACTATCATCTCATAGAACTCATGCGATAAATATTTTGTTACATCTTTTAGGGTTTGGGATTCTCTATACTCGATTACGGTTTACAAGGTTAGATCACGAACCCCCCTTAGATCATTACTTCTATCATTATTATAAGGTATGTCATGAGATATAGAAACATAGTTCTTGTTATCATACACACAACCACCCCATAGGGTATCACATCATATCATGTGACCCTAGCATCAACATGATGTATCATAAACAACATCACCAGATATAGACTAGGGTTATAACATAGAGTATCGGGTTATCCCAAAGTGTATCGGGGAACCACACCAAGGTAGGGTATCAGTTTAGGATGTGCAAGGTGACCAAGCATGGTGTCGGGAAACCAACTTAGGGGTTTGTATCGGTATATCATCATGGTGTATCTGGCAACAACACCTAAGGATAGGGTATCAACCAACCTAGCATGTCAGGAAATACCATCACATGGTGTGACGGGCATCAGCAGATAACGAGCAATGCTCGAGTATATCAAGCATCACAAGGTAAGGGTTTTCTTAGGGTTTTAGTAATGCATCAATGTTCTCCACTTCACCATATATTAGCAACACCTCCCTAAGATGTGTCAGCCACTGCTCAAGTAAGGTGTCACAGGTTGTAATGGATGAGCTATGACGTGATGACACTCACAACATACCGGCTAGCAACGCGTCTAAGTTGCAAAGCATCACGGTTAAGAGTCATATCATTTTAGAATGCTCAAGGATCGTAACGGTTAAGAGTCATCAAAACTGATCCACCACATTGGTTCAACAAAACTAAACGATCTAGACTTGTATCTGCCTACTCATGCCCAACACATGAAGATTTGGACGTTACCAAGGCATGCCGACCTAGGCCTCCCTAAGGTCGTGTCAACCTATCATAGGGTGTGACGGCCAGCAGAATCACATGTCATGAAGTCCACCCATAGAATATCGGCCTATAATGTCTATCAGCCTCATCATCTTCAACCTAGGTACAAGTGTTTCAAACAAGGCAAGAGAGGTGCAACACAAGGGCAGCAACTAAGCAAGATTCTTCTTCTAAAACTGAACACAACACCACCAAGAAGGACTACTAGCATGCAAGAGATAACAAACCAAGGATAAGGAACAAGATAGCAAGTAAGGGGTGATAATAACTAAGAGGGTTTAGAGTTATATAACCTGCCTCAGGGATCACCACCAAGATTCAAGCTCCATGGTCAAGCTCCAAGCTTCATGAGCTCAAGGTAGAAGAAGATCTTCCAAGCTTGGTCACCACAACACCTCCAAGCAAGAATATGAAACCAAGGTTAAGAGAGTTTGAAGTTAAAGAAAGGGTAACTAAGATCCATGGTCGAGAAGAAGAAATAAGGAGAGAAAGAGAGCTAAGGATCATGGCTTACCAAGGTAGAGGAAGAAGAGAGACAATACAAGCTTGGGACTCATCCACCAAGCTCCAAGGGAGAGACTCCTCTAGTTCAAGGTCATCCACCAAACAGAGAATGCAAAGATAGCCAAAAGGATTCTCTTACATGGAGAGAAAGAGAGATATATACAAGAGGGATGAAAGAGAGAGCAAGGGGAAGGTGTCACCACCTTAGAACCCTAGGTGACACTTGTCCATGAAGAAGGGCCACATACAACACCATGCAAGTGAGGTGATAAGATCTATGTCTTGCCCACTAGGTCACCTATGATGGTCATGCCCGATACCACCTCTCTACCATCTCACAAATCGATAGGGGTGGAACCCTAGACATCACAAATTGATAAGGTGTATCTTGAGACACCACAAACCTATAGGATGTCTCTCAAGACACCCACAAAACGATAGGATGTCTCTCAAAGATGCCTACAAATCGATACCAGGCCTCTCCAAGGCTCTCAAGCCCGAGACAACACTTCTAGGTGAAAGGCACACTTCAAACTTGTGTCCAAAACATCTCCAAGGATGTCACCACACAACCAAGGTCCAAACAAGGTGTCCATCTCTCTCTCCCTCTTCTCTAGGTTATTCCAAGAGAGAGAAGGAACACTCTAGAGGTGGAAAACTTGCACATTGACCCCTATCCTGGGTAAATTGCAATTCACACCAAAACCTCTCCTCAAAAAACAAGCATCAACCAAACAAGCTCAAACAAGGAACCCAAGCTTCCAACATGCCCTAATTACATCTCAGATGATTAGATCAAGGAACTAAGCAACACACTTAAGCAAAACAAATAGGGCTATCCCAAAACTTGGGTCAGGGTCCTTACAGATAGCGCCCTTGAATATACTGAAAAGGTTGTCTCTTCCTTTTGTCGTGACATAGGGATGATTCATCAACACTCGTGCACATACACTCCACAACAAAATGACATTGAAGAGAATAAAATTTGTGGTTCACTTGACATTGCACACTCTCTTCTCATTCATGCCAACTCGCCTAAATCTTTTTTGTCTGATGTGGTCCTCACTGCTTGCTTTCTTATTTATCACCAACATTCCTCTATTCTCAAGAAGTGCACCCTCCAATGTTTACCCTCAATCCACACTGTTCCTTCTCCTGCCTTGGGTTTTTAGTTCTGTCGCCTTCATTCATAATTTTGATCCCAGGGTTGACAAACTTCCCCCTTAATCTATCCAAACACTATTTCTCAGTTATCCATGTTCTAAAAAAGATAAAAATATCTTGAACCTAACTCTGGTAGAATAAGTATCTCCACATATGTCACTTTTCATGAGAAGGAAATTTCTTTGTATCCATCTCACCCCCATTCATCATACTAATATTATGGTCTCATTTCCTGATCCATTCATCCCACCGACACCACCACCATTTCCACTGTCCACAACTCCAAACTGATGCATGGAAGATAAGTTACCAACTTCATGTACTTCATCATCACCAGTTCTGGATCAATCCAATCTACCGGTGGTAGTACGCAAAGTAATAAACTATTGCACTATCAAGCATCCCATTTCCATTTGTTTTCTAGAACATCTTTCTTCTTCTGCCTCATCCTTTGCAACTTCCTTGGATACAACATATGTTCCTAAGTGTTCAGCATATGCTTTATGCCATCCTGGATGGACAGTTGCCATGATGAAAGAAATATAGGCTCTCCACGTAAAAAATACATGGGATCTTGTCACCGCACCATCAAGAAAAAATAATGTAGGTTGCCGATGCATTTTATTTGTAAAGCATAAGTCGCATGGTTATGTAGAATGACTCAAGGTGCACCTGGTTGCCAAAATTTTCACCCAAACATTTGGCGTGGATTACCTTGAGAAATTATCTCCAATGACTAGGATTACATCTGTCCACTTCCTTATCTCCCTTTTAGCCCACCTTGACTGGCTTCTTTACCATCTCACATCAAGAATGTATTTCTTTACATACATCTCCAAGTGGAAGTCTACATGCAGCAACCACCCAAATTTTTTTGCTGAGGGGACATCTTCTCACAAAGTATGTCACCTCTAATGATCTCTATATGGCATCAAGAAGTCTCAAAGAGTCTGGTTCAAAGAGTTAACTAATGTCCTAGGTCATCTTAACTTTTCAGAGATAAGCCACAAACCATTCTTTGTTCTTCTCTAAGTCCTCTAAAGGCCATGTTGTTATTGTTGTCTATGTTGATGATATCATCATCGCTGGCGATGATATGATGGGGATATCACATATGAAGAAGTCTCTACATGCACATTTCCACACAAAAGACTTGGACACCTTACAATACTTTCTCAGAATCAAAGTCCTCTTCTCAGTATCAGGGATATGTCTATCACAATGACACTAGGTCTTGAACCTACTTCAAGAGGCCAACATGGAAGAAGCCAGACCAAACTCTACCCCGATGAACTATCATACGAAGTCTATGCATAAAGGAGAATACTTTTATAATCTAGAGAAGTATCATTGTATAGTTGGAAAGATAATCTACTTAACTGTTGCTTGACCAGATTTTATCGATGATGTTGGAAGTAGTCATCCATCACATGAGTGCACCACTTTAAGTTCACTCGTCCAATATTGTTACAACCCCACCTCCCGATAACCCCCACTTAAGGGAGACCGAGAGGTCGAAGCCGCACACATAAATTCCGGACCAAGGTTCAGCAATTAATTGATAACAATTAATAAATTCTACTATACTAAACTGAAAAGCTGTAATAAATAAAACTTTTGCATACCTTTGAAAATTTGGAACACTAATACTTCTATCCAGACCTCTGGCTAACTAACTAATCCTCCTTGGACTTTAATTAGTGTATTTCACAATATGACGGATTACTGTTTGTCCTTTTTGTTTTGTACCTAAAACGCCGACAAACAAAACGTCGGTCAGCCAAAGCTGGTATGTGGGGGATTCACTAATCGTGCAATTATCCGTAACAATTATTGCATCCAATTATCAATTAACAACCAATATTACGTTTTAAGTATGACTACGCGATCCACGTGTACCCTATCCCCTGCGCTGTCCCTACAGTGGACCTGGATACTACCTCCCTTATGGTAGATTCCCATTTTACCCCTCATGACTTCACCCAATAGGTGAATCAATTTCTAGGGCTGAGTCACATGGCACTACCCGTGGGTAGCCCACTCCTTAACTCATGGTATGCTAAGAGTCTCATGGCACTACACATGTGTAGCCCAATTTCTGACTCATGATACCCTAGACCTTGCTCTAGGATATCCTTAGCCTTGACATAGCCACAGGGGTGGACTCGGATCTAGCTAGTCATACATCTATAATCATTATGATAGCCATAGTCACTTTATAAAGATAGGATTTAAATCATCCAACAGTTATTTCACACATTCGAGGAAACATCGGTAAAACCTCGGAAAACTAAGCGGTATAGCCATAAGAGTAACCACATACCTCTTATTGCAGTTTTCAGATACATAATCAAGAATGATGAAAGAGACAATCCAATTAAGCAAGCAAGGCACAGAAACCCTGAAATAAAAGTACAATTTACTTTTATTAATATTTATTCAACATCATTATGTCCCTTAGGGTTTCTATCCAATTTTAGGGTTTTCTTGAAAGTTAAGGTTTTGCTTTCATTTTCAATTGCTATGAACCCTAATTCATAAAATTCCCTTAAAACCCTTAAATCACTTCCTTTTAATCTTCCTAACAATTTTAGGATCATAATATAACAAATTACTGGAATAACAAAATTCCCTTTTCCTTTAATCCTAAATTAGGGTCTCCATGTACATTATCTCTCCGTTTAGACATAAACCCTAATTTTGGCACATTGGTATTCAAAAACGAATTAAAACTTCATATTATAACTAAACAGGCTAATATCCCTTTATCTAACCCATTAGGTTACAAGAAACACCCTTTCCATGTAATTAGGGTTTTTAATTAATTTAGTATGTATTTTCCTAACCATTAAATTACTTTTGCAAAATGAACTGGAATCAGGTGTTACAAATATTTTTAACAGATTCCCTGAATTTTTCTACCCCACTTTCATATATAAATTTCCTTTATACGAGATTCCTAGTAATTACTAGGATTTTAGCAAGAAAACTCATTTATCTATAATTTTGGTCAGAGATAGGTTTTTTTACCAAAAAGACTCGGCCGTTAGATCAGTGCGCCGCTGCTCCCTTTCTAGATCTGACGCTCCGCGTCAGATTCCTCCACTCAGTGGCGCGCTTCTTCTTTCGGCCGTCGATGACGCGTGGGCGCACGATGGATCTCGATCCAAGGATCCCGATCGACGCACTCCACTAGCTGAGTTGGATCAGCGCGCTGCCCTAAGCAGCGTTGGATCGCAGATGGCGCACGATGCTCCGGGATCCAACGATCCCTGCTCGTCGTCTTCTTCTGTTCTTTCTAAACAACCCACGCGGCGGTGCCGCGGCTGAGGCTCGCCGGAGAAAAGGCAATAGAGCGAGAGAGAGAGAGTCGAGGGTCTAGCAGCCGCCGTTTGAGATCGTGAAGATGCTCCCGACTCAAGGGACCCTTATTTATAGGGCATGGGGGTTTCTCTAGGGTTTCCCAAACCCGCCGCCAAACCTTGCTCCTGCCCAATTGGGCGTTTCATCTAGACGCACCCACAGGTTACCAAACCAGGGTTGGGAAGGTTCGTTATCCTATCCTGAACCCAATGGTACACTTCATACGAGTGCACACGCATCAGATGGCGAGAAAAACGATGGGGAAAGTTTCCCCTTTTTGCAACTGATCCATAGTCCGCGTCCCTGTGGGACTCTAGACGACGTGCCCGCTCCGTTGGATTAAGATCCAACGGTGGCCATTATTCGCGTCCCAACCAAAAAAAAGAAAGAATTCCTTAAATTTCCAAGAAACTCTATTTTTAGGAATTAATTTGGAAAATTAATAACTCCTAATCCATAAGCCCTTTTGGCCTCAATTTTTAAAGGAAAGTCGTTCATGTGTTTATCTCCAATTGTGCAAAAATAGGAGTTATTATCCAAGGGAAACGTGCCCCTTTATTCCAGTTTCACATTATCCCCTATTTAATGGCATTTCCCACATATTCTTTATTTCCTTGGCTATTATTCTATTTACTTGGGTTCCTTGAACCCCAAGGATCTTTTATAGTACGAAAACTTATTATGGGAAATTATTTTCTAGCCTTTTATCACTTTCAACCATTATCTTATCTTATTCCATTATTCCTTTATATTCTTTTATTACATGGAATTCCCTTTTTCATTTCTTTTCATTTTTCTCTCAATTGGGCTTAATGGCCTGTAAGGCCCATCAAGAAAGCATGCAAGGCCATTAGAAACAAAATTCATGCAAAACAACCATGAAATCACACATTGGTCTTATATATTCATTTAAAAGAGATTTACAAATCTCATTACATGTATTGAAAAATGAGGTTATAACATCCTCCCCTCCTTATAGGAATTTTGCCCTCAAAATTCAACAATCAAACAAACAAATTTGGATATGCCTTTTCCATGTCTGTCTTCAGCTCCCATGTGGCCTCATCCTCTCCATGGTGCTTCCAAAGAACCTTTACCATTTCTATATTCTTATTTCTGAGCTCTTTTACCTTGGTATCTAGAATCCGCAAAGGCAACTCAGGATAAGACAGCTTTCCTTGAAGCTCAATTGGTTCAATGCTCAGCACATGGCTTGGATCTTGCACATATCGCTTCAGATTGGACACGTGAAACACATCATGCATCATACTGTATTGAGGGGGTAACGCCACACGATATGCGGCTTCACCAATCCGTTCTAATACTTCAAACGGACCCACGTATCGGGGACTCAATTTTCCTCTATTTTTAGCTATAGCTCGGAGCGGTCGGATTTTCAGAAAAACATGTTCTCCCACAGCGAAATGCACATCAGTCCGCTTCGCATCAGCATACGACTTCTGTCTGTCTTGGGCTCTCTTTAGCCTTTTCCTGATTAAAGCGACTTTATCAGCATACACTTGGAGTTCATCTGACCTCAACAAGGTCCTTTCACCAACTTCATCCCAGTGAAGTGGTGACCGACACGGTCTCCCATACAGAGCTTCATATGGAGGCATCCCGATACTGGCTTGATAACTATTGTTGTAGGCAAACTCAGCTAAAGGCAGGTACTGCTCCCATGATCCACCCCAATCGAGCACACAAGCTCGCAGCAGATCTTCTAAGGTCTGAATTGTCCTTTCTGACTGACCATCTGTCTGAGGGTGATAAGCTGTACTGAACTTCAACTTTGTGCCTAGTTCCTCTTGAACCTGCTTCCACAACTTGGAAGTAAACTTTGGGTCTCTATCAGAAATGATGGAACCAGGTACGCCATGCAAGCGTACTATCTCTCTGATATACAGCTCAGCTAAATCGGACACCTTGGCAGTGGTCTTTAAGGCAAGGAAGTGTGCTGACTTGGTAAGGCGATCTACCACGACCCATATCGCATCATGACCTTTCTTAGTCCGGGGTAGACCCACCACGAAATCCATGGTGATCTGCTCCCATTTCCACTCTGGAATCTCTATAGACTGTAAAAGTCCGCCGGGTCGTTGGTGTTCAGCCTTCACCATTTGACACGTAAGACAACTGGCTACATAAGCTGCAATGTCTCTTTTCATCCCTGGCCACCAGAAAAACCTCTGCATGTCCTTAAACATCTTCGTAGTCCCTGGGTGTACCGTGTACTTAGAACCATGAGCCTCTTGTAAGATACGTTCCTTCAGTGGTGAGTCTTCAGGAACCCATATACGATTCTCAAATCTGATTCCTCCATCTACTCCCAAAGAAAGTCGAGTCTGAGGCTTCTGCATCAAGCTTTTCATCTTGTCAAGTCCTCCACTGGCCAACTGTGTTGTGACAATTTCACTTAGTAATTCAGACTGTATCTGGATATTGGCCAAACGAACTCGATCATCTAACGTTTGAGGTGACCATTCTACCAATTCTTCTAAGCTCTTCCACTGACTAGACAAAATAGCTGCACACCTGAGCTGCTTTCGACTTAAGGCATCAGCTACGACGTTTGCCTTCCCTGGATGATAGGCAATGGTGAAGTCGTAATCTTTCATGTACTCCATCCATCGTCGTTGTCGTAGATTCAAGTCTTTTTGCGTCAGAAGATACTTCAGGATTTTATGTTCAGTGAAGATCTCAAAAGTGGCACCATATAGATAATGTCGCCAAATCTTTAATGCATGAATGATAGCAGCTAACTCCAGGTCATGTGTCGGGTAATTCATCTCGTTTGGCTTGAGCTGTCGGGAGGCATATGCAACCACGTGCCGATTCTGTTCCAACACACAACCAAGTCCCATCTTTGATGCGTCGGTGAAGATCATGAAACCCTCATTGCCTGAAGGTAATGCCAACACTGGTGCAGTGGTCAACTTCTCTTTCAGCTCCTGGAAACGAGCCTCACAGACATCGGTCCATACAAATTTCACATCTTTGCGAGTCAACATAGTCAGAGGCAAGGCGGTCTTTGAGAAATCCGCGATGAAGCGCCGATAATATCCTGCCAACCCCAAGAAGCTTCGTATCTCGGAGGGGTTCTTCGGTGCCGGCCAGTCTCGAACTGCTGACACTTTAGCTGGATCTACGGCGATCGTTCCTCCCGAGATGATGTGTCCAAGGAACATGACTCGGTCTATCCAAAACTCACATTTAGAGAATTTCCCATAGAACTTCTGCTTTCTCAAGATATCAAGGACCCTACTTAGGTGGTCTCGGTGTTGATCTAGGTCATCAGAATAAACCAGTATGTCATCTATGAACACTATGACAAACGAGTCTAGGAAGGGTTGAAACACACTATTCATAAGGTTCATGAACACACTATGTGCATTGGACAACCCAAAAGGCATAACCACGAACTCATAGTGGCCATACCGGGTCCTGAAAGCGGTTTTTGGGATATCCTCACTTCTGACTCTCAACTGGTGGTAACCCGATCTCAAATCGATCTTGGAAAAGACTCGATCCGACTTCAACTGGTCAAACAAGTCATCTATCCGGGGTAAAGGGTATTTGTTCTTAATGGTAGCTTGGTTGATCATCCGGTAGTCTATGCACATTCGGAGCGAACCATCCTTTTTCTTTACAAAAAGAACCGGCGCCCCCCATGGTGATGTGCTAGGGCGGATAAAACCCTTGTCCAACAATTCCTGCAATTGCTTCTTTAGTTCAAGCAACTCAGCAGGGGCCATCCTATAGGGTGCTCGGGAAATAGGGTTTGTACCGGGAGCTAGCTCTATTGAAAAATCTACTTCTCTCTCGGGTGGTATCCCAGGTAGATCATCGGGGAAAACATCTGCATAGCTTCAGACTACCTCTATTTCCTCTAAGGGTTGGACCTTGGGTTCTGGCTCGGTGACTACTGCTAAGAAAGCTTGACATCCTTTACTCATCATTTGTTCTGCCTTCAAAGCCGACACATACGGGCTGGTGGTGGCATCCTTCCTACCCCTAATGACAAAAGGTGGGTGACCTGGTCTCTTAATGATCACTTTCTTCTCCCTACAGTCAATATTGGCCCTATAGGTATAAAGCCAATCCATGCCAATGATTACATCAAAATCATTCATGTCAAGAAGGATAAAATTTGTAGGAAACTCTTGATCTCGATATTTCACAGGTATCACCGGAGTTTTCAAAAGGGAAGTAAAGATTCGACCACTCGGGGTTGTAACATCTAAGACATAACCTAGATCCTTGATATCCAAACAAAGCATAGTTGCAAGATTTCTCGAAATGAAAGTATTAGTAGATCCAGAGTCAAATAGAGCTTTCACATTATGTCCCATAACTTCAAGCATGCCTACATTGTTTTTCATCATGCATTAATTCATTACATGCTTAATCTTAAAACATAAAAGAAAACTCTAAGGGTTATTACCCTCGATCAACTGATTTGCATTTGCCTGAGCCTCCTCATTGTCAATGGCAAACACCCGAGCTTGCCTTCTTTCTCCTGTAGGTGGGGCTACAGCTATAGGTGGAGCTGCCACAGGTGGTGCTGCTGCTGGTGGGGCTACAACTTGTCCCTGTCCTCTGGGCTCTGGCATAGGGCAGACAGATTGCAGATGTCCTTCTTGGTGGCAATGAAAGCAAGTCTTCTTCTTGTAGCGACATTCACCAGCATGGCCCTTCCCGCAGGTGCGGCAAGGAGGTCGGTTGTTCTCCTGATGAGGTTTCCCCTTTCCTCCATGTTTACCTTTAGCTTGATGTCGTCCTGGACCCTTCTTGTGGTTGTTCCTTGGGCCTTGGGCTCCTTCAGTGAAACCCAAGTACCCCTTAGGTGGAAACGAGGCAGGCATCACGGTCCTCTCCATGTCTAAAGTAGTGTTGTAGGCTTCGGCGAAAGTCCTTGGCTTGCTTGCCATCACATGGGGCCTGATGGTAGGGTGAAGGCGCTCTATGAAGTGATCCACCCTCCTTTCTTCATCCATCTTGTACCCAAAGCGTTCCAAGATCCGGAACTTGCGCCCGAAGTCTGCCACAGAAGAGTTTCCTTGGGTCATGTTGGTGAACTCTCTTTCCTTTTCCTTCTTAGCTGAGACTGGGACGAATTTGGCAGTGAAGATCGTCTTGAAATCAGCCCATGCCATGGGCTCCTCTGTCAGGTCTCTGCCAGTGATGTGGGTCTCCCACCATATCTTAGCTGCCCCTTCCAAGAGATGAGCAGCAAAGAGGACCTTCTTGCTCGGTTGAACTTCAAGCATGCGGAAACCATTCTCTATTGCAAGTATCCAGGCTTCTGCTTTATCAACCACTTCCGCCTTATCCTCTCCCCAGAACTTCTCTATGTTCAGCTTGACAAAGTCTAGGATGGTGGCTCCCACACGTGGACGAACAGGGTGTGGTTCACCATTCTCAGCTCTAGCTATGTCTCGGAGGGCCAAAGCATTAATAGCCTCTGTCAACTTCCTATGTTGCTCTAACCACAAGGTATCAGGGGTATGGATCATCATGGTGGGTTTTGAATCATCGACTGGGTCTTCATCCATCTGGGCTTCTTCCTCATACACATGCTTCTCTTCATATCCTTGGTCTTCTTCTTGGTTCAGGTTACTAAATGGTAACGGGTCAGGGTTAGGGACTTCTTGAGTGACTTCCTCAGGCCTCTTCCTCTTCTTAGAGGATCCACCCTCAAGGTTCCTATTCCTCCTTTCAGAAGACTCCTTTACTTTACGGGGAGGCCAAACACTCCTAGCCGGTTTTCTGGAGCCCTCAGGGATAGCAACAGTCTTTGTACGAGCCATCTACATAAGTATAACAAACAGATCTTTAGTTTATCATTAAACTAATTATACTTATGCCAGTGATATCTCATTATGTATATTTTATTAATTTGATGGAGAATTCCTTAATCCTTATCTTATTTGCCCATACCACAGGAGGGTGGGGAAGAGAGAGAAATCCCTAACTCTTAAGTCCTTAATAGAAATTGTGATGAGAAGGGATGAATAAGAGGAGAAAATCCTAAAGGTATCTTATTTCGATTCAAATCCTAGGACATCGGCCAGGCAGTCACACATTCCGGGAGTCCTCGTATTCCGACTAGCGGTGCGGAGGAAAATTTTGCCAGCCCCCGGAAGTGATCCTTTTCTAGACACCTCAGTCTTTCGGAAGATCCTCTAATAACTCCCTTGGGTTCTACGGAGGTTGTAAAATTTATTATTTATTAACAATTAAGTGGAGAACCGTGGCTCTGATACCAAATGTTACAACCCCACCTCCAGATAACCCCCACTTAAGGGAGACCGAGAGGTCGAAGCCGCACACATAAATTTCGGACCAAGGTTCAGCAATTAATTGATAACAATTAATAAATTCTACTATACTAAACTGAAAAGCTATAATAAATAAAACTTTTGCATACCTTTGAAAATTTGGAACACTAATACTTCTATCCAGACCTCTGGCTAACTAACTAATCCTCCTTGGACTTTAATTAGTGTATTTCACAATATGACGGATTACTGTTTGTCCTTTTTGTTTTGTACCTAAAACGCCGACAAACAAAACGTCGGTCAGCCAAAGCTGGTATGTGGGGGATTCACTAATCGTGCAATTATCCGTAACAATTATTGCATCCAATTATCAATTAACAACCAATATTACGTTTTAAGTATGACTACGCGATCCACGTGTACCCTATCCCCTGCGCTGTCCCTACAGTGGACCTGGATACTACCTCCCTTATGGTAGATTCCCATTTTACCCCTCATGACTTCACCCAATAGGTGAATCAATTTCTAGGGCTGAGTCACATGGCACTACCCGTGGGTAGCCCACTCCTTAACTCATGGTATGCTAAGAGTCTCATGGCACTACACATGTGTAGCCCAATTTCTGACTCATGATACCCTAGACCTTGCTCTAGGATATCCTTAGCCTTGACATAGCCACAGGGGTGGACTCGGATCTAGCTAGTCATACATCTATAATCATTATGATAGCCATAGTCACTTTATAAAGATAGGATTTAAATCATCCAACAGTTATTTCACACATTCGAGGAAACATCGGTAAAACCTCGGAAAACTAAGCGGTATAGCCATAAGAGTAACCACATACCTCTTATTGCAGTTTTCAGATACATAATCAAGAATGATGAAAGAGACAATCCAATTAAGCAAGCAAGGCACAGAAACCCTGAAATAAAAGTACAATTTACTTTTATTAATATTTATTCAACATCATTATGTCCCTTAGGGTTTCTATCCAATTTTAGGGTTTTCTTGAAAGTTAAGGTTTTGCTTTCATTTTCAATTGCTATGAACCCTAATTCATAAAATTCCCTTAAAACCCTTAAATCACTTCCTTTTAATCTTCCTAACAATTTTAGGATCATAATATAACAAATTACTGGAATAACAAAATTCCCTTTTCCTTTAATCCTAAATTAGGGTCTCCATGTACATTATCTCTCCGTTTAGACATAAACCCTAATTTTGGCACATTGGTATTCAAAAAAGAATTAAAACTTCATATTATAACTAAACAGGCTAATATCCCTTTATCTAACCCATTAGGTTACAAGAAACACCCTTTCCATGTAATTAGGGTTTTTAATTAATTTAGTATGTATTTTCCTAACCATTAAATTACTTTTGCAAAATGAACTGGAATCAGGTGTTACAAATATTTTTAACAGATTCCCTGAATTTTTCTACCCCACTTTCATATATAAATTTCCTTTATACGAGATTCCTAGTAATTACTAGGATTTTAGCAAGAAAACTCATTTATCTATAATTTTGGTCAGAGATAGGTTTTTTTACCAAAAAGACTCGGCCGTTAGATCAGTGCGCCGCTGCTCCCTTTCTAGATCTGACGCTCCGCGTCAGATTCCTCCACTCAGTGGCGCGCTTCTTCTTTCGGCCGTCGATGACGCGTGGGCGCACGATGGATCTCGATCCAAGGATCCCGATCGACGCGCTCCACTAGCTGAGTTGGATCAGCGCGCTGCCCTAAGCAGCGTTGGATCGCAGATGGCGCACGATGCTCCAGGATCCAACGATCCCTGCTCGTCGTCTTCTTCTGTTCTTTCTAAACAACCCATGCGGCGGTGCCGCGGCTGAGGCTCGCCGGAGAAAAGGCAATAGAGCGAGAGAGAGAGTCGAGGGTCTAGCAGCCGCCGTTTGAGATCGTGAAGATGCTCCCGACTCAAGGGACCCTTATTTATAGGGCATGGGGGTTTCTCTAGGGTTTCCCAAACCCGCCGCCAAACCTTGCTCCTGCCCAATTGGGCGTTTCATCTAGATGCACCCACAGGTTACCAAACCAGGGTTGGGAAGGTTCGTTATCCTATCTCGAACCCAATGGTACACTTCATACGAGTGCACACGCATCAGATGGCGAGAAAAACGATGGGGAAAGTTTCCCCTTTCTGCAACTGAGCCATAGTCTGCGTCCCTGTGGGACTCTAGACGACGTGCCCGCTCCGTTGGATTAAGATCCAACGGTGGCCATTATTTGCGTCCCAACCAAAAAAAGAAAGAATTCCTTATATTTCCAAGAAACTCTATTTTTAGGAATTAATTTGGAAAATTAATAACTCCTAATCCATAAGCCCTTTTGGCCTCAATTTTTAAAGGAAAGTCGTTCATGTGTTTATCTCCAATTGTGCAAAAATAGGAGTTATTATCCAAGGGAAACGTGCCCCTTTATTCCAGTTTCACATTATCCCCTATTTAATGGCATTTCCCACATATTCTTTATTTCCTTGGCTATTATTCTATTTACTTGGGTTCCTTGAACCCCAAGGATCTTTTATAGTACGAAAACTTATTATGGGAAATTATTTTCTGCCTTTTTATCACTTTCAACCATTATCTTATCTTATTCCATTATTCCTTTATATTCTTTTATTACATGGAATTCCCTTTTTCATTTCTTTTCATTTTTCTCTCAATTGGGCTTAATGGCCTGTAAGGCCCATCAAGAAAGCATGCAAGGCCATTAGAAACAAAATTCATGCAAAACAACCATGAAATCACACATTGGTCTTATATATTCATTTAAAAGAGATTTACAAATCTCATTACATGTATTGAAAATGAGGTTATAACAAATATTCAATGCGTTCTTTGTTATCTAAAGAATGCTCTAGGATGAGAATTTCTCTACAAACGTCCTAACTCCAAGGTCATCTCCATCTCTAGATATGCGAATGCAGATTGGGTTGGTAATTCTAACAACCAAAGGTCCACTTTTAGCCATTGTGCCATGATTGTCACTCACCCAGTTTCCTGGCACAGAAAAAATAGGATGTGGTAGCTCGCTCCAGCATCAAGACAGAATATTGGGCCATGGTTCATGCATGCTTTGATCTACATTGGATCTGGTCCATCCTGATTGAGTTTTGAATTCCTTATCAAACTCCATCTACTATGTACTGTGACAACCAAGCGGTTATTCACATAGCTAATAATCTAGTCTTCCACGAGAAGACAAAACACATTGAAGTTGACTGACATTTTATGTGAGAGCTGATCAAAGCCAAGTAGGTCATCACTCCTCACATTAGGACAGGTGATCAAGTTGCAGACATCTTTTCCAAACCTCTTCCTCCTGCTTTATTCAAGTATATGGACATCAAGCTGAGACTTCATAATGTTTATTCTCCAACTTGAGAGGGGCTGTGTTAGTATATTTGATTAGTTGAGTTTAGGCCCATTGTATTTCTCCTTTTCTCTATAGCAAAATACTTTTACAATCACAAATGGAATAAAATATGTAAAACCCATTTAATGTTGACGTGTTGAAGGTTTCATCAAGGTTGGTGAACATAATTCTTGAAGGTATATGAATGTTAGGTTTGTATTTGTTTAAGCGGCCTAAGGAAGGTCATGGATCAAACTTAAATTACGTGTTAGGCAAACAATATTGTGATCTCTTGATTGGTATCCTCAGTGTGATGTTAGCCTTTATGTAGATATTTCTAATAGCATAAGTATTGTTTTATTTTTAATCAGAGAAAAGGACGTTCGGTCTTATAATATTTTATTTTGACATAATGTAACCAAATACAGCTATGACTCGTTGTTATGGAGGTTGTCCGTCCATTATAAATACTACATGATTGTAGTATTAGGTTGATAATGCCCTGTCCTGCAAGATAATTGGGTTGACACATAAATCCCATTGCACGGTTGCATTTTTGGCATCAGTGGTTCTACTACAAATGAAATCCCTTCTCATCTTCTCTAAGGTTGTTTTCTTATTATAGAAGGTAGAGGCATACAACTGGTTTACTATAATGGAATTCTCATCATAGTAGCATTTACAAGAGTTAGTCAAAATGTCTGATTAAGGTTATTCGTTTTTAAAAATAAATTCTATTTGTCACTTTATTAATTATAGGTAGTTGGTCTTGAGTAGACAAGCTCACACGTGAAAGTCCCAAAATTAATGGAAAAGTCTTGGATTTGCATTGCAACATGATACAATATATATCTAAAATTGTATTTTTGACATGTATGCCTACAAGAGCTGATATTTGTGAAATAAGTTTTAATCCATATAGACATTGAAAAATTCCTAAAATCATCAAAATGTTGATGACATTTTCATCATTTGATTCAATGAAAATGTTGACTCACAAGTGAATTAATGATAAGTCTTTTTTCAAGGGAGAATAATATGTCTATCTTGTAGGTCATTAATTTTGGCTAAAAATACATTTGATATCTCAAGTCAAACCATGGATTTCAAAATGGGTTATACAATCACAAATAAATAAAATCAATCATGGATCCATTGATCACTAATGAAAAGTTACTCCTGCTTAAGCTGGATTTTATAATTTAGTTTGCATTTGTTTGGTAGGCTATAGATTATTTGTGCAGTTCACAGGAATTTATACTAACATATGTGTATTTAATGTTAAATTTTACTGATGTGAATCCGAATTGTATGATATTTGCATGCCATCTTGTGTGGGACCAAAGAAGAACAGAGCAATGAAAATAGACAGTGTTGTTTTCACGCAGTCTGCTTTCCATTTGATTACGCTCAATTAAACTATTAATCTTGTAAGCCGCAGTAAAAACAAACTTCTACCGTTTGATTTCTGCCCAGCCTTTGAGCCTCAATTAAAAACAAGAAACAATTCTGGGAGCTGAATTTTGAAGTTCGGTCAGTATGACTGGCATACAACCAAACCTCAAAGAAAGCATATGTTTTGTTGACTTTTTCGTTTCTTTTGAGTTATTTAATCAGACACTATACTTTTTTTAATACACCATTCATATTAAGGCGATGTTTGGTTAGGTGTTGTTAGAATTAAAAGTATGAATTAATAGATAAGAATTGGGTTGTATTGATTATAAATGATCAATAATTCATTTGGTAGAGTGTGGTAAGAAATCAATGGTTTTTCTTTTTTATTTGATTAACAATTGTTACATGTAGATAAAGTATGCCAGAAACAAAGTAGTGTCCCAACTACATGTGACTGCACATCTTTTTAGAACGGTACAAAAGGCATGAATTAGAGCCAACTACAAGTCTTGTTGCATTGCAAAACAAGTAGTTGATGATTCATTCACCCAACCAAACAAAAAACCTAGTGTTATGTCATGATTTCATTTTTCACGAATTTATTTGGCATCCAACCAAGCGGGGCTTAAGATAAGACCAGATGTGGTGAATTGATCTCAATGGTTCTTAATATAAAAATGTATATACAATCAACTACCAATTTTCCTCACTGACATAACTATTTTAAGTTGGACGATCAGGACTTACTATTGTTGGATCCTAGGATGGGTGATTTTCTCTAGGGCGGTGAATAGAGATGAAAGCACTTAAATAAAATTTATTAGACCTTCAAAATATTTGTAAGTTAATAGGTTGCTAATATCAAATTCGAGTTTAACTCAACATACATAGTAAGGACGAGAGAGATTGAAACAAGCACAAGTAGACAAGCTACGTAGAGTGGTTCCAATCTCCAAACTAGGAGACTGTCAGTCCACTGCCTAGACAGGTCAACTTGTAGGATTTCTTAACTATTGCACCTTCATTATATTCCTTATAAGAGATACAATATATGACCTCCCTTTCTCGGGACAAAGATATCCTACCAAAAGACTTACCTATCGAACCAAAGAGTCTTCAATCTACCAAAGGACTTATCTGCTTTGAGAGGAGTCTTCTGCCTTCACCAAGCACTTATCCACTCTTGCACAAGTCTTCAGACTTCAAGGAATCACCCACTCTTCTTGTATCTTCAATCTTTGACTTCATCTTTTGCACGGATAAGCTTCCATCAAGGACTTACCCACTTGAGCAAGGAGTCTTCTGCCTTCACCAAGGTCTTACCCACTCTTTTTCTCCAAGTCTTCAGCCTTGCCTTCTTCTTCTTCACCTCTCTTAGCCAAGAGAGAGAACCTTCATCTTCATAGTTGAAATGAGAGATTGGGAGGTAGAGGAAGTGAGAGCCTCACAAGATATATATGTAAGACTAGCTCTCTTACAAATCTCTTACTCACTCTAACGGATGTAGCAAGTGATTAAGCTTAGAGAGTGGAAGGAGGTGCTCAACTATAGTATGGGGACCTTCATGGTGTATTGCAAACTAAGGGATGAATCCCAAAGGCTCCCATTTATAGTTGGGGATGCCTTCTATCAAGTGAGAATACTTAAAGATGAATTCTAACCATTTTGGGTGTTGTAACATATCTCTTCTTGCGTTTTTCAATACTCCAATAGCTAGAAACACTTTCTTGCACTTTTTCATACAATATGATCGATCGAGTTTTAATAAAGGTAACTCAATCGATTGCATTATGCGACAAAACCAATTTGAACCATTGGTCCAGTTTATCCTGGTTGAAACTTGACCGATTAAATAAATCAATTTTCCTTAGTGCAGGGACAGGTTGAGTTCTGTGAAGTGGCAACTCCACTGAACCTGGACATATTCAAGGTCCATTAATGGATCGGTCGAGTTTGTAGCTCGACCGACAAACAGTATGTGATAAATTTCGAAAAATGTCACTAAAGTGTATAAATATATGTTTTAAGTGCTCTTGATTTTTTTAAGCTTAATTACAAGTCATACAATCATTAAAAGTGATTTAAAACATGATTCTAATGGATTTATATTATATTCCAAAAACATTCACTTGTATTGACTTTGATTTGTCTTTTCTCCAACTTAGGATGCACGAGTTAGGGAATTTGGAGTGTTTCTATAGCTATTTAGAAATCACTCAAGTAGAAGCATTAGACACAACTAATTGGAAAGGTTAGTCATCATCAAAACTAGGGTTAGTCAATTTAGACCTTGAGTCAACATTGACCAAGTTAACCTTGAGTCAACATTCCCCCCCCCCTTTTGAGGCTGACAAATCATTCCAGAAATGTATTGAAAGCTTTTGAATCAAATCCTACCTTTGAAGAAACATAGGGGTCTCAATAGGACTGAGCTCATATGTTCCCCATCAATTGATTCTCATGGAGTTCTCATACTCCCCCTCAATTGATGCTATTTCTCCTGCATGGTTAGCTTTCATAATATTAATAAAAACTATGTTTTCTACTCATATATTTACTAATTATATGCCGTATCCCATTTACCATTCCTCACACATGCCTTCTCCCTATCTAACAAAATACATGCCTTTCCAAAAATGTATTGAAAGCTTTCAAATAAAATTATACCTTTTAAGAAACCTAGGGGTTTCAATACTACTGAGTTCATATTCTCTCCCTCAATTGATGCTCATAGAGTTCTCATACTCCCCCTCAATTAATACTATTTCTCCTACATTATTAGCTTTCATAACATTTATAGAAACTATGTCTGAATCTCCCTTTTACCTCTCCTCACACATGGCTTCTCCCTATCTAACAAAATGCATGCCTTTCCATACATGTATTGAAAGCTTTTGAATAAAATCATTCTGTGACGACCCCAATTCTTGTATTCTTTCCATAATGACATTCCTTAGATATGTGTGCACTCATATCTATAATATGTCAAAAGTGAAAATATAAAGGATTGTGATTGTCAACAAGCATATAATAAGAATTCAGATCGTTGTTCACAACATCATTCAATTAATCCCACACATAAGATTAAAAGGTCATATTACATCATTCACCGGAATAAGACATAAGTTCTTAGGGAAACAAAATACATAGGACATAGACATCCTACACATCATCTAATGAAATGAAACAACTAACTAAATAGAAAATAAGATGAGATGCAACCATCTATCTAATAATCCTCTATGAACTTTATTTAGTTTCTTCAAGTACTTTGAGGTTCATTACTTGTTCCTTGAACCTAGAAAATATGATAAACAAACAATCAAAATAAAGTTGGTATGTGGTTGAAAGATACTACAGTATGCTGGCATATTTTAAAATACTCATAATAAAAGAAAAAAAAATGAAAGCATTACTTAAGGTGGAAAATTAGGTAAACTCAAGTTATTAATAATATTTCAATGGACATGTATTACTATGGTGAACTTAGCACAATCAACTACTTATATTATTGGGCCCTATTCACGTGTACCTTGTACCATTAGGGATCTCCCCGAGTACCTTATAGCATTAGGGAGGTGCTAGTTAAAATTAATAATTTCCTTCTCTAATAGGGAGATTAATGAACCATCAGTAACTACGTTCTATTTTCTTTCCTTAGTGTTTTTAGTGTTCAAGGTGAAAAAGTGACAATATGTATAGATATACATCCAACAAGATTATACAACTACATGCAATCAATTACTCATTATTATATCATCCAACAAAAACTTATCTTATACTTATATCCACATACCTTGAATCTTAGATCTAGATTTCAACAAGTCTAGATTAAGAAAGTAGATCACCCTGGTAGAGAAAGAAAGACCTAATGTCATTATGGGTTCTCATCATCCCATGATAGGTTTCTTTTGGGTTATTAGGGTTTGATCTCTATTGGGGGTGACTTTCATCTTCCTATGATTAGATTAGGGATTACCTTTGACTTTTATCTTATTTTGGAGTCATAAGATTAGATCTCAAAATTAGGGTTTCATCTAAGTAATGATGCCCATGTGATATAAGAAAGAAACATTCATCTTTAGGGCTTCTATAGAGGTTTAGATAATTAAGGATTCCTTTTTGGATATACCTGATCCAAGTGGTTTAGGGTTAGATCTAGGATTTTTGGGAGTCGTGTACATAATTTATAGTAGATCATTACTTGATTAGGGTTAATAAATAATGCATAAAAGTTCAATATAGAGAGCAAAAAGCTCATTATTAGGGTTTCCTTATTCTTTGGAGTATTAACCATCACCTAATTAAGGTTTCATGATGTAGGAACATCAATGACTCTATTAGGGTTTAAATGTCCCAAATATCAGATTACAAATTATGAGTCACCATTATTACACAATAAGATGACATAAGTATGATCATTATTCTTTAGGTTAGTTTTTTGTAAAAGGAAATGGATATAGGTCATGGGGATATTTTATTTGGATAGACTTCATTTTTTTGATGAAAATCATATATAATATTGATATTTTTCGATACTCCTAGCATTTTCTAGGATTTTTCTAAGATAAAAGGATTTCTATACTTAAAATGAAAAAGAATCAAAAGTTAATACCTTCATCAACAACCAGATCTGACTGGATCAATGGCCAGGATTGATCAGGTCTTCACGAGCTAGGGGTTTCTTGACTGCTAACCCACGACCTTCCTTTGCAAGCATGGCAGTCAGTTATTAGGCCACCTAAGTCTAGGTTGGAACCACGTCCCCACCTCCTTCTCTCGGTGGTGGTTGCTCGATCGGTCTAGAGAACACTCCAGCCAGAGTCCTGCTCGTGAGGTGTTGCTTTGGCGATGAGTTGAAGGTGTATACACCTTCGCGAGGATGCATCGCACCTGGTTATAAAGATCCCGCGGTGCAGCTCCGTGGGGTTCTCCTTGCCTCCGTGTTGGAGGAGAAGGTCACTGGTGCAAGGGGGTTTAGGGATGGAAGGGTATTTGGGACCGCAAGGGTACCCCACAGAGCACCCTTGGGGCATTGTGGAGCTGATCTTGATGTCAATTTGAGGTCAAAAGGGATGTATTTCTAGGACGACGTGGTGGTTGGAGGTTGAAGATGAGGGAATGGAGAGGGGTGTTTGAGGTTATCTCACGAGAATTGAAAGTCTAGGATGAGATAAAGATATGTGGTTGAGCTACTAGAGGTCTTATATAGGAAAGAGGGAGTGTGGGTGCGGAATCTTTAATCTAGATGCCATCAGAGTGAGATTAGATTGTGGGAAGGTTGTTACGATGGTACAACGACACACCAGACTCGGTCATGATAGGGTTTGTTGGTCTAGGAATCTCGAGATGGAGTCATCTAGACGAATGAAGCTTCGAGATCGGGTGTGAGGTGTTGGCTCTAACTCGGTTGGGTATGTTCCCTCCTCTCCACCCCTTGCGGGAGGTTAGGGATGAGTTCCAACCCGTTGGATGCTCCCTAACATGTGATTAAGATGATCGTGCGACTAGGATAAGAGGCCGAATAAGTTGGTTTGTGCCATGTAATTTGAAAGGGTCACGTGACATATATATGCTTCATTTAATAGGTTTTGGGTAAAAAACGGATTCCTGACAGGGGCGCTGTGCGAGGAGATAGAAGAAGTACGAGTGCGGAGTGGGAACATGGTTTTAAGAAATGGTTTCCATGGACTTTATGAATCATGTCGATTCTGGCGTGATTTCGAAAGTTGTGTTTAACCACATAAGAATACCACTTGCAAAGTACCTATAATCACCAACTACCATACTAAAATATCCAAACCGCGTCCTCATACAAATTGAGGTTTAGAATACAAGATTCAATTACAATCTCATCTTGAAAAATTGTTCCCAAACGACCCCTAATAGTTAGTTTGCAAAGTCAAGGACGCATAACATTTTGACAAGAAAACATGAGGAGGTCTAGAACAATATATGTCCCATGTACTCTATGAGTGATTCTATTTGGGAATCAACTTTTTGTTGCTAGTGAGATATATCATATAACCTAGTACTACATCACTGTTTGCATATGCTTATGTTTTTCAAGAGAATTGACGACATAAAAATAATACCTTAGTCATTGCAAATTTATTGGACTATGTTAATTTAGAAAAGAAGAAATCTAAGTATATGACATTTGATATTTTTATTCTATAATGTCTGTCAATGCAAACTTACCCATTGTTCACTGCTAACATACAACAAATGAGGAGTGTAATCATAGGGGTAACTCGAGACATCTAAATTCTTATATAGCCATCACTACAACACATCGAGATAGCACTATTCTATCATGTACCATGCCTAACTAATTTCTTGGAATGATCTTTTGTGCATATAAATCTTAAGAATATTACCTACATATTAGTTTATCACTAGCTTGTGGAAGGGGGTAGGCGAGACAAAACACATCATGAACCAACATGCAACTCCGGTTTCAAATGAATGACCAACTACTTTAATATGGAAAAAGGCCCATACACAAAGTAGATGTAAAAAAGTATACCGTCAATTATCATTCAATTTCTGGGAATTATTGAGGTTTGAGGGTCACTTGTGGTCAATTGAGACATTTGTAGGATTGCGGATTCTTTTGTGGGATATTAAATCGTGAAAGAATCAACAAATCATCTATTTTTTATCTAGTCATTGTGAGAAATGAACCCCTTGTTTTAAATGGGATCAAAACGAGACCAACTTCTATTCTATTGTTAACAGATACCTAAATAAAATTGTAAAATGACAAGTTTAAGTGTTTGGAAAGACTTGGACTATAAATGGGATTAGAACTGGAATAATATAGATTCAATGTGGACATATGGAGTAAGTAAGTCTCTCTTTGGTTGAGACAATGGTAGATTCAAAAAACTACAGGGGGGGTCTGAAATCAATGCACGTGTAAATATACTTTTATTTTAGCATGGGGGGAGGGGGGTTGAACCCGCACCACTTTCTCAAAGAACCCAATAATCAACCACTCCAAGTAGCACTTTTCTTTGTATGCATATATACAATTAATATATTTAAATGTATTTTGATATTTATATAATACTAAAAGATAAATGTTTGAATTTATCTTTTGGTGGGAGGGGGTAAAGCCCCGGTAGTCCCCCTCCTGGCTATGCCCTTGGGTTGGGATATCAAGATCTACTCCAATTCACCATCTATATTGAATAGAATTGGATAAAGTTCCCAAACAATATTTTATCTAGATCTAGTTTATGTATGTCCCATTGTTCTAAATAATCAAATCTGGATTAATGATTCCAATTTATTGATGCCGTGCCAAACAGGGCCGAAGAGTTTAACACTCACATGTGTATTATACATGTGTAAGTTCTGTCGCTATATTAAGAAAGTAATAGCCTTAATTATGCTCCCATGGAGCAGAACTGAAACAAGACTGTGACCATCTCTACTCGCATTAAAATACACCAGCGCATTAGTACAAACCTCGTACCTTAGATTGTTGTTTGGGATGGATATAAAACCAACCAAGCCTCGCCCTGCGTTTATAACTTACCTAACATGACTTTGATATGATCTTACTTATATAAGTTAGATTACGACTGGGATATAGTACCATTTACGTCTGGATATTGAATAGCAAAATCATGTTTGAGCTGGATGTCAAGGTACGGTCTGGATTAACATCTCTTTTTTGAGGAAAGGTAGTGTTATATATTAAAAGCACATCAAGCAAGCGAAACCTGCTTATGTGGAAGTCCTACAAAAAGTTTTGAAAAGGCAGCCGAAAAGAAAAATACTGAAAAGGAAAATAAGCCGATGAGAGAAAATGTTATGCTAACGTGGGGGAGGCACCCCTTAAACAAGTCCCTGGAATTTAAAAAAAAAGTTTAGCATCCTAGAGATATTGCTGCTTTGGCTGCCCTTGATCCAGAGAAAAAAGTCGCAGTTGTTGTTTTCACAGTTGTTGTTGTACTAGGCTGACTCCAGTCTCATCGTCCACCATAGCTTTAAGGTCACAAAGAAAAGCAGCTTCTGATTCTCCTTCCTCTGATTCATCCTGCCTCCCTTCAGCTAATTTTCCTGCAGTTTTGTAAGGATGTGAAGATCGGCATCTATTTGAGTTTTAACATTTTTTGTCAAATTTTTTTTGTTGTTGAAAGTTCTATTGTTTCTTTCTTTCCAAAGATTCCAGCAGATTGTGGTGAAGAGATCACTTGCTCTTAAAGTTTTTGTAATGTCTTAAAGGTGTTGTTTGGATGGGGAAAGTGGTTTCCTGGAGATCAGAAAGGCAATTTCGCATGAAATGTGAAAAGATAGAACGAGAAAATGAGTATTTAAAGAAGATGTGGCTGACCGAGTCGCTATTATTTTCACAAAGAGTACATCTAAACGGACCAATTAACATCTTTATTAGGAGATCTATGCAATAACATAAGATTTAGACCAAAACATGTTTTGAGTTCTCAAACAGCGTTTCACATCGGGCTAGGGATTCAATTCATCATATCCGGACATACCCATCCGGAGTTTAGCATCCCGGTATCCAAACAAAGTCTTTGCATACGGCAACCAAGAAAATAGCTTCGTTAACATCAACAAACAAATAAAGCATGTGAGTAGGGTCAAAGTTGGTATTTCTAGTGAGGGACGGCCAGCTGTTTGATGCAATGTTTCTAAAACCGAACCGGACCGGCTAGTCTGACCGGTGAACCGGTAGCTGATCGGTCCAGAAGCCTAAAAAACTGGTTATGTGTCTTTTTTCGGTCCAATCGGTCAAAAATACGGTCCAACCGCCGGATTGAACCAGTTATTCAAAAAGAAGAAAAAACAGAAGGTAGAATAGATATAAAATTATATATATATATATTTATATTTATATACAAAATATACATATAAGCTAGAATGAATATATATATATATATATATATATACAATGTATATATATTCAAATATATATATATATATATGCTCATCTTTAATACTCACGCGGGTAGCTACCCGCACACCCTTCATGTCACTTTTTTTTGAAAAAAAATGTAATTGTAGAGGAGTATTTTATCTAGCTCCCCAAAATTTTTTATCCAAAAATAATATCATTTGACCCACCAAAATCAAAAAATACGTCTATATATTTACTGACTGTATATTTTCTGCGCAGTTACTTTTTTAGTCATATAGTTACTTTTTTATCAATATAGTTATTCTTTTTATCGTAGAGTTACTTTTATGTACCATATAGTTACACTTTTAGACGTGCGGGTAGTAAAAAATCAAGCAACCCGCGCGGGTAGCGAATAAATCTCATATATATATATATATATATATATATATATATATATATATATATATATATATATATATATATATATATATATGAATGCATACATCTACACAATAATATATATGTATACATATATATATTAATATATATATATATATATATATATATATTATCAATATATATTTCCTTTGCATTCATGAACAAACCTAGGTATATACCAAGCATTAATTGTTTACGGAAAGTTAACGGAATAGATCTTTTACATGATAGATTTTTTACGTGATGATCCACACACGTTTAATTATCCGGTTTGTGAATGTTTTACTCATAAAATGTATGTCTGTATGAGTGTTCTTAAACATGTCGAAAACGTTAGCCTTTTTGTTTCCTGCAGTATATTTTTGTAAAGGCTTAACATCTTTTGTACCTTCATGTGCTCCTAAATACGTCTCCATTATTTACCTTGAAATCATCCTTGGTATAATTATGTAGCTACTCGGGCAGCATGGGGTCACCACTACCGTGGTTTTGGACTAAGTAACATTTAAACAGACCACACAAGAATGCAATAATTAGAAGGATATGCGGAAACTTGGTCCATTAATAGACAAGAACCATTACATACTAATGTAAAAGTGCATCCTCAAATAATTCTTAGAAACAAACTTTAATAGAAAAATATAATAGTCTAAAATCTAAGCATCAATATTCTAGGATCATTTAAATAGTGCCCCACCAAAGCAATCATCCTAAATTTGTACTTTTCGACTCTGGCTTAGACATTCTATTTAAAACTTGAAACCTGCTGACGTCTCGTCCCCAACCATGCACAAAGGATATCCCAAGATTTGCTTTAGTGACATTATATTCTAATAACTAGAAGAAGAAATTATAATAAAAAAATTTAAATATACAACTAAAAAATATCTTTTATTTATATCTTTTACCTTTTGTCGCCACTGTTATACAATGATTCCTCTTCTGTGGCGCAATGTGCTTTTTGTGATAAGATGTGTCTTATGTGACATGAAATGCCTTTTGATGACACTGAGGTGTCTTCTATGGTGTAAATACCTTCTATGACATTAAATATCTTCTATTCTACATACCACATTACTTCTGTGAGGACTTATTATATTAATATGAGTTATGTTTTAATATTTTTATGTTCTATTTCTATTTTTCTTTATTATTTTTTTTCTAATTCTATTTCCATATCTCAAGAAATTGAGATAAATTTGGAGAGAAATTATTTCATTCTAAAATTCAAAAAAAAATCTAGACTTTTAATTGATATTCTGATATTCCATGAATAATTTAGAGCATGGACCAAATTTTGCAAATTTTAGTCCAAAAATCTTTTGACTTAGATTCGTTTGATTTATATATCTTTATATATATGTATATATGTGTATATATATATATATATATATATATATATATATAATATAATATCAATATATATAGCATTTGCTCCAATAGGTATGTAAATACATCATATGTATTATACCCAATAGGATAATCATTCTCCCACTACCACTAGTGAAGATTGATTTATCATGTCCAAGATATTCATGTCTCTTAATGGGTCACGACCAAAAGAGTCTAGCTTTATCCATCAATATGAAACTAGAAATGAATTCCCATGATAATGCTAATTATTTGTTTGAGTTATCAATAACTTTTAGGTATCATTTTATCTTATGCATACCAAGTGTCACAAGATAAACAAGGCATTGCCACAAAGATCATATCTTTGAAATTCAAACATCAACTATATCGATAGCCGTCTTTTCATTACAAGATGCAACAATAAAGTGCTTCTATTGGCAAATTGAAATCAATGTTCTCAACTTTATTTCGTTCCCTTTAGGCTGAAATAAACTGAAAAGTACTCCTATCTATGGCAGCAACACTTACTCCAATGATGAGTACTCCTTTCTTGGTTCTTTCACAAAGGCCATCACTTCTTTTTAGATCTTGCATATCATATATGTCAGATCTTCATCTTGGTATCATATACCTCAGATAAAGAAGTGCTTATTTCCTGATACCTATGGTGGAGATCTATATCCCCTCCTTTCATCTTCTTTTGTTCTTCTAGATATAGAGGGAATTTCTCCTCCCTCGTTCATCCTTCCCATAAGCCTTGAGGCTGAAGACGGCTTGGGTTGCTGGCTAGCATTAGAACACTTCTTTGTTTTGCCCTTGACCTTGCTTTTAAGACTTACCCTTCATTGATCACATCAAAGATTAGGGTTTGTCTTTCTTCATCTATGCCTCTATTGTCCTCAACATGTCCAACAACTTTGTCAATGGCTTGTCAAAATTGTTCATGTTGTAGTTCATCATGAACTATACGATTCTCACAACATTTGCAGTATCATACCAGTATCCAACTCTTGACTTAGAGGGAAAACCAGTCTAGTCAGGTTTTCCACATACCAAATCACATTGAGTGTGTGAGAACCAATTGGATCTCCCTCTGTTATGACATACTAGGACAGTGTCTTAGAGACATCATATGTCTCATGTTGTCTCTACAACTCACAGTTTAGAGAATACAACATCAAGCATTACACATTAATGGCATCCTCGATATGCTTCCAGTAAGCATCCCTTTCAGCCTTTGGTGTAGTTGGAGCGAGTTCATCTAGTTCTGGTATAACTAGGACTTAGAGATTTCACTCTTCGATTGAGTACACTTCTCAACGTCCTAATCAGTCATGGAATTATTCCCATTTAGTTTTCTGTCTCAAAGACTGATCTCAAAGAAAGTGATTATTTTTTATAGCCATTTGTTCTTACAAAAAGGAGATTTTGCAAATTTTAGTCCAAAACTCTTTTGACTTAGATTTGATTGATTTAAAAAGTTTTACGATATAATTAGGACTTTATTTAATTATTGCTCCCACTATTTTTGTCTAAATTGATAGCCCTCACTGTCAATTTGGAAGATTGCAACGTACAACCTTCTAGTGGGTCAAGATCTTGAAATCCTCTTAGTCATGGACCAGCTAGGGCTGTCACCCACAACTTAGATCTTCCAGGTAGGCAACTCTTGCCAATTGTATCATATGCAACTCTTAAAAGATGTCATGCACAACTCCTTACCATGATCACCTTCATGCCTCAAGGTGCTAGATCCTATCTAGGTCACCTTGTTAAGTCCGACCCAAAGCCAACACGATGAATATGCACCCTGCTAAGGCAGACCCACATATCCATCCTTCACGCTTCCACGAGATAGATGGTGCACCACGCTAGGGAGTGCCCACACTTGGTCGATCAAGCTTTTCACATGTCTCGCATTTAGAAGGCATCTATAATTTAATATTTATTGAGGGATTTGGTTTTATAGGTACATATACATATCCAATCACTACAATATATAGTACATATCCTATACAAGCTATATCCCACAGAAAACATGCAAAATGATAAAAGCAATGATTATGGCCATCCTAATGTGATTCCTCGAGCCAAGAGGAATCACGGTCGTCTTGATCCACATCACATGAAACCTGTATTAGAAATTTTGCAAATTTTAGTCCAAAACTCTTTTGACTTAGATTTGATTGATTTAAAAAGTTATATGATATAATTAGGACTTTAATTAATTAGCGCTCCCACTATTTTTGTTCAAATTGATAGTCCTCACCATCGATTTGGAAGATTGCAGCATAAAACCTTCTAGTGGGTCAAGATCTCGAAATCCTCTCAGTCATGGACCAGGTAGGGCTATCACCCACAACTTAGATCTTACAGGTAGGCAACTCTTTCCAATTGCATCATATACAACTCTTGAAAGATGTCATGCACAACTCCTTGCCATGATCACCTCTATGCCTTAAGGTTCTAGATCCTATCTAGGTCACCTTGTTAAGTCCGAATCGAAGTCAACACGATGAATATGGACCCTTCTAGGGAAGACCCTCATATCCATCCTTCATGCTTCCACAAGATAGACGGTACACCACGGTAGGACGTGCCCACACTTGGTCGATCAAGCTTTTCACGTGTGTCACATTTGGAAGGCATCTAAAACTTAATATTTATTGATGGATTTGGTTTTTTAGGTACATATACATATCCAATCACCAAAACATATAGTGTGTATCATATACATGTTATATCCCATAGAAAACATGTGAAATGATAAAAGTGATGATTATGGCCATCCTAATGTGATTCCTCGAGCCAAGAAGAATCACGGTCATCTAGGTCCACATCGCATGAAACATGTACAAAATGAACTCTGTGCTTTTCCGTTCTGGGTTTGATCAACTTATCTCCATGATTGATCGGCTTGCCATCAGGCCGGTCAGTTGGGTGCCACCGCCCGATCGACTGGCGCCTCCAACCGATCAGTTCACTGGTCGTCGTGCATCTCCTCAGGTCACCACCCGCTCATCTCACTCTAGGAACCGACCACCTTGGTCCACCAGTCGATCATCTCACGCCTGAGATGATCATCTCAATCCTCCAGGTGTCCACCATTCTTTGACATAATAAGAAATAAACTAATCCTATTTACAATTGCATTGGGAAACCCCGAGTTATATTCGGGGGGGGGTAAAGGTAGGAAAGAATCTCGAGTTACATCAGGAATAGGAGGTAGGGAATCAGTGTGCGGACCAAGATGGAAGCAACAACAATCAACAACATACAGATTTAGGGTTTATGGACACAATCACACTACAATCACCACATAAACCATTTAAGGGCAACACGTATCGAATGCATGTATATACCATATCATATATGTATATATAGGGTTTTTGTGGATTTATATTGGACATGCATAAAGCCAATTAATTATTCGCATCGTATGCAATAAATAAAAGGTGACAAATGAAAAACCCAATCACATTGATTATCCTAAAGTATAGAACGTTGATGTGGCTCTGATACCACTGTTGGGTTTTAGGGGAGGCAGAGATTGTAGTGGAAACAAAAATTTTCTCCCCAAACCCATAACCCAAAGAGATCTTGTCAACATCTATACGGTAGGAAGGATGGTTTATAGAGGCGTACCTTGTCCCGAGGCTTGCTCGGTGATGTAACCTTGCGGTGAGCGCGGTCTTCACCTCTGATCTTGGACGACATCTATGCAGCTCCTGGTCGCACCTGGACTGTCGGATTGACAATTATCCTGTGAGTGGCAAAAATCTCCCACCTCTGTAGTAGTCCACATGTACCACCGGGAACTACAGTCGTCTTGTCCTATAGGAAAATGTAAGGAGTCATCCCCTTTTGTCGACGTACTAGTCACCTACGTGCTCTCCCGCCGCCAGTTGTCATCCTGCAGTTGTCTTTCCCTCATTGTGCCTACCTAGTCGAGTAGCACCTACTCTGTCTCTCCCAGTTCACAACTAGAGAGGACAACTTTGCAAAGCAACTGGCATTGTCTGAGCTGTGTCTGGGAAGCCCCCAATACCCCTCTATTTATAGTAGAGGGTTGGGTCAAGGTTTCCAATCTGTGCGGGAGTAGAAGGGTCCAAAATTTTCATGAATTGATACACTACGGCAGGTGCACCATTTGTTTCACAAACGAACCAATCGTTTGATGACTGGACCGATTGGTTCATCTCATTAACCGGTAGTTTGGGGAGATGAACCGATCGGTTCATTCATGAACCGGTCATTTCACTTCCCAGGGCGGTTCCCAATTGACTTTCCTTTTTCCATTTCTAATTAATCCAAAGATCAATACTTGTCCCAATCAAATTGTACAAGTGAAATGATAATATTTTCTCACCAACCTAACTTTCCCAAACTAGCTCATTTGGTCCAGCTGAACCGATCGGTTCAACACTTGAACCAGTCATCTCACTTGACCCTGAGCCAATAGGTTCAATAGTTTGAACCAATCGGTTGGTAGTCCTGATTGTGCAGAAATTGGTCGATGCAATTCTCAATCAATCTGACACCCAAATCAGTTAGTCCAACACTTGAATTTGGTGATTCTGAGTCAAGTCAATTGATTGAATGTTTAATTAGACTACTAAACACATTTAGTAAACAATCTAAACATCATTTGTGGATAAACTCCTCTTCCAAGTTAAATCCTATGTGTGTGACCCTGCAGGCCCATTTCACGTTGGCAGTGAAAGTCCATAACACTTATGACATCACAAGCAAAGAGTGGTGCCTAGTCGCACATCCGTGCGACCCAAGTGAAAAGGAAAGTTGGAGAACAACTTTCAATCCTAAAATCCATGATTGGTGTTACATTGAATGTATAATTCCTTTGTCACTGATATCCCAAACAAACTCAAGGCATGAAACAGCCATCCTTTCAATGTTCATTCACTTCCTTGATCTCAGAGCAGACTGGATGAGATATGTGTGACATCAATATCACATATTGATTCACATATGCATGCACATGCCTTTCTCAGTCCTTGTAACATCCCAATTTTCTAAAACATATAATTCACTGAGAGGAAGCATCATCTCATTGGGAATGTCACAAAATGATAATCATTGCATAATAAAGTTTAAGTAAACCAATACAGGGTACATTACATAGTTTCTCATATCTCAACTTATAATATAAAACTCACACACTAAGCTAAAACACATGTCTCATAAGCATAAAGAAAAAAAATCTAAACTATTGATAGCAGGGGAAGCCCCGGGAAGCTGTCGTATCTAAAGAAAACACCCAAAAAAATCATTCTAGTTTCTTCACGATGACCATCCAAACTCATAGGCAGTCCAGAAGAGAGAAAACATTGGTGAAACCAGGAGAACTCACTTGAATTCGAGAATAACAGAAAGAGGGATAAACTAAAGGGCTGGTTAATACCTCGTTCTCAGAGGAAATTGGTGGCCAACGAACCTTCCTAGTGCTCAAGGGAACACTTCCAACCCTTCTCCGGTGTCTACTATGATCTGGTCCATCTTGACGAAAAGCTAGGTTGAGCAACGGTGCGGCAAAACATGCTCAATGGCACACGACAGATCGGAGGTGAAATCAGACACTACAAAAAAATGGTCTTTAACTAAAAAAAATTTGTATAAAATACCCCATATTTTGTAGCTAAAGGCTTTAACTACATATTTCTTTACACATACAAATTGTAGTATATGCTTGTATAGATAAAGGCTTTAACTATATTTTTCAAATATGTAGTTAGATAATCCATTTGCTACAAATTCATATGTATATGGAAGAGTAGCTAGATATTGTCCTTACATATTTAAATATAAGTATAATTATAGCTAAATGTTTGACTACAATTGTATATATAGTCAGTATGTAGCAAAAACATGAAGTTAATACATTTTATATGTATTTAGTGTGTAGGGAAAGGCATCAGTTACTATATACATATATATGTAGTTGATTTTACATCTTGCTACATATGTAGTGCCATTTAGTACACATACATATATGCTTAGCTCAACTATATATTCATATATATATATATATGAATATATAGTGTAATTTGTTAGTACACAAGCTCTTTTAGTAACAAGATTGTAGTATTTAGAGCAAGTTATGCTCATTATTCCAACAATCTTACTTTCATTTATAATGAAGCGTTGAATGTACATGGGGAGGACGTATACCTTGCCCCTATTACACAATGTGTACAAAGAAAAGTATATACATATATCAATGATTCAATGGTCTACTAACATCTTTGTGAAAGAGTTGTGTCTTTCTCAGCCAGTTTTAACATCCTTATTGTCTTCTTTTGTTCGAGATCTTGTTGTTCAGTCAGCATCTTCCAAAAGCTACCGAGATAAGTATTTGAATACATATTTAAATATAAGTAAAATTGTAGATAAGTATCTTGAAGGAATATCATCCCTATGAAGTTGGTCATTATGTTTGCAGCTACTGACAGTGACTGTTAAAATATATACATAGGTCTATGCAATGCAACCTTCTCATAGAAGCAAAGAGCCATATCAAATTACAACATATCATGATGCATTGTTGCGCCTGTGGCTGTTGTTGCAGTTGTGACTGGGTCGGCCTGGGCTTCAAATGGAGCTGCATCGTCATGCTACTGGGTTGTCTTAGATACTTATGATACTCTGTATTTGAATTCGTGACATTGTTAAGCTCAATCTATAATTCAAATAATGGAAGTTGCTACAATGGCTAAGCTTGTACTTCTCTTCATCCTGAAAATAAGGTTTTACAAATGGGGAGGCATTAAAAATTTTATCAACTATATATTTCCAATCCAATTTCATGCTCATATTCCAGTAGTAAATCTGCAATAGCCTATTGTCATGGTTCATATATTTGCAAAAGGTGATATAAAAGACTAATGGATGCTTAGATATTATTTCCAACAACATTGTTATATCTTCAGTCAAGCTAATTATAGAAGTTGCTTTCTTGAAAACTAAACCACAATACCTACTAAGAAGAGCATCATAGTCATGGACATCTGATCCAATAACCCCTTGAAGGTTTGAATGCAAAAGACATCCCAAAACGAGCATATGGTGATAACATGCCAACCAGATCAATATTTACAACAAAGCTAATCAAAAGATCAGCAACATAAGGCTCGAAATCTGACCAGAAATCTTTTCCACTTTATTTTTATACTCTGTAATTGTTGTGCAAACAGAATTAGTAACTATCTGTGTACAAATCCGAGTAAAGAAGACATAAGAATATGGTCACATTTAGTTTAGTTAACTATTAAACATGTTATGTACCCCTAGAGGAAAACTAAAAGAAATCTTGATTAGTTTTGACAATATGCAAAGCTCACTAGACTAGAACAAAACTTGAATATGTTAATCACTTAAAATTATGGGGGAACACAACCTCCTGACCGTTTTTGCAGTACATGGCCACTATTTCTTATAACAACAATTAAGCAACAATTGAAAGTATTCTCTAACAACCTCCTCAAGTTCGCTGTAAGTACATCTGATGTCAACATTGAATCTAAAAGCTCCTACACATTTTTTATTGCAAGCTTGCAACTAAAGTACGAAAACAAATATGTATGAAAAGATCTGGATATGCCTCGGGGCTCCACTTTTTATTTTATATGGACATTCAACAAGATGGGAGCTGATGATTGCATATAGTTCTCGACTTATTTCTATGCAGTTTGTACAATCATTTTCAAAATTAGCCTCTTCATATTGCTGCTGCTTTCTGTGGTTGGTGAACAACCAAAAGGAGGTCAACATATGAATTCAACTGTCTCACCTGCTAAAAAAATGAGCTCCCTATTGGATGAGTTTTTATTGAGGAGTTGTTGAAGCCAATGTAGATGCCTAAGTGATTAGAAAAGACAACCAATTTGGGGGTCAATAGGAAATCTGGTTTTTGATATAAAGAATCCAGGAAGTAATGTTATCTAGAATTTCAAGAAGGGATAAATTTGGTATTGCTTTCCATACATTTTTTTACATGATGTCACAGTGTATTTGTGCAGCATCCTTGTGTTCTAAGGATGGTACTTGGTGCACTTCGTAAGCTACTCATGTTAACACATTATCGCATGCTAATATCTGGCATATTGTTGTTAAATAGCTAATTGGTTGATTTGTCTGAGATGTCTTGATTTTTGTGAACTAATTATCTTGTAAACATTCTCAAACAACAATGGTCACACAATGAATTTTAGATGAACTATGACTCTTTTAAACATACTTGAACATAAAGGGCCACATTCATTCAAAAGTTGTATATGTCTTATGTATAGGCTAGGATCAATGAAGAGGTAATATGGTAAGGATGTCAATGTGGTGGCATCTAGAAATGAAAAAAGTGACAAAGTTGGACAAGTATGCTAAAAACATATCAGAATCCTTAAAAGGTTTTCATTATAATAACATATCATGTTTATGGTTCTATATAGTTTGTATATATGTGTTTAGTACTTGAGTTATCATGACAAATGGAACACAACCAAGACGAAGCAAGGAAAGTATCCAAGTGGATGAGACATTTTGAAATAAAATGTGTATAAGATGTGAGGGGATATGACGAAAATCTGAACAACGATGTACATTGTAATCCAAGGGCCCTGTAGCTAAAATACATCAATTTTGTAGCTTCAGGGCATGCTTGTTGTTTACTGTACCATTGAAACATGAACCATAAAACTATATGCACAACAAAAAATGACCTCATAGAGAAGAACAATCACATAGTATTCGAAAAATATTGAATCAATCTCAAGAAAGCAAGAAAATAGATACCTTAATGTTGGCGCCAGCCCTACAAATAATCATCAACCTATGCTGTTAAGTAGTTGTTCTAGAAATAATCTACTTCAATTCTGCTCCCTCGAGAGACATGCATAGCTCCAATTTTTCTCTCCCATGTCTTGTGCAAAACAAACCTGAAAATAAAAAAAAGTCAATACCATGATTAAGTGAGCCAAGAAGAGAAAGAATGAAAAGTGGAAAATGTAAAAAGGAACCGGGGGAGGTTAATAGCTTGTAGGGACAGGTTTCTACTAGAGATGTTATGTGATTGATGCAGTCTTGAGTGCATAATTTGAACTTTGTAACTAATCTTCCAAGGTAACATATTTTCTAATGTATAAGCTTGCACAAAATCTACAAGTGTGTCCTGGTTTCATTCTAGCATTTCATTCTCTATAGTGCCTTCAACATCAACATGAAATTCTCCCTTTGACTTCTCAAATTCTTAGGATAACGCTTCCAGTTCCTTAGCCTTCCCAGAAAGAGATTCTTCTTCTATAAAACTCTCACTTGCCTCATGTTCCTCATCCCTCCTTTGCCTATCATCACCTTGCTTCATTTTTCTAGACTCACGAGCAGCCTCTTCATCCTGGCACTCTGCTTCTTTCTCGTGCTTTTTCTTCTCCTTTTTGGAAGATGCTTTAGATCAGATGACATAAACACTGCCATTTATAACATCAGTTATAAAGCAGAATGAATTGTGAACTCCTCTTGCTACACAAGCAGGAAATTATATGAGCCAACTAGATGAGTGCATAAACAATGTAGCTAAATTTCTGTTAAGGACTCAAAACTACCTTAACAAGAGAAAAGGTTGCACATGAATGAAGTATGGAGGGATTCAACAGCACAACAACAAACTTGCAATTTTAGCCCCGTAGCTGTCGTTGAATATAATGCCAAGACAAGTTGTATCATTTTGATGGTTGAATCATTGTTCCCTTTGACCCATCCCATAGGAGGGGCCACCCAGCTGCTATCTTTGTTGATCTAGATGATTGTGGCCACTGATAAGCAGGATTGACATCCTTGTGAACCATTACCCTGTTGGCATGGATACAAAGCAGATAGTCACTGTTAGAACAATAGTTGGGATGAAGGTAGGATAGAAATCAGTATGGTTAAATCTTATCAAGATATAACTCCATAAAGAAAAAATGCAATCAGCATAAATGTATCTCTTCACTATGAAGCAATAGTTAAGGAATTATGACCCAACCGCTGACATAAAAAAAATGAAATCCCATTATCTTCAGCAATTTGAAACCTTCAATAAGGAACATTATGTCTGAAATCTTCAACACTGATAAAAAAAATCACAAGTGCAACTGAATAAATGTCCACACCTTATCATCCTTCTGTAGGAGGTAGCTGGAAAGGAACCAGAGCAGGTTTGCCTTGTGAATGATCATTGTTAGAGCAACAATAGAGAAACTGTTTGAGATACAAAATAGTTAATATCACCTCCAATTTTAGAGCATACCTTAGCATGATAGGTCAAACCATTAAATGAGTGAATTGGATGGTATACAATAAGAGGACAACACATAACATTTTAAAACATGTTGATAGATGAATACTTACAATAACTTTATATGCAAGAAAACACTTATACTCTTAACATATACACATGACAAACATATGCACACATGCATCCAGCGTAATATCCTCTATTTGTAGTGTTGTAGTGTGCTAACCCCAACTCTGAATCCCATCCCCTGACACAAGGTTATTATATAAACCTTTTCTAAGATAATTTAGCTACCTTGATTACTTCTCATTTGTTCCTCTAGGATTTAAAGACAATTGTGTAAAAAAATAGATTTGACAAAAATAATTTTGGGCTTAAACTTAGGTCTTTTCAGGAGGTCTTTTAGTAGAGAAAGGTATTGCATAAAGATTCAGAAAGGTCAAGAGTAGGTTGACCAGTCACAAAAGGTGGTAAGCGGAAGACCCAATAAGGAAATAATAACACATATCACAGATTCAAAGACAAATTCAACGGATGATTGAACATTTATTAGTTAGAACTGACAAGTCTCGGTAGCTTCACTATATTATCACTGAATGATAGGCAATAGATGACTTCGCATCAGCTTAAAAAGCAAGTCCAAATATCAATGAAGATGTGAAGACATATATTGATTACAGATGAGAAACATATGTAGAACATAATCTTATAGCCAGTCTTTAGAATTAGAACCCAGAAGAAAGAGAGCATGTATCATAAAATGCTTTGTTTTTAGAAAGCTAAAACAGCTTGAAGAGCATCTTTAGCACCATGCATGAACCAAAAAATATAGCAACGGACTTACTCATCAGTTGGTAATACAAATTCTGCTCAAGGAACATGTGTGATATAAACACCAGAGAGAAAAGAGACCATCAAGCCGCTCATCAACTGAATATAGAAAACCAACTCAAGCAATAAGGTTGAACATTGAACTGTAGATACCAAAACCATACAGAAATCAACATCAAAATCCCTCATATAAGAAATTAAATCAGTAGTATCTTTCTTAGAAAGCAACCTAACGAAAGATGTCATCATGTGCTTAAAAGGGAGGAAATATGTTATTTCCTAAGAACATCAAAAGGAGTAAAACTAAAGTAGAAAGACCTTCAGAAAACTTCCTGTAGAATCTAAAGAGAATATCATTGTTGAGGTCATTTTACTTTAAACCAACCAAAAAGAGATGGAACTCAAATACTAGCACAACATACATTCAAGACTTGAATACTCTTTAGGAAGGATCAGATACTAGACACTTGCTCGATAATAGAAACATGCTCATAGACATATAAAAGCATTCATTTGTAGAATTAGAGATAGATAGATAAGAATTACAACTAGTTGGAACAACCAAGCTAAAAACTTTACTGTAATATCTCACATGTAAAAAGCATAGCAACTATATCTAGATAGAGATGAAAGAATGGGGAGGAATTATGATAACAGCCAGAAGGTTGCAGGAAAAAGCTTTTGTAAGTTCAAACGTAAAAGGATAAGAGCTAAAAAAGAAGACCTCCATTTTCATAATGATTGGTCAAACCAAAAAATCATTAATAGTATCCTTCCATAAAAGAAAAGCAGAGATCTCTATATATGCTCTTAAAACACGATCTTAAAACTAAAATTTCCTTTCTCAAGATAATGGTATGAAAAAATGCTCTAAGGTAATGTGATTTACATACCGTTGAGTAGTTTTATAATATTTGACTAGGAAATGGATGTTGATTTTCAAAGATGGTATCTAATGGCATCCACATCGTCCATGCAATTCAGGTATTAGAAGTCATCTAAGTGAATTGACAATATAGTTGTGGGGTCATAGAGGGTGAAAATGGACTTGGGTGGGTTAGAGATAATACCAGTCCAATTGAATATGCAGAAGAATCCTCTGAATCCATTTTGGATTGGTCATATTAAATTCACATCAGGTTCCAGAAAGCCAAATTTTAGATCCATGTTTTAAACGTCAGGAAACTTATGAGAATCTATACAACAATGTTACTACAGCAAAAGGAGTCCCTCTTTAACCAAGCTTTAGAGCTGCATTGAACAGGTATATCTCATTCATCAACTCTTTATTAGACTAATTGATTAAGTTAAACAAAATGAAATGTGATACCTGTATTTAAGAGGGTGAAATATGTCATTCATCATGTTGAATTCAAATTAAGATAAAAAGAGGTAAAAGTTGTTCAAAAGTAGCTAATAATCAAGAAAACAATCATTGTTGAAGTTCCATCTTTCACTACAACTTATTGCATTCTTAGTCAAATTAGTCAAAGATTAAAGAATCCCTCAATACTAACATTGTTTGCTTGAGCTAATAATTCTTAAGTTGAATAGGAATCCTCTTGATAAGCAGTTTGATATCATCCATGTTGCATATTATACAGACAATCTTGGTGAGTAACAAGTTACCCTAATACTCATCTGGCTAACATGGACCCTGGTATTACTAAGACTACAAAAACGAGCAGAACTCCAACATGTTCATTAACCTTGAGAAAGAAGCAAGTTGGTTGTCAGACAGATATGAAGACCAACCATTTGGCATTGAATCAGTGTGCGTAAAGACAGGGAGCATGCTAGCACAATGAGTTAAAAATGGGGAGAGAGGATAGAAAAATCAAACAAGGTTATAATAAAAGAAACTAAGAACTTACTGTCCAGAAGGCCATCGGTCCCAATCAACTTGCCCTATTAAGGTAATGACCAAAGGGGGATCCTAGACCTTAGACCATCTAGGTGACCATCTGGACCATCAACTACAGACGTTGATGACCCAGTGCCTTGTAGTTGTGGAAGAGATTGGAAAGCTGAATCAAGCACCAAGACAAGAGCCAATTCCAAAGATCTTGAGAATTCTCGTCGAGATTGAAGGTTTTTCTCTATTGACCACTTTAGCAAGTGAAAAATAAGTTTAGGCTATTTCATAGAAAATATTACCCATATTAGAAAACATTCTCATGTCCTACAGGATAACTACATGTTTTGAGGCATATTCTCAACATGGGCACCTTCCTTCTTATAAGAACAATTACTAACAATTGGTTGCTATTTGAAGGTATTAATCATGAAGCAGATAGCTTCCTTGACAAGGAATGACCAATAATATCTCTACATAATATGAAAATAAAAGGGGGTCTACATTTATAAGCTACCAAAAACAAATTCATCTATCTGTGCATCCATCTTAGCACTCTCATTTTTGCTGCACTTATATTATGAACACCTTGCTTCTTCACAACCCTATCATACAACTTGGCTAGCTGTATAAACTAACATCTCAATCTAATAAAGCCATCAAACAAGCATAACATCATTAAGTAGCTAAATATGAATAGTTTTGTTTATCTATAAAAGAATTTTCTCTTCACGGGTGCTAGGTCCACTTAGTATTATAATGTTTTAAACTAGATTCTTCTGATTTTCATTTATTCTTAAGTTTTCTTTAATGCTTTGATCCCCCCCTCCCTTTACAAGTTAGTTACATACTCACATTTCCAGCTTGAGTTAGTATGTAGATGCATTGTAGTAACTAGAGCTAGTTCCTTCTACAAATTAAAGCACTAGACCCTCTTATAAATTATGTATTAAACTTGATCTTCATAATTATGAATAATGCTAATAGGAATATGTAGCCATACCAAAATTCGGTAGTATCTAGGAGAACCAATGGGTGAAAAAAGTCCCTAAGAACTACATAAATACAAATAGAGAAGTATGACAAGGCACCTCAAAGACCTAAGCAAACACATGTATTCCCTTTGGTTTAATTGTTTTACCATGAAGTTAAATTGTATACTTTCCATCATATTTTGTGCCTAAATCATTAAGAGAAGTTGCAAAATGCGGGTCAAACTGAAACATTCAACCAATGTGCTACTGGAAAGAGTCAACCTAACTCTTGATCCTTAAAGTATCAGGTACAATCTACCAAATGTCTTAATCGTGCAATGGAAATTGAAAATGAATAAAATAAATGTGTAAGAAACAATAGCAATTCCACTTCGGTAGTAGTGACTTCATCACAACAGAACATATTATCGTCATATGTTGACATCCACATCAGCGGTACTAATTCTAACAACTTTGAAGCATCCTCTTTACCATTTTCGTAAGGTTTTCTTCACATATAAATTTAAGAGATCAAAATATTTTGCACTGGTATGTGCCAGGAAGTATGTTCAAAATATTGGTTAGACTTTTGTATTTAAGAAGAAGATATTATTATAATTAATCTATGACGCTACTTGATTTAGCAATTGACTTCCCATTCTCAGGTTTAATGGACCAACCACTTCTATATTCATGACAGGGATGGTTCTTGTAGCAGTAAAAACTTACAAAAGTAATAATATTAAATATGTGATAAAGGCTAAGTAGTTTTAATGACCAAGGAAGATGACCTTAGGAATATCAACTGCCAGACTGTAGGAAGAAAGAAACTTGAAAACTTGCCTCAATATAGCATACAAAAAGAGTTGCATTCACAAGTCATAGTACATTGCACCCTAGAATAAATATACTATCATGAAAAAATATACATTCATGAAATACATATCCTGATAAAGCTAACTGTAGTTAGATAACTAAAAGCTAACTGTAATTTTTATTGTACCACATTGGAATAATTGAATTCCTAGACAATATCATATGATAGTCAACAAGAAAAACATTCAAAGAATGTTCAAGTAGCACAATGGTTTCCAATTGAGCTGACATGCAAATCAATTGTTCAAGCATAAGTGTTGTTCTTGAAGTAGTAAGATAAAAAAACTTATATTATGTACATAACATTTTTATGTGTTAGTGATGAAATTTGAAAATAATGAGTATCTAGGACCTTCAATAATCAAAATTTTAAATCGCCATGCTATCTACTATATTAAATTAGTGGATTCGAGGAGAAAGAAACCCTAGCATGACCAGAGGAGGCGGCGACATCCCTGGAGAAGATTACCCAGACGATGGCGACTGCCTTCGCCCAAGCCCCGCCTTCCAAGTCTCGATCGGCAACATGGGCATCAACCTGAACTTCTCCTCCCCGAGGCGACAGTCCACCATGCCCGCTCAGTGTAGCAACGCCATGGAAGTCGATTCAGGAACCCTAGCGTCTGCTCAGTTTCCTGACCTTCCAAGCAAGAATCAAGGCACGATGCCCATGCCCATCCATGTGCAACAACGCCCTTCGTACAGAGACTCCGTCGGAAAAAACATGTCATGGATATATTTGTATAGACCCAGAGGATAACAATACTATCTTAAGACCTGAAGATATCATCTTCACCTCTGAGAACGGTATACCGTCCTTCGTCTTGAAGAAAGATGCCCGCAAAAACCTCCTAAAGCCATGGCAATTCACTGTTGTCATGAAACTTTTGTCCAAAGAGATAGGCTTCCTAACCCTACAAGATAGAATAAAATTGATGTGGAAACTGAAGGGATGCTTCAACCTTATTGATCTCACAAATGACTTCTTTGTAGTCCAATTGTAGAGAGAAGACGACTACATCCGTGCATTGACAGGAGGTCCTTGGCCGTTGTTCGGGTCCTACCTCTCAGTCCAATGCTGGCAACCTGACTTTTCACTGGAGTCCTCTTCACCCCCAAAGCTCGTGGCTTGGCTACGTATCCCCAATCTACCCATCCACCTTTATAAAGAAGTTATGCTTATAGAAATCGGTGATCACATCGACAAGACCATCAAGGTCGACCTCAATACACTATCTCAACACCGAGGCCACTTTGCCAGGATCGCGGTCAAACTAGACACCTACAAACCTCTAACCCCGTAGGTTATGATCAAGGGCAACCATTACAGGATAGAGTATGAGAACATAATGTTCATCTACATGTACTACTAATGAGTGGGACACCTAGAAAAGGATTGATCCAAGCGGATCCCTACAGAAAATGAGGTGAGAAGAAAACAAACGACATGTGATGTCCCCATCCAGCCGCCCCCATCACCAGTCTAGGGGTTCAAGAATTACATCCAGGCCAAACCCATCCAGTGCAAGCAACGAGGCAATAAGGCAGTTAACCAGAAGCCACCAGCTAATTCCAGCAATCATTTCCAAACCCTAAATACCCATGATGAAGAAGACGACACTACTGAGGTCATTGACGTTGATAATGTGGCCGAGCGGATAACTAATGGGATCGACTGGAAGACAAGGAAGAGGAGCACCAAACAGAACAAGGAGCAATCTGGCAATCACCAAGGCATGAACAAGCAGCACTCAGGTCCCCCTCCAAACACCAATCAAGTACCTCATACCTTCACCATGAATGCACAGATGAATTCTAACCACACTGTTGTGAATCCCACAGGATACGCCCTCCTTGCTGGTAGAACACATGAATCGCACCCTTTCGTCACCACACCCTTCTCATTGGGTGACATGTCCATCTTGGACATACCCTTCAACCCCTACCGCAGTCCAAGGCACAACTCAATTGGAATACACCTAAGAAATAGGAAGGTGATCCAATCGGGGGGTACCTCTAATCCGTCTAATCGAAAGAGGACCAAAACCTCTCTCCTTCTCGACCTTGAAGATGAAGCCAGGACAATGGGAACATCAACCTTGATTGAACCTAATAAATGAAAGTTATCACCTCGAACGTGCCGACTCGTGGCTAAGGACCTAGCTATAAATATGACATCTCGGTCCTCTGTCTCCTAGAGACCAGATGTAGTGGCGACAGGGCTATGGGAGTCATAAAGAAGCTGGGTTTTGCGCACTCGCACAGAGTCGAAGCCATTGTTACTAAGGAGGCATTTGGGTGCTCTGGAGGCACAATGTGAACCTGGAAATCCTTTTCTCACACAAGCAATTCATCCATTGCAAAATCCAAGACTCCTTATTCACCTTCATATATGCTAGCACAACAAGGGGAGACCGCAAACTCCTATGGAATCACCTCTGTGCTATGGCCCTCTCCATCACCGACCCCTGGGTGGTGAAGGGGGACTTCAATGTAGTCATGCATCCATCTGAGAAATTTGGCAGTAACACCTTTGACACCACCAACAGTAGAGATTTTATCGAAGCTATGGAATCCCGCTCTCTCTATGACCTAGGGGCCTCTGGGGCCTGAGCCACCTTTAGGTGGGGACTCCTCCATGAGCGTCTTGATAGGGTGTTGGTGAACATGCCCTGGATCGACTCATCTGTAAGTAAAGATGTGCGAGTGCTCGAGAAGAACCATTCAGACCACGCTCCTATATTGGTCTCATGCATCCAACAACCCTCCATTCACAAGCTCCTACCGATGCGCACCTCTGCCACATGGTACTCAACCCTGGGATACGTATACTTCTTCAAAGAATCTTGGCCCCATGAACAATACCTCATGACTGCAAATGCTATTTTCCTTGCCAAAGCCAAACGATGGGACTCTACTAAAAGGAAAGCTGACATGAAGGAGAAGGATAAGATCTCGAATAAGATCCAATGGAATCAGATGAACCTAGCCATCTGGTTCAACCATACCACTGCACAGGAAACAATAGACATGTAGAGTCAGCTTGACTCGATTCTCAAACGCAAGGAGGCTGAGAGCCAACAAAGAGCCAAATGTGAGTGGATTAAACTGGGTGACAATAACACCCATTTCTTCCACTCTCTCACTAAAGCAAGAAGATGGAAAAAGAAGAGAACCTGTCTCAAGGGAAATAATGGCGAATGGATATCCAATGATTTGGAGATTAAGCTACTCATAATCTCCTTCTTTTCAAATGTGTATAAGGAAGTGAACCACGTACTGAGAAGGGAAGTGTGTCCCTCCTTCCCGGGCTTATTTGCACCCCTCTCACTGGACCAACAAGCCATGCTGGTGGACACTCCCTAAGAGTCTAAAATCCATGCGGCCCTGCACTCTATGTCCCTGATCAAGGCCCCAGGCTCAGATGGGGTAGATGTCGCCTTCTACCAAAAGAATTGGAATTCTTTGAAACAACAACTCTGCAATTTTATTCAGCTGCCTTTTTGAGTAATGTCTTGCCCCCCAATTGGACGGACTCCCTCATTATTCTCATCCTAAATCTTGCTGCCCCTGAGACCTGCTCTAAATTCCGCCCAATATCTTTGAACAATGTGTGTTCTAAGTTATTATCCAAAGTACTTGCCTCCAGAATCAAACCTCTTCTGAGTGATCGGATCTCCCTCCATCAATTGGCTTTCATACTAGGGTGAAAGATACGTGACAACACCACACTGGTCCAGGAAGTAGTCCATTCCATGGAGTCGAAGACAAGAAGGAAGAAGTTTCTATCCCTGAAGCTTGATCTTGTGATGGCCTTTGACAAATTGAGTTGGCACTTCATTCACGACACGCTCACTAGAACCTCCCTGCCAATGGTTATCGTCAAAACCATCATGCAGATTATCACCTCTGGGGAATCATCAATTCTTTGGAATGGAGACATTGTTGGTTCCTTCAAACCTTCTTGCGGAGTGAAACAAGGTGATCCACTATCACCTTACATCTTTGTTCTATGCCTAGAAAGACTCAGCCAACTCATTGCTCTGGAGGTCACCAATAACACTTGGAAGTCCATCATCATCTCGAAATCTAAGATCTGTATCACCCATGCGAGCTTTTCTGACGACATTATTCTATTCAGTGAAGCTTCTCTACACCAAGAAAAGGTTATAAAATCCTACCTCAAAAGGTTCAGGGATGCTTCTGGCTTATTTCTGTCACATGACAAGTCCACACTATTCTTTTCCTTCAACACACCTAGGGGATTGAGGAACACAATCTATAGGAAGCTTGGGATCTAGGAAATGAGGAATCTGGGTCGCCATCTTGGGGTCCCAATCATCCACAGAAGGAATAGTAAGGATTTATTCCTCTCACTCATCGAGAAGGTCCACAATCAAATAAATCAATGGCAGAACAACCTCCTTTCTCTAGCAGGAAGGACCACACTGGCAAGATATGTGTTGCAATCACAAGCTTGCTACATTATACAATCCATCCAACACCCTTTGTCCATCTACGAGAGAATTGACAAATCTATACAGAACTTCGTTTGGAATGGGAATTCCAACAAACACCTTGATCTTGTGGCCTGGAAGCATGTCACGAAGCCTAAGGATCGTGGAGACCTGGCCATCAAGTGAACCAAGGACTTCAAAATTTCCCTCCTGATGAAGATGGCATGGACTTTCATTCAACATCATCACATCCCATGGGTGGACCTCTTGGTAGGCAAGTACCTCAGTAGGGGACATTCCAGCACCAACGGCTCTCATCTCTGGCACAGCATCAGGACCCTAACACCTTTTCTTCTCAACAACTCAAGATGGATTGCCATCTATGGCCACGACACTCTCGTCTGGTCAGATGAGTGGGTTGGTAATGACCATAGACCTTCCATCAAGACGGGCTTGTCCATCCCGGAAGACCTCCTCGACCTCAAGGTATCTAGCATAGTCAAGGAGGATGGCAATTGGGATGCTGACTTCATCCACTACTGGTTCAATAACAAAACTACGCAGTCCATCTTGAACATGCCTACACCCAATGACTCCTATGGAGCAGACAAACGCGTATGGAAGTTAACACCATACAGAATGTTCTCGGCTAGCTCAGCCTACACCCCCATAACTTAAGCAGATGAGGAAGATTTGTCATTGTTCAAGGCCATCTGGGCCATTCGAGTTCCACATCGAATCAAAATCCACCTCTGGCTCTTGCTCCATAATAGACTCCTCATGAACACCCTAAGAACCCATAAGAACATGACTAAGGACCCGAAGTGTCCCGTATGCAGTGACATAGATGAGGACTGCCTCCATGCCATAAGGGACTGCAATGTAGCTAGAATGACCTGGACCATGCTCCTTCCCCCTGACGCACATCTCTTCTTCACGAACTAAGATGTCCACTCATGACTCGAGTATAACCTCAACAACCTCCACCAAGTTCCTGATTGGGACATGAAATTCACGGTGGCCTACTGGAAAATTTGGAAGAACCAAAATTATCACATCTTTGAGCAAAAAATTATCCCTCCTTCAGTCCTCACTGTCCAATGCTTGGCCAATGCCTCTTCAATTTCCCAAGTCATGTCTCACTCTCCTTCTTCCTCCAACTGCAACTCAGAAGACATTGGGCCCGCTCCTTCTCTGACAATCTGATCGTCTGCAACTATCATCCATGTTGATGCTTCCCTCTCAAGAAATACACATTCTATGTGCACTTACGCCATCGCCAGAAACTGCCTAGGATAAAGGGATCTGCCTGTATCTCCCCTGGCTCAGACGCCATGGAGGGGGAGATGAAATATATCTTACATGACATGGAGCTTTCCTTCCTTAACAACCTCTCTTTGGAGCTTTGCACATTCTAATCCACTTAAAAGAACTAGATTCACTCCTCTGTGCAATCTCAACCATTTGTTTTTTTTTGAAGCATTGGGCCTCTAGTATAGGTTTGGGCTAAGGCTAGAGAGCTAGGTTACTAGATAAAATGATCATGAAGATGAAACAAACATGGCACATGTTTTTGACTAGATGGCATATCAGTGAGTGATATTCATAATGTTTGTGATAAATCTCATAGATAAGCTTGTCTATAAATATATGATGAAAATAACAAAAAATAATGATCAAGAGAAAACCTCTTTCAAATATTGGAACTTCACATGTGTAAGGGACTATTACCAGTCACGTCAGTAATTTGAATTAAACCCAGGTATATCATAACAGGTTCATAGGTGTTGGTGATCACAAAAGACATTTCCCTATAGATTCCTATGAAATATTTACGTATAGATATAAATGGGAAAAATAATACAAAGACTTGTTAGCTGGCAACATTATAGGCTAAGTAGAAGGTAGAACCAGGCTTTGAAAGAAAGATAAATTGAAATCAAACTTGAAAAATGAATAAAACTCGCGAGCAAAATCTGTATGTGTATGCAAAGTATGTTATGAGCATGTATTCGTATACAAAAGCCATATGTTGTTCTTACAACCTCACTGAATATGAGTATAACTTAAGTTTGTTATATATCACGTGTGGCCTTGCATAGAACAAGGTAGATGAGATATTTAGCAAGATCTTGCAAATATATGGAATCTGAGGAAAGAAGACACCTCATGGAACGATGCTTAGTGCTAAACATTAATATACAAGATGGATGTTAAGAAGAACTCGTTTCTAAATGCAGCAAGGGATCCCCTTGAGGTGTTAATCATAATCTCATGTTGAGGATGATACTGGAAAGATTGAATTTGCACTGGATACACTTCATCAAGACCACACACCTCTAAAGAAAATGTAGGGCCTTCACTATTAAATTAAATAGAACTACTAATCAGAAACAAAAATAGAAATTGCCTTAAGTATAAAGAATTATGTATGAAGGCAATATCATATAAATTCTCATCATCTTCACTCTTGTAGCATCATCCCCATGCCTCTATAGATCAAGAAAAACATACAATAGCACCTTTCATTGCATGATTTGACAAACTTCAAGAACAAAGAACAAACTGCATGATGTATGAATCTATACAATAGTAGAAGTAAAGAGCATCTTTTTTAGGACAAAAAATCCAAATTCTATGAGGTATTCCTAAAAGGGTAGCATAATCAAGCAGAGTACAACAAAATAGGAATCTGATCAGGTATTAGAAAGACAAACTAAAGGATCAAATCAGTAGGTCCATCATTGCATCATTGCATTTGTGTTTCACTAAGACTAAAAACATGACAAACAAGATCTATCGATTCAAGAAATAATACTTCTGCTAAGCAAGAACACAAGAAAAAATCAAAGGCAAAAAGATTTAAGTATAAAATATTGACCATGTGAAGTATCAATTGAATGGACCCATGAGGCTCAATAAAATCAACTAATAGAAAAACATCAGTATCCCCTTCTAATAGAAAGGCTCAGATTGACTGACATCATACATCATTTTCTCAAGCATTTTGGTTCAAGTCGACAAAATAAACAAGTGAAGTATCATTTTAAGACACATGGATCCAAAATGAAACTCTAGTAAAAATAACCATGTCAAGTCTCAGTTTCAAACAGATGACTCCCATAGATCTCAGAAGGATACAAGGAGGGTTTAAATATGAACAAATGATATACCTAAACTGAAATTGCATATGGAAACTTGGTTCCCTAAATAAAAAATAACTAAAAAGATCCAACAAACTTCTGGTTCAACACTAGAGATTTTAGAAACTAGATCAAATATTAAAATATGGACTCATCCATTGCAAAAAGAAATCACTGGAAAGAACAACTTAGAGCCATGTTTATTTTGCTATCTAATGCATAACCAGAAGCAAAAGCAATTCTAGAATAACCAAGATTTCATATAGGGAAGATGGACTCTCCCAAAGAGGGAAGATAGTCTCTCCCAAAGTCAATTTTGGATGTAATTCTTATGTCTATACTCAAGATTTTCTAGGGTGCCTAACAAGATCTACAATAACATGCACGAGTTCATATAGAAAGTAGCACAATAAAAATAGGGCATACCAAACTAAAATCAGTAGTTTGATATCGCTTTAGTGGGTTTGAACTTGGTATCTTCTAAGTAGATTGCAAATTCTACAAAATGCAAAGTGCAATATCTATGGAAAGCTACAATGGACTAGAAAGATTTTTTTGAAGGAGACGGTGGGAGCTGGGAACTGAAAGAAAGTATTTTGGTTGCGGTGATAAAAAATTAGTTTTACCTACCAGTAATACACTATTTAGTATCTAGTGGATTGCTAGCCAGTATATTATGGCATGAACCATGATGTACTCATTCAAGTATGGCTTAGTGTTTTGTGTGTCTGCAAATAAGGAAGTGATAACTAATATTTCCTCTAAATGTTTTTGATATCAGGGTCCTAATTTCATTATAAAAGGGAGAATGTATGATCCCACATGAATCAAATTATTTCCATTTGGGTCTCTATCAATTATTTCCCTTGATGTGCTAAAGCTAATTACATTAGCCTAGTGTTTGATTTCATTACATAAAATAATTTATATATAGGGAAAAATGCTAGAAAAATAGAAAATCTTCTGCCTAGTATCCACTCCCCTAACAAAAGGATCAAAAGAAACAACCAACAGCCAAGAGGCCACCTTTACAAATTAGCAACAAATAGTAAACAATTCCAAAAACATTTTGTGTCATAATGAAACATTTGATAACTATTGCAAGCTTCCCATTAGCTCTTTGAGAAAATATTAATAAGGGAAATGTTGTAAAAACCTTCAGGTATAGTTTTGGCCCTTATACAGAACTTACTTATCACAGGAACAAAGAGAAAAGACAAAATCTGGACAGACTAAATAAGCTTTAGTCATGTAGCGGCCATGATGTGGTCATAATAATTAAGGTGAACTCCTTAAAGCAAGTAGAATAACATTATATGGTACCAAATTGATACTTGAGTTGCAATTTCACTAGTAGAGTCTGAACTGCCCTCTGTGTGGCTCTAGATAGTACAGTGCCAAACTGATATTAGCATCTTCGTCCATGGCCAGATAGATAAGGACCATGGGGTTTACACACAACTTTGTGCTGATTTTATCTGGGCTTATGGGTCAGGGAGACTGATTTATTTATTATTGGGGAAATCCATCGTGCATGTGCAGTATCGGGGCAGAACAGGACATGAACAACATAGAGGGAAGAGGTTAGCTTGTCATGAGAAAAAAATGATATAACATGTACCTTTTGCTCTTATGGTTCGTACATGGGGAGGCATCACTTCCACTAGACATCGTTGGAGAAATCATGTTTGCCTTTGCGTTGATGTGCTTTGCAACCAAACTACTCACTGAATGGGGTATTGATTGATGAACCATTGCAGATCCCAAGGGAGTAAATGAATATTCTAGAAGGAAATGAAAGGGCACTGATGAGAACGATCAGTGAGGGAAAACAACAATCACCACAAAATCCTCTACTCACGCACATCGGCAACCAACACCACCCTCAGAGGCACCGATAGATCATCGCTCTATCACCGTCACTGGAGACGACTTCACCACCTCCACGAGCGACATGCACCAGATTTCCAAATTAGAAACCTCATGTGATTGCCCTCCGGCACTGAAGAAGCCACGCCCTTCTACGTCCATCACTCTGTCCTACAGGAGGATGCTCATGAAGGGAGAACTCCTCAGCATCCCTGCCGATGAGGTCGAGAGGATGTTTGGGAGGACGTAGCCGACGTCACCTGCTGCGGTGTCACATCTAGTGACTAACTCATCTAGCTCTTCCATGTTTCTGTCGTTGTCACCTTCTTTAGTGGAGAGTCTAGTGACGTGATAAGCACGGGATCAATAAGCACTAGAGGATGGAAGCACTGCTATAGTGCGATAATGAGGAAAGATCGAGAGGAGGACAACATTGTGTGTTTTAGGGGTGTGGGTGACTATTGATGCAACCAAATGGGGGGAATGTGGGAAGGAGTGTTTCCGTGTGCGTGATGGAAAGAAAGGGGTTTCATTTAAAAAAAATGCGGGTTGAATCCCGCGGATGCCTTTTAGAATGAAAAAAGAGAGCAAATGGTTATTTGAAATGTAGCTTGTTTTGTAGTTATTAGTTCAACCCGTCGTTAGCTATACTTGCTTTGTTTGCACTTGTAAAAATTTATAAAGAGAAGTATCCTTTAACTACATAAAAAGTATATGTCATCAAATTAAATGTATTTAGATCATATTTTTCTCGTAGTGAGAGGTCGTCCTGAGTTCGCGAGATGGTCGATATTGTTTTCGAGGCCTCACTTATATAGGTGGTGCCCCAAAGGGGCTGGATTCCTGGTCACCGCGGGAAATAGGGGAGGGTGTGGAGAGTCCTATCCATCTGGGACTCCTACCACATGAAACCCTATCATGTAGGGGATCAGAAGGTTCAAGAGGATTTGAGGATGGTGAAGCAGAGATCAGTTTGCTTTGGGAGTCTGCAGAGTAGGAGATCGGGAGAGGATATGCCGCGGCTACTATAGTAGTCTGTATAGGACTCGGATGGGCAAGCAAAATGAACACCTGTCGTCAGATGGGTCCATGAAAATAGCGATCAAAATAGGGTCGTCCGATCAGATCTGGGGCTAAAAAGAGCTACGTGACACATGAATGATGCTTGGACCAAAGTCCAGCTAGATTAGGATTAGGGTTATTTGAATTTATGTTTATTTTCTCTCTCATGCAAATTAAGGCATCAAACAGAGTTCAAACCCAACCAAAATTGGATAGTTAGCTAATCTTGGCATGAGGATTCCAAAAATCTAGTTAGATTTTAGTTTTAAGACTTCCTTCTTCATGTTATTTCCTTTCTAAGTTAAAGCTTATTTTAATCATCCAAGGCCATCCAAAATTATTTCGAGGTTGGTATTTTGAGGAAAGATATATATTATTGCTTCAAGTCTCCATGAAAAATATTGGGCCCAAATATTTTTATTCAAAGGGTCAATTTCACTCTGAACCCCCCAAATATGGTTAATTTGTTAATTAGGATTGCACTTTATGAAATTGAATTTCAATTAAGTCTAGGTAACACAAATTAATCTTGAAAATGAATTAGACATCATGATTGAGCCTTCAAGTTTCATGAAAGTTTATGTGAAGCATCAAAATTCAAAATTTGAAACTAGGGTTTTCTAATGTAGAATTAATTATAAAAAGTCAGGGTGTGACAATTCTACCCACCTTACATGAATTTCGTCCTCAAAATTCCACTAGTCTACCCACCTTAGGGTTTTCCTTATCTTTAACATGGACATTCTAATACCTTATAACTATCATGAAATCTTATACATATACTCACATCTAGAGTAAGACGAAAACAACTATAGTCTAACAAAGGTATGAAACAGATTTCAAAACTAAATCATACCTTGTTCATTCTCCTCATCTTCATCATCATCCACCATGGTGAAGATCCTAGCTTGTCTTTTCTCTTTAGGCTCTGGGTTGACTTGGGAATCTTTCTTCTGTAGGAGATTGGGGTAGTTGGATCTGATATGGTCAACCCCACCATAGTAGTAACAAACTCATGTTCCGTATCTGCACTCTCCTATATGATACCTATTACATTTGGTGCACTGAGTCTTTTCATGAGGGTTTGGAGCAGGTTTGTCTTCTATTTTCTCTTCTTGTCATTGTGTCTCTTATGCTCTTTCTTGCTTCCTGAGGGTGCTCCATTCTTCCAGTATTATCCAGGATGGTCCTCAAACTCTAGAGCAGACTTGAGTGCCTCCTGCATTGTCCTGATGCCACATCCAGTCAAAGCATAGCCCAAATCAGGTTTTAGGCCTCGCATGAACTTCTTTGCCAGATGTGTCTCGTCCAAACCATAGCCGTACTTCTGCAGCATACAGAACTTCATCACATATTGACTAACAGTTGAGTCATACCACCTCAGACGCTTGAAATCCATCTCCTTCTTCTCGATCATGGCTTCAGAGAAGTAATGGTTCTGGAAGGCAGTGGTGAACTCCTCCTAGGTCAAACGATCAACATTGGGTCCTCGAGCATTGGTGAAGTTCTCCCACCAAGTGCGGGCTGCACTCTTCAACATGTGTGTCCCAAAGCGAACTTTAGAAGGCTCAGGACATCCTAAGTCACGGAAACAATACTCGACATTGAGAAGCCACTCTTCAGCATGACCAGCTACATCAGTCTCAGCTTCTCCAGAAAAGGTTTCTGGCTTGATCTTCAGGAAGTCTACTAAGGTCAACTCCTGGTTCGTTGGTTGGTGTGGTCTTCATTGTTGTCCGGTGATGGCATCAGTTAGGGCCTTGATAAGAACTTCTAGAGGTGCATTAGGGTTACCATTAGGGTTAGCCCTTCTAGAAGCACTATGGCCACTTTCTCCATTAGAAGAGCTTCCCTCTCCATCTACATGCTCTTTGCCCTTATCATATTTCTTCTTGGGAGCCTTCTACAAAAGGGAACATGAACTATATGAGATTTTGAGAAAATCCTGGTGGCCAACTATATTTTTATCTCTGATACCATATTGTAAGATCCCAATTTTTTAAAACATATAATTCACTGAGCGGAAGCATCATCTCATTGGGAATGTCACAAAATGATAATCAATACAGGGTACATTACATAGTTTCTCATATCTCAACTTATAATATAAAACTCACACACTAAGCTAAAACACATGTCTCATAAGCATAAAGAAAAAAAATATCTAAACTATTGATAGCTGGCACCCCACCAGGTCTGGTCTCAGATGTTCTAGAGGTCCTTCTTCAACTATTCCCCAGCTACTTTGTCCTTGACATTGCTCCTTTCCTGCGGGCATTGCGCCCCCAACCATGCATAAAAAAAATTGTAAGTGGAATTGAACATATTATAAAAGAGAAATAACATATACTTTGAGATGAAAATATTCAACATCATGAAAGTAAACTTTGCATTTTATCATTGTCTTTTATCTAACTTATATAAGAATCCTCAATTGTTGCACCAAAGTGCCTCTTCTCTTTGCACTGAAGTGCCTCTTGAATTGCACAAAAGTGCTCTGTATGCTAGGAAAGCCCATGATGTGCACTGAGGTGCTCTATATGCTAGGAAAGCCTATGATGTGCAGTGAGGTGCTCTGTATGCTAGGAAAGCCCTTGATTTGTACCGAAGTACATTGTATGCTAGGAAAGCCCATGACGAGGATCTTATATAAGGTTCATTCATTATCTTTACTCTTAGTCTTGCATACTCTTTACTCTTGATATTAAACATGAAATTGATGTAAGATAATGATTCTTCAAAATAAACTGCAAAAAGGATCTCAATTATCCATTGACTATTAACTTTGATCAATAAAATCATAGCATGAATTATACAATCACTTAATAACATGAACATTGTTCATAATAACCTATAAACATCCAATAATAATGTTCAAAGTGCATGGGCCACTTACTGAGATGGGAGCAACTCCTAATGTTCTCTTAATGAGGAGGAAACCCTAATTACCCTGTTGAAACAATTAATTATCATTAATGATTTATATTCAAGTTGATTTCTAGGGTTTCGTGGCTCTTGAGTAAATCAGGAAAATTAGGATTAAAAGTTGGACTCGAAACCACCATAAAATTGTTCCTTGTTTGAAAACCTTTCCAATGAATATTTTTTCATAATTTTCTGATCATGTATGAGTTAGTTATGTAATTTACAAAGACTAGCCAATCATAAAACTTTTTAAATACACATGTAAATTATTATCCAGGAGATGGGGCCCTTGCCAAACTGGCCCAATAAGAGCCCGCCAACTGGCCATCTCTCCCCAAGGAAAACTCATGGTCAACGGGCGGTCAGAGTGACAAAAAGCCAATTATACCCATGAGGGTGCAAACCTGAAAAAGCCATCGTTCAGGGGCAAAACGGGAAGAACGTAATTGGGTTTCTTCTCCCTTCAACAGTGAAGAACATCGAGAGGTTCGGCGAGAAAACATGGATCACAATATCGATCAAGATCCCTTATTTGTTAAGAACCAAGGTGGTGAGCACCTTTCCTATGACCTGACGAGCCTGACAAGCCTAAGCTCGGCTTGTCTGGCGGTCAGGAGACTGGGAAAACCCTGCCACCAACTAGAGGCAAAAGGGCAACAGGGGAAGCCCTAGGAAGCTGTCACAGCTAAAGAAAACACCCCAAAAAAATCATTCTAGTTTCTTTGCGATGACCATCCGAACTCATAGGTGGTCCAGAAGAGAGAAAACAATGGTGAAACGGAGAAAACTCACTCGAATTAGAGAATAACAGAAAGAGACATAAACTAAAGGGCTGGTTAATACCTCATTCTCAGAGGAAATTGGTGTCCAACGAACCTTCTTGGTGCTCAAGGGAACACTTCCAACCCTTCTCTGGTGTTTGTTGTGATATGGTCCACCGAGACGAAAATCTAGGTTGAGCAACGACGCGGCACAATACACTCAATGGCACACGATAGATCGGAGGTGAAATCAGAGGTCGTCCTGAGTTTGTGAGATGGTCGAGATTGTTTTCGAGGCCTCACTTCTATAGGTGGTGCCCCAAGGGGGATGGATTCCTGGTCACCGTGGGAAATAGGGGAGGGTGCAGAGAGTCCTAGCCGTCCGGGACTCCTACCACACGAAACCCTATCGTGTAGGGGATCAGAAGGTTCGAGAGGATTCGAGTATGGTGAAGGAGAGATCGGTTTGCGTTGAGATTTGTAGAGAAGGATATCGGGGGAGGCTACACCACGGCTACTATATTAGTTCGTATAGGACTCGGATGGGAGAGCAAGATGAACACCTATCGTCGGATGGGTCCATGAAAACAATGATCAAAACAAGACTGTCAGATCAAATCCGGGGCTAAAAAAAGCAGCGTGACACATAAATAATGTTTGGACCAAAGTCTAGCTAGATTAGGATTAGGTTTATTTGAATTTATGTTTATTTTCTCTCTCATGCAAATTGAGGCATCAAAAAGAGTTCAAACCCAACCAAAATTGGACAGTTAGCTAATCTTGGCATGACGATTCCAAAAATCCAATTAGATTTTAGTTTTAATACTTCCTTCTTCATGTTATTTCCTTTCTAATTTAAAACTTATTTTAATCATCCAAGGCCATCCAAAATCATTTCGAGGTTGGTATTTTGAGGAAAGCTATATATTACTGCTTCAAGTATCCACGAAAAATTTTGGGCCCAAATATTGTTATTCAAAGGGTCAATTTCACTATGAACCCCCAAATATGGTTAATTTGCTAATTAGGGTTGCACTTTATGAAATTGAATTTCAATTAAGTCTAGGTAACACAAATTAAGCTTGAAAATGAATTAGACATCATGATTGAGCCTTGAAGTTTCATGAAATTTTATGTGAAGCATCAAAATTCGAAATTTGAAACTAGGGTTTTCTAATGTAGAATTAATTATAAAAAGTCAGGGTGTGACAATTCTACCCACCTTACATGAATTTCGTCCTCAAAATTCCACTAGTCTACCCACCTTAGGGTTTTCCTTATCCTTAACATGGACATTCTAATACCTTATAACTATCATGAAATCTTATGCATATACTCACTTCTAGGGTAAGACGAAAACAACTATAGTCTAACAAAGGTACACAATGGATTTCAAAACTAAATCATACCTTGTCCATTCTCCTCATCTTCATCATCATCCACCATGGTGAAGATCCTAGCTTGTCTTTTCTCTTTAGGCTCTGGGTTGACTTGGGAATCTTTCTTCTGTAGGAGATTGGGGTAGTTGGATCTGATACGGTCAGCCCCACCACAGTAGTAACAAAATCCTGTTCCATATATGCACTCTCCTATATGATACCTATTACATTTGGTGCACTGAGTCTTTTCATGAGGGTTTGGAGCAGGTTTGTCTTCTATTTTCTCTTATTGTCATTGTGGCTCTTGTTCTCTTTCTTACTTCCTGAGGGTGCTTCATTCTTCCAATATTGTCCAGGATGGTCCTCCAACTCTAGAGCAGACTTGAGTGGCTCCTGCACTGTCCTGATGCCACATCCAGTCAAAGCATAGCCCAAATTAGGTTTTAGACCTCGCATGAACTTCTTTGCCAGATGTGTCTCGTCCAAACCATAGTCGTACTTCTGCAGCATATGGAACTTCATCACATATTGACTAACAATTGAGTCATACAACCTCAGACGCTTGAACTCCATCTCCTTCTTGATCATGGCTTCATAGATGTAATGGTTCCGGAAGGCAGTGGTGAACTCCTCATAGGTCAAAGGCTCAGCATTGGGTCCTCGAGCATTGGTGAAGTTCTCCCACCAAGTGCGGGCTGCACTCTTCAACATGTTGTCCCAAAGTGAACTTTAGAAGGCTCAGGACATCCTAAGTCACAGAAATAAGCTAAAGGGTTGGTTAATACCTCGTTCTCAAAGGAAATTTATGGCCAACAAACTTTCTTGGTGCTCAAGGGAACACTTCCAACCCTTCTCCGGTGTCTGATGTGATCGGGTCCACTGAGACGAAAAGCTAGGTTGAGCAACGGCGTGGAAAAACATGCTCAATGGCATACGATAGATCGGAGGTGATATCAAAGGTCGTCCTGAGTTCGCGAGATGGTCGAGATTGTTTTTGAGGTCTCACTTATATAGGTGGTGCCCCAAAGGGGTTGGATTCCTGGTCACCGTGGGAAACAGGGGAGGGTGCGGAGAGTCCTAGCCGTCCGGGGTTCCTACCACATGAAACCCTATCATGTAGGGGATCAGAAGGTTCATAAGGATTCGAGGATGGTGAAGGAGAGATTGGTTTGGGTTGGGAGTCTACAGAGAAGGAGATCGGGAGAGGCTACGCTGTGGCTACTATAGTAGTTTGTATAGGACTCAGACGGGCGAGCAAGATGAACACCTTCTGTCAGATGGGTCTGTGAAAACAACGATCAAAATAGGGTCTTCTGATTAGATATGGGGCTATAAAGAAAAGTGTGACACATAAATGATGCCTGGACCAAAGTCCAACTAGATTAGGATTAGGGTTATTTGAATTTATGTTTATTTTCTCTCTCATGCAAATTGAGGCATAAAAAAGAGTTCAAACCCAACCAAAATTGGACAGTTAGCTAATCTTGGCATGACGATTCCGAAAATCCAGTTAGATTTTAGTTTTAAGACTTCCTTCTTCATGTTATTTCCTTTCTAAGTTAAAGCTTATTTTAATCATCCAAGGCCATCCAAAATTATTTAGAGGTTGGTATTTTGAGGAAAGCTATATATTATTGCTTCAAGTCTCCACAAAAATATTGGGCCCAAATATTATTATTCAAAGGGTCAATTTCACTCTAAACCCCCAAATATGGTTAATTTGCTAATTAGGGTTGCACTTTATGAAATTGAATTTCAATGAAATCTAGGTAACACAAATTAAGCTTGAAAATGAATTACACATCATGATTGAGCCTCGAAGTTTCATAAAATTTTATGTGAAGCATCAAAATTCGAAATTTGAAACTAGGGTTTTCTAATGTAGAATAAATAATAAAAAGTTAGGGTGTGACAGTCCTACTCGTCAAGTGGCCATGGACATCAAACTCCCTTAGGAGGGACAAATCCCATATCTATCACTCACCCCTCAAAAGCCCCATGTATCAAAGTCACCCAATCATCACCTTTATAACAATCTATATTTTAGGACTGCGTTTGATGATGTCAAAGTGTACCCAACGACATGTGTTGAGTGTAGTGATTTCAGGTCAAAGAATCACACTCACCACCATAACTGTGAGAGCTGATTGTGTCTACCAAGTCATGGTTCCATGTGTCACTCTCACGATGGGTCTGTCTAATACACTTGTTCTCTAACAAGTACCTATGTGCTTGGTTTGATATCACTATATCATGACTAATGACATTTTGTCATCAACCAACACACAATCTAGTCTTGTGTGTCATTTTTGTCTGTCAACCTTCCTCAATGACATCCAACTAGGGACATAACAAGAATGTACAAACTCTTAACATTTGAATGATCTCATCATTCAAGTCACGTACTTGAAGGCATACATCATCGAGTACTGTCATTCTCTAGACATTTAATCTGTTCTGTCATTATCTCATAACTTGATTGAACCAGAATGAATGACAGTAGAGGCATAGATGAAGAAAGACAAACCCTAATCTTTGATGTGATCAATGAAGGGCAAGTCTTAAAGGCAAGGTCAAGGGCAAAACAAAGAAGTGTTCTGATGCTAGCCAAGAACCCAAGATGTCTTCAGCCTCAAGGCATATGGGAAGGGTGAACGAGGGAGGAGAAATGGCCCTCTATATCTAGAAGAACAAAAGAAGATGAAAGCAGGGGATAGAGATCTTCTTTCATTCTGGTTCAGTCAGTTATGAGATAATGACCCTAGTATGTTGAAATCAATATCCTAGTAAGGGTGAGAGAGAAACTTATACTACTCATGTGAGAAAGGCAATACTTCATGTTGATAATCAATTGATGATAATTGATGAGAGTAATTAAGTATGCATGAATACTTATGGCAACAATATAAGATTTTATGATGTAAATTTGGGTTTGGTTGTTAAATATGAACTTGAATACCCTAATCAGATACAGGGGAAACCCTAACTATTAGTATGAGAGGGTTGCAATTTGAATGATTCTCTTTATGGCATGGTGATGATATTTACTTAATATTGCTTTTACCATGAAATCCAAACCATGTAGGTATTATGGGATGATGAGTATAACCAGGTATGAGCTATGATGATTTAGCATGATACATATTAAATAGGCCTTGTGAGACATGTGATATACTTGATCAACAAGTATGATATATATATATATATATATATATATATATATATATATGTATGTATATATATATATGGGTCTGATGACCTAGAGATGATTATTGCCTGGTAAGAAATGACATTGTTCAATGATGAACTGAGGGTTGATACCCAAAACATTTGATCATGAAAATGTTGAATGGATGAGATTCCCAGTAATGTGTTCAAGGGATTGAGATCCTAGGATGGGTGTAATAAGATGTGTTCCAATTGATACAAGATTCCTTGAAAAATATATTACACCTTTCTTTGTAGCATTTACCTATAATTCATGCTTGTAACTTGATTGATGCTAAAAGATGTTGTAATACACTTAACTTATCAAGTGAAACTAAAAATGTAGTTTTCCCTGGCCATAGACCCATTCCGTGTTAGAACTTTCTAAATGGTGAAATGAGTAATTCCTGCAGGAAACTCGAAGTGCATCAAGTTGAGGTATCTCCTTATATCCTTAATTCAAAGGATTGGATGTGGGCCATACACTGAAGAGAGTGTAGTTGTAGGTCGTGACTCAATATACAATCATGATTGGATACAGACCATTCCCTGACAAGAGCATTAGGATTGACTATGGGTCATGTCATGATAAGGGAACATCTATAGGCTGTATCTCTCTAGTGTTGAGCCTATATACCCAGGCTAGCTAAATTACATTTTGACTCATAATGTCACTACATTTTCACTCGTACTGACTGAGGGGGCGAGGTCGTGGATTTTGGCTCTTCGATGGACCTTGTATGGAACTGATGTTACCTAATTTAGGTTGGTTAGAGCATGAGTGGTATACCTCATGTCCTCAAGGCATAAGATTGATTGTTGAAATATATAATCAGTCGTGTAGAGTATTTGGTTAAGGATCAAATACAGAAACATTGAATGATGATGCAATTGCTTTTGTATGTCATAGTTGATAAATGTCATACGTGTTATTCATATTCTTTCTAAAAGTGATTAGATGATCTATTGCTCAGTCATAGATATCTGAACTACTTAAATGATGAGTCTTCTCTACTCTGCATATAACAAGTAGTTATACTTATTTAATTCAATAAAGATTTTTTCTTCTCTCTTTCATGAAGAATTATCTGTGATAATTATATTGTTGGTAGAGAATTATATCTCCCACTGAGATATGGATCTCAACATGTGGGTTTCCACACCTTTTAGGTGGATGTACACTAGGAGGTAGAGATCATACAGTAGAGAGCGGGCAGCAGTAGCAAGGATAATAGTAACAACTCATGTTGAGTGTGGTGTTATGTGTCTTGTAGAAATAGAGTCCTATTTGTCATCCATGTACTCTCAGGTCCTTTGGGAGATAGTGCATAAACATTTTTATAATCGATCTAAGATTTTGGCTAGAACACCTTGATGTATAATGTTGCTTTTGTATATGTTTTGGTAAAGCAATTAATATCTCATATCCTTGTGATGTGATGGAATGATGTATGTATGAAGTGAACCATGATGTATATATGGCTTTGATTCTTTCTTCAAAGAGTTTCCTGGTAGTATATATCTTAGTAAAAAAGGTTTTCATTTTTAGTGATTTTCGGTAATCCACTGCTAATGGTTATTTCCATGTAGTTTTGTGCGATATCATTGTCAGTTTGATAGCAGTTGTCACAATTTTTAGTATCAGAGCCTTAGGTTCGCTGAGTCTACATGGACATAGGATTAAGGCCATTTAGTCTATTCTAGTATCCTCCAGTATATCTTATAGTGACTTATGCTTATATATAAGAAGAATTTGAGCCTAAAGATGTCTGAAGAACACAAGGAATATGTTGGTGAAAGCAATATTGTTGCACTAGGAGGAGGTGCAAGGGAACAGGAGAGAGAAGAACAAGTGCCTGAGAATCCCCAACTAGATCAGACTATGTTGGAGAACCTTACTTTTCATGTTCTCTTTGGGCATTTCATGACAACAATAACGCATATGGTGGACAGGATACCAACACCACCACCTAGGGCACAAGTCCCCAATGTAGAATCTTCAAGTTTCGGTAAGACTTTTGAACGGTTACGTCATGTAGGATCTATAGAGTATGCTGGAACAGCTGACCCAACAGATATAGATCTGGCTCATTGAGTTATAAAAGCTTTTAAGATCCTTAGCATCCCAGAAACTGACAAAGTTAGGCATGTTTTGTAAGTGTTGGCCATTGGTGGGCCATTGAAGCAGAGAAAATACCTGATGTTGAGGTCAGATGGGAGGAATACCAACGTGAGTTCGTCAGTAGGTACTTTTCTCAGACGTACCTAGATGAGAAAATCTCACAGTTTGAATGGATTGGGAAAGGGACTATGAAGATCAATGATTATGAATCTAATTTCATGGAGCTTTTATGGTTCTATCCGCACATGGCTACTACAGACCAAGAGAGGATTCTACATTTTGAGAAGGGTTTGAATGTTGAGTTATCCACTTTTACAGCTGCTTTTGAGAATAGGGGGGAGATTTGCTACATTTGTGGAATTGGTTAGGAGGATAGAAATATCAGTAACTGAGAAATGTGAGACCAAAATTAGGAAAGGACCTGCCCAGTTCCAAGGACAGAGGTATGGAAGTTACAAGAAACCAAGGTTTCCTGTACTATTAGTACCACATAGGTTTAGTGCTCAGACGCATTGGACATCAAGTAAGGGTAGAGGTCGTAGTTTTCTACCTATTGGAGCCCATAGTGCGGCATCAATGTCAGTGATAGGGCCACCTAGGCCACAGCAAGAGACCAGAGCCTGCCACAAGTGTGGGCAGACATTCCATCTGATGAGGGATTGTCCAGTAAGAGATACTGAGGTAACCCAACAACCGATATAGAGCCAGCAAGTCTCTCAAAGATAATAGTTGACTAGTGGTATAGGAGGATGAGGACGTGGACATGCGTCTTAAGTAGGTTCATCTGCACAAGGCAACAGAGGACGGGGTCGGCAGCAGGCAATGGTGAGATTCTATGCTATGAGTCAGTCAGAGGCGGTATCAACCCACAAGTCATTATAGGTCAGATGGAATTATTTTATTCTGATATATATTCATCTTGCTTCATATATGTTTTGATTGACCTGGGTGCTCAGACTCCTTTATCACTTGTGAAGTGATTCATAACTGTCTTTTGCCTATTAGTCGTAGAACAGATAATTTGCTATTAGAAACTCTATTAGTTGGTTCCACATTATTGTGAGAGCCCTTGTGTCCTTTCTTTCTCAGAACAAAACATTCAAGTGGATCTTATACCACTTGAGATGCATGGATTTGATGTAATCTTTGGGATGGACACCTTGGAAAAGTATAAGGTAGTCTTAGATTGTGGTTCCAAGCAAGCTATGTTCACATATGGTGATGAGACATGGATCTTTCAGGGAGATAGGAAAATTCTCCTAACATATCTAGTATCAGCATTCGTAGCTAAGCCTCCAACTGAGATGGAAGAATTAAAGAAAAAGTTACAAGAGTTACTTGATAAAGGATTTATCTGGCCAAGTACATCACTGTGGGGTTCTCTGGTACTTTTTGTAAAGAAGAAGGATGGGTCTATGAGGTTATGTATAGACTGTATACAGTTAAACAAGGTGACAATAAAGAACAAGTATCCTATACCAATGATAGATGATTTGTTTAACCAGTTGTGTGGCACAACAATATTCTCTAAGATAGACCTGAGATCATGATATCATCACTTACGAATTAAGGAGGATGAAATACCTAAATCAGCTTTTAGGACAAGTTATGATCATTATGAGTTCATAGTTATGTCGTTTGGACCAACTAATGCACCAACAACATTCATGGATTTGATGAATAGAGTGTTCCGACCATTCCTTGATCAGTTTGTAGTGGTCTTCATAGATGACATTCTAATATACAGTCGAGATAGCCAACAACATGAACAATATCTTCGTCAAGTATTGGCTTTTTTAAGACAACACAAGCTATATGATAAGTTTATCAAGTGTGAATTTTGGTTGTCAAAAGTGTCTTTTCTAGGACATATCATATCTACTTAAGGTATTTGTGTTGATTCTAAAAAGGTGGAGTCTATTCTAGGATGGGAACAACCTAAGACACCAACAGAGATTCACAATTTTTTAGGTTTGGCAGGTTACTACAGGGGGTTCATCAAAGACTTCAGTTATGTAGCATTACCCCTAACTAGGTTAACCAGGAAGGATGTTTCTTTTTTTTGGAATGACAAGTGTCAACGCTCTTTCTAGTTGTTGAAGGAAAAGTTGACCAGTGTACCGGTGTTAGTTTTACCTTAGGAAAGGATACATTATTTTCTGTGATGCCTCAAAGAATGGTTTGAGATGTGTATTGATTCATGATAAATGAGTGATTTCTTTTGCCTCTTCATAGGTTAAGAAACATGAGGAGAATTATCTAACACACGATATGGATTTGGCTGCAGTGATTCATGCCTTGAAAATCTAGAGGCATTACCTGTACGGGGAAAAGTGTAATATTTTCACAGATCATAAGAATGTGAAGTACATCTTTTCATAGCAAGAGTTAAAAATGAGACAATATTTTTGGATGGAACTAATGAAAGACTGTGATTGCACGATTGATTATCATCCAGGAAAGGATAATGTGGTGGCAGATGCGCTAAGCAGAAAGTCTTCATCTTCATTCACAGATAAAGCACAGTTGAATTCTTTGGTGTGCTATAAGCGGGACATACTAGTCTCCTTATGACAGATGAATGTACAACTAGAAGTATATTTGCTAGCCAGATTGTTGGCACATATGCAATCGAAACCTACACTGAGACAACAGATCAAAGAAGCACAACGAGCTGATACTATGATGCAATAGATCAGATCATAATATGGTAGTGAGAAGCGGGATGGCTTCCATGAGTCAGAGGATGAGATAGTTTTTTTACCATGGTAGAATCATGGTACCTGATGTTAATGACCTAAGGAATATAGTTATGGAAGAAGCTCACTCATCTATGTATGATATGCATCTAGGAAGTACCAAGATGTATCACACTCTAAAAGATATGTATTGGTGGCCTGGTTTGAAGAACGATGCAGCTAAGTTAGTTATGTGATGTTCAGTGTGTCAACAAGTTAAAGCTGAGCACCAGAATCCTAAAAGAACATTACAACCATTACCTATACCACAGTGGAAGTGGGATCATGTGACAATGAATTTTGTGGTTGGTTTGCCTACCAAAGGTCATGATTCCATTTGGGTGATTGTTGACATGTTGACAAGACAACACATTTTCTTTCTGTTAAGACAACATACACTACTGAGAAAATTGCATAGATTTATGTAGATGAGATAGTGCAGTTGCATAGAGTCCCATCAAAAATTGTGTCTAATAGAGGTCCTTAGTTTACAAGTCACTTTTGGGAGCGATTACACACAACTTTGGGTACACAATTAAAGTTTAGTATTGCATTCCACCCACAGATAGATAGACAACCTGAAAGGACTATACAAACTTTATATGACTTGCTTAGGGCATGTGTTCTTTAGTTTGTAGGTAATTGGCATATACATCTGAGTTTAATAGAGTTTGCCTACAATAACAGTTATCAGAAAAGCATTGATATGTCACCATATAAAGCGTTGTGTGGTAGACATTGTAGATCTCTATTATGCTGGTATGAAATAGGAGAATACCAACTTCTTGGTCTTGCACTTGTGCAACCGACAACTAAAAAGGTTAAAGTGATACAATAATAGTTAAAGGCAACACATGATGAACATAAGTCATATGTTGAAAATCACAGTAGACCTTTAGAATTCCAAGTAGGAGATAGAATGTATCTCAAGGTTTCTTCTTAGAAAGGTGTTATCAGATTTGGGAAGAAGGGTAAGTTGGCTCCTAGATTTATGGTACCTTACCCGGTGATAACACATGTTGGAAAGGTAGCCTATAAGTTGGAACTACCACCTGAGTTGCACAGATTACATCCAGTATTTCATGTATCTATGCTGAGAAAATGTCACCCTGATATAAAGCTTGTATTACAACCTGTAGAGGTAGAATTATATGAAGATACATCCTATATGGAAGGTCCAATGTTGATTCTTGAAAGAAGAATCAAGAAGTTGAAAAAGAAAGACATAGTGCATCTATAACTTCTTTGGCATCATTGTGGCATTAAAGAAATCACATGGGAGATGGAGAAGAGAATAGGAGGAAATACACTTCTCTTTTCTCTTGAGATTTTGGGGACGAAATCCTTGTTAGGGGTTGATAACTTGTAACACCCCTGACCTGAGTTTTGGGATAACCCTAGAATTTTTGTCTAAGTAAGTTTCTTAGAACCTTGTCTTAATATTTTGGAAAGTAATCAATACTTAAGGAGAGTTTAATTTTCAAGTTTGAGATTGTTTTCAAGTTGTTTGTGCTTTATATGATAGTTTTGGTGCAAATTGCAATTTACCCAAAATGTGGGATTGATATGCAAATTATCACCTCTAGAGTGCCCCTTCTCTCTCTTAGGGTCATCTAGAGGAGAGATAAAGGAGGGGGTGCCTTGTTTGAGTCTTAGTTAAGTGATAACACTCTCGGTGGTGAAAGAACCAAAGAGTGATGAGTGTCCTGAACACTAGATGGGGTTGTGTCAAGTTATAAAGTGTATATGGGAGTGACTATCAGCTTTGAAGCTATAGAGGAGGCACCATATCAGTTAAGTAACTTTTTGGAAGAATTCATATCAGGCTAAGCACCTCAAGTAGGTGAAGCATATCGGTTTAGATGTTCTTTGAAAAAGATGTATCAGTTTGCATATAAAGTGATATTGGGTTGTGATATCTTATCAAGCAAGATAACCAATGGATGGTATCTTATCTTTGGATTATCCACATGATTTTTTCATGATGAGATAATTATAGTTGCATGGTGCCACCATGAATCGACACATGTCACCTAAGTGTATATGGTGCTGACACTTGACATACAGTCTCTCTCATGAGCCTCAACTATATAAGCCTCTCTTTTTACCTGCTAGTGAAACCTTTTGACTCTCATATCATCCCTTTCTTGGTGTATTACCATAGAAGCTTGACAAACAGGAAGGAGTTTGAGCATCAAACCTAAGGTGAAGCCATGGTCATATTCAACCTTGGGTGGACTATGCTTCTCGGATCATGGTTCCTTTTTTTTCTTCTTCACCAAGTTCCAAACTATTGTATCTTCTTTCATATAGAAGTGTTGTGATCAAGTCTTGGAATTTTTGTAAGTCATCTTCAACCTTGGAAACGTGAATATTTGGATCTTGATGCTCTTGTGGTGATCTTGAGGTGAGTTATATAACTTGATCTCAACTCTATTATTATTCACCTTCAATCATGTAATGTTTGATGATTCCTTTTGAATTTTGACTTTCCTTGGTTGAATAATGATTCTATGAGATCTAATGGATATATGGGGATGTTGTACATGGATAAAGTGTTAATGGATGAAGGGTTGAAGCTTGAATATGATGGAATCTCCCATGGACAAATCGATATTGATTTGTGAAACCCTAACCTGATATGGGGTTATGTGAGGGGAACCCGATACACATGAAGTCCTAACCTATTACCAGTTTGCTGCATGTGAAGGACAATCATCCTTACATTTTTCTAGCCTATTACCTAAGGCTAAGGATGGGGGCAGGCCGATATCTTAAAAGTTGATTGAAGATATGAAGTCAATAGGGCTAACCCGATATGCCCTAACCTTAGCAACCTGACACCCCTCTAGGCCGACACGATGTGAAGGGAGACACACTTCTTTGAGTCTAAGGCTGATACACCATGTGAAGGTGTGGGTGACACAGTCCTTGAAGTTATGGCTAACACACCAAGCAATGATGAGGTTGGTACCTTGATAGGTGACAACATATAAGGGTGTTGATGATAGCTAACCTGATACTATCAAAACCGTAGAACCCAATATGTATCAAAACCCTATAGACCGATATCACTTGATGATACCCAGGGAGACACAATAGAGGGTTATATGGATGATACACTAGATTATAGTGTGGCCAATACCCTGTAGTATACTATGACTAACACACAAAGTGATAGGGTGTCCGACACCCTAAAGTGAGGTCGAGATGTTATGCTTAAGAGAGGTGAAAATATTTTGCTAAAGTGTGATGAAGGTGATGCACCAAGGTATGGTGAAGGTCATACTCTAAGATATGATTCATGGATGATATCAATTGAAGCACCTCAAAACCAATATCACCTTAAGAACCTCTAAACTGATATCACTTTGATGTGCCATGGGCGACATAAGTGATAGTGTCTAGGCCGACATAAGTGAGTGTCTAGGCCGACACAAGTGAGAGGTGTCTAGGCCGACACAAGTGATAGTGTCTAGGATGACATAAGTGAATGTGTCTAGGACGACACACGGGTTAGTGTGTAGGTGATACACCTTGATGAGTGTAAGCCGACACATGATAAATATAATCGAATGATACACTATGAAGTAATGAGATGGATACACTTTGATAAGTGTATGTTGATAAATCCTAAAGAAGGTCAAGCCAATGTAATAAGTATGTTAAAATCAATATCCTAGTAAGGATGAGAGAGAAACTTGTACTACTCATGTGAGAAAGGTAATACTTCATGTTGATAATCAATTGATAATAATTGATGAGAGTAATTAAGTATGCTTGAATACTTATGGCAATAATATAAGATTTTATGATGCGAATTAGGGTTTGGTTGTTAAATGTGAACTTGAATACCTGAATTGGCTACAAGGGGAAACCCTAACTCTAATTATGAGAGGGTTGCAAATTGAATGATTCTCTTTATGGCATGGTGATGATATTTACTCGAAATTACTTTTACCATGAAATCCTAACCATGCATGTATAATGAGACGATGAGCGTAGCAGGTATGAGCTATGATGATTTAGCATGATATACATTAAATAGGCCTTGTGAACCATGTGATATGCTTGTACAACACGTATGATATATAATAGGTCTGATGACCTAGAGATGATTGTTGCCTGGTAAGAGGTGACACTGTTCAATGATGAACTGAGGGTTGATACACAAAACATGTGATCATGAAAATGTTGAAGGGTTAAGATTCACAGTAATGCATTCAAGGGATTGAGATCCCAGGATGGGTGTAACAAGATGTGTTCCAATTGATACCAGATTCCTTGAAAAATATATTACACCTTTCTTTGTAGCATTTACCTATAATTTATGCTTGTAACATGATTGATGCTAAAAGATGTTGTAATAAACTTAACTTATCAAGTGAAACTAAATATGTAGCTTGCCCTAGCCATAGATCCATTCAGTGTCAGAACTTACTGAATGGTGAAATGAGCAATTCCTGCAGGAAACTTGAAGCGCATATTGTTGAATATGTGGGGTGCAAGTTGAGGTATCTCCTTGTATCCTTAACTCAAAGGATTGGATGTGGGCCATACCCTAAAGAGAGTGCGGTTGTAGGTCGTGACTCAATATACAATCATGATTGGTTAAAGACCATACCCTGATAAGAGCATCAGGATTGACTACGGCTCATACCCTGATAAGAGAACAATAATGAATTGTATCTCTCTAGTGTTGAACCTATATACCTAGGCTAACTAAATTGTAGTTTGACTCTTAATGTCACTGTAGGTTCACTCGTACTGACCGAGGGGGTGAGGTCGTGGATTTTGTCTCTTCCATAGACTGTGTATGGCACTAATGCTACCTAATTTAGGTTGGTCGGAGCATGAGTGGTATACCTCATCTCCTCAGGGCATAAGATTGATTGTTGAAAGATTTAATTAAATGTGTAGCATATTTTCTTAAGGATTGAATATGGAAACATTGAATGAGGCTATAATTTCTTCTTTATGTTATTGTTGATAAATGTTATATATGTTATTCATACTCCTAAAAGTGATTGGATGATCTACTACTCAATCATAGATATCTGAACTACTTAATGATGAGATTGCTCTATTCTGCATATAACAAGTAGTTATACCTATTTAATTCAATAAAGGTTTCTTCTTCTCTCTTTCATGAAGACTTAATGATGCAAATTTACCGTGCGTATGAACGCAAGTGAACGCGTCGAGTAGTACAAGCCTTTGTGAGGCCCGAGTCGAACTCAGGGATACGTGCAATCGTTGGAGACTCCTACTAACCACTCGCGATCAGCTAAGCCGATTAACAAGTTGAGAGTTGTTGTTAAGAATAAAAGAAAAATAAAAACGAAATAAAAGAAGCAATCGATTAAATGTTGGTTTAATCAATTCAAAAGGGTATCTTTAGGATTGCAGTTTCACCGCGGGTTTTCATTGTATTAAATTCTATAAAGCTATTCAATTTTATCTCTCTATCCTGGTAGTGGCCTGAAAATAGAATTACCCACTGTCGTGGTGCAAATCACTACCTAGGTTTAGGTCGATTCCACCGTCATAGTAACCTATACCCTAAACTAGGTGCATTATGAACGATCTCTCAGTTTCCACCATTAATTTTACACCGCCTTGTTCAAGGGATTTATCAATTAATGTAGATTTCGTCTCTTTTCAACCGTTAATCCTTCTTTCAAAGTGATTAAGGGAATTAGATTATTATCATGGTGATCAAGCATAACAATACATTGAGAAAACGAAACTATACCACAGATTTAAGAGATAAAATATGATTTCTATTATAAAACTATCATACAATGAATTCCCGGGCTACTCCCGGTCCTAAAGATGAAGGGGATTAGCCCCGCATGTTCATCTCACACAATTACATGGTAGAAATAGGGGAAAACATGTGAAAAACGTGGAATGAAAGGGAAAACCCCTGAACGAAGAAGAACCGGTTGATCCTTGGTGTAGAATGTGTGCTCTACCGCCTCTCGGTGGTGGAATCCGTCTTCTTCGGCCCCCGGATCAACAAGTATGAGCTTGTAGCCTCTGTTCTCCTCTCTCCCGCTCCTCGGTACTCGTGTAATGGCTAATGCGATGATCCTCTCGTCTGGGCAGCTGTCATTAGGTATAACTCCCTCATTAGGTCTCTAATTAACCACGGCCGTCCGATTGAGAACAATCTGAATCAAATGCATATCTGACTGTGTCGATACCATCGACGCGGGTCGATGGTATCGACCCAGTGTGGTAGCGGCAGCCCTTCTTTCTTTTTGTCTGAGTGTCTAATGTAGTCTCGATACCATCAACACAGGTCAATGGTATCGACTTCCTGTAAACGTCGGTTTTTGTCATTTTGCGTCGCTATAGCCTCCGTGCGTCGATGGTATCGACTGGGTGTCGATACTATCGACTACTTCTTCGCCGGCAACCTGAAGGTGACTCGATACCATCGACATCCATGTCGATAGTATCGACGATTTGCTGCTCCTTTCGGCTGGCAACCTGTGATCAAGTCGATGGTATCGACTTCCTTCGATGGTATCAACGGAAGCATATACTCGTTTTTCCTGAAATTCAAACATGAAACCAAATAAGTTCACACAAATAATAATATTTTGACAATTAATGCTCAAAATGATGAAATAAAGGGGATTTGACATAAAATAGCATCAAAGACCTAAGTGGATGAATTATGCGATATTAACCATAGAAATGACTAATTAAAGCATAAAACACATATGAAACAGGTCTATAAATGCAACTCAAAATCATCGCATCAAACTCCCCTAAGCTTGAACGTTGCTCGCCTCGAGCAACAAATCCTTAGAATAGAATTGCTAATGTCAACTGAAGAACAACACACCACAACCAACATCCCATATGACTCCCACCGGACATTCACATACCGGCCCTTTCTAACCACAGAATGGTAATTACCCTGAAGGCGACAGTAACCATCAATAAAAGAAATTGACCTCAAAACTGATGAACACTATCACATAAGGCATTTAACATAATAAAACTCGCCGGTTCAGACTTAGTGCATCTTGCGATCCCCTATACTACGTTGCTCGCCCTAACTACCATCTACATGGAAGCAGTTCTCCTGATATTCATTAGTGAGGAGAAATTCACAGTGGCCTACCAATCTGAGCAACGGGTGGATGAAGATGGGTGGTTCATGGAAGAAAGTGGATGTATTGTACTGTTTCAACATGCATAATACAAAAATGTCCTACATGATGCAAATGCACATGAGAAATGCCCTCATGCCTAAAATTGGGTGAAATGATGCATGTACTAACCATCCATCTCGAAATGAAATGAACATCTAATTAAGCTACATCATGTACTCAATTATCTTGAATTGCAGGTGATATTATGTTCCTTTCTCCTTCTTATTCGTGTTGCTTCTACATAACTCTTTTCTTTTTTTTCATTATGCATATTTTTTTCAGATTTTTCTCTCTTTTTTTCTCAACCCTCATATCCATAATTGATAATGAATATCTTATTGGGCTTATTTTCTTCATACTCAGAAATTTGCACTATTTAGAAGGTATGGAACAATTTGATTCACCATTAGAGAAAAATTGAGATACATGATATACTTTATGCATGAAAATTATGAATGCAACTACATGGCATGCACCTAAGGGTAATGTGCATGTATCACTATTCTCATTTTTTTCTTTCTTTTTATGCAAAACATATGGAAAAAAAGAATTAATGCAAGCCCTATCTACGTGCAATGCAGTCAAAGAGGTTAAAACTGTAGCATACTTCCAATTCTTGCGGTGGATTGTGAAAAGCGAAAAGGTGGAAGGATCACAAGACTAGGTGACTGAACCTTAGATAAATATTATGTGTCCCTCCTTATGGACCTGTGTAGTAGTTAATAAGTTTCTCTCTCTTACATCCAATTAGAGTCTCATTACCATTTGGTCAGATTAGGCTCAAACAACCATTTCCGTCCACTTTCATGAATCATTAGGAGTACAGTTGTGAAATTTTGTTTTAAAGTTGACAAAACCAATCATTTTCGTAGGTTAATTGCACAAGGTGAAACAAGACAGCTCTTCAGACATACCCAAATTTTTAAATTTCCCTTGATTTTTCCCATGCACACTATAGAGATGACACAAACTTTATGACATCCACGATTACACTAGATAGCATGTGGATCCTACGAACAAACTAAAATTCAAAAACAACTAAAAGAACAAAAACAAATAAAGTTAAAAACTAAGAATAATAAAAGAGATAAAGCTGTTCCAACTACCCCCCTAAGCTTGAAATTGACTATGGCCTCATAGTCAAAAACAAACTTAAAGATTGGAACAGTGATACCGGATCACTCCTGTGGTGGTACTCCTGTGGTGGTGGAGGCGGGTACTGCGGCGCCGTGGGGTCCCAAGACGGGTATTGTGCCTGGAAAGTCGGATCATATTGGGGCATCAGAGGAGGCTGTGGATACTCCCCAAAATAGTTCTGTCTCCAGTAATGATCGAAACACGGCTGTTGCTGCACCTCCATTCTGTGCAACCGATCATGGATGTTCTGCTGATTCTTGAACAAAAGACGCTCATTCTCGAAGATCGCCTGCTGATTGACAAAGAGCCGGTTGGTAGTATCTTGAATACCAGCAAAAGTGGTGGTGTGGCCATGTTGGGTCTGCTGGATGTCTTGCAGCATCGCGTACATGCCTTGCATGGAATAGGCATCCTTGCTTGGCTGCGAGGGTGGTGGTGGCGGCGGAGTAGGCTGAGATGATGAAGATGCACCCGGATGCATCCGAGGACGCTTCCGTGGTGCCACTCGTGCTCGAAGAGGTGTAAATGCCTCTTCGTCCTCCGCAACCTCGTCATCATTTCCGTCGTTGCCGCCTTCTTCATCAGAGTCTGCGATGGCTATGATTGGCCACCGGAAATGTGGTGCACCTTCGATGTTTAAAACGGGATCGGGAAGAGAACATTCTCGATATGCTTGATTTACGTGGCAATGTGCAAACGCCACGCCATCTCGGAGAAGTAGCATATTGGACCTGTGCAAATGCTGTAAGTTTACCTTGCTTCTAGTAGATAGAGGAGTGAGGGTTTGGAAATTCAAGCCAAGGTACGAAGCCAGCTTGGTGATGAGCCCGCCGAAGTGAATCGGCACTTTCCTCGTACTCCTCTTCACATCCAAAACTCGTTGCAGAAAGAAAGCACCCCAGTTGCATTCTTGTTTCTTCAGGAGTTTATATAGAAAGAAAAGGTCCGACCCCTGAAACTTGTTGAGGGCGAGATCACCCCGAGAAAAAATTGTGGAACTGAGCATCCGGTGCAAGACCCAGACGAAAGGGTGCTCGAAATCGGCTACCGCAGCATTGTGGTAGCTCACCGACTTCCCCGACGACACCGTCACCAGCTCGGCGAAGATTGTGTCATAATCGGTGCAATGGTCCGGCCGCCGGTGGTCATACTGCAAATGGTTCCAGTTAAAAATCATGTTGAACTGCTTCAGCGTGAGGGTGTAGTCGATGTTGAACATCCGGAAAGACACCCGGCCCTGTATCCACTCATGATCAATCGCTACAATGTCATTGGGCACTAAACAGACATCCAATGATGCCATGAACTCTGCTACCAGTTCTTTATACGTCGGCCAGTCACCAAAGAACGGCTGGCCATCTTGGTGAAATTCCAGTTCACCAGGCCTTATTGGTGTGTGACAGGCCTGCCCGTTAAGAACATAGGCCAAGTTGGCCTCGAATTCGAGATCTCGGATCACCTCCCGGTCCACATACCGGGTGGTCTCGATCTTCCTCCGCATGATCTCCTCGTAGATCTTTCGGACCTCCGAGGAAGGATGGACGAGTCGGGGACGTGCGACCAACGCTGGCGGCGGTGGCACGAACTCAGGGATGTCAATCATGTGAGCGCGCGAGGAAGAAGCGTCGGCTGTATGCACCATGGTTGCGACGAGAAAAGGGATTAGAAGAAGAGCTCGGTGAAGATGGAGAATTGAATATCCGCTCGGTGAAGATCGTTGCTCGGTGCTGCTCTTCGTCGGCTTGGATAGCTCGGGGGATCGCTCAGCACAAGGAAGGGAGATCACTCTGAAGGTGTGAAGTCAACTGATGTAATGAATCTCCTTATATAGCCTTTGCCGGTGCCACTGTTGGCCCATCGATACCATCGACGCGAGTCGATGGTATCGACACTTGTCGATGCTATCCGCCCTCCTCGTGAGTATCGACAGTCGTCAATGGCTGGATCTTGAAACCCGGATCGCTGACGTGTCGATACCATTGACAAGGGTCGATAGTATCGACACTTCACCCGGATTGATGATGTGGCTTCCGCGATCACCGTTGATTCGTTCGCGCAGATCGGTGATGTGGATGGTCGATACCATCGACGAGGGTCGATAGTATCGACTATCCGGATTAGGGTAAATCCTCGCGAGATCGGCCGCCGCCTTTTTCACTTGAAAATGTCGATACCATCGACACGCCCGTCGATGGTATCGACTTCACTGAGTGGATTTCTTCTGTAAATCTTCAAAGATCTCGATGGTATCGACTGGCATGTCGATACCATCGACGTTAATATTGCGATCTGCCTGTAGGTCTGTCGATACCATCGACGAGGCCGTCGATGGTATCGACGCTGTGTGAAATCGGCAGTCATCTACCTGGTCCATGGTCGATACCATCGACCAGTGCGTCGATAGTATCGACTCTGCCCCAGCCTGCACATCAAACAAAATGATCACGGTATCTTTTTTACATGAAAAACTAAGTAAAAACAAATTAAACTACGAATGTAAATGAACTAACTACGGTACCAATGGTTGGGTTGCCTCCCAACAAGCGCCCTTATTTAACGTCTTAGGCTAGACGGCTTTCAGCACCTCATGCATCCAAAAGTGAGATGAGTTTAACCTCGTTCACCTTCCTCTTGTAATTTTCGCCAAAATCAAGCTTCAATCTTTGTCCATTCACTAAAAACGTGGTATCACCATCACGCACTAAGATAGCGCCGTGTGGTTTGACCTCTTCTACCACAAACGGTCCACTCCACCGGGATTTGAGCTTCCCGGGATGCAACTTGAGTCGGGAGTTGAACAACAACACACTATCTCCTTTCTTGAACGTGCACAACTAGATGTGGCGATCGTGGATCAGCTTTGTGTGCTCCTTGTATATCCGTGCGTTCTCATAGGCCGTCATCCGCAACTCATCCAGCTCATTCAACTCAAGCATTCTCTTTCTCCCCGCTTCATCGTAACTCAAATTGAACCTTCTAAGCGCCCAATGGGCCTTGTGCTCCAACTCTACCGGTAGGTGACAAGCCCGGCCATACGCCAACCTAAAAGGTGTGGTGCCTATAGGTGTTTTGTAAGCCATCTTGTACGCCCACAATGCATCCGGTAATAGGGCACTCCAGTTCTTCCTCGTGGACGCCACCGTACGCTCCAAAATCGTCTTAATTTCGCGATTGGAGACCTCCACCTGCCCTTGGGTCTGCGGGTGATATGGGGTACCTATGTTGTGCTTGACCCCATATTTCTTCAATAAGGTCGAGAACTTCTGATTCCTAAAATGTGTACCCCCATCACTGATTATCATCCAGGGTACCCCAAACCTGCAAAAAATGTGTTCTTTCACGAACCTACACACTACAGTGGAATCGTTAGTCCTTGTGGGTATTGCTTCCACCCACTTCGACACATAATCAACGGCTAATAAAATATATAAATTGGAGTTTGAGGACACAAAGGGTCCCATGAAATCTATGCCCCACAAATCAAATACCTCCACTTCCTGAAACACATTCAGGGGCATCTTCTGTCGCTTTGAGATATTACCTGCTCGCTGACAAGGATCACATTGCCTTACAAATTCGTAGGCATCTCAGAACAAGGTTGGCCAATAAAGGCCACTCTCCAGGACTTTAGTTGTTGTGTGTGAGCTGGCGTGGTGTCCTCCCGTAGGTAATGCGTGGCAATGACGTAAAACGCTCTCATACTCCAATTCAGGCACACACCTGCGTAAGATACCGTCCCTGTATTGCTTAAGAAGAATTGGGTCATCCCAAAAATAATATTGTAAAGAATGGAAAAATCTTTTCTTCTCTTGATATGACCAATCTTCCGGGATGATCCCGCAAGTCAAATAGTTTACAATCTCAGCAAACCAAGGATCCTTAGAGTTGATTTTTAAAATCTGTTCATCCGGAAATGTCTTGGTTATGGGTATATGTAAATCTTTTTCATCCACCCTTTCTAACCTAGACAAATGATCAGCAACAACATTTTCAATCCCAGATTTATCCTTGATTTCGATGTCAAATTCTTGTAAGAGAAAAATCCACCTAATGAGTCTAGGCTTTGGGTCTTTTTTCTCCATTAAGTATTTAATTGCGGCATGGTCAGTCCATACAACTACTTTTGATCCAACTAAGTACTGCCGGAATTTTTCAAAAGCAAAAACAACAGCAAGTAATTCTTTCTCAGTAGTTGTATAATTTAATTGGGCATCATTTAAGATTTTCGAAGCGTAGAAAATCACGGCGGGTTTGTTGTCCACCCTTTGCCCCAATATGGCTCCTACCGCAAAGTCCGAAGCGTCACACATTAATTCGAACGGTTTTGTCCAATCCGGCGTTTGAACAACCGGTGCAGAAATCAGTTTTTCTTTCAAAACGCCAAACGCATGTAGACACTTATCATTGAAATCGAATACAGCATCATTCTCCAAAAGCTCGGATAGAGGTTTCGCAATTTTATAAAAATCTTTTATAAATCACCGATAGAATCCGGCGTGTCCCAGAAAACTTCTTACCCCTTTTACAGAATTTGGTGGGGGCAACTTGGAAATGACCTCAATTTTGACTGGATCCACCTCTAGACCTTTGCTAGACACCTTGTGTCCTAGCACTATCCCCTCAGTCACCATCATGTGACATTTCTCCCAGTTGAGGACCAAATGTGTGTCCTCGCAACGCTGTAAAACTTTGTCTAGGTTATAGAGACATTCATCAAACGATGCACCATACACCGAAAAGTCATCCACAAAAACCTCAAGACAGCGCTCTACCATGTCAAAAAATATGGTGAGCATACAGCGTTGAAACGTCGTCGATGCATTGCATAAACCAAAAGGCATTCGGCGGTAAGCAAAAGTCTCATAGGGACAAGTGAACGTAGATTTCTCTTGATCCAAAGGATCAATCGAGATCTGGTTGTACCCCGAGTATCCATCTAAAAAACAAAAGTGGGATCGACCGGCAAGACGCTCTAGGATTTGATCAATGAAAGGTAAAGGAAAGTGATCCTTTAGCGTGGCGGCATTTAAACGGCGGTAATCAATACAAACTCGCCACCCGGTTACCAATCGGGTGGTGACAGGTTCATTTAACATATTTTGAGTGACAGTAATTCCCCCCTTCTTAGGGACTACCTGTGTGGGACTCACCCATGTCGAGTCTGATATGGAGTAGATAATACCTGTAGTAAGAAGTTTAATGACCTCCTTCTTCACAACCTCCATCATGCTCGGATTAAGACGTCGTTGAGGTTGAATCACAGGCTTGGCTCCCTCCTCGAGCTGAATCTTGTGCTGACATAGAGTAGGAGAAATCCCCTTGATGTCTGCAATTGACCATCCAAAAGCTCCCCAGTGGTTCTTCAGCACTATCAACAATTGTTCCTCCTCATACACACTCAAATAAGCATAAATGATCACCGGTAACTTGTCTTCCTCAGCAAGAAAGACATATTTGAGATGCGGGGGAAGCGGCTTTAATTCTAAATCCGGCGGACTTATCAAAGATGATTGAAGTGGCGGGGGAAGTTCACCTAGATCTTCATAATGCCTCGCATAGAAACATGGAAGCATCTGTAGCATCTTGGCACACTCCTTGAGTGATTTTCTCCTCATCCAATCATGTGTAATATTTACCAAACAAGCCTCTAATGGTAATTCTGGATATGCATCAAGAACAGAAATAGCAATAACATCATCTTCCATGGAAGGCGGAATGTCCTCCTCATCATCATTCGGGAATCCTACAGCTTTGCACAGAGAAACTACTTTGGTCTGCTCCATGATATCCACAGCTAAAGTTCCATTATCCATCTTGCTAATCACGTGAGCCATGTCCAGAAATGGCTTCCCAAGACAGAGTGAGATGTTACTATCCAGATGTTTCACCATATTGCATTGTTCCTTTGCTTTAGATGACACAGTACTAGAGGGCATGACCATCACAAAGCGGTCATCGGCTATGCCCAAGGTCAAGCGGCCTCTCCCCATCTCTAAGATCATGTCGGCTGTAGCTTGGAAAGGACGTCCAAGTAACAGCTTGTTGCCATGTTCATCCTGCATCTCCATGACCACGAAATCTGCCGAAAAGACAAACCTATCCACCTTTACTAAGACATCTTCACAGATTCCATAAGGCTTCACCACAGAGTTGTCCGCCAATTGAATCGTCATATTGCTTGGCCGTGACTCCTTCAATCCCAGCTTTTTGAAAGTCGAAAGGGGCATTAAGTTGATGCTTGCCCCTGATTCACATAGCGCTTCACTGAATTTAACCTTCCCAATAAAACAAGAAATGTTAAAACATCCTGGATCTTGCCTCTTTGGCGGCAAAGTACCCATGATGAAGGCACTTACTTGCTCCTTTAGCACGACAACTTCCGTATCCGGAATTTTCCTCTTCTTAGTAATGACGTCCTTTAGAAATTTCCCGTAAGACGGGATTTGCTCAATGGCTTCCAATAAAGGAATATTTACTGAAAGCTTCCTAAAACTGTCTAAGAACTTCTTGAACTGCACATCGACCTTCCTTGCCTTCGCACTATTTGGATACAGGACCGGAATAGCTTGTGCCCTTTGATGAGGTGGCACATAAGGTGTCCTTTTCTGAGGTCTTTCCTCTTCCGCACTCGGGTCTTCAGTAGAATCTACAACTGTGTCATTGACTGATTCTGTGACCGGTGCGGGCTGCTCCTCATTGGCTTCACCTTCTACTTCAGCTTGTGGTGCGCTTGTCTCCTCAGCCCTTGGATTTAACACTTTCTTGCCGCTTCTCAGCAAAATGGCCTTGGCCTGCTGGTTTCCCCCGGGAACATTGGTATTCCCCGGAAAACCCAGATGTGCCGGTTTCTTCAAACTGGCGATCTCGGCTGCCATCTGTGCCATGGATGTCTCAATGGTCCTCATTTGAGCCCCATGGCTCTGTAATGTTTGCCCAAATTGATTCATGTATTCTCCTTGCTGCTTGATTTGCTGACCAAATGTATTCATTAGCTCTTGATTTTGTTTTATAACCTGATTTAGCAACTCCGTGCTCTTGTCTTCTGTTACTGGCGAGGGCTTGGCATCCGGATCCTGCAGAAAATTGTTCGGATCCTTCTACGAGAACTTTTTGTCTTTTCTCCATGAATAATCATTGTTCCTATAACCTTGCTGCTGTCTCATGTATTTGACTTGAGCCTCATCCCCGGACTCAATATCCTCCTTTTCCAGTAGCTTCTTTGCGAGAAGATCCATCTTCTCATTCAGCTCTTTCATTGCCTTGGACTCACCTGCTACTCAAACTTGCTCTACCGGGCCTCTTTCTCTCTCACCCCATGACTGCTTTCTAGCCATATTCTTTAGTATCTCCCAGCATCTGGTGTCCGTGTTGTTCAGAAAGAACCCTGACCCAGCTGAATCCAGATTACTCCTATCGTGCTCGAAGAGAGAAAAATAGAAGATCTTCACCTGCGTCTCTTTATCCAACCCATGATGTGGGCACCTCCTCAGCATGACCTGAAATCTCTCCCAGGTCTCAGAATATGTCTCACCGGCCTGTTGGGTAAAATTGTGAATCTTCCGGATCATGTCGTTAGTCTTCTCAGGAGGGAAGAACCTCTCGAAGAAGACCTCCACCATATGGTCCCAGGACTCCACGAACTCATCATCTAAATTGTGTAACCACTCTTGTGCCGCTCCCGCCAATGAACTCGGGAAAAGCTTGAGATACAGTGAATCCTGTGGAAACCTATCAATTTTTACCATGTCACAGTTCTCAACAAACTGGCTGATGTGAGCGACGGGATCCTCATTCTTAAGCCCATGAAAAGCATTCGACTTCACCAGATTTATCAACGCCGGATCAATCTTATATGTAGGTATGTTGATTGCCTGCTTCTTTATAGGCCCTTTTGAAGTTGATGAGGAAGAATCCTTGATCTTCTCCCATATAGTCTGTGGCTCGGCCATCTCTTCCTGTTCAAATTCAGAATCTACCTCTTCTTGGTGCTCTTGCTCGTGATAATCCTCGTCCTCAGGTCCCGGCAACGGAACATCGGGTGCACGACCTGCGTAGTCAGTACTACGCGTTTGCACCATGCACAGTACCTGAAATAAAAGAAATTCGAGTTCAGTACAGTGCTATGACGAGTATAAAAATTATCGAACAATTTAGAAATATTTGAAATGGTTTCAAACTAAATAAAAAAAATGTGGCCTAGAATGGCCGCTTGTAGCACTCAAAGTGCCAACAAATTGTCGTATCCCCGGCAACGGCGCCAAAAACTTGACGCAAATATACCGTGCGTATGAACGCAAGTGAACGCGTCGAGTAGTACAGGCCTTTGTGAGGCCCGAGTCGAACTCAGGGATACGTGCAATCGTTGGAGACTCCTACTAACCACTCGCGATCAGCTAAGCCGATTAACAAGTTGAGAGTTGTTGTTAAGAATAAAATAAAAATAAAAATAAAACAAAAGAAGCAATCGATTAAATGTTGGTTTAATCAATTCAAAAGGGTATCTTTAGGATTGCAGTTTCACCACTGGTTTTCATTGTATTAAATTCTATATAGCTATTCAATTTTATCTCTCTATCCTGGTAGTGGCCTGAAAATAGAATTACCCACTGTCGTGGTGTAAATCACTACCTAGGTTTAGGTCGGTTCCACCGTCGTAGTAACCTATACCCTAAACTAGGTGCATTATGAACGATCTCTCAGTTTCCACCATTAATTTTACACCGCCTTGTTCAAGGGATTTATCGATTAATGTAGATTTCATCTCTTTTCAACTGTTAATCCTTATTTCAAAGTGATTAAGGGCATTAGATTATTATCATGGTGATCAAGCATAACAATACATTGAGAAAATGAAACTATACCACGGATTTAAGAGATAAAATATGATTCACTATTATAAAACTGTCATACAATGAATTCTCGGGCTACTCCCGGTCCTAAAGATGAAGGGTATTAGCCCCGCATGTTCATCTCACACAAGTACATGGTAGAAATAGGGGAAAACATGTGAAAAACGTGGAATGAAAGGGAAAACCCCTGAACGGAGAAGAACCGGTTGATCCTTGGTGTAGAATGCATGCTCTACCGCCTCTCGGTGGTGGAATCCGTCTTCTTCGGCCCTCGGATCAACAAGTATGAGCTTCTAGCCTCCGTTCTCCTCTCTCCCACTCCTCGGTACTCGTGCAATGGCTAATGAGATGATCCTCTCGTCTGGGCGGCCGTCATTAGGTATAACTCCCTCATTAGGTCGCTAATTAACCACGGACGTCCGATTGGGAACAATCTGAATCAAAGGAATATCTGACGGTGTCGATACCATCGACGCGGGTCGATGGTATCGACCCAGTGTGGTAGCGGCAGCCCTTCTTTCTTTTTGTCCGAGTGTCTGATGTAGTCTTGATACCATCGACACAGGTCGATGGTATCGACTTCCTGTAAGCGTCGGTTTTTGTCATTTTGCGTCGCTATAGCCTCCGTGCGTCGATGATATCGACTGGGTGTCGATACTATCGACTACTTCTTCGCCGGCAACCTGAAGGTGACTCGATACCATCGACATCCATGTCAATAGTATCGACGCTTTGCTGCTCTTTTCGGTTGGCAACCTGTGATCAAGTCGATGGTATCGACTTCCTTCGATGGTATCGACGGAAGCAGATACTCATTTTTCCTGAAATTCAAACATGAAACCAAATAAGTTCACACAAATAATAATATTTTGACAATTAATGCTCAAAATGATGAAATAAAGGGGATTTGACATAAAATAGCATCAAAGACCTAAGTGGATGAATTATGCGATATTAACCATAGAAATGACTAATTAAAGCATAAAACACATATGAAACATGTCTATAAATGTGACTCAAAATCATCGCATCACTTAACTATGATAATAACATTGTTGGCTGAGAGTTATATCTCCCACTGAAATATGGATCTCACCCCATGGGTTTCCACACTTTTTAGGTGGATGTGCATGAGGAGGTAGAGATCATGCAGCAAAGAGTGGGCAGCAACAACAATGACAATAGTAACAACTCAGGTTGAGTGTGTTATTATGTGTGTCTTATAGAAATAGAGTCCTATGTGCCATCCCTATACTCTCAGGTCCTTTGGGAGATAGTGCATAAAAGGTTTTATAATCAAACTGAGATTTTGGCTAGAATGCCTCAATGTATAATGTTGCTTTTGTATATATTTTGGTGAAGCAACTGATATCTCATATCCTTGCTACGTGATGCTACGATGTATGTATGAAGTGAACCATGATGTATATATGGCTTTGGTTCTTTCTGTAAATAATTTCCTAGTAGTGGATCTCTTGGTAAAAAAGTTTTAATTTTTACTGATTTTCGGTAATCCGCTACTAATGGCTATTTTTGTTTAGTTTTATGCGATGCCACTATCAGTTTGATAGCGATCTCGTAGGTATAGTAATTCAATACTATACTTTATAAATTCCCAAAAATTGGCATTATCTGGTCAAAAAGATTTCCATATGCCAACCAACTTCAAATGACCCTACAATTAGTTAATGGGGTTGAACCATTCATAAATCTTGATAATCTATATGAATTTAATTTCTTTGCCAAAATTAGCCATTAAATATCATGAAAAATGAGCTCTATCTTGATTTTTCACAATTTTACATGTATGCCTTTAGCATAATAATCAAAAGAACTTTGTTGCTTGACTTCAATTTTGGATGGGACCTAGGCTACAACTTTTATCATGTTTGAAATTCCAATAAAGTATATTACTAAAGACCGGTACGTTACAATTCTACGCACCTTATTGAATTTCATCCTCAAAATTTTCATGCACAAATGTAGTACTATCCACTTTTGGGTTCTAGCTCTACCTTGACCTTCAACATATTCATCTACATTGGAGTATTTGACCTTGACATGCATTATAGGGTTGTAGAATGCATTCAATTAGGTTTAGGTGACCACTTACCTCAAACTTTTGTGTCAAATCTTTGTTTTTCTCTATCACCTCCTGGTACATGCCAACCGGTCATATATCTAAAGGTGACATCACCACAAGAGATATAAGCAAATCCATCAATAATTAGTGATGTTTTTAATTAACTATGTCATCTCTACAAAGCAAGAGACTCGCACGATTAAAATATGTGTCTCTTCACGTAAAACAACACTCGAGGGAGGCAAATTTCTACCCGAATAAACATGTCTCCTGTGCGCAGAGCTTCTGATAATTGCAATTGCTAATTTTTTATAATTGTAGAAACAACTTTCCATTTGTCCACCCATGCCCGACTCTTCCACTCTCTCCCGTTCTTTTCTCCCATCCACTATCACGTCACGTTCTTCCTTCTCCAACTGTGTGCTCTTGTTTTGTGTTCCTCCTTCTCCTACCTGACGCTCCTCTTTGCCTTCTATGACCCCCTCATTTCCCACCAATCTATTAGATGCCCCTCTGCTCATTAACATACGTGTGAGAGGCGATGTCCATCAGCCAGAAAAACCACTGACTTAGCAAATCCTGGTCTTGAGCGGAAGGTGGGAAGAAGGGCACATCCCTTGAAGGCAAGACGACTAACGAGTCCTTCGCAGCCCTACTATTTTCACAGGTGACCTATAGAGCATAGACATGATAAACTCTAATTTCACTTCCCACTCAACTAATCTCCTTGATCTCCTCAACAATGACAGATTCACAACCTCCTTTCTAGGATCTAGGATCAGAAGAATGGCTAAGCTCCTCTGCCTCAATTTTGATCTAAAGTAGCATCTTCACAACCTCCTCAACATCTAGGATCATAAGAACGACGTGTGTTTTCCCTGTCATCCTAGAGTGTTCAGTTGTTGTTTGTCATGAGCACTTCTTAACATTTTGTGAAACACACTTCAACTTGGGGGTCGTGTGCTCCTAGAATCTTCTCATCCTCAACTATCTCTGTCTTACAGGAGTCATATGGATGCATATAGAAATTGAACCAGAACCCCTTCAAGGTATACTTTCAAATTTTATTTTTCATATGTCGGTCAAGATGTAGCAAATTTAGTTGTCTTTTATTATCCATCTCCAACTTATGGGTTCAACATGAGCATATTCTTACATGCTCTTTATTTCTGAATAAGTACTAGTTAGGATCCATATGATATTTGTGAGGCTGGAGGTAATGATTACTCGCAATAGATCATAACACCATTAATGAATAGTTTTTTGCATTCCCTTGGAAAATTGTTCAATAAGGACATATGACTTTATATTCTCTAGTAAAAATGGACCATGATGCATCATATCATTTGATGTGTACATGATATGTATCATGAATTACGCCTACAAAAAAATCATTGCAAGAGGGATGGGCACCATTATTCAAACATGAGCACATTTGCTTCTATTTTTGTAGAGCAAAGAAATGGAATGGGTTATACAATGAGAAAAATAAAAAATATGAAAAATGAAAAGATATGAAATAGTGTAGAAAGAAACAAGAACGTAGTTTAAGGATAGGTCGTTGTGGTTGCACTATTGCAGACTGGAGTCTAAAATTCATTGTTTTTGTTACTTCCTTTATTGTTTTTGTTATTTAGCAGGCTAGAGTCTAAAATTCGTTCTAAAGTGTATCTTATTTTTCCTCCGCATAACAATTCTCTTATGAAAATGTCATTATTGCAGTTTGTTTAACGAATCTATTTTTTGTATAATAGAATAGATATAGATATAATCATGTAGCATCCATTTCTTTAGTAAATGTAAAGTTAGCCAATCAGATGGTCTCATTCTTCTTTTAGGAAAAGTTTAAAAATTTTGTTATTCAGATCAGAACAACAAAGAAGGAACGGGGAACGTGGAGTAGAGAATGGAGGAGCATTTATTAGTGGGATGGGGGGATAGGAGAGAGAGTTGACGATCATAGGTGTTGGGAGGGAGTGGGCGGAGAGGGAGGGACCTGTTGTTGCTTGAGGAAGGAGGAAAAAATATTAATAAGAACAATTAATTTCTTAAAAGAAAGAGAGTTAATGAGAGTGCAGTATTTCTAAAAATGCCACAATCACATTGACTAGTGGCGTTGTTGTAATTGAAAAAAGTTATTCATAGATATGAAGACAGGCTTTGTATCCAATCCAAACCTAGACGTCAAACATTACTATGTAGGCTATACTTGGCACCCACTCGTGGGGTACGTCATACGTGGCACCTGAATTCAGTCTTGACGAGCATCGTGGCGGAGTTTGAACTATAAAGTAGGGCCTCCTATTTGTTGTTCCCACTTTCACAAGGAATATGCTGCTCCCTACACCAGATATTGACATGTGTCCAATGATTTCATCAAAACCAACAACTTACATCTGCAGCGATGGGTAGGCTGATCCAATGCGGTGCAACGTACTCCCTCACAATTCAGTTGGACAAGTCCTTACAAGCGCTGCGCAATATATACCGGAAGTTCAGCGTTCCTTCTGGCAGGAGGCGGCAGAGTTTGTAGTTCGAGGACCCAAATCCTGGCATCTGGGTCAGACGAAGCGGGGTGAACGGCAGGATGGACGGACAACGAGGCCATGCTCCTCACTTATAGTTCGGCATGGCGGCTGTCGGGTAGATGGGCAGAGGCGATGCTCTGCCTATGACCGGCGACCGCCTCGCCAGGGCATCCCTATCGACGTCGTTCCTCCGTGGAAGTAGCGATGTACTCCATCCAAAGTTCCTGTCAGTTCGGTGGAGTTTTCTACCTATAGTGCTGCGCTTCTGTTGCCTTGGCCCATGGATAGCGGTTACTCAGCTTGCTGCTAACTTCTGGATGATCGATTCGTTAAACTGCCCGGCAAGTGAATCCAAACCATACTATACGGTCGTATTCTTCTTTTTTATGGAGGGCCTAGCAAATTATTAAACATATTCACAGATGTTAGTTTTCTGTTCGGCCCTGTTTGGTAGGGTGTAATACTTTTGTTTAACTTTCAAATTCATCATTTTTGGGATAATTTTTCATTTGGTTTGGTGTATTAGAGTGTAGTTTGATGATTTGTAACCCTATCCAACTACACACTTGAGCTGCAATTCCAGGAAAATGTACTATCCCCTAAAACCGTGCGGTCGGGTGTAGTTTCCCATCTGGACCTCATACTCTGTGTTAGTCCACGTACAGCTGGCGCGCTAGCAATATTAAAATGTCGTTGCGGTCCCCACTCCCTATACTCCCGCTAATCTGGCTACTTTTTCTCTCTCTCTCATGTGTCTCTCATCACGCACGGAGCAAACACTTGCACGGATTATATCCCTACTTCACCGGCACACCAAACACTTGCACATCAAAATGTTGAACATGTTCTACACTGTACCAAATATGTTTACAACAGTTCAAAAAGTATGATTATACTTGTTAGCTTTTTCTTTTTACCAAATTACACCCAACAACACCCTATCAAACAGGCCCTCAAACTAAAACGTTAGAAAGAGGGGATATGCGAATGGCACATATTCTAAACGGACTTTCTTTGGTTGATCATGTCGAATATATAAAGTTAGTCGATTTGGATTTTAAAAAAAAAAGTGAGATTGTGATGTAGTTTTCAAGTTCGTAGGCAATTTCCAAGTAAAGAAATTGGAAAAGGTGGGTGCCACCCTCCCACAACGAGGCCGTACTTTTGGCAAAACGTCCGATGCCGTGTTTACTTGGAAGTACTGGAATTAAATCTGCCTGGAAACTCTTCCCTCCACCGCGCAGCTTCCTTTTGCGGGTCTTGTTTTACCACCTCCACGATCAATATAGATGGGCCTCGGCGCAGCTTCCATCTCGTATTTATATAACTTTTCAATTTGAGAATTGGGGATTTATATCAAAGTAGAAGACAAGCGGGTATCAAGTTGTGCCTCTAGTCTTTTTCTGAATTGTAAATCCAACCCTTTGTATTATACGACAGTGTGTTAGTGAGATTGCATGCAGCCATTGGAAAAAAAAAACATATTGATGGTTATTGCAGAATACAGTGGACAATTGCTCATATTGGTATTCGGGTGCCTGATTCTGACCACATCCACCATAAAGACCGCGGGTAGTTGTGTAATTTGATGTACTGGGTTCAATGGAACATGACTAGTTGCAGGTCTCACGGCTTAGCAGTTGAGATATGGTTGATTTGAAGTTGGATACATGTGGTTCGAGCATGGATCGAGGCAGTGAACGACAGGTACTGTTTTCCCAAGCTGTTAAGCATTTGGATACATGTGGTTTGAGAATTGTTGAAAAGAGAAACACTATATGTAGTGGTGGTGTCGAGGCCGTCAACCTCCATTTTGGCGGTGTCGAGGCTAACAACCTCCGTGAGGCTAGATGCAAGAAAACAGTCAACCATGCACTAGGTGATCAGTACACCTCCATCAAGCACGTACTAGGGTGGTATTGTCGAGGAAGCTAGTCACATCATGATTTTCATAGAGTGCCACAACAGGTAGTTTTCACGAGACAACTCCGAAGACACAAATTTGTCAATATATGAGATCGTTGGGCAGGAATAGCTGCCTTCTGTCGGGGTTGTTGAGTAGCCCGGTGTTGTTGCCTAAGACGATGTTGGTGTTGTGGCTGTGGGAGTCCGGCATAGTGTTGGGTAGCTAGGAGAGACATGATGAGTGGTGTTTTCATACCATAGAGAAATTGAGAGTTGAGAAATCTTAATGCCTTTCTTCACTAGCACAATTATTGATTTATACAGATTTTCGCGTTCAGCGGTTAAAAGATATTTCTACATTTAGTGGGATCGTGGATCCCAAACTTGAAGGAGGATAATGTGTTGTGTAGTTGTTGCACGGGTTAACTTGGAGTCTTGACTGCTCGGAGGATAATGTGGTCTTCATTCATGTCAAACCAACAAAGTCTTCATTTATCCATTCCAACATGTTCAAAAAATTATGACAACATAGAGGTTTGCAAAACTGTATATTTATTAGTAGATGAATAGACACATAATTTACATTACTTCCCCCACCAACCTAGTGCTCCTACACACTTGATTTAATAAAGAAAAGTCCTTTTGACTAGAAAAACAAAAAAGAGAATGTGGGTCAGACGCACGTGTCTTCAACGGGATACTAATAAGTAAACATGTTTTGTCCTGGAACTATTCCCTATAGTGAGTGGATATCACAGGAGCCCACCATAGTGGATGGGGATATCACAGGAGTCCACCAGTGGATGGATGACATGGATTGGATTGGCCAACTTGTTAACGGGCCTACGGAAGATGATGTCCGCTAGGAAGAATCCGAGGCCGATGACCACCAAGCTAACCTGCACAATCGCAGGACCGCGTCCCGGACCAGTCAGGATGTAAGACAGCCAAAGTACCACCCCACAGGAAAATATCATCACCAAGAAGGCGGTGTGAAGCCGCGCGACCCCGTGAAGGCCAGCTCCATCGACTTGAAATCCCAGGTAGATTGCCACGGCTGTGCTGATGAAGAACGCCGACATCCCAGCGGCAGCCTTGGCGGCACGCTTGCAGAAAGGCGGAGGAGTACTGACATCCTCAACCGTCTCTTCCAGTTGGACCAACTCGATTGAGAATGATTCTTGTTGTGGAGCAGCATCGACTTTACCTGTTCCTTGTCCACTCTCATTTTGAGAGATATATACAAAACACACCTAGAGATAGAGATAGATCTACAAGAACAGTTCCTAGTTCTTTTTCTGGTGTATCGCGGTTCCTTTATTGTTGTACCGCGGTTACTTTAGTGATGTGTTGTGCTGTGCTTTTTTTTTCCTCCAGTACAAAGCTGCGGTTACTTTACTGGTGTACGCTGATTCTTTCACTGCTATACACTAGTTCCTTTCCTGCTGTACTGAGGTTACCTCCGTGCTCCTAACAAGCCTATTCTCCCAAACACCACAACGCCTTATTGTTGTCTTGCGCCGGCGACTACTTCGCGACGTCTGTTTGCTGTTTGCGACCAAGGACTAAGGAACGAGTTCAACACAGCACTCTCGCTTGTATCGAGTGACTGTACCAGAGTTGGGGTGGCTGAATCTTAGAGATAGACCGTCGGAGACGCTCGTGCTAGGAGCGGCAGAATGTGTCTTGAAGATAGTGTTTCACACGCCTTCATCTTCAAGTTCTGGTGTTTGATTTCTAAATTCATTCACCGTTTTCTCCGAATCCGATTTAAGCTACGTTTTGATAGTTAACTGTTTGCAATATCTAATTAACATATGTCTTACAGAGTAACATATGTCTTACAGAGGTCCGACAACCACTATTTTCCAACAATAATTAGATACAAATTTGGTACAGCCGCAAAGAAAGAGAGAGGAGGTAGGGACATGTGTCTGGCAAAAAGCAGAAGACGCACCCGACGAGTGATAAGGAGGTGGGGACTGGTGGACAGAAGACATATTAGATGACAAATGAGCGAGTCGTGAGCTGGATTCCGGCGCACGACAGTTTTGAGAAGGAAACCAAAATCCAGTGTTAACACTTATGATCGAATTTGCAGGATTCCTGAATTTTCAAGCTTGGACAAACCAAATGTAGAATTCTGTGTGCCGGGTGCAAAAATACAATCCAATACAACCAGATTCAGCAAAACAAACATGTCCATAGTGGATGGATGACATGGATTGGATTGGCGAACTTGTTAACGGGCCTACGGATCGATGATGTCCGCTAGGAAGAATCTGAGGTCGATGACCACCAAGCTAACCTGCACAATCGCAGGACCGCATCCAGGACCAGTCATGATGTAAGACAGCCGAAGTACCACCCCGGAGGAAACTATCATCACCAAGAAGGCGATGTGAAGCCACGTGACGGCTGTGCTGATGAAGAACGCCGACATCCCAGCGGCAGCCTTGGCGGCGCGCTTGCAGAAGGGCGGAGGAGTACTGACATCCTCAACCGTCTCTTCCTGTTGGACCAACTCGATTGAGAACGATTCTTGTTGTGGAGCAGCAGCAGCGCCTCCACAGGATCGCTTGCCACCAGGGCCGTTGCAGACATTTTAGAGGCCCCGGGGCAAAGATAAAAAATGGGCCCTCTGTATACTTTTATTTAACAAATTTAAATAAACACCAGTTTAGTCATAATTGTCAAAACTGTCATATAAAAAATTAAACATGTTCTTACAAATCAAACTAAAAAGAATGTAAAAATTAAATATAGATATCTCCTTATCGAGCTTCAGTCATCATATAAAATGACTTCTTCGAGCCTTTCTAGATGCAAAATCTTGAATAACAGTGTCAATATCAATATTTTCCAACATATCCTTCTCAATACATAACATTGCCAAACCGTTCAATCTTTCTTGAGACATTGATGATCTAAGATAGTTTTTCAGTAACTTTAGCTTGAAAAAATTCATGTGAAGTCGCCGCTGGAAAAGAGGAACACAGGAGCGGACGAACTTGTTGGTTTCTAATGGAACCTATTATATATATATATATATATATATATATATATATATATATATATATATATATATATATATATATATATATATGTTTGAGAGTCTAGGGAAAATTAGGGAACTCGAGCTCCAAAGTTCTAGGAAACTAGTCTAAGTAAAATTAGAAAGGGAATTCGACTTCTAATATTTTCAGGACAAATTACACCAAACCAGTCAGACCCTTAGGCTTCGATTGGTTCGTTGTAACTATAATTTAGAACTCATGTTCTAAGAACTTGAGTTCAGTCTTAGGAAATCAAAATCAGATGATTAGTTTGAAAGATAACTTTTCTTAGGCAAATGACTTCCATATGATTGGTATATTGTAACTGAGGAAGTTTTCCTCAAAGACTATTTGCCCTAACACTGTTCTCCATAGCTCTCATTTATATTATATGTTAATCAATTAATTCGCAATAGTAACGAACCATGATGATAAAAAGTTCTGATGTCTTTTTATTGTATGTATACTCACAAAACTAGAAGATGACTTGGACACAAAGGGCATGCTTATGAACTATGTTTTAAATTACAATATTCAAATACAGAGTCATCATACTTATTCTTGAGTTTTTCTAATTCACTACCTGTGTGAAAACTCAGTTGTGTGGCTATGTAATCAGTTTCGTCTATGCTAGATGAATAAAATAAAAAGAGAAAGCAAGACAAGAATACATAATCAAACAAAAACAGTGGGTGATTTAGCAACGAATTAAATCGCATGGGTGTTTGAATGATTTTTCATCGCAGTGGCATTTGTTGCCGATTGACTAGAGTAAATCGTGAGAAAAGTCAAGAGTAGCAGTGCTCCAACCCAATCGATCATCAGCCTTTGATTTATTTATCCCCCACAACAAATAGATCAGTTGTTGATTGATCAAGGAAAAATGACAAGAAAAATGAGGTGCAAGTCAGAGAGGTGTGGCTGAAGAGGTACATGCCAGACAAGTGCAGGCAAGATAGGAGTGGCTGAATACTGCCCATCATAGAGAAGCGTGGGTGAAAGGGGAGCAGGCGAGGAGAGAGCTGCTGTCGTGACAGATGCACCGAACTTGTTTTCCACTCGCTTTTCAGTAGAAGTCTGGAACTCTAGTTTATATATATGTCCAGAAGTCTATAGAAAATTAGGGAAGTCTAATTCCTAACTTTCTGATAACCAATCACACAAAACTAAATAGGGAACTTGACTTCCGGACCTTCCGGTCTTTTCCTAACAAGTAACATTGAATCAATCTCGTTCCATTTACAAATGTGTGTATTAGAAGAAGAAAAAAATTATGGGCCCCTTCTTTTTTGGGCCCCTGGCGGTCGCCCATGTTGGCCCCCCTAATGGGCCGGCCCTGCTTGCCACGCATGTGTACGTGCTCGGGTTCGTTTGGCACGCCGTAGGATTTGACGTGCTCTCGACGGCAGCCCATCTCCGAATCCAATTCGTCTTCAACGGATTCTGCATTACCTGTGCATGGTTCTGGACTGAAAGCCATAACGCTAACCTTGGAAACCCTAGCTCCACCCTAGGAGCTTAGGCACCGCCATCAGTAGTCCCTCGACCTAGGCAAGGCCGCAAGGGGTGCAACAGCACTTCGGGGGCCGAGACTGTGCAGTCGACAACACAAGACTGGGTGTGGCCTATTATACTTCTTTGTTGTATTTCAACCAAAAGGCAAAAGGTTTAGTCTCATATTGCTTGTGTTGAAGACTTCCCTCCTCCTTATATATGGACCATTGTCCATAGTAAAATTGAGGAATGAAAGGGAATAGGCCATACGCATGCGTATGGTGGGCCTTGCCAATGGGGTTTGGGCCGGCCTGGTCCGGAAACCCTTTAATCGGGCGTGTCGGCCCACGTCGCATCCCGCGCATAGGGGGTACAAATCCGGCCTCCCGGAGCCCCTTATGCGGCCCCGACTTCGTTTTGCCCTTCGGTTCATTGAACCGTTTTTTAACCTGGGTCGCTACAATGCACCTGTTCATTTGACAGTTCCAAACCACACCGCGTTTTGCAACCGAACACATCCTTTCACATTTCCTTTCCTGGTTATTTATGTTTTTTTTCCGCTATCGTTCGGTAAAGACGAAAAAGTTCTCTCGTTTCTTCTTCCTCTCTTCTCCTCCGCCTGCAGTCTGCCCACTAGAAGAACGATCATTTACCTTTCGTCCGTCGCCGTGACTGTGTGTGCACGCTTCACGTCGACACACGTTGTTAGATCCTGGGAGAGTACCGCACAGGAGACTACTGCACAGACGTTTGTCGTTGAGTACCGCGGAGATACTCTTAAGGACAGTGCATCTCGCACGCCTCAGCGATACTATGGTATACTCTTTTATGTTTACGCCTTTTCATTGTGGTTTGTACCCTTGTACGATCAACATGGCCCCTCCAGTGATGGGCTCGAGCAAGCACGCCGACGAGCCGAGCCGCCTGGAAGCGACCCACAGCTACGTGCTGGTCAAGGGGTGTGGCATTTTGCGGAGTTTCGGAGTGGCATCCAATCACGGGAGAGCGGTCAAGCTGGCTTAAGAGCGGTTAGAGGCCGTCGGGCCAAGTAGCAGTGGGCCAGCAGCACGGATCGCTGCAAGCCACGTGGCTGAGGGCCCGGTCTGCGGGGCACGCCAGAGATTCCTAATGCTACTATTTGATGATGAATGAGCGGTCTGGATGAATCAAATCATTGTAGGTAACGTCCCGCCATATCTGTATTGTTTTCAATCAAAAGCTTCAAAAATCGATATCTCCCACATTCTTGGGCCAAATAAGGCATATGATATACGAATTTTAATCTACTCGATGAGATATGTCCAATAAATGTTGTTGTGGAGTCAAATTATCTCCGTATCTCCTTTTATGTTAAAAATGGAATCACTTGATCTCTTTCATTACATTTTTTTGTCGGTAAAACTCTTGTTTCTATTTTTGTATTTTTCCTTTAGTGTCTTTACAAAGCAAACTACCTTCATCTGAAGATAGTGAAAAAAACTAAAAGGATCTATACATGATAAAGAATAAAGAATGACTCAAATATGTTCAAGGCATAAGCATAACCATGATTGTTAAAATATGTTCAGTCGTGTAGCATATCTGCTTAAGGATCGAATACGAGAAACATTGCTTGATGCGCAATACAATTATACATCATGATTGATAGATGTTATTTATGTTTCTTTACATTCCTTTCAAAGCAGATAAATGATTTATATATCTACCATTGGTAGATGCAATGTTCTCCTTAAGAAAGGAGATTATCTTATTCTGTTTATATAATAATTAATTCTGCCTGTTAATATAAAAGAACTCCTGCTCATTTTTATAATGTTTATCTGCAATAATAACATGAACAACGGATATTTATATCACTCGTTGGGACAATTTTCTCACCTCGTGGGATCCACAATTTTTAGGTGGACGTGTACGAGGAGGTGAAGACCTTTCTACAGAGATGGAACACCAGCTGAGGCAGCAGTGCCAGCTCAGGTTGAGTGTACTGTCTGTCGTGTCTTGTAGATAGAAGTCATATGTGTCGCCTCTGTACTCTTAGGTCCTTGGAGTTGGTTTGTACTGGTTCATGAATAATCTGAGATTTTGGCTTGAATGCCTCGAGATTTTATGTTGCTGCAGTATATTTTTGACACGGTAACTGTTATATATTATCCTCGAGAAGAAATGGTACAATGTATGTATAATGTGAATAATGATGAATACAAAGTTTTGGTTCTTAAAGAGTTTTCTTAGAAATGGATCTCTTTGTAAAATAGTTTTAATTTTTAGTGATTTTTATTAATCCGTTGTTTATGTTTATTCCGCTTAATTAATGATGATTTGTTTGTCAGTTTGTTGACGGTCATTTCAGGTCAGGTCAACTTTGTCTGCCATGCATTTGTTTTGGGTCATGGTATTCCCTGTGTAGAAATCTGTCTTGGACGAGATTGACAAGTTGTGTTGTGACTTTGTCTGGGGCTACTCGGATGATAAGAAGAATCTTCACCTAGTGAAATGGAGCTATGTTACTCTTCCAAAGGAGGAAGGTGGTTTGGGGATTAGGAAGAGTAAGGAGGTGGCAGAGGCTTGCTTGATTCATAATGCTTGGGACAGAGCCAGGAAAAAGGATTCGTTGTGGGTGAAGTGGATTAGCGAGAAATACTTAAGGAAAGAGACCCTGTGGAGTTGTTCTGTTTCCTCCAATTTTTCCTGGATGTTCAATTCGATTTTGAGATGTAGAGGGTCTCTCATCTGTCGTATGGATTTCAAAATTGGATCTGGACAAAACTTCTCGGTTTGGAAGGATCCTTGGTGTAAAGGAAAATTTCTCCATGATGTGGTAGATAGAAACATCTCTATTAGAGCAGGGCTGTCTCAAGAGGCCAAGCTTAGCAGCAGCATCTGTAATAGAAAGTGGGTAATTAAAAACTCTCATTGTTCTGCTATTTTGTTAGATGCCATTAAAGATATTGATATCTGTAAAGATGATGAAGAGTACCACTGTCTATTCTTGGGACAGAAGAATACATATCTCAAATCTATTTGGGACAGTATTAGAGAGAAATATGATATCATTCCTAAGTTTAAATGGTTGTGGAAAAGCAAAAGCCACTTAAACAGTAAGCTTCATGTTTGGAAGGATATGCATAATAAACTCCCTACCAACGATTACTCTAGGAGGAGAGGCATTTCAGTTGTTTGAGTGTGAATTCTTTGTATGAAAGACTTTGAAGACACACATAATGTTTGTTTTGACTGTGATTACATGTTAGCGTTGTGGAACAAAGCTCTGAGTACTGGCTGGGTTTCGGTTGTCCCTAAGAATTGGGATGACGTTACTGCTCTTAAACAAAGAAATGATAGAATCTTTATTCCCCTAATTTTATATCACACGTGGCTGGAAAGAAATAGAAGAATTCATGAGAATCACATTAGTTCTCATGAAGCTGTGTGGAGTATTGTTGAAAATGAATTCAAGTTGCTACAATTTTCTGAATAACAGTTTGTTGGTGGTGATGGCCTGACTACAGCTGGAGTGTTGTTCTGGTCTATTCTTCTGGACAAGGGAGATCTATCTGGTTCTGTTATCAGCATGGTCCCCGTTGTTGTCTCTTGGTGTTCCCTGGTTGTTGGCTGGTGGGAATCTGGTTGTTGAGGCCGAGCTGCAGACGTTATGAAGGTTGGAGACAGTTATGATAGAGTTAGGCCACGTTTGTTTTGTGTCTCAGGTGATAGTTGAGTCCCCATTGTATGGGTGTTGATGCTCCCCTCTCACCGCTGTGATGGATGCTAGTTTTAGTGATGGTGGTTTCTTGGTGGTCAGCTGGTTGAGGTGGTTTTGCTTTGGGTGATGCTGCTATAGGGTTATGCTTGAGGCTGTTAGTATAGTTTGTTCTCTGGAGATATATTTAGAGGAATGGTTTTTTCCCTGGTTGATGGTTTTGCTCTTCCTCCATTTTTTCTGGTTCTGGGCTCATCAGTTTGGTTCAAAAAAGGTGGTATGGTGTGGCTTCAGTTGTTTGGATTGAGATGATGTGCTGAGTTCATTGCTGAGTGTGGTTTTCAGAGGTGATTTGTGCCTGGGTATGATCAGTTTCTTGATGGCTGGAAGATGAAATGGTTTCTTAGTGGCATGGTTGTTTGTTTGATGATATTTTTGGTGTGGTCTGTGGGCTTATTTTTTGCTCCTCTCTCACTGAATTATTGATGGTTAAGTCTTGAGTTGTTCTCTTGGTTGGCATTCTTGATCTCGTCATGAAGAGCATACTGGTTGAGGAGTTTTGCTTATGGGTGATGCTGCTAGCAGGGAATAGTTTATTGTTCCGGTCATGCTTATCTACTGGTTTCTTGGCTAAAAACAACCTGTTGTTTTGGATGTTGTGGCTGGTGTTGGAAGGCAAGGGATATTCTTCAGGTTTGGCTTGCTTGGGGCTGTTCTTCTTCAGTATTCCTCTGGTTCCCGTCTAGCGTTTATGTAACATCCCTGGCTTGGGTTATGTTTTAACCATAGGTATTTTAGACTTAATAAAGTTGATTATATGCTTGCTCTTATATTTTGAAAAGTAATCAAGGCTCATTAGGAACTTATATTTCAATTTCAGTCCTTTTTAAATAATGTTGAGACACTGTTTTGTTAATTTTGGACTAAAGTGCAAATTACCCAAGTTGAGGGGTTAACTTGCAAATTACACATGATAAAATGTTCCTTTGATGTTGATACATCATAATAATGAATATGATATAGTGGCATGGTTTTCACAAGCTTGAGCATCAAGATAAAGCTTGTAGAGAAATCCTTGTGCATTAAAACCTAGTTTAGGTGTAATGTGCAATTTACCCAAAACCTAGGGTTCAATATACAAAATACCACCTCTAGAGGGTCCCTCATGTTTATTGGCATCATGTAGAGTAAATAAAATGAGAGAAGCACCTCATTTGAATTATCTTGGAGGAGAGAGAATCTTGATATTAAAATAATCAAGATCTAAGCATAAATGGAACTTTAATTTAATTTAATGCAAAAAGAAATAAATTAATTGAGGATCCCTTCAACCAAAAGTTGAGGTATGAAATAGCAAAGTGTTGTACGATCTTGTGCCTTGCTATGGCACAAAAAGATCTTGGTTGAGTGGAAGCCCACTCACATTAACATAATAAAAAGTATTATCAACTAAAAGTTGGATATTAGTATAAAATTCATTAAGGTGCTTAATTTCTTTTCCATTAATTCTTGGATAATGAAGAGGTTTTGCAAGATAATGAAGGGGGGATTCGTGGCCAAGGAATTGAGGGGGAAGTGGTGGAAATAATTTTGGAAATAAATGAATTAAATCCATTCTCTCTTTCCTTGAAATTCCTTATACATATTTCTTTTCCTACCCACTTAAGGATCTTTTCCTTGGAATTTATTTTCTCATTTGCTTTGGCTGACCACGGGAGAGATCAGGAGAAGGAGGACGACGAATCTAACCTGTTGGTAAGCTTTTATTCATCTTCCACCTTGGATTCGTGGTGAAAACTCAAAATCAATGCTTGATTCTTTGTTTCCTTCACTCGATTTCCAATCCTAGCCAACTTGTTCATCCAAAAGCTCAAGAACGGACCTTGGGAAGTTGCTAGAACTTCATCCACCATTAGATCCATGGAGCTTGGAGCCTGGACATCATATTTTGAGGTGGATTTTATAACTTTAACCCTTAAACATTGATACTGCATCAAATTCTCTATGATTTGTTGATTATTTTCTTCTTTTTGGTACTCTTGTGATTCATTGCTGAAATTCCCATGAAAAACGGCTCTTGTTCTTGGATGCACACAGGAAGATGATGATGACATCATCTTGACACATTTACCAATAAACAATTATGCCAAACGGTTTCCACAAAGTTGCTCAAACGGTTTCCCAAACCGTTTGGGAGCAAACAGTTTCAAATCGTTTAAGGGCAAATGGTTTCACCAAACCGAATGAGAGAAAACGGTTTCAAACCGTTTGGAGGTGTTGACCAGGGTTGACCATTTGGAGAATTTTTGATAATATTGATGGTTAATGATCCACTAATTATAATTGATTAGTTTCAATTGATTCATTAGTTGAAGGACCATCAATCACCAAACCCTAATCGGGTTAAGTGCTGATTTCTATTTTGATTAAGTTAGAACTTTGGGTTGATTGACCCAAACGGTTTCAAAACCGTTTGGGGATCACCCAAACGGTCTCAAGACTATTTGAGCGTCACCCAAGACCTTTTGTAGGTCTAGGGTTGAGTATGGTTTGGTAGTTCAAGATCCAAAGATACCAAGTTGATTTGCAATCAAATGCTGATTTGATGATCAATCCTATGATCCAAACCCTAATTGGATGTCATGGTTTTGGATGATAAAATGGGAAAACAGACTCAAGATCATTTAGAGGTCATCCAAATGACCTCAAGACCGTTTGAGGTCAGGTCATGTCTAATTTGGATGGTGGTCCAATGGTTTCAAAGTAACTAGTTTCACAATCATCAACATTGAGGGATCATCGATTCCAAACCCTAATCCAATTGATTCTAAACCCTAATTGATGATCAAATGAGGGTTAAATCAGTTGAAGGATGACCTATTAAGCTCACTTTAAGTATGGTGTTACGTTTAATTGATGAGTGGATATGTGAATTAAATCGATCAGGGGATCAACATTGGAAATCCTAAATCAACATGATTGGTGGAGACCATATTTGGTCCATTCGGTTTTGAGGAGGTTTGGACCAAATGGTCTCAATAACGTTTGAGTCCAAACGATCTCAAGACCATTTGGGACCAAACAGTATCAAGACCGTTTGGGACCAAACGATCCCAAACCGGTTGAGGCTTAAACGGTTTTCAATTCCAACTTTGGCAATCGGTTTCAAGTACAACTTTGTCAAACAGTTTCAAAGACTAGCTTTACCAAACGGTTTCAATTGTTGGTTCAAGACCGTTTGGAGGTAATACAAGAAAGATCATTTGAGGTCTGATTGGTCAAGACCGTTTGAGGTCTAAGTGACCAAGATCATTTGGAAGATAATTAATCAAATCATATGAACATTTAAAGTGGTTAAAGGTCAATTGTTTAATTAAACAATTATATGATGTAAACCAAGGATGACTATAATAATGGCACCCTTAATGAGATAGGGTGATTATTATCTTTTAATTAGTTAATCTCTAATGATCATTAAAGTAATGACACAATGGGATTAAGTGTCAATTCTTCATTTAAGTTGAGTGACAGTCTAATCAAATCTGAAGTAAGCATCATCTTATAGAAGATGAGAGAGAAGACTTCCTACATGAATGATAACCATGTAATGGTTAAGTCTTAACACTTTCAACATGGGTGAATGTCTAATTAGGGTATGATCCTTGATAGTGAGATCATGAAACCCTAATTATGAAGGTTAATGAATCATAACCCTAATTGAGGGCAATGATAAGTGAAATATTAATCCATGAAGATGGTATGATCCTAATTTTGGAAAATGATATGAGAAACCCTAATTCAGGGTATTTTAATGATAAAACCTAATTTAGGGTGATTTAATGTGAATATTAAACCCTAATTGTGGGTTATTGAATATAAACCCTAATTCCAAATAAGGTGAATGAAAATGTGAAACCCTAATTCTGGGTTATACTTTATAGCATGAAGCTCTAAGGTTGGATAATGAAATGATGATTCATTAATCCTAATTAAGCTAAGGGGATGATTAACCCTAATTCAAATGAAAAATGGAAACCCTAACCCTAGCAAGGGCATAGTGGTGTAACCTCATGAATAGTGATGTTATAATTGTTTTGCATTATGCTGATATGAAATTGATGTATCTGTTATCATCTGTACTAATCATGTAGGTTTTATGAGATAATGAACATAGCCATGTATGAGCTATGATGCTTTGTTTATTGAAAGTACTTTATGATCTTTGTAAGCAATGATATGCTATGTTGCCTAGTGAGAGATAACAAAAGAGATTATTAGGTTGTAAGAGCCATGTGAAATACCTGCATTGCAATTATCATGTTTACACTGTCAGATGACTTGATGGCATTAAGTTACATGTTAAAGTGGTAACAAGTGTTTTGATGATCTAAGGGTTTAAACACCCATATTCTTGATTCATGATGATGAGATGATGAGGGATTGAGATCCCAATGTTAATAAAGCTATGAAATGAACTTGATAGAAATAGTACTCATTCTTTATAGCAATTGTTATAATGGTTTATGTTTGAAAACATGCATGATGCTAAAAGAATATTGTAATGTACTTAAATAATCAAGTGAAATGATATCATGTAGAGCCCTGACCATATATCCATCATCGTCAGTAGTTTGGTGATGGTGAAACAGGTTTTTCCTAAGGGAACTCCTGGAGGGCATACTTTTGAGTATGTGGGGGTTATGGGTGCGAATATCCTTATACCCTAATGGAGGAATTGATGTGAGATAAACATTAATTATCTCAATCCTTCATTATATGTATATGCCGGGATGGATGTATCAGTAATCTCCCGATGACAATGTTAATGCCGAATCGATGTGAGATAAACATGAAGTATCTCGATTGCGAAGAGAGTACAACATGCCACTGTAACTCTAATAGTGAAGTTGCCAGTATACCCTGGAAAGCTATTTGGTAGAGACACGAGATGTCCTACAAGTTGTTCCTCACACTGACTGAGGAGGATGAGGTTATAGAAATCCGCCTCTTCTATTGACCTATGTATGGTATCGATTTCGATTTCGCAATGGTCAGTTGGAGTATGAGCGGTATACCTCATCTCCTCAGGGAATAAGTATGTTTGAAAAAAATGTAATCATCCGTGTAGCATAATTTCTTAGGGTTGAATTACGAGAATCAATGATTGATGATACATTGTCTATTATATCCTAGTTGGATAAATGCTATACATATTCTTCATATTCCTTATTGAGTAAATAACTTGTTTCTTAATCAAGTATAGCTGGAATGAACTGTATAGAGAATACTATTCTACATAGTTTAATCAATGATTTACCTATTGTTGAATAATTATACTTCTATTACTCAGTGTTATTCTATCATCTGCAATAACTATGTTTCTGGCGGAGAGTTATATCTCTCGCTGGGGAAATTTTCAATTGTCTCACCCCTGTGGGATTAATTTTTTTTTAGGTAGACGTCGAGGAAAAGGTAGAAACCCCACAATGAGTGAGCAGCAGCAACAACAGCAAGGACAGCAGTGATCCTCAGGTGGAGACACTGTTTGTCAAGTCATGTATATAGAGAGAGTCCTATGTGTCATCTCTGTACTCTCAGGTCCTAGAAGTCAGTAGATAGTTTGATATAGATCTGAGATTTTTAGCTTGATGCCTCGAGATTTTTGTATACTGCTTATGTACAGTTTAACAGGGCAGTTAATGCTTGTGACTCTCGAGATGAGATGATACAGATATGTACTGATGAATTAGAATGTAAATAACTTACTTTGGTTCTTTATGAAAGAGTTTTACAGTTTGTGGATCTCTTTGCAAAAAGTTTTAATTTTTAGTGATTTTTAGTAATTCCGCTACTAACGATAAGCTTCCGCATTAGTTAATCTCATTTTGTGAAGCGTACGCCACAATTAGTTAGTATTAGAGCTCTTGGTTCACTGAGTCTACAGAGACATAGGACTAAGGTTATTGAATCTGTTCTACTATTTTCCAGTGTATCTGATAGTATCTTCTGCTCATATAGGAGGAGGAGAAGAACTAAAGATGTCTGGATCACATGATGAACATGTTGTTGAAAGTAGTGTTGCTGCACACAGAGGAGGTGCAAGAGACCAAGGAAGGGAGGAGTCTATTCCTGAACCACCCCAGTTCAATCAAGCTGACATGGGGAACCCAACCTTCCAAGCCATGTTTGGGTAGTTTATGGTTGCCATGACGCATATGACCGATAGGATGCCCATACATGTACCTAGGGCACCTGCCCATGATGAAAGACAGGGAACCGGCAAGATGTTTGAACAACTTCACCGGGTTGGAGCCATATAATATGCTGGGACAGCTGACCCATCAGATGCTGACATGTGGCTAACTGAACTAGAGAAGGCCTTTAGAATCCTTAACATCCCAAAAGCTGAGAAGGTTAGACATGTTGTGTACCTTCTTAAAGGGAGTTCCGGTCACTGGTGGACCATAGAGGAGGGAAAAAGGCCAGGTGTGGAGATCGAATGGGAAGTATTCCGATGGGAATTTGTCAATAGATACTTTCCTAAGACGTTCCTAGATGAGAAGATCTCTCAGTTTTAGAGGTTAAGACAAGTACCAATGAACATTAGCGAGTATGAGGCTAAGTTCATGGATCTTTTGCGGTTCTATCCATATATGGCAATTATAGATGAAGAAAGGATTCGGCGTTTTGAGAAGGGATTAAGTGTTGAGTTGACCATCCCTGTGTCTGCCCTGGAGAACAGGGAAAAATTTGCTACTTTTGTGGAGTCTGTCAAAAGGATAGAGAGGTTTGTGATGGAGAAGCAATAGACTAAGAACAAGAAGGTGTACCCCCAGTTCTAAGGATCCTCGTCCAAAAGTTTCAAGAAACTGAGGTTTTCTGCACCAATGGCACCACCTAGATTCAATACCCAGACGCAATGGACATCAAATATGGGTAGAGGACGAAGTTTACCATCAAAAGGAGCCCACAGCTCAGCATCTATGTCGGTTACAGGACCATCCAGACCACAGCTAGGGATCAGAAGTTGTTTCATATGTGGAAAGATGGGGCATCTGATGAAGGATTGTAGAGCCAGAGAGGCAAGTGTGACTCAACCCCAGAGGTAGAGTCAGAATGGTTCTCAAAGGAGACAGTTTCCAGGTGGCTCTAGAGGACGTGGACAAGCATCCCAAGCTAGATCATCAGCACCTAGTAATCGAGCACCGAATCAACCACAGACAACGACGAGATTCTATGCGATGAATCCACCTGATGCAGTGATCAACCCTCGGGTTGTGACAAGTCAGATGGAACTGTTTTATTTTGATATGTCTACATCCTGCGTCGTTTCTGCTTTAATTGATCTGGGTGCTACACATTCCTTCATCACTCGAAGAGTGATTCTAGACTGCAATATGACAGTGGATCATAGAGCATATAATCTGTTGTTAGAAACTCCTTTGAAGGGATCTACAGTGTTGCGGGAGGTGTGTTCTCCCTGCATTATTTTCTTTTTTTAGCATCACATTCAAGTGGATCTTATACCACTTGAGATGCACGGGTTCGATATAATCCTTGGGATGGATACCTTATAAAGGTATAAGGTTGTCTTGGATTGTGAGTCCAAGCAAGTTGTGTTCACAGATGAAAGTGACACATGGATCTTTCAAGGAGATAGAAAGATTCTTCCAACCTATCTTGTGTCAGCTATGGTAGCCGAGAAGCTGATGAGGCAAGGATGTTTTGCATTCTTGGCCCATGTGGTAGATACCACCATGGAGAGTTCTAATCCTGTTGAAGTTCCTATAGTTAGGGAATTTGAAGATGTGTTTCCTGAAGAACTTCCAGGTGTTCCTCTGCCCCAAGAAATTGATTTTGAAATTAAACTAATCTCAGGCACGCAACCAATAGCTCAAACACCATATAGGATGGTGCCTGCTGAGATGACAGAGCTCAAGAAACAGCTACAAGAATTGCTTGAGAAGGGTTTTATCCGACCAAGCACTTCACCTTGGGGTGCTCCGGTCCTCTTTGTTAAGAAGAAGGATGGATCGATGTGGTTGTGCATTGATTACAGATAGCTAAATAAAGTAACTATAAAGAATAATTATCTGTTGCTAAGGATTGACGGTCTGTTTGATCAGTTGCGTGGTGCAACTATTTTCTCTAAGTTAGATCTAAGGTTGGGATATCATCAGCTGTGTATTAAGGAGGGTGGCATACCTAAGTCTACTTTTAGGATAAGGTATTGTCACTATGAGTTCACAGTTATGTCATTTGGACTAACTAATGCACCAGCTGCATTCATAGAACTCATGAATAGAATCTTTTGACCTTTTCTTGATCAGTGTGTAGTCATCTTCATAGATGACATCTTGATCTACAGTAGAGATGCTCAATAGAATGAGCAACATCTTCGTCAGGCTCTAACTTTGCTAAGAGAGCATAAATTATATGCTAAGTTTAGCAAGTGTGAGTTCTAGTTACCAGAAGTTTCTTTTCTTGGACACATGATATCTGCTTCAGGTATTCGTGTTGACCCTAAAAAGGTAGAATTTGTCTTGCAATGGTAACATCCGAAGACACCAACGGATATTCGCAGTTTCTTAGGGTTGGCATGCTATTATAGAAGGTTCATTAAGAACTTAAGCTATATAGCTTTACCCTTAACCAAGTTGACCAGAAAGGATGTTCCTTTTGTCTGGAATGATAAGTGTCAACAATCGTTCCAGTTGTTGAAGAAAAGGTTGACAAGTGCACCAGTGTCGGTACTACCTGAGCAAGGAAAAGGGTATATAGTTTTCTGTGATGCCTCTAAGAATGGACTAGGATGTGTGTTGATGCAGGATAAGCAAGTGATTTCTTTTGCTTCTCGATAACTTAAGAAACATGAGGAGAATTATCCAACATATGATCTAGAGCTAGCTGTTGTAATCCATGCTTTGAAGATCTGGAGACATTATCTCTATGGAGAGACATTCCAGATTTTCACAGACCATAAGAACCTAAAGTACATCTCCTCTCAGCATGAGCTAAACATGAGGCAACGCCGCTGGATGGAGTTAATCAAGGACTACGATTGTACAATTGATTATCATCTAGGAAAGGCCAATGTGGTTGTTGATGCATTAAGTAGAAAATCAGCAACAGTAGCCTTAGATAGAGCACAGTTGAATGCTTTGGGGTGCTCTAGGAGGGATATGTTTATATCCTTGAGGCAAGACAATATACAACTTAAAGTATCATTGTTATCTGGGTTGTTAGCGGAGATGCACATAAAACCTACTCTGAGACAGTAGATTAAGGAAGCACAACAAGCTGATGTTGTAGTTCAGCAAATTAGGTCAGAGTACGGTAGTGAGAAATGTGACAGTTTTTATGATTCAGATGATCAGGTAGCCTATTATCATGGTATAATGATAGTACCTGATGTAAATAACTTAAGGAAGTTAGTCCTGGAAGAAGCTCATTCTTCAATGTATGCTATGCATCTAGTAAACACCAAGATGTATCATAACTTAAAAGATATGTATTGGTGGCCTGGTTTGAAGAAAGATGTTGTTGAGTTTGTTATGCGGTGTCTAGTGTGTCAGTAAGTTAAAGTTGAACACCAGAAGCCCACAGGAACAATGCAACCTTTGCCCATACCATAGTGGAAGTGGGATCATGTAACCATGGACTTCGTGGTTGGTTTACCTAGAACATCCAAGGGTCATAATTCCATTTGGGTAATAGTTGATATGTTGACAAAGACAACACATTTCTTACCTATCAAAACAACCTATGCTGCGGAGAAGCTGGCACAGTTATATGTGGATGAAATAGTACGGCTGCACGGGGTCCCAGTTACCATTGTTTCTGACATAGGTCCCCAGTTTACGAGTCATTTTTCGGAGTGACATCATAAAGCTTTAGGCACAAAGTTAAGGTTTAGTACAACCTTTCATCCTCAGACTGATGGACAATCAGAAAGGACTATACAAACCTTGGAGGACTTTCTTAGGGCATGTGTCCTCTAGTTTACAAGAAGTTGGGATCTACACCTAAGCTTGATAGAATTTGCCTACAATAATAGCTATCAACATAGTATTGACATGGCACCTTATGAAGCTTTGTATGGTAGATTTTGTAGATCTCCCTTATGTTGGTATGAAACTGGTGAATATCAACTTTTGGGTCCTGATCTGGTACAGCATACCACCTAGAAAATTAAAATAATACAACAAAAGTTAAAGACTGCACAGGATAGGTAGAAATCTTACGCTGATAAGTGTCGTAGACCTTTAGAATTCTAGGTTGGAGACAGAGTGTACCTCAAGGTCTCACCCTGGAAAGGAGTTCTTAGGTTTGGAAGAAAAGGAAAGTTAGCTCTTAGATTTATGGAGCCTTATCCAATCATTGAACGGATTGGAAAGGTAGCTTATAAGTTGGAGTTACCACCTGAGTTGCACAAATTGCACCTAGTGTTCCACATTTCCATGCTAAGGAAATGTCATCCTGACACAGAATCAGTTCTGCAGCCTATGGAAGTAGAATTAAATGATGATATATCATATGTTGAAGGACCTATGTTGATTCTTGATAGAAGGATCAAGAAGCTGAAAAAGAAAGATATTAGTCTTGTAAAAGTCCTCTAGAATCATCGTGGCATTGAAGAAGCTACATGGGAACTAGATGAAGAAATGAGAAGGAAATACCCTACTCTTTTCTCGTAATGTTTTGTTAATGATTTCGGGGACGAAATCCTTATAAGGGGTGGATAATTTGTAACATCCCTGACCTGGGTTATGTTTTAACCCTAGGTGTTTTGCACTTAATAAAGTTGATTAGATGCCTGATCTTATATTTTGAAAAGTAATCAAGGCTCATGAGGAACTTATATTTCAATTTCAGTCCATTTTGAATAATGTTGAGACATTGTTTTGTTAATTTTTGGACTAAAGTGCAAATTACCCAAGTTGAGGGGTTAACTTGCAAATTACACATGATAAAATGTTCCTCTGATGTTGAGACATCATAAGAATGAATATGATGTAGTGGCATGGTTTTCACAAGCTTGAGCATCAAGATAAAGCTTGTAGAGCAATCCTTGTGCATTAACACCTAGTTTTGGTGTAATGTGCAATTTACCCAAAACCTAGGGTTCAATATGCAAACTACCACCTCTAGAGGGTCCCTCATGTTTCTTGGCATCATGTAGAGAAAATAAAATGAGAGGAGCAACTCATTTGAATTATCTTAGAGGAGAGAGAATCTTGATATTAAAATAATCAAGATTTAAGCATAAATGGAACTTTAATTTAATTTAATGCAAAAAGAAATAAATTAATTGAGGATCCTTTCAACCAAAAGTTGAGGGATGAAATAGCAAAGTGTTGGAAGAGCTTGTGCCTTGCTATGGCACAAAAAGATCTTGGCTGAGTGGAAGCCCACTCACATTAACATAATAAAAAGTATTATCCACTAAAAGTTGGATATTAGTATAAAATTCATTAAGGTGCTTAATTTATTTTCCATTAATTCTTGGATAATGGAGTGGTTTTGCAAGATAATGAAGGGGGGCTTCGTGGCCAAGGAATTGAGGGGGAATTGGTGTAAATAATTTTGGAAATAAAGGAATTAAATACATTCTCTCTTTCCTTGAAATTCCTTATACATATTTCTTTTCCTACCCACTTAAGGATCTTTTCCTTGGAATTTCTTTTCTCATTTGCTGTGGCCGACCACGGGAGAGCTCAGGAGCTGGAGGAGGACGACTCTAACCTGTTGGGAAGCTTTTGATCATCTTCCACCTTGGATTCATGGTGAAAACTCAAAATCAATGCTTGATTCTTTGTTTCCTTCACTCGATTTCCAATCCTAGCCAACTTGTTCATCCAAAAGCTCAAGAATGGACCTTGGACAGTTTCTAGAACTTCATAAACCATTAGAGCCATGGAGCTTTGAGATCAGATTTTGAGGCAGGTTTTATAACTTTAACCCTTAAACATTGATATTGCATCAAATTCTCTATGATTTGTTGATTATTTTCTTCTTTTTGGTACTCTTTTGATTCATTGCTGAAATTCCCATGAAAAATGGCTGATGTTCTTGGATGCACACAGAAAGATGATGATGACATAATCTTGACACATTTCCCGATAAACTATTAGGCCAAAAGGTTTCCATAAAGTTGCTCAAATGGTTTCCCAAACCGTTTGGGAGCAAACAGTTTCAAATCGTTTAAGGGCAAACAGTTTCACCAAACCAAATGAGAGCAAACGGTTTCAAACTGTTTGGAGGTGTTGACCAGGGTTGACCATTTGGAGAATTGTTGATAATATTGATGGTTAATTATCAACTAATTATAATTGATTAGTTTCAACTGATTCATTAGTTAAAGGACCATCAATAAGCAAACCCTAATCGGGTTAAGTGCTGATTTCTAATTTGATTAAGTTAGAACTTTGGGTTGATTGACCCAAATAGTTTCAAAACCATTTGGGGATCACCCAAATGGTCTCAAGACCGTTTGAGGGCCACCCAAGACCATTTCGATGTCTAGGGTTGAGTATGGTTGGGTAGTGGAAGATCCAAAGATACCAAGTTGATTTGCAATCAAATGCTGATTTGATGATCAATCCTATGATCCAAACCCTAATTGGATGTCATGGTTTTGGATGATGAAATGGGAAAATGGACTCAAGACCGTTTGTAGGTCATCCAAATGACCTCAAGACCGTTTGAGGTCAGGTCATGTCCAATTTGGATGGTGGTCCAATGGTTTCAAAGTAACTAGTTTCACAATGATCAACATTGAGGGATCATCGATTCCAAACCCTAATCCAATTGATTCTAAACCCTAATTGATGATCAAATGAGGGTTAAATCAGTTGAAGGATGACCTATTAAGCTCACTTTAAGTATGTTGTTAGGTTCAATTGATGAGTGGATATATGAATTCAATCGATCAGGGGATCAACATTGGAAACCCTAAATCAACATGATTGGTGGAGACCATATTTGGTCCATTCGGTTTTGAGGAGGTTTGGACCAAACGGGCTCAAGACCGTTTGAGTCCAAACGGTCTCAAGACCATTTGGGACCAAACAATCCCAAACCAGTTAAGGATTAAACGGTTTTCAATTCCAACTTTGGCAATCGGTTTCAAGTACAACTTTGTCAAACGGTTTCAAAGACTAGCTTTACCAAACGGTTTCAATTGTTGGTTCAAGACTGTTTGAAGGTCGAAACGGTCTTAGACCGTTTGGAGGTAATACAAGCAAGACCGTTTGAGGTATGATTGGTCAAGACTGTTTGAGGTCTAAGTGACCAAGATCATTTGGAAGATAATTAATCAAATCATATGAACACTTAAAGTGGTTAAAGGTCAACTGTTTAATTGAACAATTATATGATGTAAACCAAGAATGACTATAATAATGGCACCCTTAATGAGATAGGGTGATTAGTATCTTTTAATTAGTTAATCTCTAATGATCATGAAAGTAATGACACAATGGGATTAAGTGTAAATTCTTCATTTAAGTTGAGTGACTTAGTCTAATCAAATCTGAAGTAAGCATCATCTTATAGAAGACGAGAGAGAAGACTTCCTACATGAATGATAACCATGTAATGGTTAAGTCTTAACACTTTCAACATGGGTGAATGTCTAATTAGGGTATGATCCTTGATAGTGAGATCATGAAACCCTAATTATGAAGGTTAATGAATCATAACCCTAATTGAGGGCAATGATAAGTGAAATGCTAATCCATGAAGATGGTATGATCCTAATTTTGGAAAATGATATGAGAAACCCTAATTTAGGGTATTTTAATGATAATCCCTAATTTAGGGTGATTTAACATGAATAGTAAACCCTAATTGTGGGTTATTGAATATAAACTCTAATCTAGGGTGATGTAATGTGAATAGTAAACCTTAATTCCAAATAAGGTGAATGAAAATGTGAAACCCTAATTCTGGGTTATACTTTATAGCATGAAGCTCTAAGGTTGGATAATGAAATCATGAGTCATTAATCCTACTTAAGCTAAGGGTATGATTAACCCTAATTGAAATGAAAAGGGATACCCTAACCCTAGAAAGGGTGTAACATCCCAGGATTTAAGGCCTTGGATAAAACACTCTTAAAAGGAATGATTGGACTACCCATATCACCAAGGTGCACCTCCTTTTCCGGGAGCCCATCACTAAAGAACTCCATAGTTAAGTGTGCTCAGCTTGGAGTAGTACTAGGATGGGTGACCAGTCAGGAAGTTGACCCCGGCTTGCACGTGAGTGAGGACAAAGCACGTAGTTAAGGCTAGTGGTGGTCTGTGGGGCCAGTCGTCATTCCTGAAACTCTACTTGAGCCTTGGACAGTGGGCCCGGTTGTTGCAAAGGGCATAGTGGTGTAACCCCATGGATAGTGATGTTATAATTGTTTTGCATTGTGCTGATATGAAATTGATGTATCTGTTATCATGTGTACTAATCATGCAGGTTTTATGAGATAATGAACATAGCCAGGTATGAGCTATGATGTTTTGTTTATTGAAAGTACTTTATGAGCTTTGTAAGAAATGATATGCTATGTTACCTAGTGAGAGATAACAAAAGAGATTATTAGGCTGTAAGAGCCATGTGAAATACCTACATTGCAATTATCATGTTTACATTGTCAGATGACTTGATGGCATTAAGTTACCTGTTAAAGTGGTAACAAGTGTTTTGATGATCTAAGGGTTTAAACACCCATATTCTTGATTCATGATGATGAGATGATGAGGGACTGAGATCCAAATGTTAATAAAGATGTGAAATGAACTCGGTCGAAATAGTACTCATTATTTATAGCAATTGTTATAATGGTTTATGTTTGAAAACATGCCTGATGCTAAAAGAATACTGTAATGTACTTAAATAATCAAGTGAAATGATATCATGTAGAGCCCTGACCATAGATCCATCATCGTCAGTAGTTTGGTGATGGTGAAATAGCTTTTTCCTAAGGGAACTCTTGGAGGGCAAACTTTTGAGTATGTGGGGGTTATGGGCGTGAATATCCTTACGCCCTAATGGAGGAATTGATGTGAGATAAACATTAAATCTCTCAATCCTTCATTATATGTATATGCCAGGATGGATGTATCACTAATCTCCGGATGATAATGTTAATGCTGAATCGATGTGAGATAAACATGAAATCTCTCGATTGCGAAGAGAGTACAACATGCCACTATAACTCTAATAGTGAAGTTGCCAGTATACCCTAGAACGCTATTTGGCAGAGACACAAGATGTCCTACAAGTTGTTCCTCACACTGAATGATGAGGATGAGGTTATAGAAATTTGGCTCTTCTATTGACCTATGTATGGTACCGATTTCGATTTCGCAATGGTCAGTTGGAGTATGAGTGGTATACCTCATCTCCTCAGGGCATAAGTATGTTTGAAAAAAATGTATTCATCCGTGTAGCATAATTGCTTAGGGTTGAATTATGAGAATCAATGATTGATGATACATTGTCTATTATATCCTAGTTGGATAAATGATATACATGTTCTTCATATTACTTATTGAGTAAATAACTTGTTGCTTAATAAAGTATAACTGGAATGAACTGTATAGAGAATATTGTTCTACATAGTTTAATCAATGATTTACCTGTTGTTGAATAATTATACTTATATTGCTCAGTGTTATTCTATCAGCTGCAATAACTATGTTTCTGGAAGAGAGTTATATCTCTCGCTGGGGCAATTTTCAATTGTCTCACCCCCGTGGGATTAATTTTTTTTTTAGGTAGACACCGAGGAAAAGGTAGAAACCCCATAGTGAGTGAGCAACAACAGCAACAGCAAGGACAACCGTGATCCTCAGGTGGAGACACTGTTTGTCAAGTCATGTATATAGAGAGAGTCCTATGTGTCTTCTCTGTACTCTCAGGTCCTAGGAGTCAGTAGATAGTTTGATATAGATATGAGATTTTTTGGCTTGATGCCTCAAGATTTTTGTATATTGCTTATGTACAGTTTAACAGGGCAGTTAATGCTTGTGACTCTCAAGATGAGATGATACAGAGATGTACTGATGAATTAGAATGTAAATAACTTACTTTGGTTCTTTATGAAAGAGTTTTACAGTTTGTGGATCTCTTTGCAAAAAGTTAATTTTTAGTGATTTTCAATAATTCTGCTACTAACGATAAGCTTCTGCATTAGTTAATCTCATTTCATGAAGCATATGCCACAATTTATCCCTAAAGACCCTTGGCTAGAGGTTGTTCATCCGAGTCATTCTTTATTCTTTATCATGTATAGATCCTTTTAGTTTTTTTCACTATCTTCAGATGAAGGTAGTTTGCTTTGTACAGACACTAACGGAAAAATACAAAAAATAGCAACAAGAGTTTTACTGGAAAAAATGTAATGAAAGAGATCAAGTGATTCCATTTTTAACATAACAGGAGATACAGAGAGAATTTGGCTCCACAACAACATTTATTGGACATACCTCGTTGAGTAGATCAAAATTCGTATATCATATGCCCTATTTGGCCCAAGAATGTGGGAGATATCGATTTTTGAAGCTTTTGATTGAAAACAATATAGATATGGTGGGGCATTACCTACAATGATTTGATTCATCCAGGCCTCTCATTCATCATCGAATAGCAGCATCAGGAATCTCTGTCATGCCCCGTAGATCGGGCCCTCGACCATGTGGCTTGCAGCGATCCGTGCTGCTGGCCCACTACTACTTGGCCCGACAGCCTCTAACCGCTCTTAAGCCAGCTTGACCGCTCTCCCGTGATTGGATGCCACTCTGAAACTCTACAAAATGCCACACCCCTTGACCATCACGTAGTTGTGGGTCATGTCCAGGCGGCTCGACTCGCCGGCGTGCTTGCTCGAGCCCACCACTGGAGGGGTCACACCCAATCTTGTGTTTCCGACTGCACAGTCTCGGCCCCCGAAGTGCTGTTGCACCCCTTGCGGCCTTGCCTAGGTCGAGGGACTACTAATGGTGGAACCCAAGCTCATGGGGTGGAGCTAGGGTTTCCAACGTTAGGGATGAAGTAGAAAGCGGTGCTAGGGTTCATGATATGCGAAAAAAGGAGGGGGAAAGGGTCCGGGGAGTGATTTTATAGGCAAAGAGTGGATAAAAGGGTGCCAAGGAGGTAGGAAAACAAGGTGCCATAGAGGTGGTTAGGTGGCCACCAGTGTCGTGCATGCTGGTGAACAGTATGGATAAATAACATGACTTGCTTGTCGTTAATCTTGGGGCACAAGCCATGAGGCTTCAATCCAACAGTCCAGTCTGATCGAGGCAAAATATATGTATTGTGATTGGACCAAGATTCAAGGGCTAGATAGCTGGAAAAGCTAAGGGGTCACCCTTTTAATTGGGTTGCGCCCTCCAAAGTTTGGGCCCATTAAGTATTTAAATTCGATTTAAATGAGACGAAATGAAGTTAATACATAGCAAATTGAAATGATCATAACTATCTCATACAAGCTCAGAATTGAGTGAAATTAGATGCCTTGGAAATAGGAGAAAGAGGTCTAAAATACTAGTAAAAGAAACAGATACAAAAGTTGATAAGGGTATGATCAAAATTTAACAGAAAAATGAGGGTATGTGATATCAATGCAAACTTCAATTTTATCAAAATGAGTAGCACTGAGGTGGTAAAAGCATACTAGAAGAATCAATTGTGAATCAAACCACATATGTACATAAAATTTATATTGAGGATAAAGGCAAAGTCAAAAACTAGAATTCAAAATCGAAGTGTGAATTTCCAGGTCATCATAGCTTCTCACATCCTCTACCACCTTATTCCACCTATTTTTCAACCTCCAGCTCTAGAAACTCATATGAGGTAGCCTCCAGTCTACCACACACCCACATAAGAAATGATTTGGCTTCGTAAGGCCAAGGTGATGGTATGCGGATAGTCTCATGCTCGTCCCTTGACCTCTTATAGCCTTCTCCTCCTCGCACTGGTAGGGTTGCCGTCATGATTGACTACCTGGTTTCTTCTTTGGCTGGGCGAAGGTGATGACACAATGACTGTTGATCTTCATGTGAATGCCCATGATTGGCCCAACATGCTCTCTCTCTCCCTTTGTTCTTGGCTGGGTTGTCTAGAGTGAAGCGCACTTGGACCACTAGTCATCCTCCATGTGGGTGGATTGTCCACTCACTTCCGACAGGGAAAACCTGCATCCCTAGCTCTCATGTGGATCTAGAGCAGGCTCTAACTAATTATAGAGTGCCATCTTAGCATCCAAAGAGTATTTCTCTATCTCTCTCTTGCTTCAAGCGCATAAAATCTTGTAAAATTCATAGAAAAACATTCGTATATCAAAATGAGACATGTTATTTATGAAACATTTATTTATGTGATGAGATCTATCCAATGAATCTAATTTTTGAAAATAGTTCTACTCCTATATCTTGATATGTTGAAAATAGTATCAAATGCAACTATTTTTCAAGTTTAATGGTGATTTATGCTCAAGGTTGGCCATATGAACCCACTTGTTTAGAATGATCCTAATCAGTAACATATATTGTCTTGTATCAAACTTGTCCATGCTTAGTCCCTTTGATGACTTTGATGTATGAAATGAGCCATGTAATGTGTGAAATTTGTACATTGATACTAATGATCATTATCTTGATGATGAACTTGATTATATTAACTCAAAATCTCCATGTTTGATCTAGATCAAAAAATCTGCATTCATTGATCACCTAAATGATTTATGAATCAATTGTGCTCACTATTATGACAAAGTAACTTATACATGACATGTAAGGTGACCTAATTTGCATGTTGATAAAATGAGATCTAATCTTGTATAAATTTCCCCATATGGTCACCCTTTCTATTTAATGTCCTCAAATTAGTAACATAATGATCTTTATGCCACTAAATCAAGATTGGTCTCATATGTACTCTAATGTTGACCATCTTGCATGATAATGACTCAATATGACTAGTTTGACAATGTTGATACTTATGTTGCTTAATCTCAATCAGAACTCATGTTTTCTATACTAAGACCATGAGAATATAAATTTGAAATCCCTGATCATGCTAAGGATGTTTCCCCCCAAGTTAAAATGATATATGATCTAGTATGTAGATTGATGATGAATAATTGCATGAACATTGAAGATGCCAAAACCAATATTGAGAAAATGGATCTTAGATTAAGTGAAACATCCACCCTTGATGATATGTTTAATATGACCTAAGTCTTGTGATGTTGATCTTATCACATTGGTGTGTAATGTCATGATGTCTTGGATGGACTATTTTCAAAGATTTAGTCATGTTGTATAATACTAGTTTGCTCGTATCAAGGTAGACTTTATCCTCATATTGGTTATAGACTAGCGGTATTGAAATTGCATGTATGTATGTAGTATAAATTATTGGCTTAATATACTTGTTTGATCCATTGTTCCCTATGACTGCTATGTTTTGGTCTTGATTACATATGCTGAATAAACTTCAAAACATAATGATAGATGTCCATTATACAACCTTGTCCACCTACATGTATTCTCTGGGTACGGTTATAAGGTTGGGTACCCTACTTGAGTTGTCATGATAGGGCAGACCATATTGATACAAGGGTTAGCTCTTGGCAGTCGCCTTGAGGTCCCCTACACTAAGGGTTAACTCTTGATGTTTAGTCTTGTAGCCCCTCATGTTAAAATAGGATAGCAAATCTTGAGCACCCTCACATACCCCTTCCTTTGAGAAGCTGATCAAAGGCCTTATGATATTGTTGGTACAATGGAAATGAACTTAAATGTTAATAAGAGAGTTTTTAATTATGTTGTTGCTTCATTCATGTTATTACTTTATGATTTTTTCAATTAATATATGTTCTCTTAAACTTACAATTTTATATGTTTTCCAGTGAACTCAGCACATTTGTGTTGATGTGTACCCATTTCATGATTTTAGGTGACATGTACACTATGAATTTCAAATGATGATCAATGCTTTCACACTTATGATAATCCGCTTGTACTCTGATGATATATAGTGCTATGTAAATGGAATACACACAGTTGATATATGGAATCTAAGATCTTATGTCATGTATGAGTTTAGCGTTCTTTTATGCTTTCTTATCTCATACCTTAGTTGTTGTTTGTGATTTTTTATTCATGCATATGTTATGTGATCTATCCCACGGATTGATGCTCAGGTCCTCTCACCTTTGTCTTTCTATCCATTACGAGTGAGGATTTGGGTAACAAATGATTGCATGACAATTACTATCCCTACATGATCATTTATCTGTATATGTGCATTTTCTTGTACATGTTCATTTTATAGACTTTGATTCATTCTTTAACCATTGTAATATTTACCATAACTGGTAAATCTTCATAACCTTCTTGTAATAATAAATATTGTTATAGGTTATATCACATCATTGGAAGTTGGGTGTCACCTCTTGGGTTTCCACACCTTTTTAGGTGCTCAACAGCCCTGTCAAACCCATGGTGGAAAGGAGGGTCAATTTGTACACCAATGAAGTTGAAAGGTTATTGTGGCTTGTATTAGAGTCCTAGAGTCTCCCCATTACTCTCAGGTCTAGGCAGGGGGATTTTATATTCCTTGAACAAAGTAAATGTTGTAAATATCAAGAACATACTTCTACATATAGGTTGTGACTGAGGCCATGGATAGTCATGTAAGGATACTTTTTACCCATGGAATGTTTGAATTTTTTTGTATATTTTTAATTTTGTACTTTGTGTTGGTAGTATGGATATTTAGTATTTGTTCGTTTATTTAATTTTGAGTTATCACATTTTGTGTCTTGGTTGTCATATTTGGTGGTACCAAAGTTTTTGGTTTGTTGAGTCTATAGAGATATAGAACTTAGGTTGTTGTGTTTGTTGTTATATATCAAGTTGTTGTGTCTATTTTTATGTATCCAACATTTCTTAAAAATATATAATTTGACAACGTGAAGAACATGGTGAGCAGAGTTATGTGTCAGATGAGGTGGTTCTAGGTGATGGGTACTGGAGGAAGGAGTACTTGAGATAAGGCCAAAACATTTCAATCTTGCCTCCTTATGACCCTCTAGTCTTAGTTCATCTAGCCTTTCAATACGTTTTTGAACTTCTAATGGTGACAATAACACATCTGGTGGATAGGTCACATGTACCTCCACCTAGTGTACATGCTCAAAATGTTGAGTCACAATGACTAGGGAAGACCTAGGAGAGGCTGAGGCATGCTGATGCCATTGAGAATGTAGGTATAGCAGACTCGACAAATGTAGACATGTGGTTGACATAGTTAGAAAATGTGTTCATAATCCTTCAACTGATGAGGATGACAAGGTTAAGAATGTGATCTACCTTATGAATGGTAGTACTAGACATTGGTGGGCCATAGAGGAGGAGAAGAGGCTATGTGAGACAACTGGTTGGGAAGCATTTTGGAAGGAGTTCACCATCTATTACTTCTTATAGACATATGTAGAGGAGAAGATGGCTCAATTTAGGCAGTTGTGCCAAGGATTGTGGTTTGTGAATGACTACGAGGTGAAGTTTAAGGAGTTTTTGAGGTTATGTCCTCATGCAAAATTGATGGAGAAGGATAGTATTAGAAAGTATCAAAAGGGCTTGAATGCCCAACTAGCATGGACAACGTCATATATGGAGTCTCACGAGAAGTTTTCCACCTCAATGGAGTTTGTTAAGAGGATAGAGAGGACATATGTGGACAAGAAAAAAAAGGCAAGTATAAGGAAGAGATCATTCCAGTTTCAAGGATAATCACTAGGTAGCTTCAAGTCAAAGAGGTTTTCTATACTACAGTTCCTACAATCACATCAGAGGTTGGTAGTTTCTAAGCCGAGTACATATGTAAAATCACAGTGGTCTCCAAGTAAAGGGAGAAGCCATAGTTTTTTGCCAACTTGGGCCAATATTTTAGGATCGATGTATGTGATAGGGCCGTCTTGACCTCAATATGACATGAGGACATGCTTCAAGTGTGGCTAGGTTGGACATGTGAAATGGTCTTGCCCCATGAGAAGCATGGTAGAGCCAGCAAGGATCACAACAACAACACATTAGTGGCAGCAATAGAGGAAGTATATATGTTGGTATGTATGCCCTGAGAGCCAATCATGGGATGATTGGTGGGATACATTAAGATTGATTTGATAAACATCAAAGGCTAGCTTCCAATTCTTTCTGGTTCAGTCATATGAGATAATGATAGAATAGATTGAATGTCTAAAGAATGACAATACTCAATGACGTATGCTTTCAAGTTAAGGACCTGAACGATGAGATCATACAGATGCTAAGAGTTTGTACATTCTTATTATGTCCCTAGTCAGATGTCATTATGGAAGGTAGATAGACAACAATGACACACAAGACTAGATTGTGGTGTTGGTTGATGATAGGATCTCGTTAGTCATGATATAGAGATATCAAACCAAACACATAGGTACTTGTTAGAGAACAAGTGTACCAGACAGACCCACCGTGAGTTTAACACATGGAACCATGACATGGTAGTCACAGTCAGTTCTCACAGTGATGGTGGTGAGTGTGATTCTTTGACCTGAAATCACTGCACTCAACACATGTCGTTGGGTACACTTTGACATCATCAAACGCATTCATGAAACACGATTTGTTATAAAGGTGATGATTGGGTGGCTTTGACACATGGGGATTTTGAGGGGTGAGTGATAGATATGGAATTTGTCCCTCTTGAGGGAGTTTGATATCTATGGCCACTTGATGAGTAGGATTGAGATAGGCGTGCACGCATGTGTGAATCAGTATGTGATATTGATGTCATACATATCTCCTCCAATCTACTCTGAGATCAATAAAGTGAATGAACATTGAAAGGATGACTGTTCCATGCCTCGAGTTCATTCGGGATATCAGTGACAAAGGAATTATACACTTGTTGTAACACCATTCATGGATTGTAGGATTGAAAGTTGTTCTCCAACTTTCCTTTTCACTTGGGTAGCACTGATGTGTGACTAGGCATCACTCTTTGCTTGTGAAGTCATAAGTGTTATGAACTTTCACTGCCAACGTGAAATGGACCTGTAGGGTCACACACATAGGATTTAACCTGGAAGAGGAGTTTATCCACAAAAGATGTTTAGATTGATTACTAAAGGAGTTTAGTAGTTCAATTAAACACTCAATCAATTGATAGCTCAGTATCATAGTAATTAAGGTGTTGGACCGATTGATTAGAGTATCAGATTGATTGAAACTGCAATTGACTAATTTGCACAGTCTGCTGCTCCAACCGATCGGCTCATGGGGATGAACCAATTGGCTCAGGTTGTTGAACCGATCAGCTCATGCGGTGAGACGATCGGATCATGTGTCACCAAATGATCGACTCAATCGTTGGACTAGTCGGTTCGTGTGACCAACCGAGATTGTTTGGAAAATCAGAAGACTATTTTGCAAATATATTTGTTTCACATATGCAAATTCTATTTGGACAAGGACTAATATATGATTAGTTGGAAATGAATATGGAAAGTCAATTTGAGTTGGATTAGGACCGCAAACCGATCAGCTTAGGGCACCAACTGATTAGTTGAGAGCCCCAAACGATCGGCTCAGGTCCCAACCGATCGGCTCAGGGGCCAAAACAATCAGTTCAGTTAGTGAAACGATTAGTTCAGCTGCCGCAATATGTCAGATTTGTGGAAAATCTCGAACCCTTATACTCCTGCCTTAATCCCGCATTGCCCAGGATAGAGAACCCTATCCCATGACCCTCCTATATATATAGGGGTATTGGGGGCTTCTCAGATACAACAACTCAGAATACCAGTTGCTCTATAAAGTTTTCGTTCTCTCTGGTTGTGGTAACTAGGAGAGCCCGAGCAAGTGCTACCCGATTAGGGAGGCACAACGAGGGAAAGACAACTGCAGAAAAGCGATTGGTGGCAGGAGAGTGTGTCGGTGACTAGTATGCCGACAGGAGGGTGCGACTCCTTCTGATTCCTTGTGGGACAAGGAGATCAGAGTTCCAGGTGGTCCGTATAGACTACTTTAGAGGCGGGAGATTTCTACCGCTTAGAGGACAACTGTCAATCCCGACAGTCTCGGTGAGACCAGGAGTTGTTAGTCTCGGTGAGACTAAGAGCTGCACAGACACCGTACAAGACCGAAGGTGAAGACCGCGCAAGCTGTGAGGTAACGTTTCTGAGCAAGCCTCGGGACAATGTATGATTCTACAAACCTTCCTTTCTATTGTATAGACGTTGACGCGATTCCTTCGTTCTAGGTTTGGGAGAAGAAATTTTTTGTTTCCGTTGCCTTCTCTATCTCGCCTAAAACCCAACAGTGGTATCAGAGCCACGTCAACTACTCTATACTTTAGGATTATCGATGTGATCGATTTTGGTTTGTCACCTTTATTTATTGCATATGATGCGAATAAAATTGGCTTTATGCATGTCCAATCATAAATCCACAAATCGCAAATTACATATATGATATGTAATATGAATGCACTCAGTACGCATCACCCTTAAACGAGTTTTGTGGTGGATGTATAGTGTGTTTATGTCCAATAAACCCTATATGTGTGCTTTGTTGTATGTGGTTTCTTGCATCTCGATCTACGCACTGATTCTCTATCTCTTATTCCTGATGTAACTTGAGATAACTCAAGATTTCTTTCCTACCTTTACTCCCCCCGAATGTAACTTGGGGTTTCCTATTTTTACATTGTAAATAGGATAGATTTTATTTCATGTTATGTCGAAGAACAGCGGACATCCTGACGGCAGCTGAGATGATCGGTTCAAGGCGTCAACCGATCGGTTGGCATTCCAGACGATCGGTTCAAGGATTGAGCCGATCGGTTGATGACCGGTTCGAGGAGCGAGATGAGAGGGTGGCGGCCATGAGGAGATGCATGATGATCCGGTGAACCGATCGGTTGGAGCAGACAACCGATCGGCTGGTGGCACCCAGACGACCGACCAAAGCGAGCAGGTCATTCATGTGATGAGTTGATCAACTCGGATGGCTATAGCACTTCATCAAGAACAGGTTGCATGTGATGTAGACCTAGATGACTGTGATTCCTCTTGGATTGAGGAATCACATTAGGATGGCCATAATCATCAGTTTTATCGTTTCACATGTTTTCTGTGGGATATAGCATGTATATGATATGTACTATGTATTGTGGTGATTGGATATGTATATGTACCTATAAAAACCAAATCCCTCATTAAATATTAAAGTTTTAGATGCCTTCCAAATGCGACACACGTGAAAAGCTTGATCTACCAAGTGTGGGCATGCCCTAGCGTGGTGCACCGTCTATCTCGTAGAAGCGTGAAGGATGGATATGTGGGTCTGCCCTAGCAGGGTACATATTCATCGTGTTGTATTTGGGTCAGACTTAACAAGGTGACCTAGATAGGATCTAGCACCTTGAGGCATGGAGGTGCTCATGGCAAGGAGTTGCATATGACATCTTTCAAGAGTTGCATATGATGCAATTAGCAAAAGTTGCCTACCTGGAAGATCTAAGTTGTGGGTGATAGCCCTAGCTGGTCCATTACTTAGAGGATTTCAGGATCTTTCCCACTAGAAGGTTGTACGCTGCAATCTTCTGAATTGATGGTGAGGGCTATCAATTTGAACTAAAATAGTGGGAACAATAATTAATTAAAGGCCTAGTTATATCGTCATCCTTTCAAATCAATCAAATAAGTCAAAATTGAGTTTTGGACTAAAATTGCATATTTCCCTTTTATAGTACAAATGGCAACAAACAACAATCACTTCTCTTTGCAATCGGTCCTTGAGAAGGATAAGCTGAATGAGACTAACTTCCACGACTGGTTTAGGACATTGAGAATTGTTCTCACTCAAGAGCGAAAGCTCTATGTCCTGGATACTCCAATTCCAGAGGAACTTGCTCCTACTACTCCAAAGGCAGAAAGGGATGCTTACAAGAAGCATTCTGATGATGCCATTGATGCAAAGTGCTTGATGTTGTGCTCCATGAACCATGAGTTGCAGAGACAACATGAGAACATGGGTGTCATTGAGATGATTCATCATCTCAAGAACATGTATGAAGATCAAGCACGGTAAGAGAGATATGATGTCTCCAGGGCGCTGTTCAAGTGTGTCATGACAGAAGGAGATCCAGTTGGTCCTCACACACTCAAAATGATTGGGTATGTAGAGAACCTGACAAGACTGGGATTTCCCCTGAGCCAAGAGTTGGCTACTGATGTGATACTACAATCATTGCCAGAATCCTACAGTCAGTTTGTGATGAACTACAACATGAACAACTTTGACAGGACACTATCAGAGTTGTTGGGCATGTTGAGGATAGCTGAGACATAGATGAAGAAGGACAAGCCTAAGTTTGTTATGATGATCAACAACGAGAAAGGCAAGTCCAAGCACAAGGGCAAAGGCAAGGCTAAGAAAGGTTCTGATGCTAGCCAACAACCCAAGTCGTCTTCAACTCTCAAGGTCAAGGGAGGCGTGACCAAGAGAGGCAATTGTCACCATTGTCAAAATCCAGGACATTGGAAAAGGAATTGTCCTCTCTATCTGGAAGAACAAAATAAGAAGGAGGCGACAGACGTCTCCACCTAAAGGTGTCATGAAATAAACTTGTAACACTTTTTGAGGTATATGATACCAAGATATAAAGTGTAAAGCACCCAATAAATGGGGCAAGTGTTGCCACCATATATAGGTGTACTTTAGTTTATTTTTCAGCCTTGAAGGCATGTAATAGAGTTATGAACTGCTATTTCATATTTGCCAATAGAAACACTTTAGTTTTTCATATTGTATGACAATGATGGCAATTAATAAAGTTGATGTTTCAATTTTAAAGATATGATCTTTGTGGCAATGCCTTGTTTATCTTATGGTACTTGATATGCATAAGATAAAATGATACCTAAAAGTTGTTGATAACTCAAACAATAAAATTAGCATAAATCATTAGAAATTCATTTCTGGTTTCCATATGATGGATAAATCTAGACTCTTTTGGTTAGAGAATCAGTAAGAGACATGAATCTCTTGGACATGATTAATCAATCTTCACCAGTGGTAGTGGGAGAATGATTATACTATTAGGTACACACATACCTATTGGAGGAAATGCTAATACTTCAAACGGTGTTTAGAGAAATGCCAATATGAATATCTTGAAATGTTCAAGAATATCATAGATGAAGTATGAATTTGGTAAATTATTAATTCTTGATGAGATCAATGAATGAAATACTTAGACCAAATGTTTGAGATCCTTATGAGTGATTATGATAATGTATCATAGTGAACTCATGGTTAAGGCATGATGATGTCTGGACCAAGGAGGAGTCATACTATAAGGAGTTAGAGAATGATTATCAAATAACTGAATTATTCTTAAATAAAGAATACCCCACACTAATAAAGGACATTAAGAGTCACAAGGAGTTGTGAGTTCTTATATCCTTGAAAAGATACACCTTGATTATCTATGTGATGAGTTGTTCATGTGATGAATCAACTATCTACATAAATATGAGGAACCAGATTTTGAGTTATGGTTTATAACCATTACATCCTAAATGACTTCCATGTGAAGCATAAGGTATGACCTTGATGGTAGCACCCATTGGGATGAAATCCATAAGTGCAAATGAGTCTTAAGAGTGAAGACACATGGATGAAATTTTGAGAAGGATTATGCTTATTGATTGCAACTTAATGACTTAGAGATTTGGCATACAGATACTAAAACTGCATTCCTATAAGGAATAAAACAAGGATGTGTACGTGACACAACCTATAAGGTTTATGAATCCATTAATGCAAATGAAGTCTATAAGTTACAATAGACTAATCATTGTGATTGATTAAGTACAAGCAACTCAGAGTTGGATCTTTACTTTTATGATATAGTCAAAGGGTTTGACTGATATGACAAAGATAAAGAAGGGATTTGTGATTTCGTGGGAGCGTATTCACATTCCACATGTCTATGTGAAATGGAAATGTTCTAGAATGGAAATCCAAAGTGGAAATTATCTTTAAGGAAGATAGAGATGTTTCCTATGTGATAGGAATAGAGATCTATAGATATAGTTCTCGAAAACCTCTTGACCTGAAAAGAGAGAGCATACATTGGCAATCTATACTGAAGGGTTCAGTATGCACAGATTTAGTGGGAGAAAACATGTCCATGTTACATGGAGTTAGTATCCCAAAGCCAAGTGTCCAATTCTTATGAAGAATGGGAATGCTAAGAATAGATATAGATCTATCATGTATGTAATCATCCCATTATCTTTCATGAATAGACATAGCAAGAATAAAAATGCATTCATCATCTTGTATGTAGGATATGACAATATGATATGCTCATCTTGATAAATCATATGTGGGACATGATGAGTGGATGTCTATCTAGTTCCAGTAAGGGTTACTGGAATAGCATGAGAACTTTATAAGTAATTGAGAAGTATTAGTTCTATGGAAATAAGGAAGGGTTCAATGTAAAGAGTTACACTGATGCGAACTTCCAAAAGGACAGAAAATTAATCACAATATATATATATATATGGGTTATATAAAAGTGAAAGTTTTCTCTTTAAAAGGAAATGTTGAGTATTTGTGTGTTAGAAAACATTAATGGATACTATATGGATCTGGAAGTTCATGAGATGAGCTCATAGTAATTCCGATCATTGATGACAAGTTAGAAGTGCTTGGTCATGCAATGTGGCTAAAGGTTAGCAAAGGAATACTAGATCACATATTACAGGAACTCCATCTCATATGTGTGACGTACAACAAAGAGATGAGAGATATGCAGCTAATACCGACTTTGGCAAGGTTTTTCCATAACTCACTGCATTAGCACTATAGCATAGTGACATGTGGGACATGTTTGAAGATCACTATGAATATGATTCAAGGGTGATTGGCTCGTAGTGCAAGTGGGAGTCTGTTGGTATGTACGCCCTGAGAGCCAATCATGGGATGATTGGTGGGATACATTAAGATTGATTTAATAAAAATCAAATGCCAGCTTCCAATTCTTTCTGGTTCAGTCATATGAGATAATGATAGAATAGATTGAATGTCTAGAGAATGACAGTACTCAATGACGTATGCTTTCAGGTTAAGGACCTGAACGATGAGATCATACAGATGCTAAGAGTTTGTACATTCTTATTATGTCCCTAGTCGGATGTCATTGTGGAAGGTAGATAGACAACAATGACACACAAGACTAGATTGTGGTGTTGGTTGATGACATAATCTCATTAGTCATGATATAGAGATATCAAACCAAACACATAGGTACTTGTTAGAGAACAAGTGTATCAGGCAGACCCATCGTGAGTTTGACACATGGAACCATGACATGGTAGTCACAGTCAGTTCTCACAGTGATGGTGTTGAGTGTGATTCTTTGACCTGAAATCACTACACTCAACACATGTCGTTGGGTACACTTTGACATCATTAAACGCATTCCTAAAACATGGGTTGTTATAAAGGTAATGATTGGGTGGCTTTGACACATGGGGCTTTTGAGAGGTGAGTGATAGATATGGAATTTGTCCCTCCTAAGGGAGTTTGATATCCATGGCCACTTGATGAGTAGGATTGAGATAGGTGTGCACACATGTGTGAATCAGTATGTGATATTGATGTCATACATATCTCCTCCAATCTACTCTGAGATCAAGAAAGTGAATGAACGTTGAAAGGATGACTGTTCCATGCCTCGAGTTCATTCAGGATATCAGTGAGAAAGGAATTATACACTTGTTGTAACACCATTCATGGATTGTAGGATTGAAAGGTGTTCTCCAACTTTCCTTTTCACTTGGGTAGCACTGATGTGTGACTAGGCACCACTCTTTTCTTGTGAAGTCATAAGTGTTATGAACTTTCACTGCCAATGTGAAATGGACCTGTAGGGTCACACACATAGGATTTAACTTGGAAGAGGACTTTATCCACAAATGATGTTTCGATTGATTACTAAAGGAGTTTAGTAGTTCAATTAAACACTCAATCAATTGATAGCTCAATATCATAGTGATCAAGGTGTTGAACTGATTGATTAGAGTATCAGATTGATTGAAACTACAATTGACTGATTTTCACAGTCTGCTGCTCCAACCAATCGACTCATGGGGATGAACCGATCAGCTCAAGTTGTTGAACTGATCGGCTCATGCGGTGAGACGTCCGGCTCATGTGTCACCAAATAATCAGCTCAATCGTTGAACCGGTCGGTTCGTGTGACCAACTGAGAATGTTTGGAAAATCAGAAGACTATTTTGCAAATATATTTGTTTCACTTATGCAAATTCAATTTGGATAAGGACTAATATTTGATTAGTTGGAAACGAATATGGAAAGTCAATTTGAGTTAGACCAGGACCACGAACCGATCAGCTCAGGGCACCAACCGATCGATTGAGAGCCCCTAACGATCATCTCTGGTTCCAACCGATCGGCTCAGGGGCCGAAATGATCGGTTCAGTTAGTGAAATGATCGGTTCAGCTGCCGCAATATGTTAGATTTGTGGAAAATCTCGAACCCTTCTACTCCTGCCTTAATCCCGCATTACTTGGGATAGAGAACCATGTCCCATGACCCTCCTATATATATAGGGTTATTGGGGGCTTCTCAGATACAACAACTCAGAACACCAGTTGCTCTGTAAAGTTGTCGTTCTCTCTAGTTGTGGTAACCAGGAGAGCCTGAGCAAGTGCTACCCGATTAGGGAGGCACAATGAGGGAAAGACAACTACAGAAAAGCGACTGGTCGCAGGAGAGTGTATTAGTGACTAGTACGTCGATAGGAGGGTGCGACTCCTTCCGATTCCTTGTGGGACAAGGAGATCGGAGTTCTAGGTGGTCCATGTGGACTACTTCAGAGGCGGGAGATTTCTGCCACTTGGAGGACAGCTGTCAATCCTGACAGTCCCGGTGAGACTAGGAGTTGTCAGTCCCGGTGAGACCAGGAGCTGTACAGACACTGTCCAAGACTGGAGGTGAAGACCGCACAAGTCGTGAGGTAATGTTGTCAAGCAAGCCTTGAGATAAGGTATGATTCTACAAACCATCCTTCCTACTGTATAGACGTTGACACAATTCCTTCATTCTGGGTTCGAGAGAAGAAAATTTTTGTTTCCGCTGCCTTCTCTGTCTCGCCTAAAACCCAACAATATAGACATTGCAAGAAGGATCTTTTGGACCATCAGAGGTCGAGGTTGAAAATAGGCTACAACTAGATTCTATATCATGAGTCAACCAGAAGGAGTGGTCAACCCACGAGTTGTAACATGTCAGATGGAACTTTTTTTATTCTAAGTTGTTTACATCTACATGAGTATCTACTTTGGTTGAACTAGGTGTGACATACTCATTTATCACTAGTGAAGTGACAAATAGAGGTAACTTGGTTATTTGTAACCAACAACAACTTGTTAGAAACCCCTTTACTTAGTTTTGTGGTGTTATGAAAGGCGTGTCAATCTTGCTTTCTTTGTTTCTTATGACATATCATTCCAATGGATGTTGTGCCACTTGATATGCTTGAATTCAATGTGATCCTAGCGATGGATACCTTGGAGAAGTACAATGTTGTTTTGGATTGTGGTTCCAAAGTTGTGAAGTTCTATGATGGTGAGATCTCTTGGACTTTCCAAGGATATAGAAAGATTCTTCCTACGTGTATTGTGTGAAGATTGATAGTAGAGAAGTTTTTGAGACAAGGGTGTGAATCTTTCTTAGAAAACATAGTAGATACGAAGGTCGCGAGTACTATTATCTTGGATGTACATGTGGTGTGTGAGTTTGATGATGTTTTTCTTGACAAGTTTCTAGGTGTTTCACCCCCCAAGAGATATTGATTTTGAAATCAATCTAGCTCCTAATGTGCAACCCATAGCTCAAGCACCTTATGGATTGCCTCCATATGAGATGAACGAGTTGAAGAAGACTTTGTAGGAGTTGTTGGAGAAGGGTTTCCCATGGTCAAGCGTGTCCCCTTGTGTTACAACCCCAATTCTTGGGTTCATTGGGTGAGAAATGTAATTTCTCATATTAAAGATATTTGGACAAATAATGATACAAATTGTTTTGAATAAATGGATTTCATTTACAATAGCCTTGATGATTGTGTTGTGGGCTTTATTGGCTATTGGGCCCAATAACAAGGAAATTCAATTAATAAATGAATAATTGAGTTTTTGAGAAAAGAGAGATGTGGAAACCTCTAGAAGGCAAAAGAATGTAATCCAAATGTGGATTTCGTGCATGTTGGGTTCATTGGGTCCCAAGGAGTCCAAAGTTGCAAAGAAAATACAATAAGAAAAGAAAAGATCAATTAAGTATTTCTTTATTAAGAAAGAAATTGAAAACAATGATAAAATGGGGAAAATAAGTGAAAAGAGGTATAATTGAATTACCCTTGATGGATTTTCATATCCAAAGGATTTCTAAGGTTAAAAGGAATTCCAATGAGGCAAATAAGAAGAAATATAAAGAGAAATCCTCAAAAAGAGATATTTTAATAAGAAATAAACAAGATAATGGGAACTAATGAATATAGATGCATCTAGAAGGATAATGAGTATCCTTAAAAAGGAATTTCGAAATCTTAGAGTTTCTTGGGGTCCAAGGAGCCCAATGAAGAAAGAGGAAAGAGAAAATACCAATAATGCAAAATAAGAGGATAATATGATGCATAATGAATGAATTTTGTAGTTTTGTTAAAGAGGTGGTATTTTCTATTAAAAGTAAACATAATTTCGTGCCAAGGGGTTAAAATCCAAGCACAAGGAGATTAGAAGAGATAATTTTCGAATTCCTTAATGACCAAGGATCATGGATAAACAAGGAATTGCTAAGGAGAAAGACAATACTTCTTAAATAAGGAAAATCCCTTTCCTATTAGGAAAAGGCTTGTTTGCTTTGTGGGCAAGCATTATGGGGTGTGGATACCCTCCCTATATAAAGAGGGAGAGCCTCTGGATCGAGTTCTAGAGTAATCCCATGAAACTCTCTCTTCCTTCTTCATCTTCTTCTTGTTCCTTTCCCTACAAACCCTAACCAAGAAGGTGTAGTACTATCCCTAGAGCACACAGGGTGGTAGTGTGGTCTTGTTAAAAGCAAGAAGCATCCATGGAAATCCAAGGAGGATTGGCTATCCAACCTCGCCCTGGGCGACCTCTGTCATATGACTATAGAACTGCAGCAAACCACAGCAGTAACTGTAGGAAGATCAAGCTCATGAACAACCATCTTTGGCCGCATTTTGGATGTGCCCTGAGGGCGCCTGGGTATATCAGAGTTGGGGCGGCCATGGACGGCCACCCCGAGTCCAGAGGAGGGAAGGACGGACCTCTGATGTGCTATAGGTCAGCGCAGTTAGGTTTTCGCGAGGTAGATGAAGGGCAGCTGGTCATTGGACGGATCTACCCCTCTAGGGTATGAAGCGCCAACAACTTAACTGAGGGTAATTCCATCAAATCGTTATGTTTTCAAGCTACTAGCAAATGTTGCATGGGATAGGCAACGTGGCACACTCTGATTGGCCCAAAGTAAGTTAATTTTGCATAATTCATATCTAATTAACCGTAGCTCATATGGATATGCATAATATATGAATTTTGCTCAGCAGAACACCAATAACCTAGTATATCGATATAGAGGATAAAAGAGTCCCTGAGAGAGGAATGGGAGGTCATCACTATGAATGTCGTGGAAAGTCTCTCCTAGACCAAGGAGGGTTATGATGCAATATGGGTTATGGTAGATCACCTTACCTAGATGACATGATAAAGAAAGAGTGTTGTCAAGGGATAGATCCGGTTGAACTACATATGAGAAAGATGGTTCAACTACACCATGATGCGAGTTCAAAAGTTCTTAAGTATAACCTAAAGATTCACTTCTAGGAGGTGGAAGTAGATGCTTGAAGAACTAGATGTTAGTACCGCTTATCACCCCTAACTAATGGTTAGTATGATCCAGACTAGTATGTCTGATAAGAGCATGTGTGCTCGTTCAGGGTGATGCATGGAGATAGTTCTTATCTTCGGTAAGATGTGATGATAGCCACCATAGCCAGTATCGGGACATAAAGAAGCTCTGTAAGGGAGGTTGTGTCAGTCACCACTTCATTAAGATGATGTTGGTGAATGGACCTCACGAAGGTCAGAAAAGGACCCCAGTGTGTGTAGATGAAGTCGCTTTGATCGTACAATGGCTGAAAGGATCCCAGGGACGACATGAGTCATAAGATGATGCAAAGTATAATGGCATGCCGTTCACTATGGGGGAAATATGTGACATGAAAATCCGACCCCTCTGAGCTATAGCTAAGAAAGTTGAGTCCCCGATACATGGGTCCATTTGAGATGGATTGGTGGAGAAGGTTTTGGTTGACCTTACCCCTCAGGATAAAGTAATGTGTGATGAGTTTCATGTGTCCAATTTAGAGCACTATGTGAGGTACCCAGACCATGTGCAGAGCAATGAACCTAGTGAGCCCCAAGGGAGAGTGAAATGACCTGAGTCACTTGTGAGGTTTATAGATGCCAAGGTGAAAGAACTCAGAGAAAAGAATATGTGATTATAAAGGTTCTTTGGAAGCGCCATGGATAAGGTAAATCCACATAGGGCCAATAAATCCACATAGGGCCAATGATGGACATGGAAAAGTCTTATCCTGAATTGTTTGTTTGCTTGATGGAATTTTGAGGACAAAATTCCTGTAAGAGGGGAAGGATGTTACAACCCCAATTCTTGGGTTCATTGGGTGAGAACTATAATTTCTCATATTAAAGATATTTGGACAAATAATGATACAATTTGTTTTGAATAAATGGATTTCATTTACAATAGCCTTGATGATTGTGTTGTGGGCTTTATTGGCTATTGGGCCCAATAATAAGGAAATTCAATTAATAAATGAATAATTGAGTTTTTGAGAAAAAAGAGATGTGGAAACCTCTAGAAGGAAAAAGAATGTAATCCAAAGGTGGATTTTTTGACTCTTGGGTTCCTTGGGTCCCAAGGAGTCCAAAAGTGTTGGATCAATCGGCTCTAGAGGAGGGGTGAATAGACCTTCACACACTTCACAAAATCAATTAGACCACCAATTTATATTAAGTGTAGAAACTAAACCAAACAACAATTTGATGTCTTAAACTAGCATTCAAAGCAAGGATAAGAGACAAGGAATATAAAGCACTTGGATAGGTAATTTAGAGTGGTTCCACATCCTAAACTTAGGAACAATGTCAGTCCACTACCTAGAGTTACACTTCACAAAATCAATTAGACCACCAATTTATATTAAGTGTAGAAACTAAACCAAACAACAATTTGATGTCTTAAACTAGCATTCAAAGCAAGGATAAGAGACAAGGAATAGAAAGCACTTGGATAGGTAGTTTAGAGTGGTTCCACATCCTAAACTTAGGAACAATGTCAGTCCACTACCTAGAGTTGGTTAGACTCTAGGATTTGTAACTTGGTTCTCTTATATATCACAATAAGATTACAAGATACATCAACCACACAACCAAGGACTTAGTTTCTCAAGCTAAGATCTTCTACCTTACCAAGGACTTACCCACTTTGCAAGTAGTCTTCAGCCTTCTTCAAAGGACTTACCCACTCTTGCTTTAGTCTTCAGCCTTGCAGGATTTACCCATCTTACTTGAGCTTTGCCTTGCACCTCTCATTCTCTTGGAGAGATTTTCCACATTTCTCCTTCACTAGGAGATCTGGAGCAGCTGGATTTTTTCACTCTTGAAGACCAGCAACCATCTTCACCTTCACTCGGGGAAGAGCAACAACAACTTCTCTTTCACTTGGAGAAGCAGCTTCAATCAATCTTCAAAAGGAATATGTGGTAGGAAGGGAGAAAGGAGAGCTTTTCATCATACAAGTGATAGCTCTCATACACAGGGACCTAACTCACTCATAGCTCACAAATTTATCTTGAAGGTAGAGAGAGAAAGGGGCTCAAGGGCTTGGAACACTCTCAACTATGCTAGCACCAAGTTTGCAATGGAAGAGTAGCTTGGAATGAACTCCAAGGGGGTCTATTTATAGTTGAGGGTGTCCCTTTAAGTTGTGGGACACTTGGATGCAAAAATAGCCATTTTTTGTTCAAGGAAACGACTCTATTTTTTCCCAAAACACTCACCAATGGTCACATCACTTTTTTCTGCAAATTCCGTACAGTGCAATTGGTCGAGTTTCAATAGGGGTAACTCGACCGATCAAGTAAAAGACAAAAACCGATATTCAAATGATCGGTCGAGTTTGTCCTGACAAAACTCGACCGACCATTTAAACTCAAAATGGCCAGTTACCTGATCGGTCGAGTTCTATGAGTGCACAACTCGGCCGATGCAATCTTTGGAAAATTGACCAAGGATGATCGGTCGAGTTTCAAGCCAGGGAAACTTGACCGACCAAGTGCCTGTAATCAATTTTCTAATTTGCATTTAAAGTGATTAGTACTTGGTGAATTTTGTCCCAAACATTTTTCTCTTCTAAGTTACAAGTCAATTCATCATTACAAGTGATTACATAGATGTTCTAAGGTCCTTTACATAGAAATCCCAAAACGCACACTTGTAGCCATTTTGACTTGAACTTGACCCATTCTAGGGCTTTGGATTTTAGATCCTTTTCATGTACCTAATGCCTGCAAACAATCTTAAACACACATATTAGATACATATGAGTGGAATGGTTAAGTCATTATCAAAATATAGGTAGTGTATAACCTCTAGGTCAACATTCTGCCCCTTTTTGACAATGACAAACCATTCCTCAAACATATTGAAAAGGATATGAAAGTTATACCTTTGCCTTGTGAATTAGGGGGATTCATGATAAGAACAATTTTGAATTTCTCCCCCTCAAACTATGCTTCCTCTCACCTGTATGTTAGTTTCTCTACACATAGCAATACCAATATCCATGTAATGTGTAGTCCTTTGCAAGTTCACATAAAGAACAATGAATTTGAACAAGAAAAGGATCTCACAGGCAAAAACAATATTCTATCAAAGAGAAAGCAATATGATTGAGTTTCAAGACTGATCTAGCTTGAAATATCTCTCCCCCTTTTGACATTATCAAAAAGAGAGGGGGGTAGAAAATCAAAAAACCAAGTCTTCTCCAAAACTCAACCGAAAACATGTATGTAAGGTAGTAAATAGCAATTTAAAAGCATATAGCACACAACCACAGAGGAGAACACCCAATCCAAGTCATAATCAAAATATAGCTCAAAATAGCACCAAGCATAAGATAAAACAGAGTAAATAGGCAAAGTGCATATCTAGGATATTACAACTCAGATAGATGTTCTCATGAAAGAAACTACAACCATAAAGCGATAAAACATATATAAGAAATAGTACAGCTTAGAAGAATGTGCCAGGATGTTTCTTATACAAAAGAGTCTAGAAAGATGTATATGATTGACATGCTAGACTATGAGCCAAGAAACCACCTAAACATCTAAGCTATCGATATCTACGGTATCATCATCCTCACCAGGGTTGTAGTCCTCATCCCCGTCTGAAGGCGGAGCAGTAGTGCCAGCATTAGATCCAGCACCATCACCACCATCTTCGTCGGAAGCATCCTCACCATCACCGTCTTCAGCATCAGCATCCTCATCAGCATCCTCGGCCTGGTCGGGCATCTCCTCATCATCAGGAGGACCAAAAGAACGACCGATCCAGTGGGCATTCTGCTCATCCCATGATATACCAAGAGCAAGAAGCTCCTTGGCCTGTGGGAAGGACGGAGCAGAGTCTCCCAAGGAGGCGAGCAGAGTGGCTAAGGGGCCAGCAGGTAATGGCAGGAACGTAGGAGCAGAACTACCAGCAGAAAATGGTGGCAGAGCGGCAGTGGAAGGCTTGGGAGCAGGGAAGTAATGCTCGTATGCATAAGAAGCATAAGCACTACCTGGGTATGGATGGTAGGTGGGATAGGGTGAAGCATAGGATAGGTTCATGGTGGACATGATTGAACACATATCCTGGTGTAGGTGTTCTTGAACATGTCAGTTGTACGCCTGTTCATGCATCATATATCCCAGTAGGGTTTCATATGAAGCATGGAAGGACGCATGGCTGGGTCGGGGATGTGGCTGTGGAGGTGGAGCACGGGTGGAGGAGGGTGGGTCAGCAGAGGCAGAGGCAGAAGAAGAAGCACCAAAGGTAGGAGAAAAAATAGGGACAACCTTCTGAAGAGTGGTTTCACTAATACAAACACCATTTCTAGCAACTGGGTAATGGAAGTCAGAAAAGAGGGATTTATCAGTGGTGAACTGGAAAAGACCACAGATCAAAGTTGGGTAGGGAGGGTGGGTGCCTTTGGTGTTCTTACTGGTGTCGAAATAGGTCATGTGGTGTAAGATATATATGGCCCATTTGACACTGATATTGTTTAGAAAACAATACATAATGACCGCGGTGTTTTCCACAATGTCCATTTGATTTCGCTTAGGATGGACATTACAGTTAATCACCAAGGCCATTATGCGCCTCTGAAGGTCAAGAGAGGATGAAGGTAGGGTAGACTTCTTCTTGTAGGCCACGTCGGGTTTCTTTAAAAATTGATGAATGTCCGGTAGCGTCAATTCATGGTGTTTATAAAAACCTTTCGGGTCAAGAAGATCGAAATACTATCCATAGTGCTTACGCCAAGTGTTGTTTTCCTCGTCTCCGGCAAAAAAGAGGTTTAATGTATCCTCGGAGATTTGGAAACGGCGACCGGCGATCATCGAATTAAGAACTACTTCAGTATTCGGCGGGGGAACAAGTGTATCGTAGTTCCATCACAGGTTTGTGTAGAACTCGTGTACTGCCTTAGTGCTAGGCATGTGATTGTTAAAGCAGTCACGTTTGATCGCAAGGGCGGATAGGTGATGGTTGGCGAGAAGCCTCAAAACAAAGGTAATAACCACTTGAAAATGATTTGGGTCAACCAAGGGGCGAAACGGAAAAGGAGATCGAGGAAGAAGATCCTTATACCGATTTACCGCCTCAAGAGACACAAAAGAGGTATTATTGAATGGAATCAAGCGATTAGTCGAGGAAGAGGCTTGAGCATTGCTGGGAGCAGCACGTTTTCATCTATGGGAAGCCATGGAAATGAAAACAAGAAGAAAAATGTGCACACGAGCAAAAACACACCTCAAATGCCAAAGAAACACCACCATGAGCGCCCGGGGAGGTCAAGAACGGGGTTGCTAGGTCGTCCTAGGGTTAGGAACGGGAGGTTTAGGGCTGGGTGTGAGAGCTTAGGGCTTAGAGGCAAGGAATCAGTCGGCTATTTTCTAGTTGCAAGGGAAAATAGTCAGTTGATCCTAACTTTTAAGTTGGCTCAGCCTGTCGATCGGTCCAGTTTTGAGTGTGGTAAACTCGACCGAACGGTCCACTGAAGAACTACTCTCGGCTCCTGATCGGTTGAGTTTTCCGGGGTGGAAACTCGACCGAAGGTCAACCTGACCTAACATTCACATTCTTAGATTCTAGCCATATATATGCCAATTAAATTCATTTTTCCATTCTATTATGCATAATTAACATACTTAGGCACATTTAGCTCATCATTGGGCACTATTTAGCGATAAAACATAAAATTCGATAAAAACCCAAAAACAAGCAAAGACAAAGCATGTTGGTAGGAAATTTAGGCACAAACAAGCATATATAGGCAAGACAAGGTGAAGATAGTCATGAGTAAGCATATAGGAAAGAGACAACTAGCTAGATCACATTGCAAGATCATTCAAGTCAACAATAAGTAGTTTAGATCAAATAAAATTAAATTGATCTCTAGCTAGAGGTTTTGTAAAGATATCCGCCAACTGATTTTCTGTGTCCACATGTGTGATATAAATATATTTTTTGGCAATGTGGTCACGAAGAAAATGATGGCAAACCTCTATATGCTTGGCTCTACTATGCAATATAGGATTGTAAGATAGATTGATTGCACTAGTATTGTCACAATAGATAGGAGAAGCATCAAAAAATATGTTGAAGTCTTGGAGCATTTGCTTCATCCATAGGACCTATGCACAACAACTACCAACTACAATGTATTCAGCTTCAGTAGTTGATAATGCCATTGTACTTTGTTTCTTGGAGAACCAAGACACTAAGCATGGCCCTAGAATAAAACAAGTGCCACTTGTGCACTTTCTATTAACCAAACACCCTGCGTAATCTGCATCACTATATGCTCTAAGAGTAAAATCCCTTGATTTAGGATACCATAGTCCAAAATTTTGGGTTTTGGCTAAGTACCTCAAAATCCTCTTAAAAGCAATAAGATGCAACTTCTTAGGGATAGATTGAAAGCGAGCGCACAAGCCAACACTAAACATAATATCAGGTCTAGAGGCAGTTAAATAAAGTAAACATCCAATCATACCTCTATAGAGCTTCTCATCTACCTTTTCACCTTCTTCATCTTTGTCAAGTTTGGCGGTGTTTGACATGGGTGTACCCATCAGCTTCATGTTCTCCATCCCAAAGCGCTTGAGTAGTTCACTTGTGTACTTGCCTTGGTTGATGAAGTTTCCTTCTTTTGTTTGCTTGATTTGAAAGCCGAGGAAGAAGGTCAACTCACCCATCATGCTCATTTCAAACTCACTCTTCATAAGAGAACTAAACTCCTTACAAAGATCAAGATCAGTCCTGCCAAAGATGATATCATCAACGTATATTTGAATTATAAGAAAATGGTTAGAAGTGTGTTTTAGAAACAAGGTAGAATCAACTTTGCCCATGACATACCCGTTATCTAACAAAAAGTTCTTTAGTTTCTCATACCAAGCTCGAGGTGCTTGTTTGAGTCCATAGAGAGCTTTTTGCAACAAATAAACATGATTGGGTAACTTGTCATTTTAAAAGCCCGGAGGTTGAGCAACAAATACTTCCTCCTCGATTGTACCATTCAAAAATGCACTTTTAACATCCATTTGATATAACAAGAAATTTTTATAACTAGCAAAGGCAAGTAGCATACAAATAGATTCTAATCTAGCAACAGGAGCTATTACAACCCCACCTCCCGATAACCCCCAATTAAGGGAGACCGAGAGGTCGAAGCCGCACCCATAACTTTCGGATCAAAGGTTCGGAAATTAACCAAGAACAATTATTAAATTTTAACAGACTAAAGTGGGAAAATTGTAAGAAAATAAACTTTTGCATACCTTTTTGAAAACTTGGATCTCTAAACTTCTACCCACTTATGGATTCTATTCTAACTAATCCTCCTTGTATTTTACTTCATGTATTTCACAATATGACGATTTACTGTTTGTCCTTTTGGCTTGTACCTAAAACGCCGACAAACAAAACATCGGTCAGTCGAAGCTGGTATGTGGGGGAACAATAAGCGTGCAACTATGATAGCAACGTAATCATTCAATTAATCATTTAAAAACCAACATTACGTTTTAAATATAACTCTGTGATCCATGAGTACCCTATCCTCTGTGTTATCCCTGCAGTGGACCTGAACACTACCTTCCTTATGGCTGATCCCCATTAAACCCCTCATGGTCCCACCTATAGGTGAACCAGTTTCTAGGGTTGAGTCACATGGCACTACTCGTAAGTAGTCCACTCCTTAACTCATGGCATGCTAATGGGTCTCATGGCACTACACTTGGTAGCCCAATTTCTAACCCACGATAACCTAGACCGTACTCTAGGTTACCCATTTTTAGCCTTTACAAGCCACAGAGGTGGACCCAGATCTAGCCAGTTATAGATGTATATTCATAGTGATAGTCATAGTCACTCTATAGTTGCATGAAATTAAAAGCATCCAACAGTTATTTCAAGCCATGAGGGAAACGTCGATAAAATCCTCAGAAAACTAGTCGGGATAATCATAAGCGTAACCACATACCTGATTTGATGATTTCACAAGCATTAAGCAAATCCAACTAATAATGCAATCCAGGCAAGAAATTCAAGAGAGACGGATGGAGAGGAGCTAGCTTCCGTGGATCTGGTCTTCGAGTGCTGCTCTGCCACCGCAGATCTAGAAGGGGTTTCGTATCCCTTCCTTCCTCTGTACCTCCCAGTTGAGTTGTGTGCCCTTGACTCGATGGCTTGATTCCTGCTCTGGGGTCTCTGATGTGGTGGCGGTGAGTCCCCTTTGGCGACCTGGGCGGTGTCCCACACTCGGCCTATAGGCGGTTGTCCCTGCGTGGCGATGCTTCCAAGCTACCTCGTCTCCAGGTCTTGATGTGCGGTTTACTCTGCTGCTCCTGGCGACGAGCGGATGCTTCCCGGTGCTAGTTGACCTCAAGTCATCGGTTTGCTTCTTTGCGTGAGCCGACTATCAGCTGAGCTGGGATTCCAGCCCTGGTGCGGAGCTACTGGTTAGGTTGGCATTCTTCTGATGGATGTCCTTGCGTGGCTCCCCTGTAGCTGTGGGTTCATGCACTCTAAGTGCTCGATGAGGGGCTTTTGTGTGTACAGGAGTCGTGTGGTTTGTTTAGGGGGGGGGCAATTCTTCTTCTCTTCCTTTCGAGCCTTCTCTGCTGTGAGTATTTGATCTACCCCTATGGGCTTGGTTACGGGCATGGTGTCCCTGTGGGCTCGGCTATTGATATTCTCTGGTGCTGTGATTGGGATACCTCTTGGTGGTCGATGCTTTGTTTCAGGGCTACCAGTAGTTGATCTATTTTGTCGCCTGCTAGGTGCTTGTTGATACGACCCAATGCAAACATGGGATGTCTCTTACTCTCTTGTAGGCTTACTAGGGATCTGACGTGAAGCCTTGCTGCTTGTGCAACATGGAGGCTGGCTTCCAGGTGGCAACCTGTCAGTTCATCAGGGGATTAGCCTATTTGCGTGGGTCAGCACGAAGTTCCTCGGTTGTTTGTTCGGCACACTTTCAGAGGATGAGGTTTATTGCAAGTGCTTGGATGATCATCTATAGGTCTTGGTTCTGGTCCCATGTTTTTAGGGTTTGAAATCTTGGTGTTCTGAGATCTTGCTAGCTGGGTGCTCTTGATCTGGATTCTGGATAGCGTTGGGTTTTGGACCTGCTAGTTATGCTGTCATTTTTTTATTAACTGCTTCCTAAGGCATCATAATTTTAGTAGGATGTGGATAATGCTATTGATGTCTTGGTTAGTTAGGTGTTCTCTGGACTTCCATCTGGCTAGCAGGTCCGTCCCTTCCCTTTTCTTGTCCAGATGTATGGCTCAATAGGATCTCTATTTTTGCTTTTGTTCTCTGGGTGTCTTACATCCTGGGTGTGATGAGTTTTTTTAGCTCATGTTGATGTAATGGGGGTACTTAGTGCCCAAACTTTTCGGTATTAATAGTAACACGCTTTTTGGACCGACCAAAAAAAAGAATCTACTTTATTAACTTGGATTCACTTTCTAGGGTTTCTAATCCGCATTAAGGTTTCATTAATGTTCATTAGGGTTTCTTAGATCAATTTCTCAAACTTTTTCCCTTTTAGGTCAACAAACCCTAAAATACTCTTTTCTACTTATATGAACCTTAATTGCTCAACTATCCATTTTAATAGTCTTTTATACCCAAATTGACGTAGGATCATTGTATCCCTATTTATTCATGGATTTGAATAATTAAAACAATTAAAAGACATATTCACCTAAATTAGGGTTTTCAAGCTCATTAAGGCATATTGATGCACGAAACCCTAAATTAAGCCAATTATATAAAAATATCATCTTTTTAGATTCTATCTTCACATTTATCAACAACAGGTTAATATTGGCTTGAATTATCCATTGAACAACATTAAATCCATCTATCATCAAATCTAAGGGTTTTTCATTAATTAAATCATTAAAGATGATAGCTTTATGTACTTTTCAAACTTCAAGCATATTTATGCCCATAATCTCTAAATTAAACTCATTACGTGCAAAGATCATCCTTTTTTATCTTAAAGTACCTTTTTACATTTAATAGGTTATTATCAACTTTAATGATCCATTAAACCCTATTAAACACTTTATTCATTTCAAAATAGGGTTTCTTAATCTTTAATTCATTAAAGATGATAATTTACACTACTTTTTGAATATCAAGAGGAATTAGCTTCTAACTATATTTTTATTGAATTCCTCTCATTTTTCTGAGCAAAGTTCATATATTATTTGTTCTAATCGGAGTTACCAATCTTTAATTATGAATTTAGTAAGATTTTACTTACTTGGCCAATCGGAAGCCGCCACGTAGCTTCCTCCATGCAACGTTGCTTAGCTTTATTGATAACATAACGTAATGTCCGTTTTGCCCCTGGTTAAGTGACTACGCCTTCATCCCGCGGAGGGGCAAGACGGTCCAACGACCCGTGGGTCGTCTTCCTCCTTGCGATGACGCGCTGCGTCGCCCTAGCCGCCAAGGGCGCGGCTCCTCCTTGCCTCCTTTGACCTTGATGGCCACCAAGGAGGGTGTTGTTGCCCCCACCGTACCCTGGCACACATCAAACACCTTGAAGACGTGTCTGTAACGTCCGTTTTCAAGCCCAAATCGACCGCAACTCTCTGCCACGATGCAGCCGTGCTGCAGTAGATCGTGGGACCCCTTTCCACCCTTCTAAGGCACGAACCTCCTCGGGAAACTTCACCCTGCTTCCGTTGTATCCCCTCGCATACAAAGGTTCCCTCCATTCGCGGCCAACACTACTAATACAGGTTGGTCGGGACTGTAACCCGTGGCCGACACACAGCCGTGCTGCGGCCGTTGCGCTTGTGTCGGAGCCCAAGGATGCTAGCTATGCAGCTTTCTGACATTGTATGACATCCCCCTTCAATTGAGGACTTCATTGCTCCTTGCTGCTCTATAGATAGGGTCATTCTTCAAAGATTAGGGTTTGGATGAAAACTTGGAAGAAGAAGAAGAAGGTAGAAGAACATGGGGTTCTCTCTTCCCTTCTAACCAAGACTCTTCCCCTTATATTGGGGTGGGAAATGAAGCCATATGTTGGCTTAAACACGACTCAATGAGTCCCTTTTCAAAAGGAATCATTTTCCTTCAAAGAGAAGCAATTCTTCTCTCTCTCCCTCTCCTTTTGATATTTCCTATTACTTGGATATTTAGGAATTCGAAAATCCCTCTCATTATTATCTTTATTCTTAGCTTTTAATCCATTAGCCACGAGATTTCTATTTTCTTTTAATAGAAACAATACTTCTTTTTAGCAATATCACAAAATTCATTAATAGTATTTCACATTATCCTTTTATTTTGCAATTTAGGTATTTTCTCTTTCTTTCCTCTTTATTGGGGCTCCTTGGACCCCAAGAAACTCTATTATTTCAAAATCCTTTTTATCGGATACTCTTTATCCTTCTAGATGCGTCTAAATGCATTATTCTTCATTATCTTGTTTTATTCTTATTAAAATATTTCCTTTTGAGGATTTCTATTTATTTCTCTTTTTTTTTCCTCATTGGTATTCCTTTTATCATTAGGAATCCTTGGGACACGAAATTCCACAAAGGAAAACTCAATTATACCTCTTTTCACTTGTTTTCCACATTTTATCATTATTTTTAATTTCTTTCTTAATAAAGAAATACTTAATTGATCTTTTCTTTTTCTAATTGCACTCTTTATGCAACTTTGGACTCCTTGGAACCCAAGGAACCTAAGAGGCATGAAATCCCTCTTTGGATTTGCCTTCTAGAGGTTTCCACATCATTCTTTTCTCAAAAATTCAATTATTCATTCACTAATTGAATTTTCTTGTTATTTGGGCCCAATAGCCAATAAAGCCCACAAAAAAACATCAAGGCTATTGTAAACAAAATTCATGTATTCAAAACAAATTATATTATTATTTGTTCAAATATCTTTAATATGAGAAATTACATCTCACCAAATGAACCCAAAAATAGGGTTGTAACATCCTTCCCCTCTTATAGGAATTTTGTCCTCAAAATTCTATCAAGCAAACAAACAATTCAGGATGAGACTTTTCCATGTCCATCATTGGCCCCTATGTGGCTTTACCGTACTCATGGCGCTTCCAAAGAACCTTTATCATCACATATTCTTTCCTCTGAGTTCTTTTATCCTGGCGTCTATAAACTACATAGGTTGACTCAAGCCATTTCAACCTCCTTTGGGGCTCACTAGGTTCATTGCTCAGCACATGGTCAGGGTACCTCACATAGTATTCTAAATTGGACACATGGAACTCATCACACATTACTTTATCCTGAGGGATAAGGTCAAACTTAACCTTCTCCACCAAACCATGTCAAAAGAACCCATGCATCGGGGACTCATCTCTCTTAGCCATAACTTAGAGGGGTCGGATTTTCATGTCACATATTCTCCCACAGTGAACTGCATGTCAATCTACTTTGCATTTGCTCGTGACTCTCATCGTCTCTAGGTTCCTTTCAGCCATTGCACGATCAAAGCGACTTCATCTACACACACTGTGGTCCTCTTCAAACCATCACATGGTCCTTTCACCAACATCACCTTACTAAAGTGGTGACCGACACAACCTCTCTTATAGAGCTTCTTTAACTCCTGATACTGGAGATGGTGGTTATCATCACATTTTGCATAGGACAAGAACTGCCTCTAGATATCACTCTGAATGAGCAAACATGCTCTCATCAGACCCTTTAGTCTGGATTATGCTAATCATTAGTTAGGGGTGATAAACTATACTAACATCGAGTTCTTCATGTACCTACTTCCACCTTTTAGAAGGGAACCTTTGTTGGATAAATTGGACATTATGATAAATCCCTTTGTTTTGATGATGACAAACATTTCATTCTTGTCGATCTAACGTGCTACTTGAGTGTTGCAGGAATAAGGTGGATGGCAAAAGATTTGGGAAATCTATATGCTTGAATTGTTGTTATTTCATGAATGTAATCAATTGTAAAACTTGTACAAACATATAATGTACAAGTACTTAGACATCATGTAAATCAAGCGTTAAATCTTCCCTAACTAATCACTACACTTAGATAGGTCATCCCCTTCAATAGTGTCACATATGCACACTCATACATACACTTAGCACTTTATTTGAAACATTGAAACAGGGTCAATCTCGGTCGACAAATTCCTCGACCGAGACACTCTCGGTCGACAAACTTCTCGACCGAGAAAGACCCAAGTAGCCGTTAGACACAGCTGACAAGGTAGTTGGCAGTTGGAAATGAACGTTGCATACACTTGCTCCAGAGAGTCTGTCGGTCGACAAACCCTCGACTGAGTAGGACTCTCGGTCGACAAATCCTCGACCGAGATGTGTTCTGACATCAACTTTCAAAATTAATTAACTAGCCGTTGCGAAAGCAACTAAAGTACCTAACGGCTAGTTAAGCGCTTAGAACCCCCTAGAAAGTGTCTAGAACATCCTTAAGCACTTGTAGGTCATTCCTATAAATAGGACATGCCTTAGGACACCTAAGATCACCAATCTACACTTGTGATACACTTGAGCTTACACTTGCAATTGTCAATCTGGTTTGAGAAATTGAGCAACACTTGCATTGGATATTCTTCTCCTTACTCCAATTTCGTGTCCTATAGGCTAGCATCTCCTATCCACAGCAATTACACTTATATATACATTGGTTAGGAGATCAAAATGCTTGATATAGGAAATCAAGCCTTGAGCTGCAAAGTGGTATTGTAATTTCTATTTTTCCTTCTTGTTCCTTTTATCCTTTGTATTCTCCTTGCTACTCCTAGGGTTGGAGGCTGCGGTTTGGAGAAGGTTCTTCTCGGTGGAGAATGTGGACTTCATACTACTTCAAGAAGGCTATTGCAACGGGAAGCTACTTCAAGAGGAAGGCTACTTCAAGGGGGAGCTTCAAGTTACTTCAAGAAGGCTGCTTCAAGGTTGGTGCAATTACTTCTAGGTGAAGGCTGTCCGAAGTGTTTGGTGAAAGAATTGTAATTTTATGTAAAGTCCTTGCGAGGTAATAAAATTTGATTCTTTTAAAATCCTGGTTGGGTAAGCAACCGGGTAGTGGATTGATGACCTTAGTATTTGCTAAGGCTGGAACCACTCTAAATCCTTGTCCCCTTGTCCAATATCTTTGTGATTGGTTGTTTGAGTTAAATTACTTTAAATTTATCATAAAACCCTATTCACCCCCCCTCTAGTGGTTTTTCAATTGGTATCAGAGCAGGCTTCAAGGAACTCTAACCAAGTCTTGAAAAATGGGTGACAGGTTACTCAACAACCTCAACCTTGAAGGAACGCTTGTGGCTAGGCCTCCTATATTTGATGGTACGAACTACACCTACTAGAAAAGGAGGATGCAATTTTACTTCCAAGGGATTAGTTGGGATCTATGGAGGATGGTTTCAACTCCCTACGAACTTCCTCAAGCGGAATATGCAGCTTGGGACACTAATACGGTAAAGTCTGCCCAAATGAATGCAAAGGCTGTAAGTATACTTTATTGTTCAATTTCAGTTGGAGAATTTAATAGAATATCAAATTGTGAAATGTCTTATGAAATTTGGCATAGACTTTCCATAACTTATGAAGGAACTATGCAAGTTAAGAATTCTAAAATTGGAATGCTTAAATAGAAATTTGAACAGTTCCGTATGGATCAAAATGAATCTATTAGTGAAATGTATGCAAAATTTTCTTCTATTGTAAATGGTTTTAATGCTTTAGGCAAAGTAATTAGTGAAGAAGACCATGTGTCAAAGATCCTTAGATCTCTTCCTCCCAAGTACAAGCCTAAAGTGACGGCCATTGAAGAAGCAAATGACCTCACCCGACTAAAGATGGAACGACTCATTGGAAACCTAGAAGCTCATGAGGCAACTTTAGAAGAGGAAGAAAGAAGAGAACGTGAACTTCAACAAGGGGAAAAGAAGGACATTGCATTCAAAGCATCAACCAAAGACAATCATGACACAAGTGAAGATGATAGTGAAGAATAAACTCTCATTGTAAATGGTAAGCAATATAAAAGTTTTAAAACTAATAAAACTTCTAGTGTTTCTCCTTCTAGGTGCTTTGAATGTGGCAAGAAGGGACACATGAAAGGTGATTGTCCAAAACTCAAGAAAGGGAAGAAATCATCTCACAAAAAGAAAGAAAGAGCATATAAAGATGCATGGGATGATTCAAGTGATGACAGTGATGATGGAAAAGAAGAAGTAGAATGCCTCATTACTACAACAAATGAAGAAGAAGAAGAGGTAAGTCTTTTTGATCTACCAAAAGAAGATCTAATTGCTAGTCTTCAAGATACTCACGAGAAATATATTGAGTGCAAGAAGAAAATTAAGAAATCAAATAAAGTAAATAATGATTTAAACGTTAAACTTCTTACTCTTGCATCTGAAAATGAAGATCTCAAAAAGGCAAATGAAGATTATGATATTAAGTTAAAATCTGTAGAAGCAAATTGCAATCTTCTTTTCTTAGAAAATTAAACTTGCAAACTCAAGTAAATGATCTTCAAAGAAAATCTATTTTATGTTCACATTTAGATTATGATAAGGTTGTAAAAGAAAGAAACTCTCTATTATCTGATTTAGATCAAGCAAGGAAAGATATAAACAAGAAGATGGATGATATTGTTAAGCTACAAAGAAAAATAAATGAGTTAAGAGGAAATGACATTCTTAATAATATTCTGAAAATTTCCTCTAGTTACAATGTAAGAAGAGGATTAGGATATGATCCAAAGAGAAATCAACCCAAAGCATCCAAGACTAAGACTATGTTTGTACCTAAGAACACAATTCCTAGAAAGAGAAATGAAATTGACTCTATTAGTTGTCATTATTGCTTGCGCCTTGGACACTACTCTTTTTCATGCCCATAAAAGAAAAGGAATGATGATCTAGCTTGGGTTCCTAAAACTTAGAAACTTAAATTTGACTAGTTGAGATTTGACCTAAATTGATTCTTGATATACAAATGTCATATCTCAACACAATCAAGCTCTAACTTTCATAATTTTACTTGAAAGCAATTATTGAAAACAGTTCTGAAACTACATAACCTTTCTCGGTCGAGAAATTGTCGACCGAGAAATCATCGACCGAGAAGGTTGCTGATTTCCAGTCTGCAATAAATCTGCTGAATATGATTAATTGCTATCAATTTGCTATTGATGACTGATTTTACATGCAAAACAAGAATAAATTTTGAAGACCATCTTTGAAAACTTATAAACCTAAATGAGATTATTTTGGTTTATCCTCTAAATGGTTTAAAACTGAAAATCATGATTAGTTTAATCAAAAGAAATTACTGTTTTATCATTATTCACATGGTCTTTCCTAAAGTATTTCTTGGTGTATCCATATAGGAACCATGTGTATTGATACTTAGTCTAAATGATCATAATCATTGTATTTCATGAAATTATCATTATATTGAATGCTTCTATTGTTCCATCAAAATCATTGTGCCATGATCATTGTGTTTCATTGGTTTGTCTAAAATAATCTGTTATGCATATATACAAACCATGAATGGATACTATTCATGATCATTGTGATTCAGATCATTGAAAATGCCATAGCATAAATGCATCTTGACATAATAGATAATGATTATTTTGAATGATGATCCTATGACAAGACAAATAGTGTCTCTTAGAACAAAAATATTAATGTTTTATCTATTTGCTTGTTCTAAGAAATCAAAAGCAAAATCTTGATTTTAAGATATTAATCTTGCTTTCAAGGATATATGTCTCTAAAGAATCTTATGATTAATCTGAAAATGAGGGTACAAGAAGAAATGGAAATTGATATTTATGTACCTATAGCAAAGCTTAAGAGATATCATTCAAAATGAATGTAAAACATACAGTTTAGGAAAATTAAAGACAAACACTTCATTGTGATGCCTATATTAAGCTTTCAATTGATACAACTTCTTCAAAAAAGGTATCACTCAAAATGCTTCAAATTAATATACATTTGATCATATTACATAAAAACTTTATATTTCACATATATTAACATAAATGTGTAATTCAATGAAAGTGCTTAAACTGTAAATCTGCAGAAATTGCCCCTTGGTTGAAATCAAATTTGACCAAGGGGCGCTATGGTCGAAGTCAAGGTCGACCTAAAATAAGCTTGACAAAATGCTTATTCGTACATCATTTTATTGTACTTAATCTTAGTATCTTGACTCAAATATACTTTTGATAAAGATCAAAATCAAATTTTAAAAATCATTTGTGATCTTAGAAGCTTTAAATTGTTTTAATTATAAGATTAAGGGGGGTCTCACAAAAACAAATTTGATTATTTGATTAAGAAGCTTACAAAACATTGAAAACATCATTTGAAGCTTGTTATGACCTTAGCATTTTTACTCTTGTTTATGAAGAAATCTACAAATTTCATAAATATGATATATCTTGTTCTTAAAGGAATTCTCTAAACAAATCAGGGCTTAACATCCCGTGCATTTGGTTAGAGACATTTTTCATGTACTCTAAGATTAAAGGATTTTCATTTCATTTTCAGGGCTTAACATCCCTTGCAAAATGGATGAGAAATCAATATGCATCCATCATAAGCTTAAGGGAATCTCATATCATTTTCAGGGCTTAACATCCCTTATAAAATGGGTGAGTAATCAATACACATATGCCATGAACTTAGAAGGAACTCATATCATTTCAAGGCTTAACATCCTTTGCAAATGATTGAGAAACAAATTGTGGCTAAATTTGACAATAAATGGCTTACATTAATCCCTTGATTTTAATTGGATATCACTTGAAGGGGGAGCAAAGCATAAAATTTAGAAAGAAAAACACAAAGTCATACTAAATGATTATCTTTGGATATCTTTCTGAAATGACAAAGGGGGAGAAATAATATAAAATCACAAACATAAAATTAAAATGAGTTTCATAATCTCTCGGCCAGCAGTCACTTGCAAAACAAAGATGGCTACGTTCAGGTATGAAACTCACATGTTTTATATTTCCTTATTTTATATTTAGGAAATGTTTGTCATCTTCAAAAAGGGGGAGATTGTTGGCTAAATTGGACATTATGATAAATCCCTTTGTTTTGATGATGACAAACATTTCATTCTTGTCGATCTAACGTGCTACTTGAGTGTTGCAGGAATAAGGTGGATGGAAAAAGATTTGGGAAATCTATATGCTTGAATTGTTGTTATTTCATGAATGTAATCAATTGTAAAACTTGTACAAACATATAATGTACAAGTACTTAGACATCATGTAAATCAAGCGTTAGATCTTCCCTAACTAATCACTACACTTAGATAGGTCATCCCCTTCAATAGTGTCACATATGCACACTCATACATACAGACCTATCCGCTTCAATAGTGTCACATATGCACACTCATACATACACTTAGCACTTTATTTGAGACATTGAAACAGGGTCAATCTCGGTCGACAAATTCCTCGACCGAGACACTCTCAATCGACAAACTTCTCGACCGAGAAAGTCCCAAGTAGCCGTTAGACACAACTGACAAGGTAGTTGGCAGTTGGAAATGAATGTTGCATACACTTGCTCCAGAGAGTCTGTCGGTCGACAAACCTTTGACTGAGTAGGACTCTCGGTCGACAAATCCTTGACCGAGATGTGTTCTGACATCAACTTTCAGAATTAATTAACTAGTCGTTGCTAAAGCAACTAAAGTGTACCTAACGGCTAGTTAAGCACTTAGAACCCCCTAGAAAGTGTCTAGAACGTCCTTAAGCACTTGTAGGTCATTCCTATAAATAGGACATGCCTTAGGACACCTAAGATCACCATGTTGGCTAAATGGACATCTAAAAATCCCTTTGTTTCGATGATGACAAACATTTCATTCTTATTAATCTAATGAGCTACTTGAGTGTGCAGGATGACAAAGTAGCAAGGGAAAATCCAAGAGCTTAGTTTTATTTTCATGCAATGTAATCAATGTTGTAAAACTTGTACAAATATATAATGTACAAGTACTTAGATTTGCATGTAAATCAAGCGTTAGATTTTCCCTAGCCAAACACCATAGTTAGACATGTCATCCCATTTGAATAGAATCACCTTTGCACACTCACACATATAATTAGTGCTTAAATTGAAAACTTGAAACAGGATCATTCTCGGTCGACAAACTCCTCGACCGAGACACTCTCGATCGACAAACCTCTCGACCGAGAAAGATCCAAAGTAGCTGTTAGACACAACAAACAAGTTAGTTGGTAGTTGAAGAAAGACGTTGCAAATCACTTGTTCCAGAGAGCCTGTCGGTCGACAAAACTTCGACCGAGTAGCTGTCTCGGTCGACCATTTGTCGACCGAGATGGTCTCTGACAGCAACTGCAGAATAAATTAATTAGCCGTTGTTAAAGCAACAACTTTGTACCTAACGGCTAGTTAAGCACTTAGAAACCCCTAGAAGTTGTCTAGAACGTCCTTAAGCATACTTAGGCCATTCCTATAAATAGGACAAGCCATAGGACACTAGAATTCACTTGTTACACTTGAGAATACACTTGAGCATACTTGAGAAATCTTTTGCAAGCAATTTGAGCACTGTGATCATTGGCCTACATTCTTCTTAGCTCAATCTCGTGTCCTATAGGCTAGATTCTCCTACCCACAACAATTACAAGTTCACATACTTGGCTAGGAGATCTTACGCTTGATCTAGGCATATCAAGCCTCGGGCTTAAAGGATAAGTTGTAATTTCCTTTTTCCTTTCTTGTTCCTGTTTATCTTTTGTACTCTCCTTGCTACTCCTAGGGTTGGAGGCTGCGGATTGGAGAGGGTTGACTTCTCAGGTGGAGAAGGGGACTTCAAGCTACTTCAAGAAGGCTATCGCAAGGGAAGCTACTTCAGAAGGCTGGTGCAACGGGAGTTGGTGCATCTACTTCAAGGGAAGGCTGCTTCAAGGTTGGCGATTACTTCTAGGTGAAGGCTGCTTGAAGGGTTTAGGAAAAGAGATTGTATTTTATGTAAATTCCTTGAAGAGGTAATAAAATAAATTTCTTTTCAAATCCCGGTTGGGTAAGCAACCGGGTAGTGGATTGACGGCTATAGTATTTGCTATAGTTGGAACCACTCTAAACCTTGTGTCTCCTTGTCCAATATTTTTCATTGTGGTTGTTTGAGTTCAATAATTGTTAAATTATCTATAAAACTCTATTCACCCCCCCTCTAGTAGTTTTCAATTGGTATCAGAGCAAGGCTTCAAGGAACCCTAACAAGGTCTTGAAGAGATGGGTGATGGAATGCTCAACAACCTCAACATTGAAGGGACTCTTGTTGCTAGGCCACCGGTGTTCGATGGAACAAACTACCAATACTGGAAGAGAAGGATGCAATTTTACTTCCAAGGCGTCAACTGGGATCTATGGAGAATGGTATCTACTCCTTATCAATTCCCTCAAATTGACTTTGCGGAATGGGATGCAAACACGGTAAAACAGGCCCAAATGAACGCAAAAGCCGTAAGCATTTTATATTGTTCTATTTCTGTAGGAGAATTTAATAGGATTTCAAATTGTGATACAGCGTATGATATTTGGCATAGATTGTCTATCACTTATGAGGGTACAGCCCAAGTTAAAAATTCCAAAATTAGCCTGCTTAAAACAAAGCTTGAACATTTTCGTATGGATCCTAATGAAACTATTAGTGAAATGTATTCAAAATTCTCTACTATTGTTAATGGTTTGAGTGCCTTAGGAAAACCTGTTCTTGAGGAAGATCAAGTATCAAAAATTCTTCGATCACTTCCTCCAAAATACAAGCCAAAGGTGACAGCTATTGCAGAGGCAAATGACCTCACTCGCCTCAAAATGGAACAACTCATTGGTAATTTAGAAGCTCATGAAGCAGATCTAGAAGAGGAAGAAAGAAGAGAACGTGAACACCCAAGTGGGAAGAAGAAGGATGTGGCTCTCAAAGCCTCAAAAGTTGTCACACAAGAAAGTGAAGAGTCAAGTGAAGAAGAAGAAGAAGCCCTAATCGTCAACGGTAAGAAGTACAAAAGGTTTAAATCTAACAAAATTTCTAGCTCCTCAACTCCCAGGTGCTTTGAATGTGGGAAGAAAGGGCATTTCAAAAATGAATGCCCCAAAGCAAAGAAGGGAAAGAAAAGCTCACATAAGAAGAAAGGAGAAAAAGCCTATAAAGCTGCCTGGGATGAGTCAAGTGACAGTGAAAGCGGAGAAGAGGTGGAATGTCTAATGGCAAGAGAAGAAAATGAAGACTCTCAAGAGGTAAGCCTAGTTGATCTTTCTAAAGAAGAGTTAGTTACTAGTTTACAAGAAACTCATGATAAGTATGTTGATGCCAAGAAGAAACTAAAGAAGGCTATAAAATCAAATAATGAGCTCATTGCCAAAATAGATGAACTTTCTTATGAAAAGAACAACATTGATCTTGAAAATGTATCTTTAAAAACATCTTTAGATGATTGCACTAGAAAGCTACTCAATTTGGAAACCAATGTTGATCTTCTATCAAAAGAAAAGACTGATTTGCTAGCTAAACTACAAGATTATCAAACTCAACCTATCTTATGCAACCATTCGGACTATGATAATATTGTAAAAGAAAAGGATTCATTATTTTCTGATTTAGACCAAGCAAGAAAAGATATACATAAGAAGATGAATGACATTGCTACGTTGCAAAGAGAACTTTATAAGTTAAGAAGAAAAGATATTCTTGATAACATATTGAAAGTTGGTAATGTTTTCAATGGAAGAAAAGGTTTGGGATATGTTCCAAAGAAAAACCAACCCAAAAAGACCCAAACTATGTTTGTACCCAAGAACACAATGACTAGAAAGAGAAATGAAATTGACTCTATTACTTGTCATTTCTGCTTACGTCTTGGACATTATTGTTTTTCATGCCCCTACAAGACTAAGGAGTCCGACTTAGTTTGGATCCCAAAACCCCAAACTTAGAAGAATGGAATGTAGTTGAGATATGACCAAATGCTTAATTTTGCTATCTATATTGTCTTATCTCAACAAAAGGTGCTATGCTTATTGTTATTATTTTTCTGCATTGCTGAAACAGAAATTCTGTCGGTCGAAGTATTGTCGACCGAGCTCTGGGTCGGTCGAAGTATTGTCGACCGACTGGATGTCTTTAACAAATAAAATTTTTACAGCACCTATTTCGGTCGAAAATTGGTCAACCGAGAAATTTTCTGTGTTTTTGCTTGTGATACAGTAACCTGCTCGATCGACAAATTGTCGACCGAGACAAATATCGGTCGAACAATTGTCGACCGACTGGTTTTCTGTATCAGAACTTTTATATATAAGCACTTAAAAGGTTTCTAACCATATCGGACCATCACATGGGTACCAAAATCTACATTCTAATGCAGGAATGGGTAATTGACAGTGGCTGTTCCAAACACATGACCGGGAACAAGGACGCATTTCAAACTTTTGAAGAAAAGAAAAGTGGAACGGTCACCTTTGGAGACAATGGTAAGGGAAAAATCGTTGGAATAGGTAATGTTGGAACAAATCTCGAAATTAAAAATGTTCTACTTGTTGATGGATTGCATCATAATCTAATAAGTGTAAGTCAATTATGTGATAGTGGTTATGATGTGTTATTTAACAAAACCTGCTGCAAACTATTGATAGAAAACACTACAAATATCGTTTATGAAGGAAATAGAGTTGGAAATCTTTATATCCTTAAACCAAACTCTATGAAATCAGTAGTAGGTAAATGCTTGCTTGCAAATGAAAATACCTTACAACTATGGCATAAAAAGCTAGGACATGCTAGTTCCCATGCTATTAAAAAGTTAGTGAAATATGATCTTGTTCGTGGATTACCTACTTTGTCTTTTGATCAAGTTGAAAACTGTGAACCCTGCACAATGGGAAAGCAAACCAAAACATCTTTTAAATCAAAACATGTACTTAGCACCAGTAGATCCTTAGAATTAATTCATATGGACTTATTTGGACCAATTAGGACACAATCTATTGGTGGTAAACGATACTGTTTTGTTATTGTTGATGATTACAGTAGATATACATGGGTACATTTTATTGCAACTAAAGATGATACTATTCATGTCTTTATGCAATTTTGTTCCAAGATTGAAAATCTTTTACAACATAAAATATGTACCATTAGAAGTGATCATGGTGGCAAATTTGAGAATCATACATTTGAGACCTTTTGTACATCTCAAGGGTATACTCATAATTTTTCTGCTCCACGTACCCCACAACAAAATGGTATAGTTGAACGGAAAAATCGATCTCTACAGGAAATGGCTAGGACCATGATGCTTGAACACAACACACCTAAAACCTTTTGGGCTGAAGCTGTAAACACTGCTTGTTATGTGCTTAATAGAGTAACCGTTCACTCTCATTTGAAGAAAACTCCATATGAAATATTACACTCTAAGAAACCTAGATTTGACTATTTTCATACTTTTGGCTCCACATGTTACATTTTAAACACCAAAGATGATAGAGACAAGTTTGATTCCAAATCACACAAAGCATTCTTCTTGGGATATTCCACTTCTAGCAAAGCCTTTAGAGTATATAACACTATCTCTAGAAAAGTTGAGGAATCCATTCATATTTCTTTTCATGAAGAATCGAAGTCTGAAAATCTAGATATCATTGATCTCACCAATCAATTCGACAATATAACCATTTCAAATGATAGTGAGAAAATTCCTATATCCGATCCCCAAGTTGAAACACAACCTACACCTAGGCTTATCAAGGATCATCCCCAAGAACTAATTATTGGAGATCCAAATGATAAAGTCAAAACTCGGTCATCCTTCAAAGATGTTGCAAACATGGCTTTTGTCTCTATCATTGAACCTAAGAAGATATCCGAGGCTCTTAAGGATGATTACTGGATAATTGCCATGCAAGAGGAGTTAAATCAATTCACTAAAAATGATGTATGGGATTTAGTTCCTAAACCACAAGATAAAACTATCATAGGAACTAAATGGGTATTTAGGAACAAGCTCAATGAGGCAGGAGAAGTAATAAGGAATAAAGCTCGGTTAGTAGCACAAGGATATAATCAACAAGAAGGAATAGATTTTGATGAAACATATGCACCCGTAGCTAGACTTGAAGCTATTAGGATGTTACTAGCTATTGCTTCCCATAAAAACATTAAGCTATATCAAATGGATGTCAAAAGTGCATTTCTAAATGGCATCATACAAGAAGAAGTTTATGTTGCTCAACCACCTGGCTTTGAAATACCAGAAAAAGGTGACCATGTTTATAAACTTAAAAAGGCACTTTATGGTCTAAAACAAGCACCTAGGAATTGGTATGAACGGCTCAAGACATATCTTTTTGATAATGGTTTTTCCATTGGAAATTCAGACTCTACTTTATTTTTCAAAACATATGCATCTGATTTCCTAGTTGTGCAAATTTATGTTGATGACATTATTTTTGGAGCTTCTAATGATTCATTATGCACACAATTCAGTGATATTATGCAAAAAGAATTTGAAATGAGTCTCATGGGTGAACTAACATTCTTTCTTGGTTTTCAAATTAAGCAAACACCTGCAGGAATTTTCATAAGCCAAGAAAAATATACTAAAGAACTTTTAAAACGTTTTGGGATGGATCAATGCAAACATGCTACTACTCCTATGGCTACCTCTATCAAAATTGATAAGGATGAAAATGGGGAACCTATTGATGATTCCTTATATCGAGCCATGATTGGTAGTTTGCTATACTTAACTGCTTCTCGACCGGACATTATGTTTTCCGTTGGTCTTTGTGCTCGATTTCAATCCCAACCTATGCAATCTCATTTTCTAGCGGTTAAAAGAATTCTTCGATATCTAGCTGGTACTACTTGTCTTGGTTTATGGTATCCAAAAGGACAATCCCTGGATTTTAAAGCATATACTGATGCGGATTATGCTGGTTGTCGACTTGATCGCAAAATTACTAGTGGTGGATGTTTCTTATTAGGGAGAGCCTTAGTATCTTGGTTTAGCAAGAAACAAAATATGGTTGCCCTATCTACAACTGAAGCTGAATATATGGCAGCCGGGTCTTGTTGTGCTCAAGTGCTTTATATGCAACAAGTATTAAGCGATTATGGTTTTAATCTTTCATCTACACCTATTTTTTGTGACAACACGAGCGCCATAAACTTAGCACACAATCCAATTTTACACAGCCGGGCAAAACACATTGAAATCCGTCATCACTTCTTAAGGGATCACATCTCAAAGAATCATGTTTCCCTTCATCATGTTGATACGGAAAATCAATTGGCTGATATTTTTACAAAACCGCTTCCACTAGATCAATTCAACAACATTAGGAAGCAATTGCTTATTACTCCTTTGGAAGATGTTTTCTTTGATATCTGCGGTTCTTAAAACAAATACGTTTACTTGTTTCATTTTGGCTTTTCAATGGACATCTTTTAGATTTGACGGGATATCTAATTAAGGGGGAGTTTTTATCAAAACAGATATCTACTTAAGGGGAAGTTTTTATTAAAACAGTTATCTTTTTGAAATGACAAAGGGGGAGAGATATATAAAACTATAACTTAGTATTTATGAAAAACTCAATCAAAGAGTTTCATAAATATACTCTTGGCTTTACATTGAAAGTTGCTACATTCCCAAATGAACTGGACTTTATGTTCCATAATTCATTGGGAATAATAAGCACACATTTTATAAACAAGAGGAAAAGATACATAAGGCAATTTAAAGGTATGAAATTCATATGTTTTATATTTATTTTGGAAATGTTTGTCATCTTCAAAAAGGGGGAGATTGTTGGGTAAATGGACATCTAAAAATCCCTTTGTTTCGATGATGACAAACATTTCATTCTTATTAATCTAATGAGCTACTTGAGTGTGCAGGATGACAAAGTAGCAAGGGAAAATCCAAGAGCTTAGTTTTATTTTCATGCAATGTAATCAATGTTGTAAAACTTGTACAAATATATAATGTACAAGTACTTAGATTTGCATGTAAATCAAGCGTTAGATTTTCCCTAGCCAAACACCATAGTTAGACATGTCATCCCATTTGAATAGAATCACCTTTGCACACTCACACATATAATTAGTGCTTAAATTGAAAACTTGAAACAGGATCATTCTCGGTCGACAAACTCCTCGACCGAGACACTCTCGGTCGACAAACCTCTCGACCGAGAAAGATCCAAAGTAGCCGTTAGACACAACAAACAAGTTAGTTGGTAGTTGAAGAAAGACGTTGCAAATCACTTGTTCCAGAGAGCCTGTCGGTCGACAAAACTTCGACCGAGTAGGTGTCTCGGTCGACCATTTGTCGACCGAGATGGTCTCTGACAGCAACTGCAGAATAAATTAATTAGTCGTTGTTAAAGCAACAACTTTGTACCTAACAGCTAGTTAAGCACATAGAAACCCCTAGAAGTTGTCTAGAACATCCTTAAGCATACTTAGGCCATTCCTATAAATAGGACAAGCCATAGGACACTAGAATTCACTTGTTACACTTGAGAATACACTTGAGCATACTTGAGCAATCTTTTGCAAGCAATTTGAGCACTGTGATCATTGGCCTACATTCTTCTTAGCTCAATCTCGTGTCCTATAGGCTAGATTCTCCTACCCACAACAATTACAAGTTCACATACTTGGCTAGGAGATCTTACGCTTGATCTAGGCATATCAAGCCTCAGGCTTAAAGGATAAGTTGTAATTTCCTTTTTCCTTTCTTGTTCCTGTTTATCTTTTGTACTCTCCTTGCTACTCCTAGGGTTGGAGGCTACGGATTGGAGAGGGTTGACTTCTCAGGTGGAGAAGGGGACTTCAAGCTACTTCAAGAAGGCTATCGCAAGGGAAGCTACTTCAGAAGGCTGGTGCAACGGGAGTTGGTGCATCTACTTCAAGGGAAGGCTGCTTCAAGGTTGGCGATTACTTCTAGGTGAAGGCTGCTTGAAGGGTTTAGGAAAAGAGATTGTATTTTATGTAAATTCCTTGAAGAGGTAATAAAATAAATTTCTTTTCAAATCCCGGTTGGGTAAGCAACCGGGTAGTGGATTGACGGCTATAGTATTTGCTATAGTTGGAACCACTCTAAACCTTGTGTCTCCTTGTCCAATATTTTTCATTGTGGTTGTTTGAGTTCAATAATTGTTAAATTATCTATAAAACTCTATTCACCCCCCCTCTAGTAGTTTTCACACCAATCTACATTTGTGATATGATTGAGCTTACACTTGCAATTATCAATCTGTTTTGAGAAATTGAGCAACACTTGCATTGGCTATTCTTCTCCTTGCTCCAATTTCGTGTCCTATAGGCTAGCATCTCCTATCCACAGAAATTACACTTCTATATACATTGGTTAGGAGATCAAAATGCTTGATATAGGAAATCAAGCCTTGAGCTGCAAAGTGGTATTGTAATTTCTATTTTTCCTTCTTGTTCCTTTTATCCTTTGTATTCTTCTTGCTACTCCTAGGGTTGGAGGCTGCGGTTTGGAGAAGGTTCTTCTCGGTGGAGAAGGTGGACTTCGGACTACTTCAAGAAGGCTATTGCAATGGGAAGCTACTTCAAGAGGAAGGCTACTTCAAGGGGGAGCTTGAAGTTACTTCAAGAAGGCTGCTTCAAGGTTGGTGCAATTACTTCTAGGTGAAGGCTGTCCGAAGGGTTTGGTGAAAGAATTGTAATTTTATGTAAATTCCTTGTGAGGTAATAAAATTTGATTCTTTCAAAATCTTGGTTGGGTAAGCAACCGGGTAGTGGATTGATGGCCTTAGTATTTGCTAAGGCTGGAACCACTCTAAATCCTTGTCCCCTTGTCCAATATCTTTGTGATTTGTTGTTTGAGTTAAATTACTTTAAATTTATTAGAAAACCCTATTCACCCCCCTCTAGTGGTTTTTCAACCTTTAGGTCAAACTCAAGAACCTTTGAACTTGCTTCATGGTGTAGTTGAACCATCTCTCTCATGGATAGTTCAACCAGATCTGTTCCTTGACAGAACCTTTTCTTTCTCATGTCATCTAGGTAAGGTGATCCACCATAACCCATATTGCATCTTGACCTTCCTTGGTCCAGGGAAGACTTGCAACATCCATTGTGATGAACTCCCTTTCACTTTCAGGAACTCTTTTATCCTTTATATCGATACACTAGGTTACTGGGGTTCATCCTTTACCTCCTGGCTTGCATGGCCTCATGCCACCGACAACTTCATCTTAGGCATCCAAAGTCCTACTGTCACTTATTATCTTGGTAGTACCATGGTATATGGTAATCTTAAATCATGATCTCCTGTATTGTCATGATTCCTTAAGATCGATTCCTTGGAAACCCTAAACTACTCTCATCAGGATTTCATCACCTTTCTATCCAAAGAGGTGTATCTGACGTTCTATCACCATCCTTTCATTACATTAAGGACTAGGCTGGCTAACCAAACAACCATTAACTGATCTCATTACATTAGAGTTTTAGCTAAACATATCTTCTTTTCCAAACTTATGGTTAGTCTAACAACCTCTTCTAACCAAACTAGGAAGATATATTTCAACCAGGGCATCCATTATTACTTCACCTTCTTATGTAGTAGGTAATGTTGATGACATACACCTTCAGGTATTCCACTTATCATCTCATCTCGACTCTAAGTCTGTATTCATCAAGTACACTCTCTGATCACACCATCATGGTGATCAAACTCAACCTTGTAAGACTCACCTCTTAGTTTTTGAATTCAACCCTGTACCACTTGCAAATTCCACATAGCTCGTGTTAAAACATCCTCAAAAGATGATTACCTCATATCTCTTAGTGTTAGTAAACCATCTGTGTATCGTTCACTCTACCAGGGTATGTTATCCTCTCTATCCTCATACCTCGTAGCAACGTTCCAACTCACATCATCTTTTAACCTTGGTGTATGGCATGCATATTGTCCTATCTCTCACTCCCATAACAAGAGGAAATGAGCATTTGGCTGCAGTCCAAATACAAAGTTCTTCCTGTTCCAAGAGTATAGATGGTACATCCCACCTTTCCAGTACACCTTTAAATCTAAGTTGAAACATGCCACATATGTCACTTCATTACAAACATCATGATATCAAAGTTCCTTCCATGGAAAATTGGTCTCGAACCTACTTGGGTCCATACACATTCCTTGGTCATCTCCTCTAGGTCTATAGGGTGCCGGTACTTTTGGGGTCATCCCTCTTCCCTCATGCATCTAGAGAGTTCCCTACTCATCTGCCCTTTGGGTCCCATGAGTTCATGAAGGTGATCAATCTCCTAACCCATGGCCCTCAGACAATGATAGCTATACCTCCCAACCCTATGGTCATGTGCAATTTAGGGAATTAGGCAACTCCTACTTCCATCGGTCTTATCCCCACCTGACCCTAGGATAGACTTAGGATTCTCCATTTATAGTACACTTCCAACTTAGAACCTTACCCAAGCCTTCATCATCTCTCCTTGTATACATGGGCTGACATCCATCCTTTCATAGGGGTCATGGCGACCTGCCTACCTTAGTCAGGCCCCTTACCGGTTACCTCCATGGTAACACATTCACATGCACTTAGAAATGGATATCTATGGGTCTACAGGTTCATTCTCATACCATGTACTTTTCACTTAGCTTCTCAAGATCCTATGAGACCTCTTTAGGTTACCTTAAACCAACAAAACTGATATACACCCTACCAAAGGGGTCCCTCTCCCAGGATGGGAGGAAAACTATCTCTTGACAACAAGGTCACAAAAGCTCTTAGGTCTAGGGTTTACATCCACATGAGCCTACTTAACCCTAGCAAGCTATTAAGGCACAAGCAGATCACCTACAAAACCATGCTAGGTCATACTTGTCATCTTTCCTCAATTGGATCAAGATCATACCTTCCTTTATCATCAACCTAGCTGTGAGGGGTTCATCAAACATACCTTAAACTTAAGGGACTTCCCTTTTCCTCTATATATAAGGAGTACCATGCTCAAAACTATAGAAACTTAATTCTCATCATGAGCATTAGGTATACCACTTTCCCTCTTAGGCCTAGGAACCCTAGGTTCACTTTTAGGTGTCCAACTGCATGCTCTATCTCTTAACCATGAATCAAGCTTGAAAAAGACATGACATGCACTTCCTGTCATCCTTCAACTCGAGCAACACTTAGAGTTGGATCCTCCTCAAGGACAAATGATAACCTCCAATTTTTTGATGTTATCTTAGTAATGTTCTTCAGTTTTCCACACTCTTTCTAAAATAAATTAGACAAAATCCCTAACTATCCTCTCTTATTGCAAATATATTGTTAGATTAACTTTTCTCCTTTTTTACTTACAGAAAAAGACACAAAAAAATCACAAAAGACTCATACGGTCCCAAGACCGCATGAAGCCAACCAGTCCCGAGACCGCATGGACTCACACGGTCCCAAAACCGCATGAAGTCAACCGGTCCCAAGACCGCATGGACTCACATGGTCCCAAGACCGCATGAAGCCAACCGGTCCCAAGACCGCATGGACTCACACGGTCCCAAGACCGCATGAAACCAACTGGTCCCAAGATCGCATGGAGTCACACGGTCCCAAGACCGCATGAAGTCACACGGTCCCAAGACCGCATGAAGCCAACCGGTCCCGAGACCACATGGACTCACACGGTCCCAAGACCGCATGAAGCCAACCGGTCCCAAGACCGCATGAAGCCAACCGATCTCAAGACCGCATGAGTCCAAACGGTCACAGAGTCCAAACGGTCTTAGAGTCCAAACGGTCTCAGAGTCCAAACGGTCTTCAAGACCATTTGGACCCAAAACTGACCAAACTGTTTGGACTTCACTTAAAGCCTATAAATAAGACCCAAGGGGTCCTACCAAAGGCATCAAGTTTTCAGACGTCCAGAGGCTGCCTCTACTACTCCAGAGCTATTCCAACCTCCATCCTCTGCCCAAAGGCTGCCGGTCTGAGATCTACACTCCATCATGAAGCTGCTTCCTCTCTCTTCGCCAAAGAAGGTGGGAAGAGGAGACCTCATCATCGAGCAACCTGTGAAGTGTGAAGATCGTCATTCCCTCTCCTTTCAAGGGGTTGACTTTCCTCTCTCCTTTGTGGGGATGGCGTTCTCTCTCTCTCTTCTCGCCTCCTTCTTTGTCCTAGCTATGAGCGAGTAGTCTCTTTCACTAGGGTGCAGGGAGTAGCCCCGCTACCTATGTTTTCATTTCATACAATGTAATCCATAGTTTGCAATAGAGATTTACTTTCTTTTCAGTTTGACATCAATCGTTTAATGAATGCTTGTTTCTTGATCACCAACTTGTGTTATCTTTTATCTTTTAGTATGAGTTGTCTACGTTTTTACTATTAGATTCGAATCTCGATTGAATGTTGGTTCTTGATGCATGTATCCACCATGCATCTGTTTCGGTATCTAGGAGTGTTTTTCAAGAAGTGGAGTAAACTCACTTCCATCTTTATACTTTCATACTATGAAATGGAATCAGTTGACGTATGAAAGTACAACCTTGATAAGTCGAGGAACACACTTTGTGAAGGGAATGATGTAAAGTAGGTGACCATTCATTCGGGGATGGCTGGCATTACAACATTCCCACACTTCTCGTAGTTAGTTCTCCGAAAGGAAACTAAATCTACAAAGATACTAACTGTTTAAACTCTTATTGCATGTTATATTTTATGTTGCATGTTTTGATCCATGTGTAGTGGCAGTGAAAGCCGATCACATCCTAGTGGTTCCTTATCATTGTTTACAACCTAAATTTTACTTTCTTGCTTTGTTTTACTTGCACTTAGTTTAAAACAACCAAATCAAATCTTTGGACTAAATATTAACTATTAAGGAGTTAAGTGAAATTTTAACATTTTCCATCTTGTTAATCTCAACAAGACTGTTGTCCCATGGATTCCACCCTTAACTATACTACGATAAGACTTCCACGTGTCTTAGCATACATGGGTGGAGTTTTAACTTAGTATAAGCAAGGCTAAACCTAAAGACTAACCACCTTTAGGATTTTTAGTGGAGCGCGCAATTCCACACGAGTGGAAGCTCCATCAACAAACAACAAGGTACAAGGCCTCACAACCTGTTACTAAACCTTTTTAGGTCCACGAAACTCTTCTTCTCATCTATACCATAGGTACAACGGTACCAACAGACTCATCCTCTCTCTAGGGTTTGGTTCCTCTCATGGCCACCAAGACATCATCAAACTCTAAGGGTCAAGCATGTGGCGACCACTATCATCCACTTAGGTCGCATCATCCTCAACTCCCTACTTTTCCTCATATCTCAGAGTCTAGGATTCCAACCTTCTTGCTTGGTTTCCTATTCTCCCTTTAGAGCTAACGCTACAACCAACCTCACCATTAGAGGTCCTCTCTTCATGAATGATCAACCTCAAAAGCATCCTCTACATAGGTGAAGCCTAGGCTTGAACTTATGTTTGCTCAAGATCATCCATAGCCCTTTATGCTTATTTCATAAGCCGTCCATCATGATTCCTTAACCAGGGTTTCATCCTACTACTGACGTGCCCTGGGTGTAAGCTATACCCTACTTGCACAAGCCCATAGGGTTCTATAGGTTTTTCTCTAGCTTTATCCATGGAGGAGCTATCCTTCACTCTAACCTGCTCGACCCTTCCCAGGGTTGGGTTGCCAGAGGTACTAGGTCATCCAATGGCTCATATGGCATCCAAGTCATGTCTATCCAAACACCTGGTCTATCATGACATCTAACTCATTATGTTGTCTCTCCCTTTCACTTAGGGTTAGGGTTAACATCATCCTCAGAGGATGTGCAATGTCTCTACTTGCAATGGAGATCTCTATCTCCAAGACTAACTTTATTTCCTTATCCTCCTGACAAGAAGGTCTATCCTCAGATCTTTCCTAAGGGCATGACAACTTATGTCATACTACCTAAGCATGTATCTATTCCTTTACACTTAATCTATTAAGCTTATGTCCATGACATATTATTTACATACTTTTTCATTAATTTGGTGGAGGATTCCTTAGACCTTGTTAACCTTACCCATACCTCAAGAGGGTGAGGAGAAGAGAGAAAACCCGAATCCTTAAAGTCCTTAATAGAATTTGTGATGAGAAGGGATGAATAAGATGAAAAAGTCCTAAAGGTATCTTATTTCGATTCATACCCTGAGACTTTATCCATGCAGTCACACTGATATGGGAGTCCTCATATTCTGACTAGCGGTGCGGAGGAAAATATTACCAACCCCCGGTCGTGATCCTTTTCTAGACACCTCCATCTTTTGGATAATCCTCTAATAACTCCCTTGGGTTCTATGGAGTTTGTAAAATTTAATAATTATTAATGGTTAAGTGAGGAACCTACGCTCTGATACCAAATGTTACGACCCCACCTCCCGATAACCCCCAATTAAGGGAGACCGAGAGGTCGAAGTCGCACCCATAACTTCCAGATCAAAGGTTTGGCAATTAACCAAGAACAATTATTAAATTTTAACAGACTAAACTGGGAAAATTGTAAGAAAATAAACTTTTGCATACGTTTTTGAAAACTTGGATCTCTAAACTTCTATCCACTTATGGATTCTATTCTAACTAATCGTCCTTGTATTTTACTTCATGTATTTCACAATATGATGATTTACTGTTTGTCCTTTTGGCTTGTACCTAAAACATCGACAAACAAAACGTCGGTCAGCCGAAGCTGGTATGTGGGGGAAACCATAAATGTGCAACTATGATAACAACATAATCATTCAATTAATCATTTAACAACCAATATTACGTTTTAAATATAACTTTGCGATCCATGAGTACCCTATCCTCTGTGCTATCCCTGCAGTGGACCTGGATACTACCTTCCTTATGGTAGATCCCCATTAAACCCCTCATGGTCCCACCTATAGGTGAACCAGTTTCTAGGGTTGAGTCACATGGAACTACTCGTAAGTAGCCCACTCCTTAACTCATGGCATGCTAATGGGTCTCATGGCACTACACTTGGTAGCCTAATTTCTAACCCACGATAACCTAGACCGTACTCTAGGTTACCCCTTTTTAGCCTTTACAAGCCACAGAGGTGGACCCGGATCTAGCCAGTTATACATATATATTCATAGTGATAGTCAGAGTCACTCTATAGTTGCATGAAATTAAAAGCATCCAACGGTTATTTCAGGCCATGAGGGAAACGTCGATAAAATCCTCAGAAAACTAGTCGGGATAATCATAAGCGTAACCACATACCTGATTTGATGATTTCACAAGCATTAAGCAAATCTAACCAAGAATGCAATCCAAGCAAGCAATTCAACAATCACATAATTCCTGAAAAGAATATGTACTCTATTCATTACACACTTTATCAAGAATCTACTTTATTGACTTGGATTCACTTTCTAGGGTTTCTAATCCACATTAAGGTTTCATTAATGTTCATTAGGGTTTCTTAGATCAATTTCTCAAACTTTTTGCCTTTTAGGTCAACAAACCCTAAAATACTCTTTTCTACTTATATGAACCTTAATTGCTCAACTATCCATTTTAATAGTCTTTTATACCCAAATTGACTTAGGATCATTGTATCCCTATTATTCATGGATTTGAACAATTAAAACAATTAAAAGACATGTTCACCTAAATTAGGGTTTTCAAGCTCATTAAGGCATATTCATGCATGAAACCCTAAATTAAGCCAATTATATAAAAAGATCCTTTTTAGATTCTATCTTCACATTTATCAACAATAGGTTAATATTGGCTTGAATTATCCATTGAAAAACATTAGATCCATTTGTCATCAAATCTAAGGGTTTTTCATTAATTAAATAATTAAAGATGATAGCTTTATGTACTTTTCAAATTTCAAGCATATTTATGCACATAATATCTAAATTAAACTCATTACATGCAAAGATCATCCTTTTTTATCTTAAAGTACCTTTTTACATTTAACTGGTTATTATCAACTTTAATGATCCATTAAACCCTATTAAACACTTTATTCATTTCAAAATAGGGTTTCTTAATCTTTAATTCATTAAAGATGATAATTTACACTACTTTTCGAATAGAAATAGGAATCAGCTTCTAACTATATTTTTATTGAATTCCTCTCATTTTTCTGAGCAAAATTCATATATTATTTGTCCTAATCGGAGTTACCAATCTTTAATTATGAATTTAGGAAGATTTTTCTTATTTGGCCAATCGGAAGCCGCCACATAGCTTCCTCCATGCAACGTTGTTCATCTTTGTTGAAAACATAATGTAATGTCCATTTTGCCCCTGGTTAAGTGATTGCGCCTTCAGCCTGCGGAGGGGCAAGATGGTCCAATGACCCATGGGTCGTCTTCCTCCTTGCGATGGCACGCTACATCACCCTAGCCGCCAAGGGCGCGACTCCTCCTTGCCTCCCTTGACCTCGATGGCCACCAAGGAGGGTGTTGCTGCCCCCGCCGTACCCTGGCGCACACCAAACATCTTGAAGATGTGTCTGTAATGTCTGTGTTCAAGCCCAGATCGACCGCAACTCTCTGCCACGATGCAACCGTGCTGTAGTAGATCGTGGGACCCCTTTCCACCCTTCCAAGGCACGAACCTCCTCGGGAAACTTCGCCCTGCTTCCACTATATCCCCTCGCATCCAAAGGTTCCCTCCATTTGTGGCCAACACTACTAATACAGGTTGGTCGGGTCTGTAACCCGTGGCTGGCACGTAGCTGTGCTGCGGCCATTGCGCTTGCGTCGGAGCCCAAGGATGCTAGCTGTGCAGCCTTCTGACATCGTATGACATCCCCCTTCAATTGAGGACTCCATTGCTCCTCGCTGCTCTATAGATAGGGTCATTCTTCAAAGATTAGGGTTTGGATGAAAACTTGGAAGAAGAAAAAGAAGAAGGTAGAAGAACGTGGGGTTCTCTCTTCCCTTCTAACCAAGACTCTTCCCCTTATATTGGGGTGGGAAACGAAGCCATAGGTTGGCTTAAACACGACTCAATGAGTCCCTTTCCAAAAGGAATCATTTTCCTTCAAAGAGAAGCAATTCTTCTCTCTCTCCCTCTCCTTTTGATATTTCCTATTACTTGGATATTTAGGAATTCGAAAATCCATCTCATTATTATCTTTATTCTTAGCTTTTAATCCATTAGCCATGAAATTTCTATTTTCTTTTAATAGAAACAATACTTCTTTTTAGCAATATCACAAAATTCATTAATAGTGTTTCACATTATCCTTTTATTTTGCAATTTAGGTATTTTCTCTTTCTTTCCTCTTTATTGGGGCTCCTTGGACCCCAAGAAACTCTATTATTTCGAAATCCTTTTTATCGGATACTCTTTATCCTTCTAGATGCATCTAAATGCATTATTCTTCATTATCTTGTTTTATTCTTATTAAAATATTTCCTTTTGAGGATTTCTATTTATTTCTCTTTTATTTTCCTCATTGGTATTCCTTTTATCATTAGGAATCCTTAGGACACGAAATTCCACAAAGTATAACTCAATTATACCTCTTTTCACTTGTTTTCCACATTTTATCATTATTTTTTATTTCTTTCTTAATAAAGAAATACTTAATTGATCTTTTCTTTTTTTATTGCACTCTTTATGCAACTTTCGACTCCTTGGAACCCAAGGAACCCAATAGGCACACAATTCCTCTTTGGATTTGCCTTCTAGAGGTTTCCACATCATTCTTTTCTAAAAAATTCAATTATTCATTCACTAATTGAATTTTCTTATTATTTGGGCCCAATAGCCAATAAATCCCACAACAGAAACATCAAGGCTATTGTAAACAAAATCCATGTATTCAAAACAAATTATATCATTATTTGTTCAAATATCTTTAATATGAGAAATTACATTTCTCACCAAATGAACCCAAAAATAGGGTTGTAACAGGAGCATTAGTTTCATCAAAGTCAATACCTTCATGTTGGTTGTAACCTTGTGCTACTAACCTTGCTTTGTTTCTTACCACTTTTCCTTGCTCATCTAGCTTATTTTGGTAGACCCATTTAGTGCCAATGATTTTTCTATCACTTGGTCTTGGCACTAAGGTCCACACACGATTCTTCTCGAATTGCTCTAGCTCTTCTTGCATGGAAAGGATCCACTCATCATCACCAAGGGCTTCTTTGATGTTCTTTGGATCTAGTTGGGATATGAAGGCACTATATGCTTGTTCTTTGTTGTGAGCAGCTCGTGTCCTCACTCTCTCAAAAGGGTTGCCAATGATCAACTCCTTGGGATGATTCTTTGTAAAGTGGGGAGTGGGATCCTTCTTTTCTTCTTCTTCTTCTTCTTCTATTACCTGCTTACCTTTATTTTTGATATTGAGGTCTTTTAAGATGGGGATCAATTCATCTGCAACATCATCATCACCAACATGCTTGCCAACTATAGGGTTAGTTTCAATAAACTTAACATTGATAGATTCTTCAATTTTAGACAATTCAATGTTGAATACTCTATATGCCCTGCTAGTAGTGCTATAGCCTAGGAAGAAAGCCATATAGGATTTCGGATCAAACTTGTCAAGAGAATCCTTCATGTTTAAAACAAAACAAGGACATCTGAAAACATGAAAGAAATCAATAGACGACTTTCTACCACGCCATAGTTCATAGGGGGTTTTCTTTAAAGAAGGATGCGTGAAAACTCAGTTTTGCACAAAGCATGACGTGCTAACAGCTTCAACCCAAAACTTCTTAGGAGTGTCATACTCAAGAAGCATGGTCCTAGCCATCTCTTGTAGCGACCTGTTCTTCCTCTCAACAACCCCATTTTGTTGAGGCATGCGAGGAGAAGAGAAATTGTGCGAATAACCAAGTTTTTCACAAAAATGCTCAAAAAGATTATTTTCAAATTCTCCCCCATGATCACTATGGATAGAAACAATTCAACAAGAAGCTTCATTTTCAGCCAGTTTACAAAAGCTCGAGAAAACATCAAGAGTATCTCTTTTAGAAACAAGAAAGAAGGTCCAAGTATATCGAGAGAAATCATCAACAATAACAATATAATACTTGGAACCACAAAGCGTTTGTGTTCTCATTGGTCCGAATAGATCAATATGAAGAAGTTCAAGAACTCTCTTGGTACTCATAACTCCTTTGGATTTGAAGGAGGATTTGGTTTGTTTCCCTTGTGTACAAGGTTGACATTCCTCATCCTTATCAAAGTCTAATTTAGGAAGTCCTCGAACCAAATCCTTTTTGTTCAACTTCTTCAATTGATGCAAATTCACATGACCCAAACGATGATTCCAAAGAGAAAAATCATTTTTATCCACAACCAAGCATCTATTTAGTATGGGCTTAAGAGAATCAAGAACAATAACATAAAGATTACCATTTCTGGTTCCCTTATATATAACATTGTAGGAGAGGGAATCTAGAAGCAAGCATTCTAAAGAAGTAAACAACACAAGATATCCATTGTCACAAAGTTGACTAACACTAATTAAATTGTGATGTAGGCCATCAACAAGCAACATATTTTTAATACATAGCTTGTTGCCTACATCTCCCTCACCTATGACCTTACCCTTCTTGTTGTCCCCGAAGGTTACCGATCCTCCTTTATTTTTCACAAACTTGTTGAAATGGCTGATTTCTCCAGTCATATGCTTAGAGCAGCCACTATCAACAATCCATCTCTTTTTAACCTACAAGAAAGAAGGATGTCGGAACCCAACTTCAAACTTTGGGATCCAGGGTTAGCTTGGGGACCCATTTCATCTTTGGGTTGGTCCCCTTGGGCTTGTAAGGACAATAAGTGGATTAATGGTCATCACATTTACAATGAACACAAACCATAGGGTTCTTAGAGCCGGAAGTCTCTCCATGGAAAATGAGAGATTCCACACTCTTCTTCTTACCCTTGTTCTTGCTCTTTTTCTTACCTTTGGGAGCAGTCCCATCATATCCCAAGCCACTAGTATCAACATGTTTGGCAGAGTGTTCTAGGACATCATTGAGGGATTTCTTTCCCGAGAGAAATCTTTGCAAAGTAGATCTTACCTTAGCATTATCATCACTAAGATTTATAACGGTAACAGAAAGACTAGAAAGATCTTCTCTAGCATGCAAAAGGTCGGCCTCAAGACAGAGGACTTTAGTAACAAGGGAATCCTTTTCTAAAGTTAAGCTAGAAACTTCATTTCTTAGCAAAACAGGCCTAGAAGATAAATCATTAACTTGAGCAAGCAACTTGGCATTTTCAGATTTAAGCACAACAATTTCTCTTCGATAAGCATAGACTTCATCTCCCTAGCATCATCAATAAGTTTGAGTTCCACATTTTCAGTTTTAAGAACCTCAATCTCATCTAGGCACTTTTGGTTTTCTATCTTAAGATTTTCAATATTTTTAAGATATACACCATTCTCAACCTCTACTCCATTGTATTGAAGTCAACATCATAGCGGTCATGTGCGAAATTGACCGCATCAACAAATGTCTAGCTGAGGAACCTGAAGAAGAAGTGGAAGAAATCTCTTCCAGTGATGAAGGCTTCAAATACGAGCCTAACTATGAAGATGCAACCCCAACCGAAAAATCCATGGGGAAATGAAAGGCCCATGAAGCTACAAAAGAACAACCATCAAAGAAATGTGCAAGGAAGCAAGTCCGCCCCGCTACTGCTAGGGAACAAACCCTTGCAGAGTCCGTCCCAACACCTGCCACTACCACCTCCGCTACCACCCCCGTCTTCTCAGTGCTCACCACCACTGCACCATCACCAGAAAACCTTTACATCCACACCCTCCCATCCATCGACAAAGTACTAAAAACAACAAAGTACGTTTGCTCCAGCGTACTGCTCAAGATGGGGATCTACGACAGAATCCTCACAATGCTAGACAATGCTAATCTCTCCAAACTGTGCTTTGTCCCCGAAATTTCATATGTCGAACCCACAACAGAATTATTTACACATCTTACTAAAGAATCTGTGGACATTATGCACAGGGCAAGGGATGGAGGTGACCGCAGGCTGGTCACCAAGCTTTTTGGTAACAACGTTGTTATCACAGAAAACCTTTTGAACGAAATATTCATTGACAACCCGGAGCAACTCAAACAAGCCAAAGTTGTTAGCATAGAGAATTCACAATTCATTAGACACAGCTTCTGGAAGACCCTAACAGGGATCCCCACTTATGAGGCAAAGACATGCAAAGCCTCCAATATTCACTCTGGGTTCATGTGCATGCTTCACAAAATCCTTACTAGTATGTTGTTCCCTAGAACAGAGGGAGGAAATGTTATCACTGCCGACCTTTTTCTCCTATGGTCCATTTTGCACGGAAATCCGGTCAACATTGGACGACACATGATACAAAAATTCTCAGCCTATGCCATAGGAAAAGAAATCTGCATGGGTGGGCACATAACTTCCATCATCAAATATCTCAAGATGGACAGATTACTCCCTCAATGCACGCAGATCAAGGGCAACATCCTTACCAATGAGCAAATCTTGAAGTAACCTTAGGCTCCCATCTCTTAGGAAGAGATCTCAAGATCTTGGCGTTGATAGTACCTCTATCCATTACACTCACAAGGGCTGCCAAACTATTCAAGATGACATTGAGCCTAGTGTACATATCAGCCTCTCTCTCATTCTTACCCATCTTGAAGTTCTCTAGAAGACCACCAAGCATGTAGACTTTGGCCTCCTTCACTTGCTTTGTTCCTTCATAGGTGACACACAATTTGTGCTATATCTCATGTGTCGTGTCCCAAGAAGAGATCCAGTTGAACTCGGATGGAGTAAGAGCGGCGTAGATGATGCTCACAACTTTGGCGTTGAGTTGAGCATGCTTCATTTCAGCTTCAGTCCATGTGGTGATGTCCCCTTTTGGATCTTCATATTTGAGGTGGACAATCTTCCACATTTCATAGCTCACACCTTGGAGGTAGAATTGCATTCTCCTCTTCCAATAAAGAAAGTTTGTGCCGTCGAAGACTGGAGGTCTCATGGAGAAGCTTCCTTCAAGGTTGAGTGAACCAAGAGCTGAATCGCCCATCTTCTCCTACTTGTTGAAGTAACTTGGAGAAGACCTGCTATGGTACCACTTGTTGGATCAATGGGCTCTAGAGGGGGGGGTGAATAGAGCTTCACACACTTCACAAAATGAATTAGACCACCAATTTATATTAAGTGCAGAAACTAAACCAAACAACAATTTAATGTCTTAAACTAGCATTCAAAGCAAGGATAAGAGACAAGGAATAGAAAGCACTTGGACAGGTGATTTAGAGTGGTTCTACATCCTAAACTTAGGAACAATGTCAGTCCACTACCTAGAGTTGGTTAGACTCTAGGATTTGTAGCTTGGTTCTCTTATATATCACAATAAGATTACAAGATACATCAACCACACAACCAAGGACTTAGTTTCTCAAGCTAAGATCTTCTAACTTACCAAGGACTTACCCACTTTGCAAGTAGTCTTCAGCCTTCTTCAAATGACTTACCCACTCTTGCTTTAGTCTTCAGCCTTGCAGGATTTACCCATCTTACTTGAGCTTTGCCTTGCACCTCTCCTTCTCTTGGAGAGTTTTTCCACGTTTCTCCTTCACTAGGAGATCTGGAGCAGCTGGCTTTCTTCACTCTTGAAGACCAGAAACCATCTTCACCTTCACTCGGGGAAGAGCAGCAACAACTTCTCTTTCACTTGGAGAAGCAACTTCAATCAATCTTCAAAAGGAATATGTGGTAGGAAGGGAGAAAGGAGAGCTTTTCATCATACAAGGGATAGCTCTCATACACAGGGACCTAACTCACTCATAGCTCACGAATTTATCTTGAAGGTAGAGAGAGAAAGGGGCTCAAGGGCTTGGAACACTCTCAACTATGCTAGCACCAAGTTTGCAATGGAAGAGCAACTTGGAATGAACTCCAAGGGGGTCTATTTATAGTTGAGGGTGTCCCTTTAAGTTGTGGGACACTTGGATGCAAAAATAGCAATTTTTTGTTCAAGGAAACGACTCTATTTTTGCCCAAAAATACTCACCAACGGTTATATCACTTTTTTCTACAAATTTCGTACAGTACAATCGGTCGAGTTTCAATAGGGGTAACTCGACCGATCAAGTAAAAGACAAAACCGATATTCAAATGATCGGTCGAGTTTGTCTTGATCGACCATTTAAACTCGAAATGGACAGTTACCTGATCGGTCGAGTTCTGTGAGTGCACAACTCGACCAATGCAATCTTCAGAAAATCAATCAAGGATGATCGGTCGAGTTTCAAGCCAGGGAAACTCGACCGACCAAGTGCCTGTAATCAATTTTCTAATTTGCATTTAAAGTGATTATCAGTTGGTGAATTTTGTCCCAAACATTTTTCTCTTCTAAGTTACAAGTCAATTCATCATTACAAGTGATTACATAGATGTTCTAAGGTCATTTACATAGAAATCCCAAAACGCACACTTGTAGCTATTTTGACTTGAACTTGACCCATTCTAGGGCTTTGGATTTTAGATCCTTTTCATGTACCTAATGCCTGCAAACAATCTTAAACACACATATTAGATACATATGAGTGGAATGGTTAAGTCATTATCAAAATATAGGTAATATATAACCTCTAGGTCAACACAAAGTTTCAAAGAAAATAAAAAAGAAAAGAAAAGATCAATTAAGTATTTCTTTATTAAGAAAGAAATTGAAAACAATGATAAAATGGGGAAAATAAGTGAAAAGAGGTATAATTGAATTACCCTTGATGGATTTTCGTATCCAAAGGATTCATAAGGTTAAAAGGAATGCCAATGAGGAAAATAAGAAGAAATATAAAGAGAAATCCTCAAAAAGAGATATTTTAATAAGAAATAAACAAGATAATGGGAAATAATGAATATAGATGCATATAGAAGGATAATGAGTATCCTTAAAAAGGAATTTCGAAATCTTAGAGTTTCTTGGGGTCCAAGGAGCCCAATGAAGAAAGAGGAAAGAGAAAATACCAATAATGCAAAATAAGAGGATAATATGATGCATAATGAACGAATTTCGTAGTTTTGTTAAAGAGGTGGTATTTTCTATTAAAAGTAAAAATAATTTCATGCCAAGGGGTTAAAATCCAAGCACAAGGAGACTAGAAGAGATAATTTTCGAATTCCTTAATGACCAAGGATCATGGATAAACAAGGAATTGCTAAGGAGAGAGACAATACTTCTTAAATAAGGAAAATCCCTTTCCTATTAGGAAAAGGCTTGTTTGCTTTGTGGGCAAGCATTATGGGGTGTGGATACCCTCCCTATATAAAGAGGGAGAGCCTATTGGAGGGTAAATGTGACTCTTAATGGCTTTAATTATTCGAAATCGTGAATAAAGCTAAGATTTGATGATTCTAATCTATTTAGAGTATAAAAGTCCTTAATTTTGGATAAATACCCTAAATGTAATAATTATGGTTTTCTAATGAATAAAAGATAGAATTAATGGCGAATCAAGTTCATATGTGAATTAGACTATAATGAACTTTGAATTGATGATAAATGAGCATAATGATCTTGTCATGGATTAAAAGGATAAAAATAGTAGCTTTAATGTAAAAGAGGTTTAAGGGGCTTAATTAATGGATAATGATGCCTTTAATCCAAAAATAAGGTTATATGTTGTAAAAAGATAACCTTAATATCTTTTGAGAAGAATAGATGAGGCAATTAGGGTTTGTTAGTAATTGCATCAAATTAGGGTTTAAATAGTGAAAGATGAAAGGAAACCTTAATTGCAATGGAAACCCTAAAAGTGAACTAGAAACCCTAGGGAGTAAGTTAGGTTTAATAGATCTTGATGACCTGAGTAATAAAAGAAAATTGTATGGTTATTTCAGGATCTTGATATGTGTGCTTGCTTAGATTTCTTTCTTGCATGGATTATTATGTCTCAAATCAGCCTGACAGGTATGTGGTTACACTTATGGATAATCATCTTAGTTTCATGATGATTTCCAGAGATTTTATCGGTTGTTTGAAATAAACTGTTTGGATGACTTTTATTTCATGAAATTATAAAGTGACTATGATTATCACCATAAGTATACATGACTGGCTCAGATCCTGGTCCTCCTCTGTGGCTTTGCTAATGATGAAAAGGGTAACCTGATAATGGGTCTACTTGTTAAGTGGGACCATCAGGTTATTAAGAGTTAGGGATTGGGCTACCTATGGGTAGTGCCATGCGACTCTTAGCCCAATATGAGTTAGGGATTGGTCTACCTATGGGTAGTGTCATGCGACTCTTTAGCACACCATGAGTTAGGGATTGGGCTACCTATGGGTAGTGCCATGCGACTCAACCCTAGATATTGATCTACCTATTAGGTAGGATCATGCGGGGTTCAATGGGGATCTACCATGAGGAAGGTAGCATCCACGTCCACTGCAGGGACAACCCAGAGGTTAGGGTATGTAAGGATTGAGAAGTTATGTTAAAAATGTAAAGTTGTTTGTTAAATCATATTTGATTGCAATATGTTGTTATCATAGTTGCACGATTATTGTTTCCCGCACATACCAGCTTTATGCTGACCGACATTTTGTTTGTTGGCGTTTTCGGTACAAGTGAAAAGAACAAACAGTAAAGTGGCATATGTGGAATTAAATGAGAATTAAAGTGCAAAGGAAGATTAGTTAGATTAGTATCCATGTGGATAGAAGTTTAGAAATCCCAATTTTTAAAAGGTATGCAAAGTTTTATTTTTACCATATTTCAATATAGTTGGTAGAATTTAATAATTGTTATTGATTATTTGTCGAACCTTTGATCCTGTTATTTGGGATAATGGCTCTGACCTTGTGGTCTCCCTTAATTGGGGGTTACCGGGAGGCGGGGTCGTTACACCTTGGGATGCTCTAGTCTTATTTTTAAAAAATAAGCATGGCTCTATGAGGCTTTGCATAGACTATCGATAGTTGAACAAGGTTATAGTGAAGAAAAAGTATTTCTTTCTTAGGATAAATTATATGTTTGACTAGTTGAGAGGTGCTATGATGTTTTCCAAGATAGATATAAGATCAAGGTATCATTAGTTGAGGATCAAGGAAAATTACATACCTAAGACTACTTTTAGGACTATGTGTGGTCATTATGAGTTTGTGAATATGCCTATTTGTCTAACCAATGCATGATGACATTTATGAACTTGATTAATATAGTTTTTAAATGGTGCCTCGATCCATTTGTTCTAGTGATCATATACTCTAAGGATAGTCATTAATATGATTAGCATCATTGTCAGGCATTGGAGACGTTGAGGAAGCATAAGCTACATGCTATGTTCAACAAGCATAAGTTTTGCATGACAATGATATCTTTTCTTAGTCATATCATCTCTAACAATGGTATATGTGTAGACCCAAAGAAGGTGAAGGTGGTTTTGGAATGGAAGTAGCCCAAGACACTAACTGAGGTTGGAAGCTTACTGACTACTACATGAGGTTCATCAAGAACTGTAGTGTAATCTCTTTACCTTTGACTATGATAACTAGGAAGAATTTTATTTTGTTAGAGATGAGAAGTGTCAACAATATTTTCATCATTTAAAAGAGAAGTTGACAACTTCTCTAGTGTTGGTGCTGCCAGATCCTGGGTAGGGCTACATCATTTTCTATGGTGCTTTGAAGAATGGGTTGGGATTGTTTTGATGCTAGACAAGAGTGTGATTTCCTTTGATTCTTGAAAGCTTAAGAAATACGAGGAAGACTATCCAACTCATGACCTAGAGTAACAGTTTTAGTTCTAGATTTGAAGATTTTGAGGCACTTCCTACATGGAGAGAAGTGTTAAATTCTCATATACAACAAGAATATTCAGTATATATTTTTGAAGCATGAATTAAACATGAGGCAGAGGAGATGGAAGGAGATGATCAAGAATTATGACTATACAATGGACTGTCAAATATGCTGAAGAAGGAATTAAACATGAGGCAGAGGATATGGAAGGAGATGATCAAGAATCATGACTATACAATGGACTATCATCGAAGAAAGGCGGACATAGTGACATATATATTGAGAAAAAATTCATGTTCATATTCATCAACATCTACAGATAAAACACAGTTGTACCCCATGGTTTGTCATAAGAGGGACATGCCAATGTTGCTTCATCAGATGAATGTACAATTGGAAGTCTACTTGTTAGCAGGTCTGTTGGCACAATTACAAGTGAAATCAATGTTTATACAACAGAATAGAGATGCATAAAAGGATGATATCGTGATATATAATATCATAATAGAGTTCTGTAGTGGGAAGCATGATGATTTTCATGAGACAGATGACAGGACAATATATTTTCACAATAGGATGGTGGTTCTTGACATTGGCGACTTAAGAGAGATGGTGCTTAAGGAGACCCATTCCTCGAGGTATGTGATGCATCCTGGGAGTACAGAGATAAATCAAAATATCAAGGTTTTTTATTGGTGGGTGGGTCTAAAGTAAAATGTAGTGGAGTTTGTTGCCAACTGTCTAATTTTCCATCAAGTCAAAGCCGAACACCAGACACCTATAGGGAGATTGCATCCTTTGACAAGTATGTAGTGGAAATAGGATCACACAACCATGGGCTTTATAGTTGGTCTTCCACGGACAACCAAAGGTCATGATTCTAATTTAGTGACCATTTATCGGTTGATAAAGTCAACTCACTTTTTATCGGCCATGACCACCAACACTATAGAAAAGTTGGCTCAAATCTATGTTGATGAGATCATTTTTCTACACGACATACCATTTACAATAGTGTCATACAGGGGTCCTTAGCTCATGATCATATTTTGGGAGCATCTACATACAACTTTGGGGACACTGTTTAAATTTAGTACTAGCTTTCACCCAAAGACACATGGTCAATCTGAAAGGACCACACAGACATTGAAGGATCTATGAAAAGCATGTACACTCTAGTTTCTAGGGAGTTGGGACATTCAACTAAGTTTTATTGAGTTTTCCTATAACAACAACTCACAGAGGAGGATAGATATGGCACCAAATGAGGCTTTGTTCTTCATGTGTTGTAAATCACCTCTTTGTAGGTGTGAGACAGGTGAATACCAGTTATTGGGTCCTAAGTTGGTACAACAAACTATAGAGAAGATCAAGGTGATCAGGGAACAGTTAAAGGCAACACAAAATACATAGAACTCATATGTAGACAAAAACCATATGAGTTGAACACCAAGTGTATCTCAAGGTTTCTTCATGGAAAGGTGTTGTAAGGTTTGCAAAAAAGGGTAAACTTGTTCCTAAATTTATTGAGTTTTCCAATAACAACAACTACCAGAGGAGGATGGATATGGCACCAAATGAGGCTTTGTTCATCATGTGTTGTAAGTCACCTCTTTGTAGGTGTGAGACAGGTGAATACCAGTTGTTGGGTCTTGAGTTGGTACAACAAACTATAGAGAAGATCAAGGTGATCAGGGAACAATTGAAGGCAACATAAAATACATACAACTCATATGTAGACAAAAACCATAGACCATTATATTTCCAAGTTGAACACCAAGTGTATCTCAAGGTTTCTACTTGGAAAGGTGTTCTAAGGTTTTCAAAAAAGGGTAAACTTTTTCCTAAATTTATGCCACCTTACCCTGTCATAGCTTGAGGTGGGAAAGTAGCATTCAAGATGGAGCTATAGATATAGTTGCAATGGTTACATGATGTGTTCCATGAATCTATGTTGAGGATGTGCCACCCAAATACACAACAGATTCTTCATGAAATGGAGGTTCAACTGGATGATGATGTGTCTTATATCAAGGGTCATGTGTTGATCTTAGTTAGATGTGTGCAGAAGTTTAGGAATACATATATAGCTTTAATGAAGGTGTTATGTCATCATCCTGGGGTAGAATAAGTCACGTGGATAATAGGATGAGATGTGTCAGAAGTACTTGTCTTTGTTTGTTTAGGATATTGGGGGCAAAATCCTTGTTTGGAGTTTATGGTTTTAAGGCCCCTAACTGTTCTTAACACATACACATGCTTGTTTGTCTTAATTGGTTGATAATTTTGTAATTAAACTTTAAATTATGTTTTAATATCAATTGTAAATGCTATGTTTTAAATGTGAGCCAATTCTAACTTTGTTTGTTGAAGTTATACATTATTATGTACTTGGTGGGCTCATATGTAATTTTACCTTTTCTGGGGGGTCACACTGCAATTTTTAGACACTTTTTTTTTATTACATGGTAATCCTAATAAATTGCTTAAGTTCCATATTAGTTGAATTCTATTGGAACCTCATGAATAAAGGTACCAAACCCTCATATTAGTTTTGTCTGAAAGTGTTGGTAACTGCACCTATCGATGCTTGCTTGGATTTAAACATCAAAGGTTGTGCGAAGATTCACTATTTAAGGTTGTTTTTTGTTCAACAACTTAGGGTTGTTCTAAATGTGATAATTGAAGGTTGTTCTGGGTGTGACAACCAAAGGTTGTTCTGCATTCAACAACAGAAGGTTGTTTTGACTGTGTAAATCGAAGGTTTTTCTACATGATCACAAAGGAATGGAAGTTTTACACTTTCATAAATTAATATTTTTTCTAAAATGGTTAGAAACCAATGGTTATTTAGGAAAGTTGCAAACTGATTGAGGTCCTATACATACAAATTGATGGAAATATCGACACTTTGACTGAGGGAAACACTTCTTTGGCCCTTTGACTTTTCTTTCTTCCCACCTAGCTATAAATACCCCTATCCACTTCCTTCAAACAAACCTTTAACTAAATCATTTATTCTTCTAGAGGACAAATTTGAAACCATCAGTTGACAACGGGGAGACTTCTTGGGGGAAGAAACCTCACAAGATTGTGAATACATGTTGTTACGAGCCTTGGATCTAGCTCCCGTAGGACGGATCTAAGACTTATTTCCTAGTTTCTTACTTTATACAATGTAAGGTCTTCTATCATACCTCCTTTTTCTTGCTATTTTTCTCTTCTCTCTTATTCCATGCATGGAAACCGTGGTGCTTCTAACTGGAAACATGTGCACACGGTTAAAACCCCTCTTTCCTTCTCTCTTTGCTCTATATACACATTGTTCTTGAATAGATGATCTTTAGGTGGATAAAGCTTGGGTCGTTGCTTCTCCTTTTGTGGTTCCTTTATATTTGGACATTTTCTTCACTCTTTAGGATAGTGATATAAACTTTGATGGATTTTCTCAAAAAATCCATACTAGGATAATAGATGGTATTTTATATACTATTTTACATTAGCACAAATGGTAATATGAACTTTTAAGTCTCACTTAGGCCCTATGTATTTTTTTCTAGTGTACTTTTAGTGTTCCCTTACATGCAAGCACTAATATGCAAAATACAAGTGTAAAGAATCTTTAAAATGTCATTTTTATGGTGATTTGGTACCCAAGAGGAGGAAAATAGTCCATCATGTTAATTTTTGTGTGATAGCCATTTGATGTAAATATAAAGTTTTTGATTAATGTTTTGGTACTTAAATAATGTTTTGACATAATTCTATTAAGGAATGTTGCTCATCTATGTGAGGTTTGGAACCTCTATTTGCCTAATTCTTATAAATAGCATAACTTTCACATCTGATGTAGTTTTTAGCTTTAATTTTGGGTGATATATTTTTTATGCCTTTTTAAGCTCTTTGCAAAATCTCAGATGCTAAAGAGATTACTGTAAGGATTTATTACTTTTTTGGTATTAATGACAATTTGGACTGTTAAGTGCCCTAGTTTTGAGGTTGGGTCCCCTTTATGCCATGGATGGATAAATATGCTACCAAGGAGTAACACGGAATTGTTTCTTATGATTTATATCTTCTAAAGTTGCAATTCATGATATTTTTATAACACTAATTTAATATATTGTATGCAACTTTAATGATGTAGTCAAAATACTTGATTGGCTTAGTTAATTAAGTGTGACCTTAATCATGTAGTGACGTGAGATCGTGAAACTATTTCAGTGTTAGAAGTTGCTGGATAGGGAAATGAATCAAAAAGAAACCCAAAGTTGTATATTGTTGAGTATACATAGGTGTAGGGAGGTATACCTCTATAATCCTAATTCTAAGGTTTCAAAGTGCAGTTGACACTATGTCTCAGATTTGATGTGCTTGAGAGCGATTGCGGTCGTAACTTGAATTTGAGGGTTTATACCCTAGTTTGGTATCGTGATTGTGTACCCAAGACAAACCACATTTGATTTTAAGTAGGTTGGGCTATTGTGCCACTATAGTTTTTCACTTTTATTAAATGGGGGAAAGAGATCTTTAGGATTCTGGTCATCCTAGATCTTATATAGGGCCGATTTTGACTTCGTAGTGATCAACTAGTAGTTTTAGTGGTACACACTCAAACTACCAAGGACTTAACAAAATATGTAATTCACCCATGCAGTATACCTGTTATGTTTCTTTGGTGAACCAAACTGGATAATAACTATTGGTTTGCTCTTCTCAATAGTATCATATGTGATTCATATCCCTGGATGATCATTTATCTATACACGTGCCTGTACCTATATCTATTCATTTTATAGACTCTAATTTATTCCACACCTTTTGAGGTGAACAATAGCACAATCAGACCTATGGTTGTGAGGAGACTCAGTTTGGAGACAACCACAGTTCAGAGGTTGGTGTGGTTTGTCTTAGCATCCTAGAGTTGTCCATGTACTCTCAGATCTAGGAAGGGGAATCTGTATATCTTGTATATCGACTTAAGTTTTTGTTTGTAATCCTAGAACAATATAAAATTTTGTAATTATCTGCAGTATACTTTTTTATACATGTTGTGATTGAGGCCATGTATACTCGTGCAGAGATACCTGTTATCAATATATGTAATGTTGGGCCCTTATGTAAATTATCCATGAAATGTTAGAACTCCTTTATTTTTTTTTAATTTGTACCTTTTTTCTAATATGGCTAACTAGTTTTTTTTATCATTGTTTTGATTTTGAGTAACTCATTTTATTTGTCAGGTTGTCACATTTTCTCGAAAGATGCACACACATTGTTGAAGCTAGATTGCTGTTAGAATCAATCTTTGTACTAAAAAGCTTGTCCTATCTTCGTTGCCTACAATCCTCATTCAACCGATCCTCAACAGACTTTGCTGGTGGAGATATGTCATGATTGTTGAAGGAGACCTTATGATGTTGAAATGATTTATGATACCAACATAGTATAGGCGACTATCATATGTGAATTTACTTCTACAATTATCTTTGTCGAGGCAAGGGATTAGGATGATCTGAATGGCGCTAGCATTTTGCCCCATTGTTTTGTTTAAATTGTTCAAAATTCTTCTTTTGACATTAATGGGATCATGTTAGTTAGTAAGAACACGACAAAAAAGGAATGATTTAGCTTCAGCTGTTCTAATTACATTTATATTAGTTGAAGCCATCACTAGTTACAAAATAAAATAATGTAAAAGAAATAAATGTAGTTAATTGTATGACTAAAATTTGAACTCACTCACTCAACTCAAACGAAAATTACTTCCCTTCACAAATCATCTCCCGCGTTGTTAGTCCCTGTTCCTTCACAATCCCCCCCCACATATCAATTTCATCTTATACGCCCTCTTCCCAGTTGTAGGCTTCGTTCTTCTCCAGATCTGTCCCTCTCCAAACCCCCTCCCTCGTGCCCACAAGCCACAACATGCTACACGACCCACACAATGTTGCACGATCTGCATCTTTTTCTCGTCTCAGGCCTTTTTTCTCTTCTCAGTGCCTCCGCCATAGTAGCATGAGCGCATCTTCAACACAACAGCCTGAGGGTGCCTCCACCACAACAGTATGAGGCCACTACTGGCGTCTCATCTTATCAACGACTCCGCCCAACAGCCCAAGGCAACCATTGGCTGCTCTTCTTCTCAGCGCCGCAATCCAACATCCTGAGGATGCCGCATGCTAAAGTCATTTCTGACCCATCTCTAATCATCTTTTATAGCTAACTACCCATTTTTTCTTAACTAGCCATTTCATTAACGAAAAGAAATGTTCTAGATATTATTATATAGATGAATCGTGTGGCCTACTTTTGTTCATTTTATATCTTTTAATCTGATTTAAGATAACAATATTCTTGTGATCTTGGCTGCAATGATACATTGATGAACACTTTCAGTGTCTACTAATGGCTAGAGAAATATTATTTTTCTTCATGGCTCCTATTCAAAATGAATGGGAGGCTTAAGATTTACTGAGATACTTTAAGATCTATGTCAGTATATAAATCCTCTGGAGGATCCCTTGATGTTGTAGGTCCCTTTATTAGTATGCAGCTCTAATCTACAGCATGATCCTTTTGAAACTGCACTATTCTATTTTCCTACTTAAAGATCATTGTCACTATATATCTTCAGGAGTTTTGTGCTCAGCTGATCGGGAATGTAACTTGCTCTGCTAACTTAGTTCCTTGGACTTAGTCTCATTTAGCTATTGTCTGCAGGCTACCTGAAGGTGCGAGACCATGTATCACTATACAATGCTTATCTACTGGAGATTGTTTCTCTATTTATGTCTCCTTGGGCCTATGACAATGTGACTAATATCATAACATAATGAGGCTAATATATTGTGATGCAACACTATGGCCAGGTCACTGAAAAGACCAATATTTTTTTTTGGGATTTTTACTGATCCGTGGATAACATAAACATTGTTCTCTTATTTTCTAATCTTATATAAATTTATGATTTTAAGTATTATTTTACCTATTACTTTCTTTTGTTCTATATCTTTATATGTCTCCCTGCACACCTAACAAGTCTCATAATTAGCAAGCCCTGTTGACCCATATTCTTATATACTTCATGCTTTCCTTTTTGAAATATTTCTGGAATCTATTCTATATTAAGGAACTTCTGTGGGGAAACCCATTATATCATATGTGTTTATATGTGATATTTCAGTACCATAATCAAGGGCATCACTATTGGTCACTCATATATATAACATTTATGATTTTAAGTATTATCTTACTTACTGCTTTCTTTTGTTCTATATCTTTATATATCTCCCTGCACACCTAACAAGCCCTCTTGACCCATATTCTTATATACTTCATGCTTTCTTTTTCTAAAGGATTTCTGGAATATTTTTAATATTATGGAACTTCTATGCGGAAACCCATTATATCATGTGTGTTATATATGTGATATCTCAGTACCATAACCAAGGGCATCACTATTCGTCACTCATATATACAGCTTGTAGTTTTCTTACCTTTGATTCTTATTTTGTGTACTTTTGAAAATCTGACTCTTCTTCTCAGGGGCTTGAATTCTATCTGGGATCTTTAATATGAACTCATACCTTTGCTTTTTGATTTGTTTTTGAGGCCCAGTCCTGTCAATGAAAACATGACCGACTCATCCTTTCCTTCCTATTTCCCTATCAAACATAGTCAACAACTGTCCATTTTAGAGGACCCATCTCATTTCGAGGTTTGGCTGAATTAGTTGATCTGATTGCAAAAGTTTCCAGATCCTCTAGAGATTGGATTAGTTGATTTGGAATGGACCCTTGCTCTATTTTTTGAGGCTTCACTTGGTCTTGATAGTTGTTGTATGCAGGCAACTTTGAAGCTACAATTTGTTGATCTTGATTTAAAGATACATCTTAGTATACAGACCTTTGGTGGATCCCTTAAAGTGGTGTTCCCTTTGATCTGGTTAGGAGGATCTTTTTGAAGATGATGCTTGTTGTTTTCTTGCTTAAAGATAAAAGATCTATGTGAGTACACATAGAGTATATGACTTTGTGATTTCACCTACATAAAGTGAATCTATTTTCCTAAACATGTAGATCTGGTGTACAACTTTGTTGATTAGCATTCTACACATAAGGTATACATGTTTGTGATATTTCTTATGACATGAGGTATGAGGGTGAAGGTGTAGGTCTAAATGACGTTGATAATATCCCATGCACGTTAGTTGTTGACTGTATTCACTATTTAAGATTAAAAGTACTATTGATACCAAGGTGAGACATATTTAAGCCTATTGGTTATAAAATCCTAGCATGTAGCAGTCTTGTAGCTGCCGTGCAACTAGTACGGATTGTAACAACCTAACACGTAGTTCTATTTTTGTATGTTTTTCTAATAAGACGACCAACCAGCTATAAACTATATGATTTGCTGGTGTTCATGCTACATGTTCTAAGATGGTCTACCGGTTTCTTTAACATTATGGTAGGTTGTTGTAGCATAACAACCTACTGTAGTCTCTTATCCTAATCTGCATCCACATTAACCACTATGATGGGACGAGTTCCAGTCCTCAATTCTGCTCTTGCTTTCCTTGGGTCTTGCTTCTTTCCTTTTAACTCCTTGATTGCCACTATTCTGGTTTCATGATACTTCATAGCACTAACAACAAGGAATATCATGTTAATTCTCACCTTTCTAAAGTTTCCAGCATGTCTAGGCAAATGTTGGCAAACACCCTTTATCCTTCTTATTGATATCCATGGCTTCTGCAGTTTGCAACCTACATTCTTCCTTCTCATACAAAATTATCTCAAACTGCGGATTCACTATCCTACCATTCACCCTCAAGCTAGCTGCTACACTCTCACTTACCTCAAGATCATCTGCCAATTATTATTATTATTATTGTGGTTATGGCTTTGATTTTCTTTCCCTATCCCTAAACCATATTCTCCTTTGAGTTAGAATTTCAACATCTTATTTATTTCCAGATTTTCACTCATGGCCAATGCTATTGAGTATGGTTCCTTGGGACATACATTGTTGCACATATGATCTTTTATCCATTTGATGAGGCCCTGTATTTTCCTCTCCACTTGGAGTTATTTGCCTTAGACAATGAAATCGTTGCAACAACCCTTGACCACTTAGCACAAGGTGTAAAACATGTGGAGCTCCTCTACATTAGTTTTCTTCATCACCCATTTGAAGCAGCTTCTAAATGAATCTCTAGGTGCATTTGCAATGCAATCTTGTAGTGGGATGTGAACCATACCTGGTTGTCAACCATGAGTTGCATCAATGTATGTTACGATGCTACATGTTATTAGCATCAATGCATGATAGATACAGATTGAATATGTCACAACACGTAGATGACTAATTTTTTGTTGGCCTTTTTGTGTTTTTTCACTTGTTTTCTCCATGAGTTAGTTTTTTTAAATAGTTTTTTCATTTAAATAATGTTTGCACATACATATCAATGCATCATGTAAATGGTCAGATCCTTGCAAATTTGATGTATTTCATCACTATAGACATGATTCAGTCTTTAGGTTGTCAAACATTTCCAAGAAGGATTGTTTACTTGTAAAGAAATATTAGACCTCTGTTGTGGGACTAATTTGTCTTGCTTTTCTTTTAACGTTTCTTGACAGGTGTTTTTCTTTGAGAACCCCACAAGTATTGACTCTTGGTGTCCTAATTTCTGAAATTTTTATGATAAATCTTCATAGAGATCTCTCTAAAATGTGGTCGTAGGTACCATTCATGCTAATAATATTCTAATAGAGTCTGATCACTCCAAGAGTCTGATCCTTCATCTAAGAGTCTTATCCTTCATCAAATTCTATTTGTTTGCCACTTGTTTAAAAGGAAGGCCATCCTTCTCATTCCCACAAGGTACTCACTACTGGTTTCTCTGTTGTTTCTTGTGTTAGTGTCATTTTGTCTTATAGGATCCATCACTATCTACTGATATTTCAAAGAATTTAGCATTATCGGTTTTCAATTTTTAGTTGATCTTCTCTTCAAATTATGCTTTACTATAACTGACATATTAATAAATTATTGTAATTTATTTTCTTAATTGATGTTCATTGGAAAAAAAGTGATTTACTATTTAAGCATCATAATGTCGGATGGCTTGTATGATTAAAATCTACTCTGGTTTTCCACTGAAGGACATGTATAGTTTGTAGTAGTATCAGATCTGCCTTTTTCTATTTAGTTAACACCTTAATAAATCATGTTTATGATAAACCATCTACGAGTCTATACAATTCATTTTTTGTTTCTTGTATGCCTCATTGATAATCTGACGGAGTTCCTTTTGATCTCTATCTTTTTTGTTGAACACCAATGATGGTATGTTGAGTTATGAATTGATAAGGTCTTACCACTGGATGAAGGTATGATGATGTTCCATTCTATATTTTTTATTAATATATTATACATTCCAAAAGAAAATCAACGATGCGCACAGAACAAAAACAATCACACAACATACACAAATCATGAAGTTGCATTACAGCTGATCATCACATAAATTATTTTTATTAATATTTATACCTTCCCTCGAAAATGAAATAATCTTTAAATGTCTCGTCCAAGATGGCTAGAAATATAGCAGTATCCTCATGGATAATGCCACTATTTTTTAAGATACAGAATGTGCATTGAGATATGAGAGAATTATAGCTCAATTGTTGATGGATGAGCTTCTCTTTTGCAAACTTGCATTAATCTTATTGTCAACTCCAAAATCTGCTACAGTAGTTTTACTAGAGTAAGAGAAATTGTACCAAACATAGAGAAACATATTCATATTTATTGTTCATATATGAAGAAACGTGCAAGAGGATACTAAAATTCTGGACTGAACGGAAACTGACTATTTCATCTGCAATGCTCCATGACCTTTTCTTATTTATCTGAAATTGATAGCTATGCATTTATCACATTGACTTATACTACTAAAATTTCGTAGGGTTCTTCATAGTTCATACTTCATAGTTGTTTTAATGGTTCACTGCCACACTCCAGCATTTTCTGCATCCATAGTTCTTCATCCAGCAATTTTCTGCATCCATAGTTCTTCACCGCCACCCATTTTGTTCTTGTCATGCTCACCGCCACACTTTAGTAATAGAGCAATCCATAGCTCCCACATTGCTGAGGTCAAGACAATGATATACTAGTATGCAAAGTAAGATGTTAATATAAGATTCGAGCAGTGTTGATTGTTCTTTATCTTTAGTGGACTGTGTAAGAGTGTCACTGTGAAAATATTTGTATTTGGTGATGTAACGCCACATTTCTGGCGATTCACATGCTTCGTAATATCCAACTCTGTCTAAGGTATGATCTATACACTGAAGATGCTAAAACGCTCTACAAATGTTATGTAAGTACCACTCTCCACCCAGCTGTGCTTAAATGTTAAGAGTACACTGTCTACTATATAGTTGTGGTGGAATTTACACTTCTGTAACCCATCACATCTAGTATTATGGTCGTCACTTGCCACATCATTTTCTAATCAAGAATAAGACAGATGGTTTATGGTTTCCATGTATCTATTTCGGTTTCCATTGAATTGTTGATGGTTGTTGTGTTACATCTACTGTGAACCTCCACCAGCTTCTCAACTGCAGTAGTTGCATCATCAACATTTGGAACATTAACATACCCAAATCATGAATCAATCCGTACGGGACAAGGTAATAGCCTTGTGCATTAATACCATGTTTGGTTCGTAGGATTAGGTGTAGGATCAGATTTGAATCCTGTTTATATTTCCAATCCTGCGTTTGTTTGCAGAATAACAGAAAAAGGATAGTACTCCAATGGTACGGGGAGTCCGGATCAATTGGGATTCGAAGTTCGGCACTCCCCCATGGTACTGGTGTGGTATACACACCCTCCGTCCCCGAAGGCTCTCCCGATGCCTGGCCCTACCGTCCGTTCTCCACTTGCCTGGAAATCTCATCTTCTCGTCCTCACTGCAGCCACCTTGGCTCAGGCCATCTCCTCCTTCTCGGCGGTGACTGACGCTCATCCTCCTTAAGTGCAGGCTAATTGACCCTCTTGTGTTTATCTTCTCCACCCTTCTTAAGCTTCCTCCACTCTCCGACAATGGTTGTCTTGTACTCCGGCTCCGTCCATTTGCAGGAAGCGGCTCTCTTGGCTAACTCCAGGTCGAGTTCAGCCCATTCACAACGACGCATTCCACTGTTGTCAAGGCTAATCACTTCGGAGCGTTGTCATCGATCCCTGCAAATATTATATAAGAAATCGTAACATTGCCGCATCTGCAAAAATGATGCAGATTTGATCTGGAGAAAGTTTCTGCATTAAGACTGTTTGCAAAGCCACATTTGATCTGAATCAACATTCATCTGGTAATTCTTTGTTAAGAAAACTTATCAATTTGTGGAGTATTAAACAATTATAGATGGCTTGTATGCAAAAAAGTGGTTGTAAACTTTATATGCATGTTGTTGAAACTTTATCGTTGGCTTTAGTTTAGCTGCACGTATAAAACTTGGGTTTTTCTTCATGAGTTGGTTCATGGTATCCAATGAAGGATGAGACTCAAAATCCTACTGATAACCCAATCCTGTGTTTGGGAATGCAAAACTCACGAACGGATAGTAAACATACCACATACAAGTCCTGATCAACCGGGACTCCTCAGTTCTGGACCCCCACCCCCCAAGGTATTGGCTTGGAATTCACGATAACAAGAAGTTTCCGACTCACGCAACGCCTCCTGATGCGAGGGTTTTGAGTCGCTTTTATAGGCTAGTTTCATATTTGTTTTATGCGTTTATTGGTCATTTTCATGGTTAATATCGCATGATTCGACTCTGTCAGCCTACATTCTTGTTATGCATCAAATTTACCTCGTTTTATCTCATTTGGTATAAATGATCATATTTATCAGAGTTGATTGGAGTTTATCTTTGATTTTCAGGAAAAACGGATATGTACAGCCGTTGATACCATCGACAGCTGTCGATACTATCGACAAGACCACAAAGAGGTAGCCAAAAATGAGCAAAATGTGTCGATACCATCAACCATGAAGTCGATGGTAGCAAGATGTCTTCAGTGAGCCAGATCTCCGACCCAGGAGTCGATACTATCGACTTCGTCTCAGCAGAATCAGTTTCAGCATCGGATTCCACATAAAAGCGACGCCTAAGGTGTCGATACCATCGACACACAGTCGATTGTATCGAGGTAATGTCAGAGCAAACCCCCAGGAAAGGAGAGGGTGCCGGTACCATAGCGTATCGATACCATCGACACGCCGTCGATGGTATCGACGCCGTCTGATCAGGTTAATCTACAGTTCGAGTCTAACCGTACGGTGGTGATGTGTTGGCGGCCTTAAGTGGTGATTATACCTAAAAACGGTGGCCCCAAGCCATCCATCACGTCATTAGCCGCCATACGAGTCTCGAGAAGAGGAGAAGAGGAAGAACGGAGCCAGAGCTACGCACCGATCGTTCTGGAGGCCGCAGAAGGAGTTTTTCACCGTCAGAAGGTTGTAGAACGCTCATCCCACGTTGAGGAACGCCCATATCTCCTCCGTTCAGGGGTTACATCACATCTATCCACATTTTCTCCATGTTTCCTCTTTCCTTCATCATGTTTTCTACTGAGATGAACATACGGGGCTAATCCCCTTTGTCTTTAGGACCGGGAGTAGCCCGGGTAATCGTTGTATGATATTTTTAACATAGTTTATCATAATTTGTCTCTAAAATTCATGGTATGTTATCGTTTTCTCTATTATATCATTGTGCTTGATCACCATAATGGTAATCCAATACCTTTAATTGCTTTTGACGAAGAATTAACGGTTGAAAAGAGACGATAATCACATTAGTCGATAAATCCCTTGGAAAATGTGATGTACGGTTAATGGTGGGAACCTTTGGACCTATATTTCATGCACCTTATCTAAGGCATAGGTTACTACTGACGTGGAACCGACTTAGGTTAAGGTAGTGAATTGTATCGCGGAAGCGAGCAATTCTAATTATAGGCCAATACCAGAATTAGGAGACATTTCATGATAATTGTGTAAAAATTTAGTACAACGAGAACCCGCGGTGAAACCACAATCCTAAAGATTCCATTTAAATTGATTAAATCAACCATTTAATCAATTGCTTTATTTTCTTTTGTTGTCACTTTCTTTTTCAAAACAACTCTCAAACTTTTATAACTGGTTTAGCTGATCACAAGTAGTTAGTAGTAGTCTATCGAGAATTCTATTCCCTGAGTTCGACTCGGGCCTCACAAAGGCCTATATTACATTGACACGTTCACTTGCGTTTTACGCACGAAAAAATTGCGTCAAGTTTTTGACGCCGTTGCCGGAGAACGATAATTTTCAACACTATGAGTGCTGCAAGCGGCCACTCTAGGCCACTTTTTCTTTTTATTTACAATTTTATTTTTTCGAATTAATTGTCTATCTTTCTTATTTTGTACTCGTCTAGCACTGTGCTTAATTAAATCTATCATTTTGTAGGTACTAGTGCATGGTGAGCACGCGTAGCACAGATTACACACAGTCATCACCAGAGGTCCCTTTCAGGATCAGACGACGTGGAGGTCAATATCCAAAATCAGCCCGAGGACGTAGATTCATATTCTGAACCAGAAGCAATGGCTTAAGAAAAGATAATATGGGAGAAGATCAAGGCTTCTTCCTCTTTTGCGTCAAAGGGGCCGATTAAAAGGCAGGCAATCAACATCCCTACATATAAAATTGATCCGACACTAATTAATTTGGTCAAATCTCAAGCCTTCCATGGGCTGAAGAATGAAGATCCAGTGGACCACATAAGCACGTTCGTGGAGAACTGTGATATGATCAAAATTGACCGGTTTCCGCAGGAGGCACTTTACTTGAAGCTGTTTCCCAGCTCTCTCGCAGGAAATCCATGAGAATGGCTGCACAATTTGGATGATGAAATTGTTGAGTCGTGGGATCAAATGATTGAGGTCTTTTTCGAGCGATTTTTCCCACCCGAGAAGACTAATGATTTAGTGAGGAAAATTCACAATTTCAGTCAAAAGGTGGGAGAAACCTATTCTGAGACTTGGGAACACTTTCAGAGAATGCTGAGGAGGTGCCCACATCATGGGCTGGACAAGGAAAAAGAAGTGAAGATCTTTTACTTTGCCCTAAATGAGCATGACAGAAGCAATTTAGATTCGGCATGATCATGTTTCTTTCTAAACAACACAGACACAAGGTGTTGGGAGATATTAAAGAATATGGCTAAGAAACAGTCCTGGGGTGACAGAGATGCACCGAAACAAGTTAGATCTGCAGGGGATGCCAAATCCATCAAGGAACTGAATGACAAGATGGATTTGATTGCGAAGAGACTTCTAGCAAAAGAAGATGAAGGATCTGATGACGAGGCACAAGTGAAATTCATGCGTCAACAACAGGGGTACAAAAATAATGACTATTCTTAGAGGAAGGACAAAAAGTTTCCATGGAAGGATCCAAACAACTTCCTGTAGGATCCAAATGCTAAGCCACAACCCACGATAGAGGAAAAGAGCAATGAGTTGCTCAATCAAGTAATAAAGCAGAATCAAGAGCTAATGAGCACGTTTGGCCAACAAATAAAGCAACAAGGAGAATTTATGAACCAGTTTGGACAAACTCTACAAAGTCATGGTGCTCATATGAGGACTCTTGAAACATCTATAACATAGATGGTAGTTGAAATAGTAGGTCTTAAGAAGCCTACAATGCAAGGTTTTTCGGGAAATACAAATGTTCTAGGAGGGAACCACCAGGCTAAAGCCATTCTACTGAGGAGTGGAAAGAAACTTTCAAACCCTGGGTCTGACGAACCAAGCACCCCACAACCAAAAGATCAAGGTGAGGCCGCAGCAGATACTGAAGTGGAAGAGACAGTTGAAGATGATGTAGGGAAGGCCACATAAGAGCCTATTACAGAGAAGGAGAAGGATAAAATGATGCCTTATGTGCCACCACATCAGAGGGCACATGTCATCCCCGTTCCTTACCCCAATAGTCTTAAAACCAAGAAAGTGGATGCGTAGTTCAAGAAATTTTTGGACAGTTTTAGAAAACTTTCTGTTAATATTCCTTTGTTGGAGGCGATTGAGCAGATACCCTCGTATGGTAAATTCTTGAAAGACATAATCACCAAGAATAGGAAGAAACCTGACACAGAAGTGGTGGTGCTCAAGGAGCAGGTTAGTGCTTTCATTTTGGGTAAACTACCGCCAAAGAGACAAGATCTGGGCTGCTTCAACATTTCCTGCTATATTGGAAAAGTAAAATTTGGTGAGGCATTATGTGATTCTGGGACAAGTATCAACTTGATGCCCCTCTCTACATTCAAAAAGCTTGGGCTAAAGGAATCTCAACAGAGAAATATGGCAATTCAACTGGAGGATAACTCTGTGGTGAAACCGTACGGTATTTGCGAGGATGTCTTAGTCAAGGTTGACAGATTTGTATTCCCAACTGATTTTGTTGTCACGGAGATGCAAGATGAGCAAGGGAATGAGTTGCTTTTGGGAAGACCCTTTCAAGCCACTGCCGACATGATACTTGAGATGGGTAGAGGCCGGTTGACCATGGGTATAGCCGATGACAGATTTGAAATACTCATGCCACCAAACCCAAAGAAGTCACAAACAAATGAACAATGTCATAAAGTAAAGCACTTTAATCACAACATATCTCTCTATCTTGGGAAGCCATTTCTTGATATGGCTCATGTCATGATGAAGGTTGATAAAGGAACAATCGCAGTGGACATCAGGGAGCATACGAAGGTAATTTCTCTTGTAAAAGCGGTGGGTTATCCCGATGATGAAGAAGAAGAAGTTTCTCTGTCTACATAGGATGAGGTTATAGTAGTCTCCATGTGTGACTCATACCCGTAATTGCCCCTTGAGGCATGTTTGTTCAACTTAATGGAAGACTGGATGAGAAATATCTCACTACAAGAATGTGTGAAAATGCTTCAAGTGCTTCCTTGCTACTACGCTAAGCACTATGAAGATCTGGGACCGCTGCCACCACCGCTTCAATCTTCCTTGGTCAGCCCCCCACTTAAAGTATGTCTTCTTGGCGGATAATGAGAAGCTTCCGGTGATCATATCAGCATATTTGAGTGTCGATGAAGAAGAACAGTTAATGATTGTGTTGAAAAACTACCGTGGTGCTTTTGGGTGGTCCGTTTCTGACATCATGGGGATCTCCCCTACTCTTTGTCAGCACAAGATTCGGCTCGTGGAAGGAGCCAAGCCAGTGATTCAGCTACAACGTCGACTCAATCCTAGCATGATGGAGGCCGTCAAGAAGGAGTTGATCAAGCTTCTTTCGGCGGGCATCATATATGCTATCTCAGACTCGACTTGGGTGAGCCCCACACAAGTAGTCCCTAAAAATGGGGGAATCACTGTCACCCAAAATTTGTTAAACGAACCTGTCACCACCCGATTGGTAACTGGGAGGCATGTTTGTATCGATTACCGTTGTCTGAATTCCGCTACCCTAAGAGATCATTTTCCTCTCCCATTTATTGATCAGATTTTAGAGCGACTAGCTGGTCGCTCTCATTTTTGCTTTTTAGATGGCTATTCCAGTTACAATTAGATTTCCATTGATCCTAAGGACCAAGAGAAGTCCACCTTCACTTGTCCTTACAAAACTTTTGCTTATCTCCGAATGCTGTTTGGTTTGTGCAACACACGAACCACTTTCCAGCGCTGCATGCTTACTATTTTCTCTGATATGGTGGAGCGCTGTTTGGAGGTTTTTATGGATGACTTTTCGATCTATGGTGTGTCGCTTGAGGAATGTTTGCATAATCTAGATAAGGTCTTGCAGAGATGTGAGGACACACATTTGGTCCTCAATTGGGAAAAGTGCCATATGATGGTAAATGAGGGCATAGTGCTTGGACACAAGGTGTCCAGCAAAGGACTGGAGGTGGATCCAGTGAAGATTGAGGTTATTTCCAAACTACCTCCACCGAATTTGGTAAAAGGGGTGCTGAGTTTCCTTGGTCACACGGGGTTTTATCGCCAGTTTATCAAGGATTTTTCAAAAATAGCTAAGCCTCTATCAGAATTGCTTGAGAAAGATGTAGTTTTTGATTTTAATGATACATGTTTGCATGCTTTTGAGGTACTTAAAGAGAAATTGATTTCTGCGCTGGTTGTTCAAACACCGGATTGGAATAAGCCTTTTGAGCTTATGTGTGACGCGTCGGATTTTTCCGTCAGGGCTGTTCTTGGGCAGCGTCTTGAGAACAAACCTACAATAATTTTTTATGTGTCTAAAACTTTAAATGATGCCCAACTAAATTACACCATTACTGAGAAAGAATTACTTGTCGTGGTTTTCACTTTCGAAAAATTTAGGCAATATCTAGTGGGTTCTAAGGTTGTGGTGTGGACTGATCATGCCGCCATAAAATATTTAATGGAGAAAAAAGATGCTAAACCTAGATTGATTAGGTGGATTTTATTATTGCAAGAATTCAACTTTAAAATTAAAGATAAGGCATGCATTGAGAATGTGGTTGCAGACCACTTATCTCGGTTAGAGCGGGTTGACGAGAAAGATACTAACATACCCATTATCGAGACGTTTCCGGATGAGAAAATTCTTTCAATTCAATCTATGGATCCTTGGTTTTCACATATTGTTAATTACCTTGCATGTAAGGAAATCCCGGATGATTGGTCCTATCAAGAGAAAAAAAGGTTTTTCCACTCTTTAAGATATTATTTTTGGGATGACCCTATTTTGTTGAGACAATGTAGGGATGGAATCTTGCGCATGTGTGTACCGGAAAATGGATATGATAGTGTGCTTAGTCACTGTCATACATTACCTACCGGCGGTCGTCATGCGAGTGCAAGGACGGTGGCCAAAGTGCTAGAGAGTGGCCATTACTAGCCTACACTTTTCAGAGATGCCTATGACTATGTGAGGCGATGTGATTCCTGTCAAAGGGTAGGTAATATCTCAAAACGGCAAGAGATGCCCCTCACTGTATTTCAAGAAGTTGAGGTGTTTGATCTGTGGGGTATTGATTTCATGGGACCCTTTGTGTCCTCCAACTCCAATTTGTATATCTTACTTGCTGTTGATTATGTATCGAAGTGGGTGGAGGCAATACCCACAAGGACTAATGATGATGCAGTAGTGTGCATGTTTGTGAATGATCATATTTTCTACAGGTTTGGTGTGCCACAAATGATCATTAGTGATGGTGGCACCCACTTCACGAATTGTAAATTCGATGCATTACTGAGTAAATACGGGGTCAAGCACAATGTAGGCACCCCGTATCATCCGCAAATACAAGGCCAGGTGGAAGTGTTGAACAGAGAGATTAAGAAAATCCTGGAGCGCACTGTGGCCTCATCAAGGAAAAATTGGAGTGCGTTGTTACCGGATTCACTATGGGCGTACATGGCCACATTTAAAACACCTATAAGCACTACACCTTTTAGGTTGGTTTACGGCCGGGCCTATCATTTGCCGGTAGAATTGGAACACAAAGTGCACTGGGCGTTAAGGAAATTGAATTTAAGCAGGGACGAGGCAGGGAGAAAGCGAATGTTAGAGCTCAATGAGCTAGATGAGCTGAGGATGAATGCCTATGAGAACTCAAGGATTTATAAAGAGCGCACAAAGCAAATCCATGATCACCATATTCAGCTATGGATGTTCAAGAAGGGTGAGAGGGTACTTTTGTTTAATTCAAGGTTGAAGTTGCACCCTGGAAAATTGCGATCACGCTGGAGTGGACCATTCATAGTAGAGGAGGTGCGACCCCATGGTGCTATCATGGTTAAGGATGGTGATAGAACATTTTTAGTGAATGGTCAAAGATTGAAGCACTATTATGGGGAAGACTTCACAAAGAAGATGCATGAGGTTAAACTCATGTCACTTAAGGAAGAATGATGAGCTTAATTGCGTCTAGCCTAAGACGTTAAAGTAGGGTGCTTGTTGGGAGGCAACCCAACCATTGGTAGGTGTATTTTCACTTAGTTAATTTTTCATATTTTTGAGTAGTTTTCATTAAATTCGCACTTAGGTTTGTAAAAATGATATCCTGATATGTGTGTTAAGTGTGCAGGACTGCTTGGGTGTCGATACCATCGACCCTTGTGTCGATGGTAGCGACAAGGGCGCAGAGCGGATGCTACAGAAAACTTGCTTCGTCGATACTATCGACAACCTCGTCGATAGTATCGACCACCCAACAGGAGAATCGACTAAAATTCTAGAGAATGTCGATAGTATCAACTTCCTAGTCGATGCTCGCGACATCTCTAGAGATATTCAGACGAATCATTTCCAGTGAAGTCGATGCCATCGACCCCTATGCTGATGGTATCGACACGATTTCAGTGGAATCCACCGCCAAGGCCTCGCGAGGATAAGGGTTGCATACAGAAGTCGATGCCATCGACACCCCGTCGATGGTATCGACGGGACACGTCAGCGATCTGCGAGACGCCATCAACGAAGCACGCCAAAGCTGGAGGTCGATCTGTGGGACGAGTCGATACTATCGACCCTTGTCGATGGTATCGACGCGTCATCGATCTGGGCCCCCACATCCAGCAATCGACAACCGTCGATACCGACGGAAGACAGATTGTGCTACATGTGTCGATACCATCGACACCCCATCGATGGTATCGACGGGTCAACAGGGCCGACGATCGCATCTATAAATGAAGGGATTGAGTTCACTTTTTCTTCACACCCTCAGAACTCCCTTTCTCCTGATTGAGTTAGAGAACTTGTGAGCAATCAAAGATCTGCACTGAGCAAGCGAGCAATCGTCCTCGAGTACTTCTTCGATAGCGGAGAACCTTTTCTCTGGATCTCCCCCGAGCTCTCTTTCTCGCTAACCCCTTTCTGATCATCATGAGGAGGAACATCACTTTGTCGTCTGCGAGTGCTGTGCCTATGGAGATTGAGACCTTCATTCCCCCACCGCCAGGCTCCATTCCTCGTCCCAGGCTTGCACATCCTTTAGAGGATGTGAAGAAAGTTTACGAGGAGCTGATGAAGAGGACTATCGAGCCAACTCGATACTGCGACCGTCGCATGATCCAAGATCTTGGCTTTGAAGACAACTTGACATATGTCCTCCGTGGCTAGGAGGGGAGGACGTGCTAGCTCGATGATGTGGTTACCCATCATATGGAGGGCCACCCCTTTTTTGGCGAATGGCCGACATATAAGGAGCTGGTGGTGGAATTTATGGCATCTCTAGATATCTGCGTCATGCAAAATGACCTTAATGCCTCCGACCGAGAATGGATTAAAGGCTGCGTTTCTTTCTGGCTTTTCAACATGAACTACAACATGACGCTGCAACAGTTCAATTCAATTTATAACTAGTGGCATTCTCCCAAGCAGCACTGACGACCAGACAACCGGATCGATTATGATGCCATGTTCACACAGTTGGTGACCGCCCCTCAAGGCAAGACAATCAGCTATCACAATGCCGCAGTTGCTGATTTCGAGCATCCTTTTGTGCGGGTCCTCCACCGCATGCTTTGTATCACTTTCTTTGCTCGAGGTGAGCTGTTGTTGAGAAAATTTCAAGAGACCAATCTCTTCTTTCTGTACAAGTTGTTGACGAGGGACAAGCTTAACTGGGGCGCACTCTTTTTAACGCGCGTGATGGCAGTGAAGAAAAGCACGCGGCAAGCCCCAATTCATTTTGGGGGACTCATCACACCTCTGGCCATCTATCTCGGGCTAGATCTTTCTTCAATGCCTCCCCTGATAAGTAAAAGCTCCGTCAACCTCCATCATCTACATCGGTCAAATCTGTTGACAGTTCGTGATGGCGTGGTCTATGCGCACTGCCACGTCAACAAAGAGTATCAGGAGTGCACGCTCCCCGATCCCGTCTTCAACATTCAGGCGGGCCATCACTTCCGGTTGCCCATCATTGCTATCGATGATTCCGAGAGTGACGAAGACGCAGATGACGATGACAACGATGACGACGATGAGCATGAGGAGGAAGAGGAGACTATCACTCCTCTTCAGGCACGAGTGGCACCAAGGAAGCGGCCACGCTTTTAACCGGGAGCATCATCATCCTCTCAACCTCCGCCACCACAACCCTCTCAGGAAGGAGAGGATGCCTTTTCGATGTAGGGAATGTATGCCATGCTGCAAGGTATTCAGGAAACGCATCAACATCATACTGCATCCTTTGCAGATATCCAGGATACAACAAATCGTATGTACGTGAATCAACATGCTATTTTTGAGAATGAACGTCGGCTTTTCGCTAATCAACAGTAGGTCTACGATCGGTTGGGGAGGATCGAGCAGCAACAACAACCTTTCTACGATCATTATTGGAACCAAGGCTACTTCAGGGGATATCAACAGCCACCGCCCATGCCACCATATGATCCCAACTTTCAGGGGCAATATCCTGATTGGAACCCCAACACCCAGCAATATCCACCATTTCTGCCACCACCACAATAGAGGGTATCACTGTTCCACCTTCTGAGGTTGTTTTTGACTATGAGGCCATAGTCGAATTCAAGATTAGGGGGGTGATGGAACAGTTTCTATCTTAGTCTTTACTTTTATCTTCTTTTATTTTAGTTTTTTCTTAGTTTTTGTAGTTTTCTAGTTGTTTATTGTTTACAACTTTCTAGGATCCACATGCTATCTAGTGTAATCTGTGGATGTCTAATTTAAATGTGTGTCATCTCTTTGTTTGTCATATGGGGGAAAGTTGAAATTGAGCATGAATTTTTTTTTCAAGAATTTGTAAGCTTGCCTGCTTGCCTTGTTTGAAATTGAACACCTAACTTATGAAAATAATTGGGTAGGTCAACTTTAAAACTTATGATCATAACTGTACTTCCGGATGATTCAAGAAATGTGGACGGAATTGGATGTTGAGCCTAAACTGACCAAATGGTAACAAGACTCTAATATGAAGAGAGAGAGAGAGACCCTTTGATTGTACACATGTCAATAAGGAGGGACATATAATATCTTTCAATGGTTCTGTCAATTAGTCTTGTGATCTATCCACCTCATTCTATTCATACTCCACCATAAGAATTGGGAGCACTTTACAATTTTTCATCTCTTGATTGCATGTCATTTAGATAGGATTTCATTATAACTAGATCTTGCATCTGTTGCATAAAAATGTTGTATTTTAGTCATGTATGCACACATTTTAGAGTGCATGTCATTGTAGTTGCATAATTACTTTCATATAGTTGCATTTTTCATACTCTTAGAGCATATAGAACATGGTGTGCTTTACTTCTTCTAAAAAATAAGAAAAAATAGGGAACTCGTTCTATACCCTCTGAAAAGTAAACTATAATGCATCAATTGTAGTAGTTATGTGAATAATCTCAAGAAAGAAAATATTGTAAATTTCTCTTTAGTCCATTAAAAAAAATAAGGGCTGAAAAAAAAGAGAAAGAAAAAAATAAGTACGTGAAAATCAGAGGGAGAAAGGAACTTGTTCACCTGCATATTAAGGAGAACAAGCACATGGTGTGGTTTTCGTAGATATTCCATCTCACCTTGAGACGGGATTATAGTGCATGCATCATTCCAACAAAAATGTAAGCATTAGGTCATTTTCATATACATATGCATCGTTTAGGTCATTTTTGTTAATTTTACATGTTAAACTGTATTGTGCTACTTTTTTCTTCCATAACCGCCCTTTCCATCCACCCGTTGCTCAAAATGGTAGGCCACCCATGATTATCTCCTCATTTTTGTTAATTTTACATGTTAAACTATATTGTCCTACTTTTTCTTCCATAACCGTCCATTCTATCCACCCTTGCTCAAAATGAAAGGCCACCCATGATTATCTCCTCATTTTTATATATCAGGAGATCTGCTTCTATGTAGATGGTAGCTAGGATATGAGCAACGTAGATAGGAGATCACAAGATGCACTAAGCTTGAACCGAAGGATTTTATTATATTAACTGCCTTATTTGATAATGTTTGTTGATCTTGGGGTGGATATCTCTTACGGACGATCATTGCCACCTTTAGGGTAGTTACCATTCTGTGGTTAGTGAAGGCCAATATGTGCATGCCAGGTGGGAATCGTACGGTGATGCCTGTTGTGCTAGTATGTTCTTTAGTTGACCCTCGCAATTCTATTCTACAGTTTTGTGCTCGAGGACGAGCAAAGCTCAAGCTTAGGGGAGTTTGATGCGAGGGTTTTGAGTCGCTTTTATAGGCTAGTTTCATATGTGTTTTATGCGTTTATTGGTCATTTTCATGGTTAATATCACATGATTCAACTCTGTCATCCTATATTCTTGTTATGCATCAAATTTACCTTGTTTTATCTCATTTGGTATAAATGATCATATTTATCAGAGTTGATTGGAGTTTATCTTTGATTTTCAGGAAAAACGGATATGTACAGCCGTCGATACCATCGATCGCTGTCGATACTATCGACATGACCACAAAGAGGTAGCCGGAAATGAGCAGAATGTGTCGATACCAACGACCATGAAGTCAATGGTAGCGAGATGTCTTCAGCGAGCCAGATTTCCACAAGTCAATACCATCGACCCAAGAGTCGATACTATCGACTTCGTCTCAGCAGAATCAGTTTCAGCATCGGATTCCACATAAAAGCGACGCCTAAGGTGTCGATACCATCGACACACAGTCGATTGTATCGAGGTAATGTCAGAGCAAACCCCTAGGAAAGGAGAGGGTGCCGGTACCATAGCGTATCGATACCATCGACACGCCATCGATGGTATCGACGCCGTCTAATCAGGTTAATCTACAGTTCGAGTCTAACCGTACGGTGGTGATGTGTTGACGGCCTTAAGTGGTGATTATACTTAAAAACGGTGGCCCCATGCCATCCATCACGTCATTAGCCGCCATACGAGTCTCGAGAAGAGGAGAAGAGGAAGAACGGAGCCAGAGCTACGCACCGATCGTTCTGGAGGCCGCAGAAGGAGTTTTTCACCGTCAGAAGGTTGTAGAATGCTCATCCCACGCTGAGGAATGCCCATATCTCCTCCGTTCAGGGGTTACATCACATCTATCCACATTTTCTCCATGTTTCCTCTTTCCTTCATCATGTTTTCTACTGAGATGAACATACGGGGCTAATCTCCTTTGTCTTTAGGACCGGGAGTAGCCCGGGTAATCGTTGTATGATATTTTTAACATAGTTTATCATAATTTGTCTCTAAAATTCATGGTATGTTATCGTTTTCTCTATTATATCATTGTGCTTGATCACCATAATGGTAATCCAATACCTTTAATTGCTTTTGACGAAGAATTAACGGTTGAAAAGAGACGATAATCACATTAGTCGATAAATCCCTTGGAAAATGTGATGTACGGTTAATGGTGGGAACCTTTGGACCTATATTTCATGCACCTTATCTAAGGCATAGGTTACTACTGACGTGGAAGTTAAGGTAGTGAATTTTATCGCGGAAGAGAGCAATTTTAATTACAGGCCACTACCAGAATTATGAGACATTTCATGATAATTGTATAAAAATTTAGTGTAACGAGAACCCACGGTGAAACCGCAATCCTAAAGATTCTATTTAAATTGATTAAATCAATCATTTAATCGATTGCTTTATTTTCTTTTGTTTTCATTTTCTTTTTCAAAACAACTCTCAAACTTTTATAACTGGTTTAGCTGATCGCAAGTAGTTAGTAGTAGTCTACCGAGAATTCTGTTCCTTGAGTTCGACTCGGGCATCACAAAGACCTATATTACATTGACGCGTTCACTTACGTTTTAAGCACGGAAAAATTGCGTCACCTCCCCTGTTCTAACTCTCGATTATCGGTTCCTGCGACGCAAGGTCGCACCGCCTCGACACCTCCCATGGTGTTCATCACCTCCCTCAGGCACGGTGTCTATTGGAAGCGTCTCCTTCTACCATCTTCATACATATGCTTCTGCTTCCTTCGTTCACTTTTCTTTCGCCGTTCTTGGCTGCTCTCCTTCCAACTAAGAAGGGGATACTGTAAGCAATCAAGATGATTCCACCCCTTCCTGCTGTCGGCATCGCCATCGTTTGTCCACCAGTATCCCCATTTTTTCTTTGTCGTCAGTCCGTTGTCATCGGTGTTTTTCTTTATTGGTAACTATTCAATATGATCCTACCTGATCAATCCTGCCGGCTACCCATGAGATTGGAGACTTAATAACCCATCCGCTACCAGTACCTACCCACATTGTCCCTCTTTCCATCTGTTCTAATCCTTGCTCACGAACCAAACACAGTGAATCATCTTATAACGTCTTCCACCAGTGTGCCTCCATTAGTTTATATAAAACAAAAATAGGCTTGTGACAATAAACATGAGTCATTTTTTATGAGCTATGCTACACATAACCGGCCATCCACCCGAACTCCTATCCGGACCTCGGGACTGTCCACCTGCTGTGCCCCACTACCTGCAATAGCTATCAACAGCAATTAAAGCAATAAAGGATGAGAAAAGTAGAACAGAGAGAAAATATTTTTGTCCATAATTTTCAATCCGGAACGTATTTTTCGATGAAATAAATTGTATTAGAATCCTTGTAGAAAATACTTTCCAACGAGACTAGTGTTGACATATTTTGAAATAATGATATTATGCGAGAAAACATAGTATCATATATTAGGATACCATATACATGTTCTGGGTACAGAAGTACACTCGTGAGTACTGTACTTTTGAATGGATGAGGATCAACAATACTCGTGAGTACTGTACTTATGGATCCCACCCAATGGTTGGGAGGGGGCGCTGCTGATGTGGCTGAACTGCCTAATTTAAAGTGAAAAGGGGAATTAAAAGAGGAGAGAGAAAACTATTTTCTTCATAACTTTCAATTCTGAATCAATTTTTTTAAGAAATAAAAAACATTAGATTCCTTATAAAAATACTTTCTAACTAGATCAATGTTGATATATTTTGGAGTAATAATAATATGAGAAAAATATAATATTTGTATTTCAAGGTGCAATACCTATGTTTTGGGGTACGATAATTGTGTTTTGAGGTACAATATGTCATATACAAACATTCATATTGTTGTTATGGAATTCTATAGGTACTGTGCTTATGTTTCTAGTCTAGTTATATAATTATGCATGCTTTTATGATTTGCTAGGTATGCTTGAGTAACTGAGTTTAAATAAACAAGTTGGTACCGTACTTATGGATGCATCTTATAACTAATCTCTTCAGCTGATGTGCATTGTACTTTTGAGATCATTAACAAGTAGGTGTTCAACTTATGTCTGCATTTTGAAATAAATATTTGTTTAGATGACCAATGTTGTTATGAGATTTTATAGGTAATGTGCTTATGCTTCTAGACCAGTTATACAGTTATGCTTGATTTTGTAATTTGTTAGGTACTGTACTTATGCTTGAATAAATGAGTTGAAATTAACAAGTGTGTACAGTACTTGTGGTTGCATTTTATAGCTAATTCTTGATCTGGTGTGCATTGTACTTTTGAGATAATTAACAAGTGGGTACTCAACTTATGTCTGCATTTTGTAAAATTTTTTTGTCCAGATGACAAATATTTCTATGAAAATTCGTAGGTACTGTACTTATGCTTCTAGACAAGTTATACAATTATGCTTGATTTATAATTTGTTAGGTACTGTACTTATGCATCAGTAACTGAGTTGAAATTAACAAGTGAGTACAATACTTATGGTTGCATTTTATAGGTGATTCTTGATCTGATGTGCATTGTACTTTTGAGGTCATTAAAAGTGGGTACTCAACTTATGTCTGTATTTTGTAAAAGAAATTGTCCAGATGACTAATGTTGCTATACGATTCTGTAGGTACTGTACTTATACTTCTACATCAGTTATACGATTATGCTTGGTTTTGTAATTTGGTAGGTACTGTACTTATGCTTGAGTATTAACAAGTGGATATAGTACTTATGGATCCATAAGTACATTACTCATGAGTACTATTGATCATCCTTCATTCAAAAGTAAAATAGTCACGAGTACTGTAAGTCTGTACCCAGAACATGTGTATAGTATCCTAATATATGGTACTATATTTCCCGCGTAATATCATTATTTCAAAATATGTCAACAGTAGTCTCGTTGGAAAGTATTTTTTCTACAAGGACTCTAATGCAATTTATTTCATCAAACAATACGCTCCAGATTGAAAGTTATTGACAAAACATTTTCTCTCTCTTCTACTTCCCTCATCCTTTATTACTTTAATTGCTGCTGACAGCTATTGCAGGTAGTGGGGCGCAGCGGGTGGACAGTCCCGAGGTCCGATTAAGGGCCCGGGCGGATGGCTGGTTATGTGTAGAATTTTTCTTTTTTTATTAGAGAATTTGAGAGAATGACATAACTTGTCACCCATGTCTGCACGTACCATATAAATAATGAGTACTGATATAGAACACACCATTTATACTAGGACTCACACCCCAACCCCAGGACCATACTACAAATAACAGCCACACATGCTATTTTTAATTTTCACGTATTCCCAATGCTCTGTCCGTACAATGCTAGTTTTTAAAAATAACAGTGCTAGAAGATGAAGAGGCGCCAGTTCAAAAAAATTCAAATTTGGGACTATAAATGTAACGAACCTGACCTGGGTTATGAGGTAACCCTATTTGTTTTGGCTAATAAAGTTTCTTAGAACTGTAAAATAATCCTCTAAGGTGTTTAGCTATCATGTGACACACTTACGTTCCAAGTTTGGTCCCGATTGAATGCTGTTTGAGCAATTTTCCTTTATTTTGGACCAAAGTGCAATTTACCCAATATGAGGGGTTGTATTGCAATATGTCACATGTTGAACATGCCTTAAGTGTTTTAGCATCATAAGAGAGAGAATTATGCAAGGTTTTGGCTTATGGAAAGCCTAAATTACAAGATGCAATTTGTTTGAATAATGTTAGTGCATTGTGCACCAATTTTGGTACAAATTGTAAATTACCCAAAATGTAGGGTTGATATGCAAATTACCACCTCTAGAGTGTCCCTACTCACTCCTAGTATCATTTAGAGGAGATAGAATGTGTGAGACACCATGTTTGAATCAATTATGAATGATGGTAATCTTGGTGATGAAATGACCAAGAAAAAGGTTGAATATGAAAGCTTAACTTTTTTTTTTAAATGGCCATTCTATTCATCCCGTGGCCTGGGCTCGATCCTGGGACCTCTCGCTAACAAACCGAGTGTCTAACCATCTTGGTGTCTTCTATGAAAGCTTAACTTGAGTTGTATCAAGTTGAAAAGCTTATATATGAGTGCCTATCGGACAAGGAGCCATGGGATAAGCCTCATATCATTTAATGAACTCTTGGCAAAGGCCATATCATGCAAAGAACCTCAAGGAGGTGGGTTGTATCGGGTTACAACTTCCTTAGCAAAATTGTGACGAGTTGTAAATAAAGTGATGAAGTAATTGATATAATTTATTTAAAGGGATAAGTAATGGACGAATTTGCATCTCTAGATGATCCTCAACCATTTTGCAAGACAAGATAAATGTTGATGCATGCATGTACACGTGTCATCCATGTATGGACATGTGGCACCTACTAGCTCAAATTGATGACACCTCATTTTTACCTTCCTTCATGAACAAAAAGTATATATACCCCTAGTTTCACCCCTTAATGGAATTTTGTGACCGTTACCACCCTCCTACCCTAAGGTATCATGCATAGAGCTCCTATATAGTGAGGGATGCTGTGGTATCATGCATAGGTCCTTGGGTATCACCCATAGCAAAATCATATCAGCCAAGTAAAGTGATATCGGCCTAAAAAGGTGATATTGGCCATAGTGGAGTAGTTTGAGTAGCATATCATGCAAATGAGTGTAATATCGTGCATGGGTGGTGGCATATCGTGCAAGAGCAGTAGGGTATCGTGATAAGGTGTTAAGGAGCAAGAAGGAGCTCATACTTAACCCTAAGGTGAGGATATGATCATCTTCAACATTGGATTGAAGCAAGATTTTAGGGTTTTGATCTTCTCTTCTTTTCTACTTCACCAATTGCTTATCCATGGTGATTCTTTGGATATAGAGGAGTTGTGAAGTTCATCTTCAACCTTTGGAACGTGAATATATGGAGCTTGGAGATTTTATGTTGTTCTTAAGGTGGGTTATATAACTCAAACCCAATTATATTATTATGCACCTTCAATTTTGGCATACTTGTTGAACTACTTGCAATTTTGATTTCCTTTGAATAATTGTTGAACTTTTGAGTTCTAGAAGCTTCATGGGACTGTTTTCCATGACTTAGAACAGTAATAACAAAGGTCTAGGGGTTGATGATGATGACATCATCAAGGTTTAGCCCAATATTGGGTTGAGGAAACCCTAACCCGATATGGCAACCCGATATACAACCCTAGAGCACATGTAACCCGATATGATTGAAAAACATACATCTCTAAAATGATACATCAAGGTTTCTTACACCTTATTGACGATATGAAGAGATAGTACACACCTCTAAACCAATATGGTGTCAAGTCTACACCATGTGCCCGATATGGTAACCTTAACCCGTCATGGCTAACCCTAGGTGGTGACTAGCCCGATATGGTGATTGAATGTACTTCTAGCCCGACATGGTAATGGGTTGATACCTCATAAGTATTATGGGTGACACATACATATACCTTGTGCCCGATATGAGGTCAAGAAGATACCTCATGCCCGATATGGAGACAAGTGCAAATCCTAGCCCGATATGGTGAGTGTTCATACACCTCTCGCCCGATATGATTGGTGTTCATACACCTCCAGCCTGATATGGATGATATACATACACCTCTAGCCCGATATGAATGGTGTCCATACACCTCTAGCCCGATATGGTGAGTGTCTATACACCTACAACTCGATATTATGAACATATGCACACCTCTAACCCAAGAATCCTTGTAAAGGTGAGGGCAAGACACTCTTAGGAGTGATGAGTATAACACCAAGTAATGGTGTGGATAATACCTTGATAGGTGAAACACCTAAAGTGGTTGATAATGAACAACCTTATATCAATAATGCCTTAACCCGAGGTGAGTCCATATCATTGATGATGGTTGGATTATTCAAATATGTGACTTATGACCAATACATTACATGATAAATGTGATGAGATAGTGCATAAAATATTAGGATGGGAAATACCCTAATAAATGATAAGTTTATGAACTTAAGAAAGTTAAAAGTGATGAGGGAAGTGATACATCAAGACACGATAGATATCACATCCAGCACCTCAAGGTTGATATACCTTGATGTACCTCAAATCCAATATGCTTGGATAAGTAACATATGAAGTGTGTTATGTCAATTGCTACAATGAGATGTAATGAGTTTAATGCACTTTGATAAGTGTAGGCTAACATACCTTGAGAAAGGGGTTAAGCCAAGTTAATAAGTATGATGTAATCATACCCTGGTAAGGATGAGAGATGAACTCATACCTTGTGTTGATAATAATTTAATGATATATGATGAGAATAAATAAGTATGATTGAATACTTATGATATCAATGTATGCCCCTAGATGTGTGGAGCAATGAATTAGGGTTTGGATTAATAATATGAACATGAAACCCTAATCGGCTATAAAGGGAAACCCTAACCCTAATAATGGGAAGGTTGCATTTCTCTTATTTCATAAACATTGTAAGGCATGTTAAATACTTGTATAACAAGTAAGATGTGTAATGGCCTTGTGAGCCATGTGAATAAGTTGTTGCCTAGTGAGAGGTGATAAGATGTGCAGTGGCCTTGTGAGCCATGTGAATAAGTTGTTGCCTAGTAAGAGGTGACAAGATGTGTAATGGCCTTGTGAGTCATGTGAATAAGTTGTTGCCTAGTGAGAGGTGACAAGATGTGTAGTGGCCTTGTGATCCATGTGAATAAGTTGTTGCCTAGTGAGAAGTGATAAGATGTGTAATGTCCTTGTGAGCCATGTGATAATTTGTTGCCTAGTGAGAGGTGACAAGATACTTAATGGGCCTTGTGAGCCATGTGAGATACTTGTGTAACAAGTATCATGTATACCTTGGTCTGAGGACCTAGAGATATTTGTTACCTGATAAGTGGTAACAATGTTCTGTGATGAATTTAGGGTTTGAATACCCAGATCTATCAATCATGATGATGATAATGTTAAGGGATTTGAATTCCCAGTAATGAGACAAGGGATTGAGATCCCTAATGTTAAATGTGTTTTAAAGATTTGAAAAGTACTTGATAGATGTATTATACCTTTCTTTGTAGCATTGGTCATAATAATTTATGTTTGGAAACTTGTCTGATGCTAAAAGAATATGGTAATGTACTTAATTAATCAAGTGGAATCTTATCATGTAGTGCCCTGACCATAGATCCATTTAGCATTAGGTCCCTTTCTGAATGGTGAAATGGGTTTCTCCGCGGCATAACCCGGAGACCGCATATTTTTTAATATGCGGGGGTGATGGGAGAAAATATCCATACACCCTAATGTTGGATTGATGTGAGATAAACACAAGATCTCTCAATCCTTCATTATATATGCCGTGATGGATGTATCACGAATCTCCCGATGATGAAAAATGTCGGATCGATGTGAGATAAACACAAGATCTCTCGATGTCGAAAGAGTGTAGTTGACGATGTAGCTCTATAGAGAAGTTTCCAGTATACCCTGGAAATCTATTTAGTAGTGACACGAGATGTCCTACCTGTGGTCTCAGACTGACCGAGATGTGGGAGGTCTTGGCAGCCGGCTCTACCATTGAGCTTGTATGGTACCAATTTTGACTTTGCAATGGTCGGTTGGAGTATGAGCAGTATACCTCATCTCCTCAAGGCATAAGTGTGATTATAAAATGTAATCAACCGTATAGCATGTTTGCTTAAGGATTGAATACGAAAATCATTGGATGATGTTAGATTTCTTTTATGCATCTTTAGTTGATAGATGATATTTATGTTTCTTTACATTCCTTGCAAAGCAGATAGATGATTTACAACTCTATCATGGGTAGATGCAACGTTATCCTTAGGAAAGGAGATTACTTCACTCTGTTCATACAGTGATTTATCCTACCTGTTGATATAAAAAGAACCTCTGCTTAGTTTCTAAATGCTTAATCTGTGATAATAATATGGTTGGCAGAGAGTTATATCTCTTGCTGGGACAATTGTCTCACCCCGTGGGATCCACATTTTTTTAGGTGGACATGCACGAGGTGGAGAAGAATCTTTCTGCAGAGGATGAACAATAGCTGAGGCAGCAGTGACAGCTCAGGTTGAGTGTACTGTCTGTTGTGTCTTGTAGATAGAAGTCCTATGTGTCGTCTCTATACTCTCAGGTCCATGGAGTTGATTCATATTGGTTTCATGAATAATCTAAGATTTGGGCTTGAATGCCTCAATGTTTTATGTTGCTCCAGTATGTGTTTTGATAGAACAACTGTTATATGTTATCCTCGAGAAAAGATGGTATAGTGTATGTATAATGTGAACAATGATGTATATAAAGTTTTGGTGTTTCCTTAAAGAGTTTTATTAGAAATGGATCTCTTTGTAAAATGGTTTAAATTTTTAGTGGTTTTTGTTAATCTGATGTTTATGTTTATTCTGCTTAATTAATGACAATTTGTTTGTCGGTTGATGACAGTCATTTCAAAGTTTGGTATCAGAGCTTAATTTTTGCTGAGTCTATAGAGCCATAGGACTAAGGTGTTGAGTCTGTGTTAGTATCCTCCAGTATACCCTATAGTGACTTCTGCTTGTGCTGACGAAAGGGTGAAGTTTGAAAATGACTGGAGAACATGAGAGACACATTGCTAAGGGCAATGTTGTTGCACTGAGAAGAGGTGCAAGGGATCAGACAAGAAAAGAATGAGTGCCTGAGAATTCCATCATGACCCGATCAAGGTAGAGAATCCTATGTTTATGCTCTTGATGGGCAGGTTAGGACAACAGTGATGCATATAGTAGACTGGATACTAGCATTACAACCTAGGTTACCAGTCCTTAATATGGAAACTTTGGTCTTTGAAAGGGTTCCAGAATGACATAGTCATGTTGGAACAGTAGAAAATGTGGGAAAGATTAACATATGGCGAGAAACTAGACTCTTCCATAAGTTTAGACAGATAGTATATCTGTGATGGTAGTGCCCAAGGAGGGGAAATAAGCTGAGAAGTAAGGAAATGTCACTACAATTCTAGTGACATTTGCCTAGTTGTTCTAAAAAGCCAATGTTTTTGGTGCCATCAGTACAATAAATGCCTAATGCATCAGGGTAGTAATCACTATGTAAAGATAAAAGTCCTAACTTTCCACTTGTAAGAACCCATGGCTTAGTCTCTACATCGGTGATAAGACTGATAAGACCATGGTACAAGGACAAGACATGTTATAGATGTGTACATGTTGAGCATACTAAACTCTTTTCTTTAAAAGAAGGGAGGAAATGATGCAACAACCGAGGCAGACTCGGCAGGGCTTACGAAAGTTACAACCCAATAATGTAAAAAAGCAAAAGCAACAACATGAAACATCTAGACTCTATGTGCTGAGTCAACCTGAAGCGGTAGATGACCGCGAGGGGTAACAGTCATATAGAGCTTTTTCATTTTGATATGCTTTATTTTGATGTTACCTGATAATAATAAGAAGGATTGCTGTTATTGAATTACTTATTGATTGCCCTATGGGGACATAGGGAAGAAATGATGAGAACTAGAATTTATATTATGTTCATTATTCTTTTAAATGTTCTATAATTACTCTTATCTGTGTGAAAGAGGATGAGATATAGAAGTAATGCCTAGAGAAAATCCAGGAATGTTAAATCATATGTTCTTAATGGTATGAAAAATAAGGAATATGGTAGTAAACAAAGTGCATACTACCTAATCTCAGTACTTGTATACCCTGGCCAGGTATTCAACTATTAAATATAAGGTGAGTATGGAACTCTTAGATTGTTATCTTTCTGATTACTTTGATCAAGTAGTCATTCTGAGACAATCTAGTGAGTATATAAAATTGGAAATATGGTATGGACATTTGTATCACATCCTAAGTGCATTAAATGGAATCTGAGATGATCTTAGATCAATCTATGTGTATGAGGAAGTAAAAGAATATAATCCTCATGAAATGAGAATGAGAACAAGGGAGATGATCCATGACTGATAAAGCATGTGTGGATAGTAAAGATCTTTTCTCATAATGTGGAAATGGGAAATGGGAAATGTGATAAAATCCCAAAATGTTCATGCACATGTTAGACAATAATAAAGATAGGAGTGATGACATGTAATCATCCTTATAATTCCTATGCTGATGGCAAGGAACCTAGGATGAAATAAGAGTAAATGACTCATGAATAGTTGAAAGTTCATGCAATAATTAGAGGAGATGATAATCTCTTCTCTTTGATAAACAACCCTAGATGATGATGGGGTGATAAAAGGAATATGTTCCTTTGTGTTCTTTCCCTTCAGGAACATGGCAATCAAGTGGGTCTTAAGACACTTGATGAGCATAAGTAAAATGTTCAATTGATGGATACTTAGAAAAGTATCAGTTTGTCTTGGACTTTGGTTCCAAGATAAAGATATGTGTAACAAGTAATGTCCCAAGATGAAAGAAAGATGAGGATGTGATGGTTTTCGACACATGTGATGGATAGCAAGATAAGGAATTCTGGTATCTAGGAAATATCAGGTGATATAGAAAAGTAAAAACACAACTCCTAATTAGACGATTTATGTCGGTTACCTGGAATGACCAAATGTGAACTCAGTCTAGTTATATAAAATAGTATGGACATCATATGTTAGGGGTTTATGCTTTGCATAAACATAACATCGATAAGGATGTACTAATTGAAGGAACAATTGTAGAATCATTACGAGAAAATCTTATCAAGCTAAAAATAATTCCTTATAGTACCCCTATCTAGATTTGTTAAAGCAACTTATACATTGCATCTAAAGATACCTCTAAGATAAGTTCTTAATTGATAAGTAACCTCCACTTATGATAAGAGAATGTACAACTAATGAGACAATTGGTACAAGTCGTAAGAAGGCTTAGTGTTGTGTTAGCAAGTTAGATGACACAACAGATGTATGATAAGACTTGTAGTCCCAAGTGGGTGACATAATGTAACTCTGGTCTTTCCTTGAAAGTGAAATACTAAACTGAGTAAGGAGTATGGAAGACTCCCTAGAATCAAGAATCTTGTCATGAAAAGTTGTAAGTTGTGAAAGGTGACAAATCAGTGAGGTTTGACACCTGAGTTAAATAAGGGATGAATAATGTTTTTCTGACAAAGAAAGGTTTATTTGACACATAGTTGACTCTACAGTCAATAATGAAAAGGACAACAGAGTATGTGTCCTGTGTGACCAATTCTTTATAACCCTGTGTGGAAGAACTTTGTGTTGATCAAAGTTCTATGGTGTCTCCATGACATTAAGATGTTATGTGGAGACTTGATGGTATGATGAATGAATAATATTTGTCTCCCTGTACCTGGGATTTCGGGGATGAAATCCTTGTTAGGGGTTTATAACTTATAACGACCCTGACCTGGGTTATGAGGTAACCCTATTTGTTTTGGCTAATAAAGTTTCTTAGAACTTTAATATAATCCTCTAAGGTGTTTTGTTATCATGTGACACACTTATGTTCCAAGTTTGGTCCCGATCGAATGCTATTTGAGCAATTTTCCTTTGTTTTGGAACAAAGTGCAATTTACCCAATATGAGGGGTTATATTGCAATATGTCACATGTTGAACATGACTTAAGTGTTTTAGAATCATAAGAGATAGAATTATGCAAGGTGGTGGCTTATGGAAAGCCTAAATTACAAGATGCAATTTGTTTGAATAATGTTAGTGCATTGTGCACCAATTTTGGTACAAATTATAAATTACCCAAAATGTAGGGTTGATATGAAAATTACAACCTATAGAGTGTCCCTACTCCCTCCTAGTATCATTTAGAGGAGAGATAATGTATGATACACCATGTTTGAATCAATTATGAATGATGGTAATCTTGGTGATGAAATGACCAAGAAAAGGGTTGAATATGAAAGCTTAACTTGAGTTGTATCAAGTTGAAAAGCTTATATATGAGTGCCTATCGGAAAAGGAGCCATGGGACAAGCCTCATATCGTTTTATGAACTCTTGGAAAAGGCCATATCATGAAAAGAACCTCAAGGAGGTGGGTTGTATCGGTTTACAACTTCCTTAGCAAAATTGTGATGAGTTGTGAATAAAGTGATGATTTAATTGATATATTTTATTCAAAAGGATAAGTAATGGACGAATTTGCATCTCTAGATGATCCTCAACCATTTTGAAATACAAGATAAATGTTGATGCATGCATGTACATGTGTCATCCATGCATGGACACGTGGCACCTACTAGCTCAAATTGATGACACCTCATTTTTACCTTCCTTCATGAACAACAAGTATATATACCCCTAGTTTCACCCCTTAATGGAATGTTGCGACCCTTACCACCCTACTACCCTAAGGTATCATGCTTAGAGCTACTATATCGTGAAGGGATGCTGTGGTATCATGCATAGGTCCTTGGGTATCACCCATAGCAAGATCATATCGGCCAAGTAAAGTGATATCGGCCATAGTGGAGTAGTTTGAGTGACATATCGTGCAAATGAGTGTCATATCGTGCATGGGTGGTGGCATATCGTGCAAGAGAAGTAGGGTAATGCGAAAAGGTGTTAATGAGCAAGAAGGAGATCATACTTAACCCTAAGGTGAGGATATGATCATCTTCAACATTGGATTGAAGCAAGATTTTAGGGTTTTGATCTTCTCTTCTTTTCTACTTCACCAATTGCTTATCCATGGTGATTCTTTGGATATAGAGGAGTTGTGAAGTTCATCTTCAACCTTTGGAACATGAATATTTGGAGCTTGGAGATTTTATGTTGTTCTTAAGGTGGGTTATATAACTCAAACCCAATTATATTATTATGCACCTTCAATTTTGGCATACTTGTTGAACTACTTGCAATTTCGATTTCCTTTGAATAATTGTTGAACCTTTGAGTTCTAGAAGCTTCATGGGACTATTGTCCATGACTTAGAACAGTAAGAACAAAGGTCTAGAGGTTGATGATGATGACATCATCAAGGTTTATCCCGATATCGGGTTGAGGAAACCCTAACCCGATATACAACCCTAGAGGACATGTAACCCGATATGTTTGAAAAGCATACATATGTAAAATGATACATCAAGGTTTCTTACACCTTATTCACGATATGAAGAGATAGTACACACCTCTAAACTGATATGGTGTCAAGTCTACACCATGTGCCCGATATGGTAACCCTAACCCGTCATGGCTAACCCTAGATGGTGACTACCCCAATATGGCGATTGAATGTACTTCTAGCCCGACATGGTAATGGGTTGATACCTCATAAGTATTATGGGTGACACATACATATACCTTGTGTCTAATATGAGGTCAAGAAGATACCTCATGCCCGATATGGAGACAAGTGCAAATCCTAGCCCGATATGGTGAGTGTTCATACACCTCTAGCCCGATATGATTGGTGTTCATACACCTCCAGCCTGGTATGGATGATATACATACACCTCTAGCCCGATGTGAATGGTGTTCATACACCTATAGCTCGATATGGTGAGTGTCTATACACCTACAACCCGATATGATGAACATATGCACACCTCTAACCCGAGAAGCCTTGTAAAGGTGAGGGCAAGATACTCTTAGGAGTGATGAGTATAACACCAAGTAATGGTGTGGATAATACCTTGATAGGTGAAACACCTAAAGTGGTTGATAATGAACAACCTTATATCAATAATGCCTTAACCTGAGGTGAGTCCATATCATTGATGATGGTTGGATTATTCAAATATGTGACTTATGACCAATACATTACATGATAAATGTGATGAGTTAGTGCATAAAGTATTAGGATGGGAGATACCTTAATACAAGCTAAGTTGATGAACTTAAGAAAGTTAAAAGTGATGAGGTAAGTGATACATCAAGACATGATAGATATCACATCCATCACCTAAAGCTTGATATACCTTGATGTACCTCAAATCCAATATGCTTGGATAAGTAACATATGAAGTGTGTTATGTCAATTGTTACAATGAGATGTAATGAGTTTAATGCACTTTGATAAGTGTAGGCTAACATACCTTGAGAAAGGGGTTAAGACAAGTTAAAAAGGATGATGTAATCATACCCTGGTAAGGATGAGAGATGAACTCATACCTTGTGTTGATAATCATTTAATGATATATGATGAGAATAAATAAGTATGATTGAATACTTATGATATCAATGTATGACCCTAGATGTGTGGAGCAATGAATTAGGGTTTGGATTAATAATATGAACATGATACCCTAATCGGATATAAAGGGAAACCCTAACCCTAATAATGGGAAGGTTGCATTTCTCTTATTTCATAAGCATTGTAAGGCATGTTAAATACTTGTATAACAAGTAAGATGTGTAATGGCCTTGTGAGCCATGTGAATAAGTTGTTACCTAGTGAGAGGTGACAAGATGTGCAGTGGCCTTGTGAGCAATGTGAATAAGTTGTTGCCTAGTGAGAGGTGACAATATGTGTAATGGCCTTGTGAGCCATGTGAATAAGTTGTTGCCTAGTGAGAGGTGACAAGATGTGCAATGGCCTTGTGAGCCATGTGAATAAGTTGTTGCCTAGTGAGAAGTGATAAGATGTGTAATGTCCTTGTGAGCCATGTGATAATTTGTTGCCTAGTGAGAGGTGACAAGATACTTAATGGGCCTTGTGAGCCATGTGAGATACTTGTGTAACAAGTATCATGTATACCTTGGTCTGAGGACCTAGAGATATTTGTTACCTGATAAGTGGTAACAATGTTCTGTGATGAATTTAGGGTTTGAATACCCAGATCTAGCAATCATGATGATGATAATGTTCAAGGATGTTAATTCCTAGTAATGAGACAAGGGATTGAGATCCCTAATCTTAAATGTGTTTTAAAGATTTGAAAAGTACTTGATAGATGTATTACACCTTTCTTTGTAGCATTGGTCATAATAATTTATGTTTGGAAACTTATCTGATGCTAAAAGAATATGGTAATGTACTTAATTAATCAAGTGGAATATTGTCATGTAGTGCCCTGACCATAGATCCATTCAACATCAAGTCCCTTTCTGAATGGTGAAATGGGTTGCTCCGCGGCATAACCCGGAGACCGCATATTTTTGAATATGCGGGGGTGATGGGTGAAAATATCCGTATGCCTTAATGTTGGATTGATGTGAGATAAACACAAGATCTCTCAATCCTTCATTATATATGTCGGGATGGATGTATCACGAATCTCTCGATGATGATAAATGCCAGATCGATGTGAGATAAACACAAGATGTCTCGATGCCGAAGGAGTGCAGTTGATGCTGTAGCTCTATAGCGAAGTTGCCAGTATACCCTGGAAAGCTTTTTAGCAGTGACACGAGATGTCCTGCCTATGGTCTCAGACTGACTGAGATGTGGGAGGTCTTGGCAGCCAGCTCTGCCATTGACCTTGTATGGTACCGATTTCGACTTCGCAATGGTCAGTTGGAGTATGAGCAGTATACCTCATCTCCTCAGATCATAAGTGTGATTGTAAAATGTAATCAGCCGTATAGCATGTTTGCTTAAGGATTGAATATGGAAATCATTGGCTGATTTTACATTTCTTTTATGCATCCTTAGTTGATAGATGATATTTATGTTTATTTACATTCCTTGAAAAGCAGATAGATGATTTACAACTCTACCATGGGTAGATGCAATGTTCTCCTTAGGAAAGGAGATTACTTCACTCTGTTCATACAATGATTTATCTTGCCTATTAATATAAAAAGAACATCTACTCAGTTTATAAATCCTTAATCTGTGATAATAATATGGTCGGCAGAGAGTTATATCTCTCATTGGGACAATTGTCTCACCCTGTGGGATCCACATTTTTTTAGGTGGACATGCACGAGGTGGAGAAAAATCTTTCTGTAAAGGATTAACAACAGCTGAGGTAGCAGTGAAAACTCAGGTTGAGTGTACTATCTGTCGTGTCTTGTAGATAGAAGTCCTATGTGTCATCTCTATACTCTCAGGTCCTTAGATTTGATTCGTATTGGTTTCATGAATAATCTGAGATTTGGGCTCGAATGCCTCGATGTTTTATGTTTCTCCAGTATGTGTTTTGATAGAGCAACTGTTATATGTTATCCTTGAGAAAAGATGGTACAGTGTATGTACAATGTGAACAATAATGTATATAAAGTTTTGGTTCTTCCTTAAAGAGTTTTCCTAGAAATTGATCTCTTTGCAAAATAGTTTTAATTTTTAGTGATTTTTGTTAATCCGATGTTTATGTTTATTCTGCTTAATTAATGACAATTTGTTTGTCGGTTGATGATGGCCGTTTCAATAAAAGCTACCACCCTATCCCTCTTCCTCATTTTCATGTGATTCCTTCCAGCTTCTATTGCCCTCACATTGTCGTTCTGCCCACCCGCCGCCACTACGCCCCCCGCCGCCGCCGTGCCCCCTCCGTCTCGCTTCGCCCACTTGCCGCCGATGCGCCCCCTGCAGCCGCCACTGTGCCCCCACCGCCGCCTCCGCGCCCCCCTCTGTCTTGCTATGCCCAGCCACGGCTGCTGCGCCTCCTGTCGCCGCCGCTGTGCTGCCGTCACGACAGCCACGCCCCCCTCCATCTCACCCCCACCGTTTTGCCCACCCATTATCGTGATGTCCAGCCTCCTGCCACGCGTAGCCTCCAACCATTTTCATCACGTCCATCCCTCTGCTATCGCGCCTGCCGCCGTTGTCACGTCTAGTCATCTTCGTCCCAACCGACCGCCATATCCGAGACATGAGCGTGCCCAGGTTGAAGTGAGGTCCAGCTCACCTCTAGGCCAAGGTTGCACCGAGGATCTCCGTCAAGCCTAATCCGCCATCGAGTTTCGTCGTATCGTGACCATGTCACCTCCTCTGCCACAAAATATCAACGTAACACCACCACACTGATGTGTCCCATGACCATGGCCACCTGGGTCATTTGTTGGTGTTGTATTTTTTTTTTCATTTTAGTTGTTGGTCCTAATTTTGGCATTGTAATGTACAAAAATTAGACATTTATTGAAGAAATTGTGGTACTATGATATTTTGTAAAGGAGTATTCATTTTGTTCCAAAATGAAAAATGTTGTTATATTTGCATCTTATGCAATACTGTAGATTTATACATATACAATGTAACATTTTGAAATAATAATAAATGTCTATTGTGCTTTGTTATTATATATTTTAATCAAAAAGTTTTTAGATCGTAAGTACAGTTCTAATTTATATTTGTTATTCTTTAGGATATTTTTTGTTAGTGCAATGAGGATCAATTCGTACTATATTCATATTTACAACAAAATATGACAATGTTAGCTAGAAGTGGAGGGAAATTGAAAAAAAAATGAATTCAAATGCAAGTAGAGGGAAATGAAAAAAAGATTTGTTATGCGGAAAGGAGTGGTTGGATGGTGGGTGGTTGAATATAATTATTATTTTTGTTACAACAGTTGCACGTATGCAACCATGCAACATGCAACCATGCATAAGCAATAGTGCATTTTTTCCTTAACGACTGTGCCACATTGTGATATGCATTTTTAGTATGTTACCATTGCATATTTAGCACTGTATTAGATACATTTAAGTATTGATTTTGAACTTAAAAAAATCTATGATAATACGGCCATTATATGCAGCGGCTGCATGCATATAATAATGATGCATGCATTTCTTTATTGGTCAATGGAAATTTACAATTTTCGTAAGCTAAATCAAAATTCTGACTGTACGCACTGTCTTAGTTCATATCTGGTATAAATGTTAAATTTTTTTGGCACTACATTGAATATATTGAAGTACTGGTTCTGGACTTAGCCGTAAAATGTGTACAAAAACGTATGTAGTCATCCTATTGTCGTCCATGTCACATAGTGCAGATAGTTGCACAAATATTTTGGCACTACTTTGAATAAGATTAAGTACTTAGTATTTGATGCATGCCATTGTGGCATTAATTTTGGATAATGTTGCAGTCTTGATTTCATAGATTTTCTTTATTAATCGACTGACATGCAATAAAATAACTTCTATCACAAATAAATTGTAAGTTGACCTTATCAATATTATTTTATTGAATTCTTATAATATTTTCCTCAATTTTTAGGAATGAATGAATATAAGAAGAGATGAAGGTAGGAGGCAATTCAGTTTCCCGCAATGCTGACTTAAATGCATACCTTGCACCAAAATTGACATAACTCTCACATCCTAAGGCAGAATTTAATTTTCAAATATGATTTAGAAAGGGAATTCAAAGGCCTACAGGAAAATCATATTTTCGGGCGCGCATTAAATTCTCTGGAGAACGGAAATTCGCTCGAAATTGCTGCTGCGAGAATCTGCATTAAAGAAAGACAATCAAGAGTTTGTTGACTAGATCTGAAAATTCAAAAGGATGGCTCCCTCTCTTTTTTCCCCCTCTTTTTTTGGATAGCCTACCCCTCCTTCTCCTATAAAAGGAGGGGCACTTCCTCCTCTTAGACCATCTTGGTCTTCTTGTATTTTTCGGAATTCTGCAGCAAGCAATAGTGTAATCATTTTCTTTTATGCAATAAAATAGTTTTACTTCAAGCACATTCTTCCAATCTTGTTCTTGTCTCATCTTCTCGCCTCGTCTTAATCTTCTTTTCTTCGCACTTATTTTTGGAGCAAGGAACAAAGGGCTAAGCCATTTCATTGACTCTAGCATAAGGATTCATCTCCTGATTTTTGGGCTAGACTATGGCTTTTGAACTTTCTTCCTCCGTCTCCTATTTTTCCATGTGTGAGTAGTTTCTTATCGGGGCAAGGGGAATAACCCCTTAGCCATGGTTTTAGCAACTTAATCTCGTATGATTAGATGGTAATCGATTTTACTTGATTGATCTTCGGATCGTATGTTAATCCGGATGGATATGACCATGGAAATCCGGATTTAGAACAATAAAATCGATTACATAGACGTTTTGATATGACCGTGGATTTTCGTCTCTTAGGATGATAAACTAGGAAGCATGAGCACCAAGACCAATGGGCTCATGTGGAGTTTCTCTTTTGTGAGTTTAAAATTCACAAGCCTTCATCGAATCGTCGGTTAAGATTTAGTTGCTATCACCTAGGCTAAGGTGGTGAAAACCCCTACGAGCCTCGATTCCCTTCTCTTGATTTCAATCACCAAATTCTTGTTTGCCTTTGCTTTCTCTAATTCTTAGTCTTTTCAATTCATATAGTTCTTTTTGTGCTAACAATAGTTAAATTCTCCCTTGTGCATTTTCTTATCTTGTTAAGTGCTTTTGCAATTCTTAGTATAATCACCAACACCCAAACCCGACTTTTACTTTCTGTTCTAAAAATACAAAAAAAAATATATAACAAAATAATTCTTCAAAAAATAATTGGGAATAAAGAAACAATTTCTAAAGTTGTCCTGTGGGATCGACCCTTTATACTACCCTTAAAACCGGAAGTAAAAAGGTTTAAACTCTAGGATTAATCATCTTAGTGATTGATAGTGCAAAATGACGATTATCAATTTGGCGCCGTTGCCGGGGACAACGGATTGTTTTTTTCGAACCCCCAAAAATTTTTGAAAAACTTTTTTTCTTTTTTCATACCTTCCGAGTAACATTCCGGAAGTGTACTCCTCTTTCTGCCGAGTTTCCATTCCGGCAGTCCGTTTTTTCTGCACACGATTAACTGTTTTATTTGTGCATACGACGCCCGAACGACGATTTCCAACCATTCGATCCGGAAATAGAAAGGACCTTTCATTGTCGAAACCGTCAAAATCTAGAAACAATGAATGAAGACGAGGTCGCCCGTAGAATCGACCAAGCTCTCGCAGCTCAAAGAGAGCTCATCCAAGCCGAACAAGCGGAAAGAGAAGCCGCTTTGCGAGCAGCCTTTAGGGCTGAACAAGAAACCATAGAAGCCAATAGGAGGGAAGCCGAAAGACAAAAATAGTTAAAAGACTTTTCTGTTCCTAAAACGGCCTATGCACAACATCCTGTCATACCCCCCGATATCACGGCTCCACAATTCGAAATCCGAACACAATGGATCACCATGCTGCAAACTCACCCTTTCTCTGGCAACAATGGGGAAAGTTGTCAAGATCACCTTCAGAAGTTCATTGACCTTTGCTCTTTGAACAAAATCCCAGGTGTCTCTGAAGATTCCATCCGCCTTAGGTTGTTTAAGTATTCCCTCTCCGGCCAAGCCAGTAGTTGGTACAACACCATGGAGAGTGAGGAACATGTCACAACTTGGGAGATTCTGCAAAACAAGTTCCTTGAAAAATTCTACCCCCCATCTCTCACCTATGAACTTAGGGGTCAAATAACTCACTTTTCTATGGACCCAGGAGAGACTTTAGGTGAAGCCTGGAAAAGATTCAAGGATTTACTTAGGAAGTGTCCCCACCATGACATCTCTCAAGCCCAACTCATAGAGATTTTTTATCGTGGTGTTGATGATGATACCAAATTTTTTCTTGACTCCTCATCTGGAGGGAATTTCATGCATCAAAGTTTAACTAGCGCATGGGAGGTAGTTAAACGGGCTTCCGAAACAAGGGCTAGAAGAGGGATTGGAGGAATCCTTAAGGTAGCCAAGGCAGAAGTTAACAATGATATCCAAAGCATAGAGGAAAGCCTAAAATTAATTGCCTTAAAACAAGATCGGTTAGAGTCATCCTTAGTCACCCTTAGGGAGTCACCCCAACAACTAAAAGCCATGGATTCCCTTTGTGGTATTTGCCAAGGATACGACCATACCACCCTCCACTGTCAATACCTCTACAACATGCCCACGCAACCTGAAGTAGGTCAACAACCAGAAGACCTTAATTCGATCCATACAATACCAGGCCAAGGTTACTACAATCCCAACCAACCTAGAAATCATCCTGGTTTTCAGTATGGGAACCCTTCAGGTGCCGAGAACTCTACCCAACTTCAACAAAGGCCTCCCTACCCTCAAAGTCACAACCGACCACCACCTGGATTCCCATACAACAATCAAAGAAACATTGGAAATCACCAAAATCGACAACCCTACCAACAATTCCAAAACCTAAACCTTCCATCCCAAAACCCAAACCAACCTCAACCTCCCCAACCACCTCAAAATGCCGTCCCTCCTCCTCCCCCTAGTCAACCCGACTGGGCAAGCATAACACAAACCCTCGTGTCCATTCAAGCCCATCAAAAGGCAACTGACGCACAGTTAGCCCGTTTGTTTGCCCAACGGAAACCTCCTGCTGGGACTTTTGCAGGACAGCCAGAAAACAACCCCAAACATCCTGAACAACTCAAGGTAGTCTCTACTCGTTCGGGAAAAATGCACACCCCTTCCCCTTCAGAAAAACCTTCAAACCCACCTCTAGAACTCGAGGATGAGGACATGGTGGTTGTCGAACCCGAAGTCACACCTACACCATCCATCCCTGAAACCCCTCAAGTGGAAGATGAAGAACCAGTTTACAAACCCAGACCTCCCTATCAAGACCGCCTCAAACAAACAAGACTTGATGCCCGCTTTATGAAGTTTAGGGAAGCTATGAAAAAAATACATGTCGACATTCCCTTCCTTGATGCCTTGGCCGACATGCCCGCCTGGTCCAAGTATATGAAATCCCTCTTGACTAGGAAGTATGTTATAAAAGAGTACGAGACTGTTAAACTTGCTAGAACTACCTCTGACATTATCCTAAGTAAGATGCCTAAAAAACAGAAGGATCCATGTTCTTTTGGAATAGGATGTTACTTAGGTGACAATGCTTGTAGGAAAGGCCTAGCAGATTTATGAGCTAGTATATCCATCATGCCATATAGTCTTTGCAAAAGGTTGGGATTCAACGATATGTTACCCACAACCATGACCATCCAACTGGCAGACTCATCCACAACCAAGCCCATGGGGATCATAGAAGACATTCCAGTTAAAGTTGGGAATGATTCTTATGTCCCTTGTGATTTTGTGATTATGGATATCAAGGAAGATTTACGCTACCCCCTCATTTTCAGACGTCCCTTCTTAGCCACTGCTCGTGCCTTAATTGATGTTGAGGCTGGTACCATTGTGTTAAGATTAGGGAAGCAAAACCTAGAGTTCAGGGTGTTTGAAAGTATGAAGGGACCTAGCCTTGAGGAAGAAGTCTACCTCCTTGATTGCATTGATGAATTAAACCAATTAAGGCAAGAATGGGAATTAGTTGATGACCCCCTATGCACTGCTCTCACCATCCCCGCCGAATGTGATTTTGACAATGAACCATCAAATCAACTTAAGATTCACTTGGACAACTATGAGGAAATTCCAGGTGCTGAGATTGAAGACCTTAAGATGATCTCCACCATAGAAGAACAACCTGAATCACCTAAGGCCCCAGAAATGAAGGCTCTTCCCATAGGTCTGAAATATGTGTTTTTGGATGAACAACAATTATGCCCTATTATTATCAATTCTGATCTTACCATTGAACAGGAAACCATGCTTATGGGAGAACTTAGGAAAAGGAGAACAGCCTTAGGGTACAAAATGACGGACTTGGTTGGGATAGATCAATCCATTTGCATTCACAAAATCCCAATGATTGAAAACAGTAAACCTTCCCGAGACCCACAAAGGAAACTCAACCCAAACATGAAGGAAGTCGTTCGTCTTGAAGTGATTAAACTTTTGACTGCAGGAATCATCTACCCCATCTCTGACTCTCCTTGGGTCAGCCCGGTCCAGGTCGTCCCTAAAAAGGGTGGGACCACAGTCGTTAGGAATGAGAGGAATGAGCTTATCCCCACCCGTACAGTCACAGGGTGGAGGATGTGCATTGACTACATGAAACTCAACAAAGAAACTAGGAAAGACCACTTCCCTCTTCCCTTCCTTGATCAAGTTCTTGAACGTTTAGCTCATCAACAATACTTTTGTTATTTAGATGGCTACTCGGGTTTTTACCAAATCCCCATTCATCCAGAAGACCAAGAGAAAACCACCTTCATATGCCCTTTTGGCACATACGCTTTTAGACGAATGCCCTTTGGCTTGTGCAATGCACCAGCCACTTTTCAAAGATGTATGTCGGCCATTTTTTCAGGGTTAACTGAGACTGTCATGGAGGTGTTCATGGACGATTTCTCTGTCTATGGAGATAGTTTCACTTCTTGCCTTGGGAACCTCTCCCTTGTTCTTGACAGATGCATCGAGTCACATTTAGTCCTTAATTGGGAAAAATGTCACTTCATGGTCAAAGAGGGTATTGTTCTGGGCCATAAGGTGAGCAACCAAGGCATTGAAGTTGACCAAGCCAAGATTGAGGTCATCACCAAGCTTCCCCCTCCCACCTCAGTCAAAGACATCCAAGCCTTCTTAGGACATGCTGGTTTTTATCGGCGATTCATCCGTGACTTTTCCAAAATTACAAAACCTCTCACTAATCTTCTTCAAAAGGAGGTGCCCTTCCATTTTGATACGGCATGCATGGAGAGCTTCTTATGTTTGAAAAAGGCTCTCACCACCACCCCCATCATTCGTGCTCCCGACTGGGCCTTACCCTTTGAAGTCATGTGTGATGCTAGTGACTTTGCTGTAGGTGCCATTTTAGGACAAAGAATTGACAAAAAACACCATGTCATTTATTATGCATCCAAGACCTTAGATGAGGCCCAGCGAAATTACACAGTAACTGAAAAAGAAATGCTAGCCATTGTCTATGCATTCGATAAATTTCGCTCATATCTTGTTGGTTCGAAGGTTGTTGTTTACACTGATCATGCAGCTATTCGTTACCTCATGACAAAAAAGGATGCCAAGCCTAGACTCATAAGATGGATTTTGTTGTTGCAGGAATTCGATCTTGAGATCCTAGACAAAAAGGGATCTGAAAATGTTGTGGCTGACCACTTGAGTAGACTTAGCTATAGCCCCATTGATGAAATTCCAATAAATGAATCCTTACCCGATGACCAATTGCTCAAACTTGACTCCCAATTTCCTTGGTTTGCTGATTTTGTAAACTATTTAGCTGCAGGTGTATTGCATCCCGAGTATACGGGACATTCTAAAGCTAAATTTTTACATGATGTTAAAAATTATTATTGGGATGAACCTTATTTGTTTCGTCTTTGCGCCGATGGTCTATATCGTCGTTGTGTGTCCCATGAAGAAAGCATTGCCATTTTGGAACAATGTCACTCTGGCCCCTATGGTGGTCACATGAGTTCCCAAAAGACGGCTAGGAAAGTCCTACAATGCGGATTCTTTTGGCCCACCATCTTCAAAGACTCATATGATTATGTTCTTTCATGTGACCAATGTCAAAGGACGGGTAATATTTCCAAACGTGACCAAATGCCTCTCACCTCTTGGCAAGAATTAGAGATTTTTGATGTTTGGGGATCGACTATATGGGCCCATTTACTTCTTCTTATGGGTTTACTTACATTTTAGTCGCAGTCGATTATGTGTCGAAGTGGGTTGAAGCAATACCTACTAAAACATGTGACTCCAAACCCGTTAAGAAACTTTTTAAAGATACCATTTTTCCTAGATTTGGAGTACCTCGCATCGTCATTTCTGACGGGGGATCCCATTTTTTGGAGAAAAGTTTTGAGGCTCTCTTGAAAAAATACGGGGTTTATCACAAGGTTGCCACTCCTTACCACCCTCAGACCAGTGGGCAGGTAGAAGTATCCAACAGACAAATAAAATCTATCTTGGAAAAAACGGTTGGTCGCACTAGGAAGGATTGGGCGTTAAAAATCAATGACGCCCTGTGGGCATATCGCACTGCCTACAAAACACCCATTGGCACCACCCCTTTCAGACTGATCTACGGTAAGTCATGTCACTTACCAATAGAACTAGAGCACAAAGCAAGCTGGGCCATAAAAAGTTTGAATTTTGACCTTTCCATGGCTGGAGAGAAACGTTTTCTCCAAATGAATGAACTTGATGAACTTAGGATGAGTGCCTATGAAAATGCAAGAATCTACAAAGACCGAACTAAAATGTGGCATGATGGTCACATCAAGCGCAAAGACATTAGAGAAGGGGATCAAGTCCTAGTTTTTAATTCTAGATTACGACTTTTCCCTGGGAAACTCAAGTCGCGATGGTACGGCCCTTACATTGTCAAGTGTGCTTATCCACATGGTGCTTTTCTTCTTTGGGATAAAGTTCTGGGCGAGTTTAAAGTCAATGGGCACCGTCTCAAAAGATATATCACTACTGAAGATGTTCTCACTTCTGACTCAACTAAGTTTCCACCTTTGCAGGATCTGAACCTCACTGACCCTTCACCTCCACCGCTGTGATTCTTCCCTCCATCTCGCTCTTAGAGTTTGCTCGGGTCGAGCAAAATTCTAAGTCCGGGGTGGGGGTGGGTGGTACGTAATCCACCCTTTATCTTCCCTTTTCAACATTTCTTTCTGTATTTTATTTGTTTGTTTTGTTTACTTTCAAACATAAGGCCTTTATTTAGTCGACCGAATGTTGTACTTTATCTCCAAAAATCAATTGCATTATCAATTTTATTTCAAAAAACTTTGTAATATCAAGTTCCTTATTATCACGATAGCAATTCTTGGAAACGGTGGCAAGCCTTAGAGTATCAAATAGAATCAAATGCATGTTTTCTTAATTTTTGCATTAGATTAACTTATTTGTTTTTACTCTTATATAATGTAGCTACATGTTTCTTCTATCTTATGCAACGACATTTCAAGCAAAAAAAAAGGTTTTTTTTGTTGCACGGTAAAATAAATCGCATGCCAAACCCTAAGTCCGGGGTGGCATACCCTTCTTCCATACCCCACAAAGGGGCGTACCATCAAAAGATGCCAAAAAAAGAGCACACAAAAAAAATTGTGGTCAATGTAATCACAAGTCCATGAAAAATTATATCCCAAGTCGAATAGAGGAGGGATTTTTTCCGTCACACCTCAAATTCTCTATCCCCGTGCAGCAATCAACTCCTCAAAAAAAAAAAATTGAATGTCGAAACGCAAGTTAGATCGAAACTGTCTTTACAAAGTATAAGTTCAAAAACTTTAAGTTATGAAAAATGTTTTCTTGAGAAACATAGTGCTTGCAATTTGTGATTTTAGGAGATGGGTCGCTTGGCCATGAAAAGGATAGAAGAACTGCTAATCTAGGGAGGATGAACTTGTTATTTCAAAAATTTTTGAATCATTTTGATTTTTTCAATTGCTTGAGGACAAGCACAACTTTAAGTCCGCGGTATTTTGATGCATGCCATTGTGGCATTAATTTTGGATAATGTTGCAGTCTTGATTTCATAGATTTTCTTTATTAATCGACTGACATGCAATAAAATAACTTCTATCACAAATAAATTGTAAGTTGACCTTATCAATATTATTTTATTGAATTCTTATAATATTTTCCTCAATTTTTAGGAATGAATGAATATAAGAAGAGATGAAGGTAGGAGGCAATTCAGTTTCCCGCAATGCTGACTTAAATGCATACCTTGCACCAAAATTGACATAACTCTCACATCCTAAGGCGGAATTTAATTTTCAAATATGATTTGGAAAGGGAATTCAAAGGCCTACAGGAAAATCATATTTTCGGGTGCGCATTAAATTCTCTGGAGAACGGAAATTCGCTCGAAATTGCTGCTGCGAGAATCTGCATTAAAGAAAGACAATCAAGAGTTTGTTGACTAGATCTGAAAATTCAAAAGGATGGCTCCCTCTCTTTTTTCCCCCTCTTTTTTTGGATAGCCTACCCCTCCTTCTCCTATAAAAGGAGGGGCACTTCCTCCTCTTAGACCATCTTGGTCTTCTTGTATTTTTCGGAATTCTGCAGCAAGCAATAGTGTAATCATTTTCTTTTATGCAATAAAATAGTTTTACTTCAAGCACATTCTTCTAATCTTGTTCTTGTCTCATCTTCTCACCTCGTCTTAATCTTCTTTTCTTCGCACTTATTTTTGGAGCAAGGAACAAAGGGCTAAGCCATTTCATTGACTCTAGCATAAGGATTCATCTCCTGATTTTTGGGCTAGACTATGGCTTTTGAACTTTCTTCCTCCGTCTCCTATTTTTCCATGTGTGAGTAGTTTCTTATCGGGGCAAGGGGAATAACCCCTTAGCCATGGTTTTAGCAACTTAATCTCGTATGATTAGATGGTAATCGATTTTACTTGATTGATCTTCGGATCGTATGTTAATCCGGATGGATATGACCATGGAAATCCGGATTTAGAACAATAAAATCGATTACATAGACATTTTGATATGACCGTGGATTTTCGTCTCTTAGGATGATAAACTAGGAAGCATGAGCACCAAGACCAATGGGCTCATGTGGAGTTTCTCTTTTGTGAGTTTAAAATTCGCAAGCCTTCATCGAATCGTCGGTTAAGATTTAGTTGCTATCACCTAGGCTAAGGTGGTGAAAACCCCTACGAGCCTCGATTCCCTTCTCTTGATTTCAATCACCAAATTCTTGTTTGCCTTTGCTTTCTCTAATTCTTAGTCTTTTCAATTCATATAGTTCTTTTTGTGCTAACAATAGTTAAATTCTCCCTTGTGCATTTTCTTATCTTGTTAAGTGCTTTTGCAATTCTTAGTATAATCACCAACACCCAAACCCGACTTTTACTTTCTGTTCTAAAAATACAAAAAAAAATATATAACAAAATAATTCTTCAAAAAATAATTGGGAATAAAGAAACAATTTCTAAAGTTGTCCTGTGGGATCGACCCTTTATACTACCCTTAAAACCGGAAGTAAAAAGGTTTAAACTCTAGGATTAATCATCTTAGTGATTGATAGTGCAAAATGACGATTATCAATTTGGCGCCGTTGCCGGGGACAACGGATTGTTTTTTTCGAACCCCCAAAAATTTTTGAAAAACTTTTTTTCTTTTTTTCATACCTTCCGAGTAACATTCCGGAAGTGTACTCCTCTTTCTGCCGAGTTTCCATTCCGGCAGTCCGTTTTTTCTACACACGATTAACTGCTTTATTTGTGCATGCGACGCCCGAACGACGATTTCCAACCATTCGATCCGGAAATAGAAAGGACCTTTCATCGTCGAAACCGTCAAAATCTAGCAACAATGAATGAAGACAAGGTCGCCCGTATAATCGACCAAGCTCTCGCAGCTCAAAGAGAGCTCATCCAAGCCGAACAAGCGGAAAGAGAAGCCGCTTTGCGAGCAGCCTTTAGGGCTGAACAAGAAACCATAGAAGCCAATAGGAGGGAAGCCGAAAGACAAAAACAGTTAAAAGACTTTTCTGTTCCTAAAACGGCCTATGCACAACATCCTGTCATACCCCCCGATATCACGGCTCCACAATTCGAAATCCGAACACAATGGATCACCATGCTGCAAACTCACCCTTTCTCTGGCAACAATGGGGAAAGTTGTCAAGATCACCTTCAGAAGTTCATTGACCTTTGCTCTTTGAACAAAATCCCAGGTGTCTCTGAAGATGCCATCCGCCTTAGGTTGTTTAAGTATTCCCTCTCCGGCCAAGCCAGTAGTTGGTACAACACCATGGAGAGTGAGGAACATGTCACAACTTGGGAGATTCTGCAAAACAAGTTCCTTGAAAAATTCTACCCCCCATCTCTCACCTATGAACTTAGGGGTCAAATAACTCACTTTTCTATGGACCCAGGAGAGACTTTAGGTGAAGCCTGGAAAAGATTCAAGGATTTACTTAGGAAGTGTCCCCACCATGACATCTCTCAAGCCCAACTCATAGAGATTTTTTATCGTGGTGTTGATGATGATACCAAATTTTTTCTTGACTCCTCATCTGGAGGGAATTTCATGCATCAAAGTTTAACTAGCGCATGGGAGGTAGTTAAACGGGCTTCCGAAACAAGGGCTAGAAGAGGGATTGAAGGAATCCTTAAGGTAGCCAAGGCAGAAGTTAACAATGATATCCAAAGCATAGCGGAAAGCCTAAATTTTTTTGCCTTAAAACAAGATCGGTTAGAGTCATCCTTAGTCACCCTTAGGGAGTCACCCCAACAACTAAAAGCCATGGATTCCCTTTGTGGTATTTGCCAAGGATACGACCATACCACCCTCCACTGTCAATACCTCTACAACATGCCCACGCAACCTGAAGTAGGTCAACAACCAGAAGACCTTAATTCGATCCATACAATACCAGGCCAAGGTTACTACAATCCCAACCAACCTAGAAATCATCCTGGTTTTCAGTATGGGAACCCTTCAGGTGCCGAGAACTCTACCCAACTTCAACAAAGGCCTCCCTACCCTCAAAGTCACAACCGACCACCACCTGGATTCCCATACAACAATCAAAGAAACATTGGAAATCACCAAAATCGACAACCCTACCAACAATTCCAAAACCTAAACCTTCCATCCCAAAACCCAAACCAACCTCAACCTCCCCAACCACCTCAAAATGCCGTCCCTCCTCCTCCCCCTAGTCAACCCGACTGGGCAAGCATAACACAAACCCTCGTGTCCATTCAAGCCCATCAAAAGGCAACTGACGCACAGTTAGCCCGTTTGTTTGCCCAACAGAAACCTCCTGCTGGGACTTTTGCAGGACAGCCAGAAAACAACCCCAAACATCCTGAACAACTCAAGGTAGTCTCTACTCGTTCGGGAAAAATGCACACCCCTTCCCCTTCAGAAAAACCTTCAAACCCACCTCTAGAATTCGAGGATGAGGACATGGTGGTTGTTGAACCCGAAGTCACACCTACACCATCCATCCCTGAAACCCCTCAAGTGGAAGATGAAGAACCAGTTTACAAACCCAGACCTCCCTATCAAGACTGCCTCAAACAAACAAGACTTGATGCCCGCTTTATGAAGTTTAGGGAAGCTATGAAAAAAATACATGTCGACATTCCCTTCCTTGATGCCTTGGCCGACATGCCCGCCTGGTCCAAGTATATGAAATCCCTCTTGACTAGGAAGTATGTTACAAAAGAGTACGAGACTGTTAAACTTGCTAGAACTACCTCTGACATTATCCTAAGTAAGATGCCTAAAAAACAGAAGGATCCAGGTTCTTTTGGAATAGGATGTTACTTAGGTGACAATGCTTGTAGGAAAGGCCTAGCAGATTTAGGAGCTAGTATATCCATCATGCCATATAGTCTTTGCAAAAGGTTGGGATTCAACGATATGTTACCCACAGCCATGACCATCCAACTGGCAGACTCATCCACAACCAAGCCCATGGGGATCATAGAAGACATTCCAGTTAAAGTTGGGAATGATTCTTATGTCCCTTGTGATTTTGTGATTATGGATATCAAGGAAGATTTACGCTACCCCCTCATTTTCGGACGTCCCTTCTTAGCCACTGCTCGTGCCTTAATTGATGTTGAGGCTGGTACCATTGTGTTAAGATTAGGGAAGCAAAACCTAGAGTTCAGGGTGTTTGAAAGTATGAAGGGACCTAGCCTTGAGGAAGAAGTCTACCTCCTTGATTGCATTGATGAATTAAACCAATTAAGGCAAGAATGGGAATTAGTTGATGACCCCCTATGCACTGCTCTCACCATCCCCGCCGAATGTAATTTTAACAATGAACCATCAAATCAACTTAAGATTCACTTGGACAACTATGAGGAAATTCCAGGTGCTGAGATTGAAGACCTTAAGATGATCTCCACCATAGAAGAACAACCTGAATCACCTAAGGCCCCAGAAATGAAGGCTCTTCCCATAGGTCTGAAATATGTGTTTTTGGATGAACAACAATTATGCCCTGTTATTATCAATTCTGATCTTACCATTGAACAGGAAACCATGCTTATGGGAGAACTTAGGAAAAGGAGAACAGCCTTAGGGTACAAAATGACGGACTTGGTTGGGATAGATCAATCCATTTGCATTCACAAAATCCCAATGATTGAAAACAGTAAACCTTCCCGAGACCCACAAAGGAAACTCAACCCAAACATGAAGGAAGTCGTTCGTCTTGAAGTGATTAAACTTTTGACTGCAGGAATCATCTACCCCATCTCTGACTCTCCTTGGGTCAGCCCGGTCCAGGTCGTCCCTAAAAAGGGTGGGACCACAGTCGTTAGGAATGAGAGGAATGAGCTTATCCCCACCCGTACAGTCACAGGGTGGAGGATGTGCATTGACTACATGAAACTCAACAAAGAAACTAGGAAAGACCACTTCCCTCTTCCCTTCCTTGATCAAGTTCTTGAACGTTTAGCTCATCAACAATACTTTTGTTATTTAGATGGCTACTCGGGTTTTTACCAAATCCCCATTCATCCAGAAGACCAAGAGAAAACCACCTTCATATGCCCTTTTGGCACATACGCTTTTAGACGAATGCCCTTTGGCTTGTGCAATGCACCAGCCACTTTTCAAAGATGTATGTCGGCCATTTTTTCAGGGTTAACTGAGACTGTCATGGAGGTGTTCATGGACGATTTCTCTGTCTATGGAGATAGTTTCACTTCTTGCCTTGGGAACCTCTCCCTTGTTCTTGACAGATGCATTGAGTCACATTTAGTCCTTAATTGGGAAAAATGTCACTTCATGGTCAAAGAGGGTATTGTTCTGGGCCATAAGGTGAGCAACCAAGGCATTGAAGTTGACCAAGCCAAGATTGAGGTCATCACCAAGCTTCCCCCTCCCCCCTCAGTCAATGACATCCGAGCCTTCTTAGGACATGCTGGTTTTTATCGGCGATTCATCCATGACTTTTCCAAAATTACAAAACCTCTCACTAATCTTCTTCAAAAGGAGGTGCCCTTCCATTTTGATACGGCATGCATGGAGAGCTTCTTATGTTTGAAAAAGGCTCTCACCACCACCCCCATCATTCGTGCTCCCGACTGGGCCTTACCCTTTGAAGTCATGTGTGATGCTAGTGACTTTGCTGTAGGTGCCATTTTAGGACAAAGAATTGACAAAAAACACCATGTCATTTATTATGCATCCAAGACCTTAGATGAGGCCCAGCGAAATTACACAGTAATTGAAAAAGAAATGCTAGCCATTGTCTATGCATTCGATAAATTTCGCTCATATCTTGTTGGTTCGAAGGTTGTTGTTTACACTGATCATGCAGCTATTCGTTACCTCATGACCAAAAAGGATGCCAAGCCTAGACTCATAAGATGGATTTTGTTGTTGCAGGAATTCGATCTTGAGATCCTAGACAAAAAGGGATCTGAAAATGTTGTGGCTGACCACTTGAGTAGACTTAGCTATAGCCCCATTGATGAAATTCCAATAAATGAATCCTTACCCGATGACCAATTGCTCAAACTTGACTCCCAATTTCCTTGGTTTGCTGATTTTGTAAACTATTTAGCTGCAGGTGTATTGCATCCCGAGTATACGGGACATTCTAAAGCTAAATTTTTACATGATGTTAAAAATTATTATTGGGATGAACCTTATTTGTTTCGTCTTTGCGCCGATGGTCTATATCGTCGTTGTGTGTCCCATGAAGAAAGCATTGCCATTTTGGAACAATGTCACTCTGGCCCCTATGGTGGTCACATGAGTTCCCAAAAGACGGCTAGGAAAGTCCTACAATGCGGATTCTTTTGGCCCACCATCTTCAAAGACTCATATGATTATGTTCTTTCATGTGACCAATGTCAAAGGACGGGTAATATTTCCAAACGTGACCAAATGCCTCTCACCTCTTGGCAAGAATTAGAGATTTTTGATGTTTGGGGGATCGACTATATGGGCCCATTTCCTTCTTCTTATGGGTTTACTTACATTTTAGTCGCAGTCGATTATGTGTCGAAGTAGGTTGAAGCAATACCTACTAAAACATGTGACTCCAAACCCGTTAAGAAACTTTTTACAGATACCATTTTTCCTAGATTTGGAGTACCTCGCACCGTCATTTCTGACGGGGGATCCCATTTTTTGGAGAAAAGTTTTGAGGCTCTCTTGAAAAAATACGGGGTTTATCACAAGGTTGCCACTCCTTACCACCCTCAGACCAGTGGGCAGGTAGAAGTATCCAACAGACAAATAAATTCTATCTTGGAAAAAACGGTTGGTCGCACTAGGAAGGATTGGACGTTAAAAATCAATGACGCCCTGTGGGCATATCGCACTGCCTACAAAACACCCATTGGCACCACCCCTTTCAGACTGATCTACGGTAAGTCATGTCACTTACCAATAGAACTAGAGCACAAAGCAAGCTGGGCCATAAAAAGTTTGAATTTTGACCTTTCCATGGCTGGAGAGAAACGTTTTCTCCAAATGAATGAACTTGATGAACTTAGGATGAGTGCCTATGAAAATGCAAGAATCTATAAAGACCAAACTAAAATGTGGCATGATGGTCACATCAAGCGCAAAGACATTAGAGAAGGGGATCAAGTCCTAGTTTTTAATTCTAGATTACGACTTTTCCCTGGGAAACTCAAGTCGCGATGGTACGACCCTTACATTGTCAAGTGTGCTTATCCACATGGTGCTTTTCTTCTTTGGGATAAAGTTCTGGGCGAGTTTAAAGTCAATGGGCACCGTCTCAAAAGATATATCACTACTGAAGATGTTCTCACTTCTGACTCAACTAAGTTTCCACCTTTGCAGGATCTGAACCTCACTGACCCTTCACCTCCACCGCTGTGATTCTTCCCTCCATCTCGCTCTTAGAGTTTTCTCGGGTCGAGCAAAATTCTAAGTCCGGGGTGGGGGTGGGTGGTACGTAATCCACCCTTTATCTTCCCTTTTCAACATTTCTTTCTGCATTTTATTTGTTTGTTTTGTTTACTTTCAAACATAAGGCCTTTATTTAGTCGACCGAATGTTGTACTTTATCTCCAAAAATCAATTGCATTATCAATTTTATTTCAAAAAACTTTGTAATATCAAGTTCCTTATGATCACGATAGCAATTCTTGGAAACGGTGGCAAGCCTTAGAGTATCAAATAGAATCAAATGCAGATTTTCTTAATTTTATCATTAGATTAACTTATTTGTTTTTACTCTTATATAATGTAGCTACATGTTTCTTCTATCTTATGCAACGACATTTCAAGCAAAAAAAAAGGTTTTTTTTTATTGCACAGAAAAATAAATCGCATGCCAAACCCTAAGTCCGGGGTGGCATACCCTTCTTCCATACCCCACAAAGGGGCGTACCATCAAAAGATGCCAAAAAAGAGCACACAAAAAAAAATTGTGGTCAATGTAATCACAAGTCCATGACAAATTATATCCCAAGTCGAATAGAGGAGGGATTTTTTCCGTCACACCTCAAATTCTCTATCCCCGTGCAGCAATCAACTCCTCAAAAAAAAAAAATTGAATGTCGAAACGCAAGTTAGATCGAAACTGTCTTTACAAAGTATAAGTTCAAAAACTTTAAGTTATGAAAAATGTTTTCTTGAGAAACATAGTGCTTGCAATTTGTGGTTCTAGGAGATGGGTCGCTTGGCCATGAAAAGGATAGAAGAACTGCTAATCTAGGGAGGATGAACTTGTTATTTCAAAATTTTTTGAATCATTTTGATTTTTTCAATTGCTTGAGGACAAGCACAACTTTAAGTCCGCGGTATTTTGATGCATGCCATTGTGGCATTAATTTTGGATAATGTTGCAGTCTTGATTTCATAGATTTTCTTTATTAATCGACTGACATGCAATAAAATAACTTCTATCACAAATAAATTGTAAGTTGACCTTATCAATATTATTTTATTGAATTCTTATAATATTTTCCTCAATTTTTAGGAATGAATGAATATAAGAAGAGATGAAGGTAGGAGGCAATTCAGTTTCCCGCAATGCTGACTTAAATGCATACCTTGCACCAAAATTGCATAACTCTCACATCCTAAGGCAGAATTTAATGTTCAAATATGATTTGGAAAGGGAATTCAAAGGCCTACAGGAAAATCATATTTTTGGGCGCGCGTTAAATTCTCTGGAGAACGTAAATTCGCTCGAAATTGCTGCTGCGAGAATCTGCATTAAAGAAAGACAATCAAGAGTTTGTTGACTAGATCTGAAAATTCAAAAGGATGGCTCCCTCTCTTTTTTCCCCCTCTTTTTTTGGATAGCCTACCCCTCCTTCTCCTATAAAAGGAGGGGCACTTCCTCCTCTTAGACCATCTTGGTCTTCTTGTATTTTTCGGAATTCTGCAGCAAGCAATAGTGTAATCATTTTCTTTTATGCAATAAAATAGTTTTACTTCAAGCACATTCTTCCAATCTTGTTCTTGTCTCATCTTCTCGCCTCGTCTTAATCTTCTTTTCTTCGCACTTATTTTTGGAGCAAGGAACAAAGGGCTAAGCCATTTCATTGACTCTAGCATAAGGATTCATCTCCTGATTTTTGGGCTAGACTATGGCTTTTGAACTTTCTTCCTCCGTCTCCTATTTTTCCATGTGTGAGTAGTTTCTTATCGGGGCAAGGGGAATAACCCCTTAGCCATGGTTTTAGAAACTTAATCTCGTATGATTAGATGGTAATCGATTTTACTTGATTGATCTTCGGATCGTATGTTAATCCGGATGGATATGACCATGGAAATCCGGATTTAGAACAATAAAATCGATTACATAGACGTTTTGATATGACCGTGGATTTTGGTCTCTTAGGATGATAAACTAGGAAGCATGAGCACCAAGACCAATGGGCTCATGTGAAGTTTCTCTTTTGTGAGTTTAAAATTCGCAAGCCTTCATCGAATCGTCGGTTAAGATTTAGTTGCTATCACCTAGGCTAAGGTGGTGAAAACCCCTACGAGCCTCGATTCCCTTCTCTTGATTTCAATCACCAAATTCTTGTTTGCCTTTGCTTTCTCTAATTCTTAGTCTTTTCAATTCATATAGTTCTTTTTGTGCTAACAATAGTTAAATTCTCCCTTGTGCATTTTCTTATCTTGTTAAGTGCTTTTGCAATTCTTAGTATAATCACCAACACCCAAACCCGACTTTTACTTTCTGTTCTAAAAATACAAAAAAAATATATAACAAAATAATTCTTCAAAAAATAATTGGGAATAAAGAAACAATTTCTAAAGTTGTCCTGTGGGATCGACCCTTTATACTACCCTTAAAACCGGAAGTAAAAAGGTTTAAACTCTAGGATTAATCATCTTAGTGATTGATAGTGCAAAACGACGATTATCAGTATTTTTTAGTACATTTATGTATTAATTTAAATTGTGAAATGTTATATTGTGACACCGTAAAATAATTTTTAGCATGAGATATTATTTTGTTAATTTTTTCTTAGATATAATCAAATAATATTTTCACAAATGTAAAATGAATAATATATATATATATATATATATATATATATTAATATATATATATATATAATAAATAATTTTGTATTTTATTCTTGAAAATCTGATGTACACACTATTTTAGTTTATATCTGGTATATTTGTTAATGATTTTTGATACTATGTTGAATATATTGAAGTACTGGTTCTGGATTTAGCCGTAAAACGTGTATGTGGTCATCCTATCCAAAAGTGGAGGGAGTTTGAAAAAACAATAATTTAAATATTCAAATTTATTGCTTTTGTGTGAAGAGTAATAAATGCAAATAGTTTAGTGGTGGTTGCTTTATTGTAACGTTTTAATGCAATGGCTGCATGCATGCAGAGCAGGCGCATTGACTATTGCATGAGCAGCAGACGCATTAATTATTACACTTTTTCGGCATCCGTGTTGCACAATGTGGATAGTTGCTTTGCTCACATTCCCGAGGTGGGGGTGTGAAGGTTGGTGGAAGTGGTGTGCTTAGAATAATTTTCCATAAATAATTACGCCACTGCATATTTCATGTATAACCTTTTTATCCATGTACCATTTTTAGTACAAGCCACAACAACAATTGCTACTTCACACATTTTAAGCACAACATCCACGTTCATCTCGACCCATACAAGATTCAGACTGGTCCAAAACATGTTTGAGAAAGTAGGTTAGCTCCTCAAGTTGTTATTTGTAGCCCTAGACATCTCAATGTTGGCCATTCTTGTACAACTGTAGCAAGCTTGCTAAGCTGTAGGCTGGTTAACATATTCTAATACATATAGGTTCCTGCTATGCCAGATTTCCCAAACTGTCATGCAAATTTCTATTCTTAATTTTACTTCAAGACCATAGAAGTTACTAAGTCATTGTTGAAAGTTGCCTGTGAAGAAAGTGTGCACTCTCCTTATCACATTAATCAGGCTCCAGACTACCTTAGCTTTAGGATAGTCCTGCTGGTCATGATTCAACGTCTCCTCATCCAAAACCCACACATAGCTGTTAGCATCATCTGTAAAATGACTTCTTTCTCCTTATATATTATTCAAAATGGCACCATGGCAGATCAGTCGAACAAACATACTTATCAGTCTTGTGGCTGTGCATGGTTAGTTAATAGATCTGAATTGGCTTTTGTATTTGAATTTTGCAACTCAGTCCTAGATATGGTTACCTGCCTCTTTTTCTATCTCTTTCCTCTTTACCGTGCCACAATTTGGTTATTTTTGTGACTATGTAGATGCTATGCAGTAGAAGTTTATTATATTTTCTTGTTTAGCTTTGATGCTTATAGCTTGGAAGTTGGTTATTTTTGTGACTATGTAGATGCCATGCAGTAGAAGTTCATTATATTTTCTTATTTAGCTTTGATGCTTATAGCTTGGAAGTCATGGATTCTTGGCGTGCTAATGATTTGATGATTGGGATGACATTTGTTTTATTCTTAAAACATGTGTAATCAGTGCCTAGATGCCAATTTTGAGTTTTATTGAGGGATAATGACTCAGTTTCTATGATATAAGCTTTGAACATAGGATCCTTACCTACACTCTATAATCATGACAGCTATAAAAAACCTTCAGCCTATTAATGTAGATGTGGTTGGTTAGGCTATTGAATGAAGTGTACACATCATAGAATCCATGTTTACGGAGACCATCAAACTTAGGCTCTTACAAAACAAAATCTTGGCCTACATGACATTGTAATTAATTGGAACCTTTGCTTTCTTTTTGCATCATGGCCTTCTTTAAAAAGCATTATGTCCCATGGTACCTCCTTTGAGTAGTCTTAATTTGTTACATCTTGCGAGAAGTTAACCTTCTAGAGGTTCACACCAGGGTATTCCATAAATTTCCCTATGAGCCACCTTCCATTAGTGCTCCAGGAGACCAGACTCATACATTTTTTTTGTGGTAGGTTTAACTAAATTTATAAGACTATGGTATAGCTCTTATTTATTATATTAGCGTGTCACTTGTTGTATATATGGTTAAAAATTAAGTAATAAGTTTACTGTATTATAATCTTTTAATGAACAAATACATGTGTTATATGATTTCTGAGTTTTGTCGCTTCTTGATTCTTTTGATCCATAATTGTCATTTTTTAGCTTATGAATAACAGTAGATGGTGGCCTCCATGTTGTCTAATTTCCACAAAAACCCTGTGTTGTTAGATGAGGAGGTAACCTTGCTGTAAGGGTTTGAACCATGGGGCCAACGGGGTTGTACCATAGTGACTCAAGTCCTGCTTGCTTGTTGTATTTTCATCTTCTCCCTTTGAACAACCATATTGCTAATTTACTAGAGATGAAGAAGAGGTTGGTGAAAAAGTGTACTAGTCCATCAAAAGTTCTTGATTTTGCTAATATTGAAGGTGAATAAATTTTTAAGTCTACAAGAACATAAGATGTCTCTTCTTCTATAGACTTCCCTTGGTTTTCTCCAATGCTTATTTCCTATCATGAATGTTCAAAATTTCATCAAAATTGGCAACATTTTGCTAATTATTTCGATGCATCCAATGATCAGACATAGAAATGGCCTTACTTGTCTATACATAGGGAATTTCACCTGACAAAAATTAAATTTCGACAATTATTTCGAATTTAGACAAAATTAGGTAAATTTTGATGAAAAACGGCCCATTTTGTCCGAATTTCGACGAAATTTTGAGAAACACATGTATTATTTTGAGAAATGGGGTACGATGTCTGCATACTTTACTTTGTGATTCATTGGGCTTGGTAGGGGCAATCTGAGTTATGTTTCTTCTCTTGCTATCCTAATTCTACCTCTCTCTCCTATTTTTCTCACTTCTATAAAGATCTACAAAGGAAATATTTAAAAATGTGTGTGGGAGTGATATCTATGGCTATGATGGCCCGCTAACTTTCATTTTTTAGGTCACATGATTTATTTTAAAAGTGCGCAAAATTAGCATGATTATCGAGGTATTTTGTATGTATGCCATTATCAATGACACCTCTAACTACATGGTTGCATCCTATAGGCTCTCGCTACAAAAGCTCACGACCAAGAACAAAGCTTGAGCTAACCATTAGTATGCATTTTATCACTTGTAGCCATATATACATTAACAGTGAGACACATCTATGCTTGTATAAAAAAATAATCTGGAGCCAATATGTTGGTAGGTATAATCAACAAGGAGGATGACAACCATCATGGTTCAACTAGATGCACAAACCATAGTTGTCTCATGCTTCCTCAATACTCACTCACATACCACTGTACATTGTTTATGTACTACATCCTGCAATCCTACTCAGATGTCCTACCATTCTAGATCTTGCTATGTTTCCATAAATTTGTGTCTTTAAGTCTATATATTATGCTTGCAAACTTTCATGACTTAATTCATTCATTTCACCATTCTATCGACCTCAAAATCTCCATCCTCAAAATTGTTCACCTTCCTTCACTCACTCATGTGGAGCCCCACCCCCTCACATATCCAATATGAGATATTATTGCATATTTGAGTAGATCTAAACTAGTAGATTATTCTGGTAAAATTTCTCTAAATAATTTGATCATTTGGTTGTCGAAATGCCAAGAATGCATCTGTTAAAATTTCTGTCAAAAATTCTTATTTATGTGGCTACCGAAATAGTGTCAAAATCAGGCATTTTCTTCCTTGCTATCATGTTCATCAATTCCTCCTCTATATCTTGATATTCGTTCACATTTAATATCTCTTTCTATCCGTACAAAAAGTTCATGTATACATGTTTCCATCTCTAGTGCTTTCAACTACTATCATTTCCATTGCCTCCTGCCACCACTATAGGAAAACACCTGAGATATGAGGGGCCTCATCACAAGAAACTCAGATGTTATAGGGAGAACATTTACATCTGAAGCATCTCTTACTCAAACAACATCATACAAAATCCAATCACCTCTGTTGACCATGATGTTGAGACCTGTCATTCAAATGTATGCTCTACAATTGGTGGTGGTATTAACTATTGTTGTGTCTTTGATAGTGCATTATTATTCTATCAATGATCATTTGTATGGTGGATTCCTCTTGCTTTGTTTCCATGCCAGCTTTTACCTTGTATAGAAGGATGATAAGGTGCAGACAAGCAATGCAAGTGGAGTTGCAATTTTTTTTTTGTGATTGCAGAAGATTTCAGACTTTGTGTTCCTTTTTGAAGGTTTCATGTTGCAAAAGATATCCAAGTTTTTAATTTTTTTGTGTCAGCAGTTTGGGTCATAATTCCTTAACTGTTGCTTCGTAGTAGAGTGAAGCATTATGTTGATCACATTTTGTCCTTAAGGAGTTATATGCTGATGAGATTTCACCATGTAGATTTCTATCCTACCTTTATCCCAACTATTGCTCTAACAACTAATGTAAGGTGGTTTCCTACTTTGTATTCATGACAACTAGGTGGTGGGTCACAAGGATGTCAATGTTGCTGATTACCGACCATAGTCATCTAGATCAACAAAGATCGCATCTCGGTGGCTGCTCCTATGAGATGGATCAAAGAAAACAATGATGCAATGATCCAAAATGATAGAAGTTGTCCTTGTATTATAGTCATAGACATCTATAGGGTCACAATCCTTACATCTATGAGGAATTATTCTTTGGCACTTCCTATTGCCCATCCCAGGGCTCTGGATGTTCAGTTGGGCACTGAGATCATAGCATCCAAAGGCTTCATAATTCTTACCATTGAATCAGATGCTGCCAAAAACATCAACCACATGAATGGTACTACTCGAAGTCCTACACCTCCTATGAGCTATTATGTATCTATTGACAAATTCAGTCCTAACTTCTTAACATTTCTATTGCCCATATATTCGAAAAGAGTAATTATGATGCGTGTGAACTTGTAAAGTTGAACTTCATGTCAGTTGGGCGGCAATAAGTAATGAGTGATCCTTGTTTCTTTAAAAATTACAAAAACTACTGGAATTCTTAGAAACTTTTCCAACAAGATAGGGTGGATGACACTTTCTTATTTACCTTCACTAGAATGGGCTCAGATTATCTTTTGACATGTGCATAGGCTTACAATTTGGGCTTTTTGTTATGACCATTAATAATGTTTTGTTTACATATAAGCTCTCATCATATCGATCTAAGAACATCATAATGGATAGTATCTCATAGTACTGGAGATTCTGAATGGTTCTTAATGGTATCTTGATCGACTATCAACTGGTTGATATAGATAATCTACAACTTTCTTGCTTTTTGAGCTAAGGATTTATTCTCATCATATTGGTCAAGATATGACATAGTATATGAAGAAAGTTGTGTCTGATAATGCTCATGAAACTCTTTAATGAATACTCTCTAGATCTTCAAATGGAGGCCCAAAACATGCACTGAGACACTTTTCATCATTCCATTCATTGCTATCTAAACCTATCAATGAAGATCAAATCACGAGTTTCAATGCAGGTCATTTACTGGAGTGTAACACCAATAAATCATATCCTTATCCATTCTTATTGATTAGTAAGGTAAACTCTTATATGTTTCTCTTAGCCTCTTCCATAGTTTTTTCTCTACCACTAGTAAGTAGGTGACATTTGAATATCATTCTTAGAAATATCCACATACTTATTTTATAGGAACCAGAGGTCATACATAGGAAAAGGAAAAAAAGGTACACAATCAAGCCCATCTATCAACACCCCCATGTATAGACACACAAAATGATTTCCCAAAGATGTCCTCTGAGTCATACACACATTATCTAACAATCATCATCCAGTGAGTTGTTTCTACCTTTCTTAGGTTTCTTGCAATTGGTGATCCTACTGCATTTCTTTTGATTGCTTCTATATATAGTGTTGAACTACTAGCTGTCAAGAATTAGTCATTAGTAATCAACCTGCATGATTATTTCTATATATATTTCATCTCTTGACATCAGTCCTCAACTCTATGTAATGGTTTATGTAGTGGAGACTCTTATTTTTTTGGGTGAACCGATGTATGTCTCCTTGATATTGTACTAAAAAATATGTAAAAACTCAAATGATGGGAAGGATAAAAGAAAATTAACTTTACAAAAATACATAACCCTATTGTACACATGTTTAGATACCTTTAGAATATGATAATGTTAATAGCCTTCAAATTAATTTTTTTTGGATAAGGTAAAATACCATTCATCATCAAAAAAGACGTATAGGGGAAAACTCAAAATCCCCATATTCTATACAAGACCTATAACAAATCCCACATCTATGTCACATGGGTATTGACACTAAAGAGTAAACTTGGCTTGGCTTTAACAAACCTCACTAAACTATTTACAATATTATAAAAAATTGAAAGGGCATCATGGGTCCTCTTTCCACGGAGCCTGTTGTTTCTTTCTTTCCATATGTTGAAGATATGATTTGTGAAGATAACCCCTACAAACGGTCTCTCTTTGGAATTCCTCACGGTCTTCTAAAAAATCCATCAGATTGTTTCCTTAAGTCCATCAGGGGGCAAGCCAACCCAAGAACATTTGAGGGAGGCTCTTCTCCAAAGGTACTTGGAAGAGTCAAATCCAAAAAGCAGATGCTGGTGTGTTTCTTCTTCTCTCTCGCATAAGAGGCATAAGATGCCACAATTAAGTCCCAATCTAGTAAGACCATCCCTAGTTGGAAGCTTGTTCAAGTTAGATCTGTACAAGCATAAGATCCATTTGGGGACCGCTTCTTGTACCATAAGAACTGGTCCCAAGATACAACATGGTTGAAATTTCAGATGATCTACAACTTTTGAGGCTGGTCAGATGCCAAGAACCATTTACATAGCATTGGTTTTTTTTACCTCAGCCCAGATGTCCTTCATCTTCCTCCATCTTCTAGTGCAACCTAGTCTTGGGTAATCATCGTCCAAGCTTCCATATCCCCTCCTCATCCACGCTGACCAGAGAGAATCAGGTCTGGTGAGGAGATCATTGATTCTAGTGATGGATGTCGTCCACATGATCTAGGTAGGTTTTTTCAGGCCAAGGCCCTTGCCCAGAGAGGTTGGGAAATGGTGTCCCAAGAGATGGCATGCACCCCATCGCCCCTCAAGAAATTGGAGATCACAACTTTAAACTTGTTGAGGATGAAAGTAGGCATATCCACCAACCTACACCAGTACCAGACTTTGCTACTGAGCACTGAGTTGATGAGGACTACTCTTCCCACCATGGATAAGCGACGATACTCCATTTCTTAAATGTAGCACGTAGATTGTCCGGACAACATTTATAATTCACACCTTTCCATGTGCTGCCAAATAAAGGTATATCCAAGTATCTGTTTGGGTAAGATCCTTCTATAAACTGAATAAAATCTTTAAGTATTCCTCTTTGTGAATCACAAGATTTGGAGAAGAAAGCATGAGATTTAATGGCACTGATGTATAGCTCGGTAATTATGTAAAAATTAACCAATATCCTTCTAAGTCCTCTTAATACTTGGCATGACCTAAGATGAAAAATAGAGTGTCATCGACAAAAACCATGTGAGAAAGGACCTTAGTCCCATGGACCTTGAAGACTGTTCCTTCATCTTCATCTATCTGAGTAAGGGCGGAGAGATTTTTCATGACCAAAGAGAAAAGGAGGGGAGAGGGGGTCCCCTTGTATAAGGTTGTTGAATGCCTGAAACATTCCTTTGGGAACTCCATTTATTAGTACAGACAAGGATGTGGTGTCAACACACTATTTAATGACCTCAATGAATCTTTTAGCAAGCCCCAAAGCTTGCATTGTGTCCCAAAGACCTACCTAGATGGCATGGTCATACATTTTGGAGATGTCGACCTTCACACAAGCTTTCTTGGATCGATTCTTCACCTAAAAATCCACACTGAATTTTGTATCAAGTAATGCATTATCAAATATGGCCCTACCCCCGATGAAGGCTGATTTAGTTTTGGACACCACCTCCAACAAAATGTTCTTGAGTCTTCCCACGATAACCTTCACCACAATCTCATAAATGATGGTACAACATGCAATGGGTTGGAAATCAGACATTTCTGCCGCCACACCATGCTTAGGTATGAGCTTGATTAAGGCGTTATTCATTTGCAGTACCATTCTCCCTCCAACTAGGAACCATAAAACTACCATGTGAACATCTTCACTAACAATGGGCCAACAAGCGTGGAAGAACATTACGTTGAACCCGTCCGGGCCAGGCTCTTTAGACGCGTACGTGATGGAAAATGCCACATTTTTGATCTCCTCATCAGTAGCCGTCTTCATTATTTATCTATTCATCTTATCTGAGACCCATCAGGTAAGAGGACTGGAGGCACCCCTCCCATGCCACTAGTTTTTATAAGAAATCTACTGTAAGATTACTGATTTTGAGTTCCTCATCCACCAAAATGCCACCAATATTAATAAGATTGTGCATATGGTCATTCACGTTGTTCTTTTTAACTTCCATGTAGTACACTTTAGAATTGCAGTCTCCATCATGGAGCCACTTCAACCTATTGTGCTGCTAAAATCTGACCTCCTCAGCCTTCTCAACTTGCAAAACTCTTTTACTCACTTCCTCTTCTTTCTTCATCAGATCAGCCGAGGTGGGCTCATATCTCAATTCTCTATCTACTGTTTCAAAGTGTAATACCCCTGAACTGGGTTATGGCTTAACCCTAGAAGTTTTGCATAATTAAGTTACTTACTCTTTTGAAAGGTAATTAAGACTTCTTGTGAAGTTTGTTTTAAAGTTTGAGCTTAATTGCAAACTATTTGTGCATTATATGAAAGTCTGAGTGAAAAGTGTAATTTACCCAAGATGACGGGTTACATTGCAAAGTGTCACATGTGGAATCTGTTCTAAGTGTTTTAGTATCATAAGAGAGAGAATGAAGCTAAGTGATGGCTTGTGGAAAGCCTAAATCCCATGTTATAACTTATTTGAATGATGCTAGTACGTTGTGCACCAATTTTGGTACCATTTGTAATTTACCCAATATATGGGGTTGAAATGCAAAATTACCACTCTAGAGTGTCCCTACTCCCTCTATGTATCTTTTAGAGGACGTAGAAAGAAGGATACACTATGTTTGAATCATCGTTGAAGTGACGATACTCTTGGTGATGAAAGACCAAGAATGAGTTGAAGGCAAAAGCCTTATATGTGTTGTATCGAGTTGTAGACTTGATAATAGGAGCCTATCAGCCAAGGAGCCATAGTAGGAGTCTCCTATTGGTTTTTTGAGCCTTGGAAAAGGCCATGACGGGAAAAGCACCTCAAAGAGGTGGTCCATGATGAGTTGCAAGTTCCCTTGTAAAAAAGTGTATCGATTTGTTTATTTGGGGAGATAAAGATGGGATAACTTATCCAACAAGATAAAGGATGGATGAGATATTATCTCTAGCTTATCCTCAAGACTCTTGCATAGCAAGATATATATGTGTGCATGCATGGCCATGTGTTAACCATGCATGGCCACATGTCATCTAGTAGCGTGAGGTGAAGACACCTCTTATACACTTTATCTCATGAACCCAAGTATATATACTTCACCTTCAACCTACTTATGGAAGTTTACGAACCTCACAACCCTCTACCTTGGAGATATCATGCAAAGACTCTTAGATATCATGCAAAGCAGCTCAAGGAGCAAGGGGAGCTTGAGCACCAAGCTTTAGGTAAGGCTTTGGTCATCTTCAACCTTGGTTGAAGATGGATATCGGGTTATGGCTATTCCTCTCTTTCCTTCTTCACCAAGTTCTTAACTATGGTGATTTCCTATATATGGAGGATTGGTGAACGAGCCTTAGACCTGGAAGAAGTTCATCTTCAACCTTAGGAATGTGAATATTTGGAGCTTGGAGCTTTGAAGTTGTTCATAAGGCGGGTTATATAACTTGAACTCAATCATGTTATTATTCATCACCTAAATTGCTATACTTAAATGATCTACTTTTAACTCCAAAATATTCTTGAATAGTTGATGAACTTATGAGTTCTAGTAGTTTCTTAGACCTATTTCCCATGAACTATAACAGTTATAACAATGGTCTAGAGCTTGAAGAAGATGGTATTACTTTATAAAGTAATATCAGGTTCAAGCAAACACACTAGTACCTCTAACCCGATATGCGTATGTGCAAACATCACTTGCACAATATGTTTAGAAGGTTATATCTCCTTGCATGATATGGAGATGAAGTTCACACCTTTAAAATGATATGGTGTTAACCATACACCCTTTGCATGATAGGAAGGCAAGTAAGGTCTCCATGCACGAAATAGTGTCAAGTATGCACTTTAAAGAAATTGATATGTTAAAACACTAGTTTGGGTAACCCGATATGAGTAAGATAAGTAAGTACTTATTGCATGATATGATAATGTAGTACACACCTCATACACAATATCTTGAATCACACATTTAGTGCACGATATGATTGATTGAGCATACATTTATGCACAATATAAGATATGGATTCATGTACAAGGTATAACCCGATATGGTTGAAATATCTCAACCAAATATGAAATCCAATATGGGGGTTAACCCGATATGGGGGTAGATGATAGCTCATACATGATATGAGCCATACCTTTTTCACGATATGGGAGATACCCACTTACCCCTTATACACGATACAAGTCTAAGACTACACCTCTTGCACGATAGAGAGATAGTGAACACTCTAAACAATATAGAGTTAGACAACCCAAGGTGGTGGGTAAGCCGATACAAATAGTGAGTGATACCACATGGACAATATGAATGATATCCTTGGATGATACGAATAACACCTACTCCTACCTTGTGAATGATATGAGGTTCAATTCATACTTCATGCACGATATGGCATAATCTACCCAATATGGTGGAAAACCCTAGATAATGGATTGAAACCCGATATACCCTATCCTTGGTGTAATGGATTGTGGTCTGAGAATTCAATAAGACACATAGCTTGTCAAGTAACTATATGATAAGGTTGATCCTTGAAGGAATGAAGGGGTTATGAGCCTAAGGGTTTACCTCACATGGTAACCCGCTATGTTATCCAACATGGAAACCTGATATAATAAATCTTGGATGGGAAACTGATATGGTATCTTGTATATACCACTTAAATGATACATGATTAGGCATATACTCTATGCCCAATATGGTACACACCTTGTGCACGATATGGTACCAAGCACATGGCTTATACTCGATATGGGGTCAAGCACCTAGCTCATACCCAATATGAAGTTATCTTGAGATGATAAGAACTAAGTGATAGTAAATTTGATAAGGGTACATGAAATGATGATTAGGGGATACACCCTAAAACATGACATGGTGATGTGGTTATACCACATGCCCGATATGGATACACAACATGAAATAATGAAGTATCCTAAAGCATAATATGATAATATACACACATCTCGATACCCGATATGGTAGGGACACTTCAATCATATGTGATTGATTGGGTGACATATGTTGCATGTTGTGCTAATCGCAATATAAAAGATGATGTGAATTGTTAATGATGACCTAATATTCCTCAAGAGGAGGATTGAACCAAAAGTATGATGTAATCGATATCCTAGTAAATATGAGAGAGAAACACATACTTTGTGTTGATAATCATTTAATGATAAATGATGAGAGTATATAAGTATGACTAAATACTTATGGTATCATTGTATGCCCCTAGATGTGTGGAGCAATGCATTAGGGTTTGGATTAATAATATAAACATGAAACCCTATTCTGCTATAAAGGGAAACCCTAACCCTAATAATGGGAAGGTTGTATTTCTCTGATTGAATAAACCTTGTAAAGCATGTTAAATACTTGTATAACAAGTATAATGTCTATAGGTCTTATGACCTAGAAATAGTTGTTGTCTAGTGAGAGGTGACAAGATGTTTAATGGCCTTGTAAGCCATGTGATTAATTGTTGCCTATTGAGAGGTGACAAGATGTTTAAATGGCCTTGTGAGCCATGTGAATAATTGTTACCTAGTGAGAGGTGACAAGATGTTTTAATGGCCTTGTGAGCCATATGAATAATTGTTGCCTAGTGAGAGGTAACAAGAAGTTTAAACGGGACATGTGACCCATATGAAATACTTGTACAACAAGTGTGATGAATACCTTGGTATGAGGACCTAGAGGTAATAGTTACCTATTACAGAGGTAACAATGCTATGTGGTCATCTAAGGGTTTGAATACCTAGATCCAGTAATCATGATGATGATGATGTGTAGCGATGAGAATTCTCAATAATGTGATAAGGGACTGAGATCCCAAGTGTTATGCATCTAAATGTGTTCCTAAGATTTGAAAAGTACTCGATAAATGCATTGCAACTTTCTTTATAGCATTTGTTTATGATTGATTCTTATAACTTGTTTGATGCTAAAAGAACACTATAATGCACTTAATATATCACTAGAAACCATAAAACATTGCCCTGACCATAGATCCATCAACGTCCAGATTTGCTGAATGGTGAAATGGGTTCCCCGCGACATAACCCAGAGTGCATATTTTTAAATATGTGGGGGCGTAAGTACGGATGGCCAGATGTGAGATGATCCCCTTATGAACTCAAAATAAATGTCTCAATTGAGCACGTTGAACTGGCCCATGGCTTGGAGTATGGCTATATGCCATGACTCAGTAATTTCTTAACTGGGGATGGTTGTTAGTAGATGTTCCCCTAAGAGAGTACAGTTGACGCTGTAGCTCTGAGCGAAGATGCCTAGTACCGTGGCACACTCTTTTTGTAGATTGACATGAGATGTCACTACGAGTAGTCTCGTACTGACTGAGATATATGAGGTCTTAGAATCCAACTCATCCATTGACCTTGTATGGTACCGACTTGTGAGAAGTTTGTGGTCGATTGGAGATGAACGGGGTATACTTCATCTCCTCAGGGCATAAGTGTGATTGCTAAAATATGATCAGCCATGTAGCATATTTTCTTAAGGATCGAATATGAAAAACATTGATTGATGTGCAATTCAGATATACATCTTAGTTGATAGATGCTATTTATGTTTCTTTACATTCTTGTAAGTAGATAGATGGTTTATTACTCTACCATGGGTAGATGCAACATTTTCCTTAAGTAAAGATATTACTTTGTTCTATTCATACAATGATTCATCCTACCCGTTAATACAAAAGAACATCTTCTCAGTTATATAATGCTTATCTGTGATAATAATATGGTTGGAGGAGAGTTATATCTATCTCTGGGACAATTGTCTCACCCCGTGGGATCCAAAATTTTTAGGTGGATGAGCACGAGGCGGTGGAGACTTTTCTACTGAGGAGGAACAATAGTTGGGGCAATAGTAATATCTCAGGTTGAGTGTACTATCTATCGTGTCTTATAGATAGAAGTCCTATGTGTCGTCTCTATACTCTCAGGTCCTTGGAGTCAGTTTGTAATGGTTTCATAAACAATATGAGTATTTTGGCTTGTATGCCTCGAGGTTTTATGTTGTTTCAATATATGTGTTGATAGAGCAACTGTTATATGTTGTCCTCGAGATGAGAAGAAATAGTTTTGTACAATGTGAATCATGATATGTATATGTTTTGGATCTTTCAATAAGAGTTTTCTGGAAGAGGATCTACTTGCAAATAGTTTTAAATTTTAGTGATTTTTGTTAATTCACTGTTTATGATTATTCTACATTATTAGTAACGATTTGAATGTCGGTTTGTTGGCGGTCATTACATAAAGACTTGTTGGGTGCTTTTAATGAGGTTGGGCAAGTCCGATAGAGATCTGGACCAATCTTTCAAAGGTAGCTTGGTTCTTTTGATCTTTTTTGTCATGCTAAAAATAGGGTTTCCCTCAACATAAATACCCCAAGCATCTTTGACCACTCTCTCAAATCTCGACCAAGTAAGCCAATGATTAAGGAAAAGAAAGGGTCTCTTCAACAAAGATTGTGTGAGGAGATTTATTTCCATCCATGCGTCATCACTATTAGGATGCACCCATAAGCTAATCACAGCTTCATGAAAGAAATATAGCCACACTTCATTAACCACGCCCCTATCTGGAATGTTGGAAATTCTCTGGATAGGGACTCTCTTGTTGTGCCAGATTGTAATACCACCTTTAGTATTGAGCTCCATGAGATTTGAAGAGTCAACAACTACATTGAACTTTTTGAGAATGGAATTAGGTATAGGAAGATCCCAAATTTTCTCTTCGCTTGCCTAACTTGGTTGAAATCACTGATAACAAGTGGAGGTAGGGCATGTTGAGTGGTAGCCACAATGATGTCCCATAACCTTCTCCTGTCCCTCTCAGAGTTAGGTCCATACACCCCAGAGATCACACGATATTAGCCACCCAAATTTATGTAAATCAAGGTGATCACTTTATCTGAGCTGTAAATCATTTGTGAGTACCAAATTATTGGATTCCAGACTACTACAAATTTCCCACCTTTGATCTGATCCAGATTGGATACAACCTCCCATCCATTGGGAATGAGGCCCTTGATCCGATACTCCATCTCCCTCTTTATTCTGGTTTCAATGCAAATCACAAAACCAACCTTCTTATACTCGATGATATGTCATAGTGTTCTCTGTTTGCTAGGTAGAGAAGCACCACAAACATTCCATATGAGGATTTTCATTTGGATCCAGTACACTTAGAACCCCTTCCTTAGGTGCTAGTTCCTTTACCTCTGTATGACCCCCTTCTTCCTCCGCATCCGTGGCTAGTGGCGTCAAGCATCTAGCAATACCCAGTGCTAATCCACTCGGTGTGGGGATTGTAACATCAACCTCCTCGTGGTCAACCAGTACATTAAAAGGGTTGTCAGAGACCAACACTTTTCCCTCTTTTGCACTCTTCTCGATAGCCTTCGAGGCTTCATGTGGTTCTAGGTTAGAATCCACAATGGTCACACTTGTGGTGGCTTGGTTCACAACCTACTCTAGGGGTATAAAGCCACCTTCCACATTGTGTCCCTCCTCCAACAGTTGGACAACCTTTAACCCCACATCATCGACATTATTGCCCAACTCTTCAGCATCGGTCGTCTTGTCCACTACTGTCGTAGCTTTCTTCTTACTTATTCCTTTGGTCTTCTACTCTTTGATCTCCCTTTGATGACTGTAGGTTCAAGGTGAACCTCACGCTCCCCTGGGTAGGCTCCTGGAAAATGCCCAAACACCTTGCTAGCACCACATCATAGAGGAATTTAATTTCTAGATCCTGGCCATCATGCATTTCAACCATGACTACTAGGGAGAGCTTCCTCCCAGGGCTGACCTCAATACACAGATGTGGGGCTCCGACATGCTTTCCCTCCAGCCAGAAGTCCACAACTTTAGGTGCGTATAGGGCATTGCCAATAATCGTCAGTGGGCATCTAATATAGTACCTTCTAAGGTCGGGAAAGGTGACCCATATTGGTACTAAAGTAAGGGACGCTCTTCAGACATCCACTTGAGGTGACCATGTTCATGTGAGAACCAACTGGTTATCGAAGAACTAGGGTCCTTGCTCAATGGCAATTAGTGTATCATCCTTAGTGGCAAACCTCACAAGGAAGAGGACATCTTTAAGAGGGGATATCTGGAGCTCACCCTTTGGTTTCTAGATGTGCAACATCCATCTGTAGATCTATTGGATAAACACCTTGCCCATCACCTGAACAATGATGGAGCATTTGTGAAATTCATCCATGGCGGAAACCAGTACCTCTAGAAACTTCATCTAAGGCCTTTTATTTTCCAATCTAGAGAAGGGGGCTTTAGGGTCATCTAGCAGGATCATCGGTCTATAGTTGTTTTGTACTGGCATCATCTTAGAGACTATGGCCGCCCAAGCCCTTCCCGCTATGATGTCGGCCCTCGGGTCCTCCCACGACAAGGTTCTCATATCCACTATGGTAGTATAACACCCGAGCCCACCGCCCAAAGATCTAGTAGAGTTTCATGAATGATGACTGGCCCCACATACCATCACTATCCTTAACTGTATGCTTTGTCCTCACTCATGCACAAGTCAGGAAAAAGTTCCCGACTAGTCACCCATCCTTGTACTACTCTGGACTGAGCATGCTTAACCATAGTGTTCTTTAGCGATAGGCTCCCGAAAAAAGAGGTGCACCTTGGTGATATAGGTAGTCCAATCATTCCTTTTAAGATCATTTTATCCGAGGCCTCAAATCCTAGGAAGTTACAATCTCCCCACTTAGACTCTTGACTTCCTCGTCTAGGCTCAACTATATGGCCTAATAATATTTCCCCATTTTAGTGAAGACCCAGAATGGCCCATGGACACCCAACTCCTGATCACAGAATACCAGCATAAGGGTGGCTACGTCAACCATGGACAACCCTTTCCAACATACCTGAACTGCACAACTCAACACCGACATGTCACATGTCCATGTGGACCCCACCCACAGGAGGAAAATAAGCTCTGATACCATTTGTAACGCCCCGACCCATGCCCAAGGCTCTAGTAGAGTTTTTGGAATGATGACTAGCCCCACAAACCACCACTAGCATTAACTATGTGCTTTGTCCTCACTCACACGCAAGACAATAACTAATTCCTGATTGGCCACCCATCCTAGTACTACTTTGGGATGAGCATGCTTAACCACATAGTTCTTTAGTGATGGCTCCCCAAAAATGAGGTGCACCTTGGTGATATGGGTATTCCAATCATTCCTTTTAAAATCATTTTATTCAAGGCCTCAAATCTTGGGATGTTATAGGTAGCATTTACCTTGGCGGCTGAGGGTCCAGGTGATACAATGATGGAAGGGGAGGTGAAGGTGAAAGAGGAGGGAAAAAGAGGGATGGTGGTACCTTTTACAATAGCACCGCCAGACAAGCCGACGCCCATCATGGATTGCCCATGCCTATTCTAGAGATAGAACAGAGGTCCCCTAGAGAGAGGGCAGTAACACCATATAGCCTTCAAACTATTACTAAGGAAGATTCTATTATTTCTTTCTAGCAATATATTATAAAGCATCGTGCATATGACAAGCTTAGAGTTTATATAGATCTAGAACAAATCCTCCTTTTTCCTTGGGAGATAGTAAAGCACTTGATTATATTCGATCCAAAGTTGAGACGTGAAGATGCATTCATAGAAAAGTTGGTTACAATTCTCTTCCTCATTGAAGAATAGATAGCATCTCGATGCCAAAGAGACCCAAAGCTTAAAGCACATCTAAAGTAGATAGCATTTTGAGAAAGAACTTCCCAGCAAATAATAGAGATTCTTCTGGGTACCATAGAAGACCACATCGATCTCCTCCAAGTAGTTTTAGAGTTTTGGACTTACAAAATGTTCCACATATCCCTAGTACTATCCCTATTCTTCCCATTTAAAAGAATCAAATCTCCAAATATAGAATTGTAAAACTTAGGAAAAACATTAACACCTATGAAATTTGGGAAATACCAACTTCCATATTCCTAAAGACCACATCGATCTCCTCCAAGTAGTTTTAGAGTTTTGGACTTACAAAATGTTCCACATATCCCTAGTACTATCCCTATTCTTCCCATTTAAAAGAATCAAATCTCCAAATATAGAATTGTAAAACTTAGGAAAAACATTAACACCTATGAAATTTGGGAAATACCAACTTCCATATTTAATACAAGTATCCACATTGCAATATACACTTTTGCCTAATATGTAAATCATTTGACCATCCACATTTTCCTAAAGAGTGGTATTACTCGAACTAGGCGTCAACCCATAGAAGGAATGAGTGACCATCACCAACACCCCTTGCTTCTCAAAGGGCTATAAGTCCATGATGGGCTTCAATAACATGCCACAAGAAAGGAATGTCAATGCCCAAATGCCATCCAACACCTTCAGATCAGTCATCCCCCACAATAGGCTCATTAGACATTTCTTATGAGCTGACCACAAAGTGGACAATGTGTAGGTGCGTTAGGGTGAGAGTTTCTTTAGCTGCAACATCCTCATGGTTCCCAAGAGGACCATACAAAAAACATAAATATGTTATAACCATACCTCAATAGAAACTTGTTATATTATCATGTGAACTATCTGGGGCCTTTTCTGTGAAGGAGAAGGTGACATTATCTCCCAATAATGTTAGGAACACTAAATCTAGTAAACTGGACAGGGAAACAACCACCTCGAGTTGTTACAGACCAATAGTAAGTTGGAAAACAATTGAAGTCTACATTGATACTGGTGTTTGGTTCACCACATACACTTCCAAACAAGCCCATGATAGCATAAGACCATAAATCAATCCACTAAAGCATCTGAACAAGGTTCCTAACATTGTCTTTAAGGCTGAAAGCACAAGTATCCTTTGAAATCTAAATCAAACTCCAGAGATATAATAAGCAAGGATCAACCATCCCAAAGGAAGACCACCACTCTCTTATATCTCATCCCAAAGAAATCCAAGTCTACAATAGACCATATCAGTCCTTCATACCATCCAACAAGGTTAAAAAATTGTCATTTAAGAGAAAACACAAAATCCTTTTAAATATGATAAAATTGAGTCTCTAAGAAAACTAAAACCAAACAATAGAGCCAAATGTACTCCAAACCAAGATATCCATTGCAAGGACACAAGAAGGCATACGTAGGTTAGAACACTACCATCACCCCTGCATTACAGAAAAAAAACTCAACAACATCAAACAGATCATCAGAGAACCCTGATAAGGTCGACCACATTACATTTATAGGTTCCTTAGTGGAATTGCACTCCAAATATCCAAGAAAATGACCTCAGAAGCATCTAGAAGAAGCAAAGTAACTCAGAGGCAAAAGAAACCTAATTCAAACATCACAATTGTAGATCCCCAATATCTTATTTGCATCCCCAAAGAGAATCATGAAATCTATATTTCTATCTATGAGATCTATCATTCCTCTCTCTCCAAATATTATAAAGAGTGCATAGAACAATATTATGATATTTCTTGGCTTTCATTCTTGCACAATCAGCAGACTTTGTAGGGAAATAAGGAAGATCAAGATATTTTATTACATTCTCCTAGATAGCATAAGACAACTAAAGGAAATATGCATGGTTTATTAACTATCCAGTCTAAAAAGAAAAAAGTCAAAGCTGTTTGAATGCCTCTTCTCATAGCATAGTCATATGGGGAACTTATCGTGTCCAATCTTCCATCTATTCAGCTGAAAACTTCTAGGGCATCATAACTAAGGTATTAAATCTTCTTGTGTTGTTGATAGTCATCCATAAGCATGAATTCATTTTGCACATGCTTCCTATATGTGGGCTTCAAAGCCATATTGTGTTATTTTAGATCATTAGATCCTTCTTATGGAATAACTTTTTTTTCTTTTCAAAACTTGATTATATGCTATAGGATACCTTACTAGTCAATATCTTTTCAGTAATTACAAGCGATCAAAAACCTAGTTGAGTAAAACATCATCGATAATGATAAAAAGGGCTAAAAAACTCACCATTCAAGCTTCATGACTTCTACTGGATTTCTTGCTATGAAAGGGTAAAAATCTTCAACATTTGTCTTTACCATTTTCCATAAGGCTAGAAAATATATTAAGAGAATATTCAAATCTGCCCACAAAATCAGGGATCTCCTACAAGGGAAGATAAACGTGCAACCATAAGAAAGTAATAATGATCATAAACATGAGTTGTTTCTAGAAAGGATGGAAGAGTGTAAACACACTAATGTCATTGTCAATCTCCATGACCTATGATGTGAAATCATTAAATTACTCTATTCATGTTTAGTACTAGTGAATTAGCCATGCACGAGTCTGTTCCAGTCAGCTTTCATTATTTATTATCTTTGGGTATGTTTGAATTATATATTGATGTTTATATTATCTATTCCAACTTATAGATCCTGTAATTGAGTGATTATGCTTCTGATTCTTCTATTGGGTGTTCAATACGAATTGCAAATGATGTATATGGTCTCTCTTGAAATCATATGGAGTTGGTATTGCCTTTTTTCTTAATATGTACCTTTCAGGGTTCCCTTTTATACTCCTACCATGTCTGTGCAATTTGAAGTTAATTGGGATAAGACACAATCATCTTCACCAACAAATTTGTCGAATGGCACCTGGGGGCTGTTGTTTCATTCTATTCAATGACAGTTCCCTATCTAGTGAAAATGTTTTGTTGAGACATTTCTTTGATTAAGTTTCTAATAAGTTTCTTTGTTGATGATGATTTTATTATGAAAAGTTTATATGTATTTCTTAACTTGGTTCTTCTATTTATAAGTAGAGGGTACATAGTCGGAGGGTTTTATAGTTGTCATTTCTACTATTTGAAGACCTTGTGATCACAACATATTAGCATGTTCAAGCTTAGGTTGAGAAGTGTTTAATAATTGCCAGATAAACCCTATTAAGTAGTGTTGAGAATATGTATCCCCTAAACTTCAAGTGCCTTATACGTGATCACTTTACCAAGATTAAATGGAAATGTTGTTCTGACAATTGATGCATGGATTGGTTGAGGACACTGAGTGGAGGAGTTCAAATTAGCTTCCAACAACAATAGCTTGTTTGAGGACCCTGTATTCATTGAAAGGGAGAAAGCATTGATAAATCCCTGGACCCATGAAGGGCATTAGTGCATGAGATGTCTAGAGATTTTGATTCTTTGTGTCTGAAGTTTTTCAAAGTGAAGAGCTTGCAAAACAAAAGCATGAGTGACGTAGATGAAGTTAATTTTTATTTATCACATTCAAAAGAAAAGCTCACATGAGAGGAGAGGATGCCAACATAATTTAACTAGATCACATTCTACTTGAGGGGGGGATCCATTAGTTTTCCTTATATAGTTGATGATTTTGATTCTATCAAAGGATTGATATGGATAGATTTTTCCATAATATTATGTAATAGGCACAAGATATACATCCTCCCCATGTTTATTTTTTATTAAAATAAATGAAAGTATGGTTGTTAGCATAATGAGTATAACTCGGTCGAGTTTCTCTCGTATATTGAGAAATTGCATATTATATGCATTGTAGTCTAACTACATATATGTATGTGTAATAAATGGCACTACATATATAGCTAGATGTATAACATAACTACATATATATGTGTAGTAACTGTTTCTTTTCCCTACACAATAAATACACATAAAATGTAGTAACTTCTTCTATTTTATGCATACTAACTACATATGAACGTGTAGTTATCTATTTAGCTACAATTACACCTACATTTAAATACATAAGGACAATATTTAGCTACATTCCTGACTATATATGTATTTCTAGAGAATGGGCTATTTAACTATAACTTTGAAAAATGTAGCTAAAGGAATTACCTACATGAGCATATACTACAATTTGTATATGTAAAGAAAGATATGGCTAAGTCCTTTAGCTACAAAATATGCGGTTTACACTATATTTTTTATGTAGTTAAAGATCATTTGTTTTGTATTGGGATACATGCGCCTTACATGGTTCGGTGTGTGTAATTATATTTTTTTATAAATATTTTATTTTATTTTTCTTTAAACTACATTTAACTTTTTGTGTAGGGTCACAATGTTGCACAACTCATTGGCTTCCTCAATTGTTTTGAATAAATTGATGGTCTTAATTGTCTTGAAAGTGCTTGTCTTGAGCTGCCAAAAATAGAAACTCCTTCGATCCAAGTTCATTAGTTGTTTTGTTTGGTATGAGTCTCCTCGCTTATCTATGAATTTAGAAACTCACAAACCATTATTAAATAGACGAAAAATGAATAGTTGGTAGCCTATTTTCCTTGTCTCCATCTATATATAAAAATGACCTTTTACAATCATTCTAAACATAGAGAAAACATGCCAGAGTGAGAACTATTGCATATAAATATAGTTCTCTCATGTGTTGTGTGCTTCTAGCTATTTTTATGTGTGGCAATCTTTACCTTTACTTTTCCTCCATAACATCTCAATCATCTTCTCTACTCCGCCATATGATCCTTTCGATGAACTTTTAGAAATTATTCATAAGCTACTTCTATTTTTCAGCTTTCACAAGCTTTGGAAGATAAGTTAGAAATGTAAGATTGTAACAAACTCACCCCTCGGCAACCCCCAATTAAGGAAGGACAAGAAGCTAGAGTCATTATCCAAAACAAGGTCCATTGATTTTGCAAATAATCAAGAATAATTAATAAATTCTACCACAACTAATCTTAAAGTAGGTCATTTTTTTTCTTTTCACATACCTTTCAAAAATAGAATTCTAGAACTTTATCCAAGGAAAGAACTAGCTAACTATAATCCTCCAAACACTATTTATACTTGTTATTTTTCAATGTCACTTTTTACTGAACATCCTCTTTCCATTAAGCTTGTAGACATACTACATATTACCCTAAAATGCCGACAAACAAAATATCGACCAATATAACGAATTATTCTGGTATGTGGGGGGAACCAAAAGTTTGCATATAATTGTAACACAAAACCAAAAGAATTATTTTTTACAAAACAAAATATACATTTTCTTGATAACCTCTCAACCATTTTTAATCAACCTATGGTATACCCTTCCAGGGTCTTATCCCAATAGTAGAAAAAAAGCCACCTTCTTAATCTGGAGCCCAGGTGCCAAGTTGGTCTTCCCAATCTGGGACCTAACCTTGATGACCTTCCCAATCTGGGGCCTGGTATGATCTCATGGGACCTTCCCAATCTTGGGCCCGGTCTAACCTCATATGACCTTCCCAATCTGGAGCATGGTCTGACCTTCCCAATCTGGGGCCTGGTCTTTGGTCCTAGCCATGACTTTGCATTTTCTTCCATTCAAACATGCATAGTTGGTATGTTGGGTATGAGCAAGTTATAAGAATACTTTGTCATAGTCATAATCACTTTATATATTGCAGGAAATAAAATTCATCCAATCATTTAATTTTAAGCAATCGTTAAAACCTCAATAATCATCAGGAAACTAGAGGAACCAGTCATAGGTTGGCAGTCTCAAAACCAAGCAAGATAGCCAATCCAATCAAGAAGTCCAATCAATCAAGCCAAGCAATAAATCAAGCAACTTGAACCTGAAAAGTATTTATACCACCTAATGGTTATAATTGCAACCAAAAACCTTTTGAAGACTTGGTATTCAAGTATAGGGTTCTAAGCCACATTAGGGTTTGCTTAGGGTTTCTTGGTTCCCAAACTTTCACTTTCTAATTTTACCCTTTTGAGGTCAACAAACCCTAAAAGCACTTTTTCACTCATGAAAATCCTAATTACTCCAACTTTCCAAATTAAGGGTCATTATCCATAAATTATTTCAAGAACATTATGTTCATATCTTCTTGATTGATTTCCACATTTAAATCCATTAAACCTCAGAACTATCAAAATTAGGGTTTCTAAGTTCATTAATGCACTTTTATAATCATAGAACCGTAATTAAGAAAATTATGAACAAATATAATCCAATTAGATCTAATCCACCTTTTTTATGTCAAGTGGCTAAACTTTGCTCATAAAAGTCAGGGAACATCATTAGATCCTTTAATCTTCAAAATTTAAGGTTTTAAATTAAATAAAACCATTAAAGTACATACTTTTTGAGTTACAAGAAGATTTAGGACTCAAATTCATTTTTTAATAGATTCTACATATTTTTCTCATCAAAATCCATATATTATTTTCTATTACTCGATCATCCTTATAATTTTTAGGATTTTACAAGATTCATTGAGTTTCAGCCAAATGGGTGAAGCCACCTCATCATTATCCATTTTATACCTTTTTACACGTGGGTCTAGTTCATCCAGTAAGCACATGCCACGTTGGTGCTTACTCAACACCATATGACCTCTTTGTATGGGGAAATATTACTCTTCTAGCAATGCACAACGACATGAATTTCACGTGGCTCCATAATAGAGAGGTACATCTATTCAGGGGATTCATCATCCCCAAAGGAGTGACCTCCACCTGCCATAACAGAGCAACCACGTGGTCAACTCACTGGTTGACTCTTGTCCTTCGGCCCTGGAGGCTCTAACCCATGATTGGGTTGTCTCCGATTGAGGTTGGCGAAGTGGATGAACCTCACATTAGAATGAAAAATAGGGATCTAGCTACCGCCATGGCATAGCTACCCTAAACCAGGAAGATAAAAATTTAAGAGTTAGGGTTTACCTTGCTCTCTGGAGAATAGATAGTTACAACATGTTCCTGGGAGTTCCACAATACATCTTCTTCCAAATTCGGGCCTCAAGGTGGTCTGAGGCATCAACTCAGACTTACGATTCTATGTTAAAGGTGTTGATGGACCATGCTTTGTCATGGTCACCCCTTGCTTCCTGTGGTGACCATTCACGATCAAGAACATCTTCATGATATCTTCAACCATATCAGGGCCAATTCAATCAGTCAATGATGTCGCCTAAGTCCAGAATGGGTTCTTCACCATTGTTGGACATCATGGATATGTTGAGGGGTTCCAGGCTATCTGACTAGAATTTATTTGAGATTCGTGTTCTCCTCTCCACTGACAACTCATTGGTTCCTTATATAGGTAGGGAGGAAAAAGAAACAAGATTATAGGCTCGCCCTACTATCCCGATGAGGAAGCAAATTAGGCACTTTTCCTATAGGGCATGTTAACTATCAAGTTCTGGCTCATTGTATTCACCACTTTCTCCCAAAATCAAAGGGAAAAGTTTTACAGGTGGAGAAATAAGGGAAGTAGGGGCGAGGGAAGTTTGAAGTTACTATTACCCTCCTTTCCTATTCATACGTGAGGTAGTTGACAAGAGGGTCATGGTTGAATCTCAGATATGATGGTCCACATTCCACGCACCAATTAAAAGGCTGATAAAAGAAATTCTAATATGAATGTAAATTGTGACATTTAATGATATTCCTTTCACTTTAGGAATTTTTCAAAAACCTATATCTCTCAAATGATACATCCTTTTAATCCCAAATTTTAAGGAAAAGTCTTTAATGACATAACTACTTGTGTACAATGTTTGGAAGAAAAACTCAAAAATAAAAGTGATTTTTCTTCATATGCAAGTCATTCACTCATAAGGCATATATTATGCAATTAAAATTAAATTTTCTCTTTCTTTTCTCTTATATTTTATTTATTTTGATTTGTTTTCTTATTAGAAACCATGTGAAAATCAAAAGCAATTAATATTGGCCATCCATGCCACTTTCTAGAAAATTCTACACAATTCTCATATATGCACACAATTTTCCTTTATTTCTTTTCCTTTTACTTATTATGGGATTTCTTTTATCTCTTTTTTCCCTTTTTATCATTATTGGATTTCTCAAAATAGTATAAACCACGAAACCATGCATCCAAGGAAAATTTTGCAAAAGAATCCATTCTTTGAAAATAAATCATATAATTTCCATTCTAATCCCTTTTATTTGAAAAATTGCATTTCAATTTATACAAGAAAAATCAAGGCTATAACATCCTTCCCCCTTACAGGAAATTTTCCCCCAAAGTTCAACCAATTAAACAAACAATTTGGGGTAAGAGTTTTCCATGTCCGTCTTCATCTCCCATGTGGATTCATCCTCTCCATGGTGCTACCAAGGAACCTTTACCATATGTATCTTTTTACTCCTGAGCTCTTTCCCCTTGGTATCCAATACCCTCACAGGTGACTCAGGGTAAGTCAACCTCCCTTGGAGTTTAATAGGTTCAATTCTCAGCACATGGGTTGGGTCCTTCACATAACGCTTTAGATTGAACACATGGAACACGTCATGTATCATACTATATCCTAAGGGGGTAAGCCTAAACGATAAGAAACTTCACCAATCCATCCCAAAATATCAAATAGACCCATGTATTGGGGACTCAACTTTCCTCTATTCTTAGCTATTGATTGGAGGGGTCGAATTTTCAAAAACATGTGTTCACCCCCAGTGAAGTGCAAGTTAGTCCGCTTTACATCAACATATGACTTCTATCGATCCTAGGCTTTCTTTAGCCTTTGCTTGATCAAAGCGACTCTATCAGCCTACATCTGTAGTTTGTCTGACCTCAACAAGGTCCTCTCACTGACATCATCCCAGTTAAGCGGTAACTGACATGACCTCCCATAGAGAGCTTCATATAGAGGCATCTAGATATTGGCATAGTAGCTATTAATATAAGCAAACTCAGCTAAGCATAGGTACTTCTCCCATGATCCAGCCCAATCATGCACCCATGCTTTCAACAGATCCTCTAACGTTTGGATCATTCCTTCCAACGACCCATTAGTCTAGGGGTGATAAGCTGTGCTAATCTTTAGTCTAGTGTCGAGTTCTTCTTGCACTTGCTTCTGCAACTTGGAAGTGAACTTTGGATCATGATTAGAAAGAATAAAACTAGGAACGCCATGCAATCAAACTATATCTCTAGTATATGTAGTTCTACTAGGCATGTCACCTTGGTAGTGATATTTAAGGGTGGGAAATGTGTTGACTCGGTAAGGAGATATACCACATCCTATATTGCATCATGAACTTTTTTGGTCTTGGGGAGACCTACCACAAAGTCGATCGTGATCTGTTCCCATTTCTACTCAAGAATCTCAATTGACTACAATAATCCACAGGGTTGCTGGTGTTCATCCTTCACTATCTGGCATGTGAGACAACTGGCCACATAGGCTGTTATGTCCCTCTTCATTCCAGGCCACCAAAAATATCATTGTAAGTCTTCAAACATCTTGGTAGTGCTAGGGTGTATTGTGTACTTAGAACCATAAGCTTCTTGCAAGATATGATTCTTTAAGGGTGAATCTTTAGGAACCCATACAATATTCTTGTAGTAGATTACACCATCTACTCCCACTGAGAGATGTGTCTGAGGTTTCTCTAACAACCTTTCATCTTGTCAAGCTCTAGGCTGGCTAACTGGACTGCTACCAATCCGGTCAATAGATCTAATTTTATCTGAATGTTAGCAACATAGATTCAGTCTTCTAACTGAAGCAGAGTCCACTTAGCAAACTCTTCTAGTTTTCTCCATTGGCTAGACAAGATAGCTATACACCTGAGCTATGTATGACTAAGAGCGTCTACTATAAGATTATCTTTCTGAGGGTGATAGACGATGGTAAAATCATAGTCTTTCATACTCCATACACTGTCTTTGTCTCAGGTCTAGGTCCTTCTAAGTTAGGAGGTACTTCAAGCTCTTGCACCCATTATTTAGGTCATCAGATTCAGTCTTATCTTATAGAATTCAAACTATACTTGATAATTATATCCTCTTCTAATATTTCAATTTGGCAATTACCTTTATTCATTTATTCAAAATATGTTCATAGGGTGGGGTAATACCTCCAATCCTCAATTATCATAAAAAAATTACAACTTAAGTATATATTCCCCATATCACTTCTATTCCTACTATGTCATATGTCTGTCCCATCTCTCACACTCATACTAAGATGAAATAAGCATTTGATTGCAATCCAGATACAAAGCTCATCCCATTCAAGAGTAGAGACAATGCGTATCAAATCACCATTTAATTTTTAAATATAGGTTAAATCATTCTCCACATTACTCCAATCCATGAATACCACCATTCCCTTAATTCCACATATACATATAGGAAAAACCTTATCTTAACCTATAAGTCTTATCGTAACTCCTATCTACAAACCTAGGTCATTTCCTCAAGGTCTCTAGGTGTCAATACTTTTGGGGTGATCTTACCCTTATGCATCTAGGGAGTGCCTCTCACATTCACCCATCATGCCCCATGAACTCATGAAGTTGGCCAACCTCCTAACCCATGGGCATCGAGAAAACATATCCGCTACTTCCTGACCCTATGGTGTTGTGCATTCAGGGAACAATCAACTCCTACTTCCATCGGTCTCATCCCTACTTGACCATAGAAATGACTTAGGGTTCTATCATAACTTTATTTTATCTCATCCCACATTTTTCTTGTGGTCCCTTTGATAATATCCAAGCACATTGTAACCTTTAGGATTCTCACACGAATTTCCTTCACCTCTTAGGGCACTCATAGTTTTCCTTTTGCCCCTTCATGGGAATCACGGTGACCTACCCATCTGGGCATGGCCCCATTCTATCGATCACTTCCACAATGACTTTTCTTCATGTCCCTTAGAGATGGTCATTCCTGGGTGTAAAGAATCATACTCAATCTATGAGCTTGTGTGCCTCATGCATTTAATCTCTCAAGTTCTTTTAAGTGACCTTTAAAGGTACCTCCATTTTAAAACAAATTTTGGTACTCACTCCTTTAGGAAGGGTCCTTTCCTAGGACAGGAGAAGACTATCACCAGTACCAAGGTTCACAAAACATGTTTGAATCCAAAGTTTATATCATCACATGTATACATGTTTCCTATTATTCCACCCATGCATGTGGCTAGCAAGTAGATAACTTATTAAACCATTTCTAAGTTTTCTGTTATGTCGTACTTGTTAATCATTTTTCAAGGTTGGACCAGTTTCATTCATACATATGACACCAACTGGTGTGAGTGGTTCATCAAACATATATATCAGTCCAAGTGGGGTTTCCTTTTATCCAAAACTTAAGGGGGGTGGTACCATATTTATTCCCTATGAAGTCATTCTACCTTGTGACCATTGTATGCACAAAATACCACCACTTCCCCTCTTGGGTCTACTTTCTCAACATTAGTCATCTAAAATTGCATGATTGAGCTGCTCATGCACGTAACAAACCAAAATATTCTAGGCATTTTCTTCCATGTAAACAATCCTTAAAGTCCTTGTACAAGGGCTATCAATATGATTATGAGGTTTCACATCATATTACTATTTCTTACATATCCAAAATATTGGGTCTCTCTACCTCACCTAGACGGTAGGTACTCATATCATCTACATGTATGTATCAGAAGCCGCCTTCTCTATCTCGAGGGTTTGGTACTTACAAGGACACCTACTGCATGCATTCAGTAACTTGACCCATTCACCCAAGGGCAATCTATTTTAGGACATATCATACAAATATTTCTCATGTCTTGGAGTCTAGGTTCCCAACCTTCTTGTAACATCCCTGACCTAGGTTATGCCTTAACCCTACGAGTTTTGTCTAAGTAAGTTATTTAGATCCTTGTTTTTATCTTTTGAAAAGTAATTAGGACTAAAAAAGAGCTTATGTTTCAATTTTGGTCATATTTGAATAATGATTGAGCAATAATTGCTTGTTTTGGACTAAAGTGCAAATCACCCAATATAAGGGGTTAATTTGCAAAATGTTACATGATAATGTTCCTCAAGTGTTATAGCATCATAAGAATGATAATGATTCTAAGGGATGGATTGTGGAAGCCTAAGTTCCAAAAAGAAGCTTGTTTGAATGATACTTGTGCATTGAATACTAGTTTTGGTGTAATTTGCAATTTACCCAAAAGATAGGGTTGAACATGTAAAATACCACCTCAATAATGTTCATACTGTCTCTTGGTATCATTTAAAGAAAAGAAAATTAAAGGGGCGTTTTATTTGAGTCACATTTGAGAAGTGATGATCTTGATAATAAAATAATCAAGAAATAAGCATAATTGATATCCTAATTATTTTGTAGCAAAAATATATAAATTAAATGAAGTGCCCATCAACTAAAATGTTATGGGTAAAATCCTATAATGGATGTCTGCCAAAACACAATGGGGGTGCCAAAATAGTTCTAAGTAGGTGAAAAATATCTACTACATTTTCTATTAAAAAGTAATGTCCACTAAAAATTAAGGTGCTTATGTATAATAATATTATAATCATTAAGGTGCTTGAGGGTCGACTATAATGCAAGGATAATTCAAAGGAATTAAATGATAAAGAGTATAGATTTGGAGGCAAGAAAGTGGAGAGGGCAAGTGGCACCTATAGAAGAAAGGGGATGACTTTCTTTCCACCTTCTCTCTCCTATAAATTCAACTATATATACTTACCCATTTACAATGTGAAAGAGTATTTTTGCAATCCACTTTCACTCCACACTTAGGACAACGACCAAGGGAGAAAAGGAGGATGAGAGTATTTTTTCCCAAGCTTGAGGTAAGGTCCATGGTCATCTTCAACCTTGGGTTGAAGGTTGAAATTGAATTTCAACACTTCTTTTCTTCTCTCTTCCATCCAATGCTCAACATTGACAATTCTTTTCATCAAAAAGGTTGATAACGTGTATTGGATAGTTGAAGGAGCTATCTTCACCATTGGAGATGAAAAACTTGGAGCTTTGAATCTACTTTGAAGGTGGGTTATATAACTTGAACCCAATAATATTATTCATTGAATTCAATCTTGCAATATATGATGATCTTTGCTTCTTCTTGAATATTTTGTGTGAAATTGATTAATCTATGAATCCATTAGTTGTATGGACAGTAGAAATACGAAGGTATGAAGTTTGATGATGATGACATCATATTAGCGCACACCTCTAAATTAACAAATTCAATCGGTTTCAATTATTAGTGGCCAAACGGTTTCAACCATTGATTGGCCAAATGGTTTCAAACTGTTTAGAGGCCAAACGGTCTCAAACCATTTAATGTTGAAACGGTCTCAAGACCGTTTGATATGAAACAGTTTCCAAACCATTTTATGATCTAGGTTCCAAGCCCTTTGGAGATGAAACAATTTCCAAACCATTTGAAGATCTAAGGTTGAAGACCATTTAGGGTTTCAAACCGATTGAGATGAAACCGTTTCAAAACCATTTGATGGATTAGAGACCAAGACCGTTTGGAGGTCTAAATGGTTTCAAACCATTTGAGGTTCAATCGATCAAAACCGTTTTAAGGTTCATTAGTTCAAAACCATTTGAAGGGTTAGAGACCAAAACCGTTTGATGGTCTAAACGGTCTCAAACCCTTTGAAGGTTGAGTACCAAACCGTTTGAAGGTTCTGGTACAAACCGTTTGAAGGTCCAATAGGTTTAAACCATGTATGGACTAATAACCCCATGAGTGGTTGAAAAGTATCTCAAGGTTAATAACAATGGAAGTACCTTTAAGGTACTTAGGTGAATAATGCAGTTAGTGTGATTAGTATTTGATGCCTATGAATGTAATAAACTCAATACACTATAATAATCATAGGTGTATATACCTTAATGAAAGTTTGAGCCAACTTAATAAGGTATGGTGCAATCAGCATCCTAGAGAGGATGAGATAGAGAAAGTCATACTTGAGTAATAAACATGCAATGTTCAACATTGATACCTTTATTGAGTGTAGGGCATGAATTAGGGTTAATTCTCTAATAATGTGATTAGTAAACCCTAATTGATGAAGTATGGGTAAACCCTAACCCTAATTTTGGGTTATGGTATGAAACCCTAATTGATAGAGAATGGTAAACCCTAACCCTAATTTTGGGCAAAGGTATGAGAAATCCCTAATTGATAGAGAATGGGAAACCCTAACCCAAATTTGGGAATAGTGGTGTTATCCTTGTATTGTATGGTGTTGTAATGCAATTGAGATGGTTGTTATCAAGTATACTAACCATACATGTATCCTAAAATGATGAGCATTTCCAGGTATGAGTTATGTTGTTTATTTGATAAAAATGCTTAATGGGCCTTATCAGCCATTATATTATTTGTTGCCTAGTGAGAGGTGACAAGAAGTTTAATGAGGCTTTATGAGCCATGTGAGATGCTTGTGTAACTAGTATCTTGTATACCTTGGTCAGATGACCTGGAAATAATAGTTATCGGATAAAGTGGTAATAATGCTCAGTGATGAACCAAGGGTTTGAATACCCAAATCCAATGAACATGATGATGATATTGTTGAAGGATGAGAATTCCTGGTAAAAAGATAAGGGATTGAGATCTCAGTGTTTTATGAAGTTTTGATAGATGTATTACACTTTCTTTGTAGTATTTTGTCATAATAATTCCTATTTGAGAACTTGACTGATGCTAAAAGAATAAGGTAATGTACTTAACTAATCAAGAGAAATATTATCATGTAGAGCCCTGACCATAGATCCTTCATCGTCAGTAGTTGGTGATGGTGAAATAGGTTTTCCCACGGGATCTTCTGGAATGTATATTTTTGAATATGTGGAGGTAATGGGTGAATATATCCTTACGCCTCATAGGAATGACTGCGGGCCATATCCTATGCGCAGGTTTGGTTACAACCCATATCCTAATAAGAATACAATACCAGGCATTGGCTATGGGCCATATCCTGAAGAGAGTATATGCTACGGGCTATGACTCTATAGTGAAGATGCCACTATATAGTTGTAAGCTAATTGCAATTCGACACATGATGTCTCTGCCAAGTAGTCTCGTACTGACCGAGATAGATGAGGTCATGGAGTCCGACTCTCTCATTGACCTTGTGTGGTACCGATGCTAACATAATCGTGGTCGGTTGGAGCATGAACGGTATACTTCATCTCCTCAGGGCATAAGTGTGATTGAAAAATGTAATTAGTCATGTAGCATAATTGCTCAAGGATTGAATATGAAAATCATTGGCTGATGTCACATTTCTTTTATAAATCTAAATGGATAGATGTTATACATGTTCTTCATATTCCTTATTAAATAGATGATATTGCTCTGTCCTTCTTAAACAATGATTAAATCTTCTACTCAGTTTATTACTGCTTTACTTAAAATGATGATATTCTTGGTGGAGAGTTATATCTCTCGTTGGGACATGGGTCTCACTCCATTGATCACCAACATTTTTAGGTGGATGCGTACGAGGAGGTATAGACCATACAACAGGGGAAGGACAACAACATCAGGGACAATAGTAGCATCTTAGGTTGAGACACTGTCTGTCAAGTCTTGTAGATATGAGTCCTATGTGTCGTCTCTATACTCTCAGGTCCTTGGAGTCAATACTTAGTGGTTTTACGATCAATCTGTGATTTTTGTTGGAATACCTCAAGGTTTTATGTTGTTGATGTATAATTTTGTTAAAATAACTGTTGTATATATATTCCTCGAGACGAGATGATACATGGCATGTAAGTTGTGAACCAAAATGTATACAATATTTTGGTTCTCTTTTTTAGAAGTTCCTTAGAAGTAGATCTCTTTGCAAAATGTTCAATATTTTAGTGATTTTTGTTATTCCTCTGATTATGTTTATTCTATAATTAATTTCACTGGTTTCATCAGAACGTCACAAAAGTTTTGGTATCAGATCCTAAGGTTCACTGAGTCTACAGAGACATATGATTAAGTAGTAGAGTCTATTCTAGTGTCCTCCAGTTTATCTTATAAGTGACTTCTGCTCTTATAGGAGGAGAAGAAGAATTTAAAGATGTTTGGTGAATGCACAGAACATGCTGCCGAGAGCAGTGTTGCAACACCAGTAGGAGGTGCAAGGGATCAGGCCAGAGAGGAACCAGTACCTGAGATTCCTCACCTTGACCAAGCTTCAATAGAAAACCCAACTTTCCATGCCCTCTTTGGGAAGTTCATGGCGACAATGACACATATGGCAGATAGGATGCCACCAACTGCACCTAGGGCACCAGTCTCTGATGAGAGACATGGGGCTGGCAAGACTTTCAAACGACTATGACGGGTAGGAGCCACTGACTATGTTGGTACATCTGACCCAGCAGATGCAGACTTGTGGCTAACTGAACTATAAAAGGCCTTCAGAATTCTTAATATCCTAGAAGCTGAGAAGGTTAGGCATGCAGTGTACCTTTTGAAAGGAAGTGCTAGTCATTGGTGAAATATAGAATAAGGCAAAAGGACAAGTGTTGAAGTCAGATGGGAAGAGTTTCGACGTGAATTCGTTAGTAGATACTTTCCCAAGACTTACCTGGATGAGAAAATCACTCAGTTTGAGCAGATAAGGCAAGGACCGCTGAACATTAGTGAGTATGATGCTAGGTTTATGGAGGTTCTATGATTTTGTCTGCACATGGCTACTACAAATGAGGAGAGGATTCAACATTTTGAGAAGGGTTTGAACGCTGATTTGACCACACCTGTATCTGCCCTGGAGAATAGAGAAAGGTTTGCCACCTTTGTGGAGTCAGTTAGGTGGATAGAAGGGTCTGTGACTGAGAAACGTCAAGCCAACAGTAAGAGGGAGCATACATAGTTCCTAGGACAGAGGTCCGAAAGTTTTAAGAAACCAAGGTTTTATGCACCAACACCACCACCGAGGTTCAATACCCAGATGCAAGGGACGTCAAGTAGGGGTAGGGGCTGTAGTTTTCTTCCAAGTAGAGCCCCCAATACAACATCAACATTAGTAACTGGACCTTTTGGACCACATCAAGAGAACATAATTTGTTACCAGTGCAGACAGGTAGGACATCTGGCAAGGGATTGTCCAGTTAGAAACGTAGTGGTAAATCAACCCCCGAGGCAAAATCAACAAGGTAATCAGAGGAAGCAGTTTTATAGTGGCACTTGAGGATGTGGATAGACGTCCCAGGTTGGATCAACTTCATCCAATAACAGAGCACAAAGTCAACATCAGGCAATGACAAGATTCTATGCAATGAATCAGCCTGAGGCAGTGGTCAACCCACGAGTCGTGATAGGTCAGATGGAATTATTTCATTCTGATATGTCTTCATCTTGCTTCATATCTATTTTGATTGATCTGGGTGCTATACATTCCTTCATCACTCAAGGAGTGGTTATTGACTGCAATATGATAGTTAGTCATAGAGCAGATGAATTGTTGCTAGAAACTCTATTAGTTGTATCTGTAGTGTTGCGGGAGGTATGTTCTCCCTGTGATCTTTCTTTTTCCCAGCATAGTATTCAGGGGGATCTTATGCCACTTGAGATGCATGGGTTTGACATAATTCTTGGGATGGACACCCCAGAAAAGTATAAGGTTGTCTTGGATTGTGGTTCCAAGAAAGCTATGTTCACAGACAATGGTGATACCTGGATCTTTCAGGGGGGCCGAAAGATTCTTCCAACCAGCCTAGTGTTAGCAATGGTAGCTGAGAAACTGATGTGACAAGGATGTGAAGCATTCTTGGCACATGTGGTAGACACTAGAGCAGAGAGTCCTAGTCTTTCTGAAGTTCCTGTCATTAAGGAATTCTAGGATGTGTTTCCTGAGGAACTTCCAGGTGTTCCTCCACCTCGAGAGATTGATTTTGAGATCAATCTAATTTCGGGTACACAACCAATATCTCAAACACCTTATAGAATGGCACCTTCTGAGATGGCAGAACTCAAGAAACAGTTACAGGAGTTGCTTGAAAAGGGTTTTATTCAACCGAGCACTTCACCATGGGGTGCTCCGGTTCTCTTTGTTAAAAAGAAGGACGGGTCTATGCGATTATGCATCGAATATGAACAATTAAACAAAGTAACCATAAAGAACAAATATCCTCTACTAAGGATAGATGATCTATTTGACCAATTGCGTGGTGCAACTATATTCTCTAAAATAGATCTAAGGCCGAGATATCATCAGTTACGTATCAATGAGAGTGACATACCTAAATCAGCCTTTAGGATAAGGTATAGTCACTATGAGTTCATAGTTATGTCATTTCGAATGACTAATGCACCGACTGCATTCATGGGACTCATGAACATAATCTTCCAGATGTTTCTTGATCAATTCATAGTTGTCTTTATAGATGACATTCTGATTTACAGTAGAGATGCTCAACAACATGAGAAACACCTCCGTCATGCCCTAAATTTGCTGAAAAAGCACAAGCTATAAGCCAAGTTTAGTGTGAATTCTGGTTATCAGAAGTGTCTTTTCTAGGACACGTAATATCTACCTCAAGTATTCTTGTTGATCCTAAAAAGGTAGAATCTGTCTTGGAGTGGGAGCAACCAAAGACACCAACAGAGATACGCAGTTTTCTAGGACTAGCAGGCTACTATAGAAAGTTCATTAAGAACTTCAGTTCCTGTAGCATTACCCCTAACTAGGTTAACCAGGAAGGAGGTTCCTTTTGGCTGGAATGAAAAGTGTCAACAATCTTGCCAACTGTTGAAAGAAAGGTTAACAAGTGCACCTGTGTTAGTGTTACTTGAGCAGGGAAAGGGGTATATTGTGTTCTGTCATGCTTCTAAGAATGGTCTAGGATGTGTGTTGATGCAGGATAAACAAGTGATTTCTTTTGCTTCCTGACAACTTAAGAAACACGAGGAGAATTATCCGACACATGACCTAGAATTGGTTGCAGTGGTACATGCCTTGAAAATCTGGAGACATTATCTGTATAGAGAAAATGTTAGATTTTCACAGACCATAAAAACCTAAAATACATCTTTTCACAGCATGAGTTGAACATGAGACACCGTCGCTGGATGGAATTAATCAATGACTATGATTGTACAATTGATTATCATCTAGGAAAAGCCAATGTAGTGGCTGATGCACTAAGTAGAAAATCTTCATCTCCATCCATAGAGAAAGTACAATTGAATTCTCTGGTATGCTTTAAGCCGGATACATTTGTTTCTATGAGACAATTGAATATACAGTTAGAAGTATCATTGGTAGCTTGATTGGTTGCTGAAATGCACGTAAAACCTACTCTGAGACAACTAATTAAAGAAGCACAACAGACTGATACTATGATTCGATAGATCAGATCAGAGTACGGTAGTGAGAAATGGGATGGTTTCCATGAGTCAGAGGATGAGGTAGTCTATTACCATGGTAGGATGGTAGTACCTGATGCCAATGACTTAAGGAAGTTAGTCATGGAGGAAGCTCATTCATCCATGTATGCAATGCATCCATAGAGCACCAAAATGTATCATAACTTGAAAGATATGTATTGGTGGCCTGGTTTGAAGAAGGATGTAGCTGAGTTTGTTATACGGTGTCTAGTGTGTCAGTAGGTTAAAGCTGAACATCAGAATCCCATAGGAACAATGCAACCTTTACCTATACCACAGTGGAAATGGGATCACGTGACCATGGACTTTGTGGTTGGTTTACCCAGAACAGCTAAAAGTCATGATTCCATTTGGGTAATAGTTGATAGGTTGACTAAGTCAGCACATTTTGTTCCTGTGAAAACAACCTATACTGTTGAGAAACTTGCACAGATCTATATAGATGAGATAGTGCGGTTACATGGGGTTCCAGCTACAATTGTTTCTGATAGAGGTACCCAGTTCATGAGTCATTTTTGGGAATGACTACCTAAAGCTTTGGGTACGCAGTTAAGGTTTAATACATCATTTCACCCATAGATAGATGGACAATCTGAGAGGACTATACAAACCTTGGAGGATTTTCTTAGGGCATGTGTCCTTCAGTTTTTAGGAAGTTGGGATCTACACTTGAGCTTAATAGAATTTGCTTACAATAATAGTTATCAGCACAGTAATGATATGACACCATATGAAGGATTATATGGTAGACGTTGTAGATCTCCATTGTGCTGGTATGAAATAGGAGAATACCAACTTTTGGGTCCTAAATTAGTGCAGCAAACAACTGAAAAGATTAAAGTAATACAACAACAGTTAAAGGCTGCACAAGATAGACATAAGTCATACACTGATAAATGACAAAGACCTTTAGAATTCCAAGTTGGATACAAAGTATATCTCAAAGTCTCACCTTGGAAAGGTGTTCTTAGATTTTGAAAGAAGGATAAGTTAGCTCTTAGATTTATGGGGCCTTATCCAATCACTGTACGGATTGGAAAGGTAGCCTATAAGTTGGAGTTGCCACCCGAACTACATAGATTGCATCCAGTATTCCATATATCCATGTTGAGAAAGTGTCACCCTGACACGGAGTCAATGTTGCAACCTATGGAGGTAGAGTTAAATGAAGATATATCCTATGTGGAAGGACCAATGTTGATTCTTGATAGGAGAATCAAAAAGTTAAAAAGAAAGATATAATCCTTGTGAAAGTTATCTGGAATTATCGTGGCATTAAAGAGGCTACATGGGAACTGGAGGAAGAGATGAGGAGGAAGTATCCTTCTCTTTTCTCTTGATGATTTTGGGGATGAAATCCCTATTAGGGGTGGATAATTGTAACATCCCTGACCTGGGTTATGCCTTAACCCTAGGAGTTTTGTCTAAGTAAGTTATTAAGATCCTTGTTTTTATGTTTTGAAAAGTAATTAGGACTAAAAAACAACTTATGTTTCAATTTTGGTCCTTTTTGAATAATGATTGAGCAATAATTGCTTGTTTTGGACTAAAGTTCAAATCACCCAATATAAGGGGTTACTTTGCAAAATGTTACATGATAATGTTCCTCAAGTGTTATAGCATCATAAGAATGAGAATGATGCTAAGGGATGGCTTGTGGAAGCCTAAGTTCCAAATAGAAGCTTGTTTGAATGATACTTGTGCATTGAATACTAGTTTTGGTGTAATTTGCAATTTACCCAAAAGATAGGGTTGAACATGTAAAATACCACCTCAATAATGTTACTAATGTCTATTGGTATCATTTAAAGAAAATAAAAGTAAAGGGGCGTTTTATTTGAGTCACATTTGAGAAGTGATGATCTTGATAATAAAATAATCAAGAAATAAGCATAATTGATATCCTAATTATTTTGTAGCAAAAATATATAAATTAAATGAAGTGCCCGTAAACTAAAATGTTATGGGTAAAACCCTATAATGTATGGCTTCCAAAACACAATGGGGGCGCCAAAATAGTTCTAAGTAGGTGAAAAATATCTACTGCATTTTCTATTAAAAAGTAATTTCCACTAAAAATTAAGGTGCTTATGTATAATAATATTATAATCATTAAGGTGTTTGAGGGCCGACTATAAAGCAAGGATAATTCAAAGGAATTAAATGATAAGGAGGATAGATTTGGAGGCAAGAAAGTGGAGAGGGAAAGTGGCACCTAGAGAAGAAGGGGTATGGCTTTCTTTCCACCTTCTCTCTCCTATAAATTCAACTATATATACTCACCCATTTACAACGTGAAAGAGTATTTTTGCAATCCACTTTCACTCTAAACTTAGTCCAACAACCAAGGGAGCAAAGGAGGAGGAGGAGATCGTTTCCCAAGCTTGAGTTAAGGTCCATGGTCATCTTCAACCTTGGGTTGAAGGTTGAAATTGAATTTCAACACTTTTTTTCTTCTCTCTTCCATCCAATGCTCAACATTGGCAATTCTTTTCATCAATAAGGTTGAGGACGTGTCTTGGATAGTTGAAGGAGATATCTTTACCATTGGATATGAAAATCTTGGAGCTTTGAAGCTACTTTGAAGGCGAGTTATATAACTGAACCCAATAATATTATTCATTGAATTCAATCTTGCAATATATGATGATCTTTCCTTCTTCTTGAATATTTCATGTGTAATTGATTAATCTATGAATCCATTAGTTGTATGGACAATAGAAATACGTAGGTCTGAAGTTTGATGATGATGACATCATATTAGCACACACCTCTAAATTAAAAAATTCAATCGGTTTCAATTATTAGTGGCCAAATGGTTTCAACCATTGATTGGCCAAATGGTTTCAAACCATTTAGAGGCCAAACGGTCTCAAACCATTTGATGTTGAAATGGTCTCAAGACCGTTTGATATGAAACAATTTCCAAACCGTTTGATGATCTAGGCTCCAAACCATTTGGAGATGAAATAGTTTCCAAACCGTTTGAAGATCTAAGGTTCAAGACCATTTAGGGTTTAAAACCGATTGAGATGAAACAATTTCAAAACCATTTGATGGATTAGAGACCAAGACCGTTTGGAGGTCTAAACAGTCTCAAACCGTTTGAGGTTTAATTGATCAAAACCGTTTGAAGGTTCATTTGTTCAAAATCATTTGAAGGGTTAGAGACCAAGACTGTTTGATGGTCTAAACGGTCTCAAACCATTTGAAGGTTTATGACCAAACCATTTGAAGGTTCTGGTCCAAACCGTTTGAAGGTCCAATAGGTTTAAACCATGTATGGACTAATAACCCCATGAGTGGTTGAAAAGTATCTCAAGGTTAATTACAATGGAAGTACCTTTAAGGTACTTAGGTGAATAATGCACTTAGAGTGATTGGCATATGATGCCTATGAATGTAATAAACTCAATACACTATAATAATCATAGGTGTATATACCTTAATGAAAAGTTGAGCCAACTTAATAAAGTATGGAGCAATCAACATCCTAGAGAGGATGAGAGAGAGAAAGTCATACTTGAGTAATAAACATGCAATGTGCAACATTGATACCTTTATTGAGTGTAGGGAATGAATTAGGGTTAAATCCCTTATAATGTGATAAGTAAACCATAACTGATGAAGTATGGGTAAACCCTAACCCTAATTTTGGGTTATGGTATGAAACCCTAATTGATAGAGAATGGTAAACCCTAACCCTAATTTTGGGCAAAGGTATGATAAATCCATAATTGATAGAGAATGGGAAACCCTAACCCTAATTTGGGAATAGTGGTGTTATCCTTGTATTGTATGGTGTTGTTATGTAATTGAGATGGTTGTTATCAAGTATACTAATCATGCAGGTATCCTGAAATGATGAGCATTGCCAGGTATGCATTATGTTTTTTATTCGATAAAAATGCTTAATGGGCCTTGTGAGCCATTATATTATTTGTTGCCTAGTGAGAGGTGACAAGAAGTTTAATGAGGCTTTATGAGCCATGTGAGATGCTTGTGTAACAAGTATCATGTATACCTTGGTCAGATGACCTGGAAATAATAGTTACCTGATAAAGTGGTAACAATGATCAGTGATGAACCAAGGGTTTGAATACCCAGATCTAGTGAACATGATGATGATATTGTTGAAGGATGAGAATTCCTGGTAAAAAGATAAGGGATTGAGATCTCAGTGTTTTATGAAGTTTTGATAGATGTATTACACTTTCTTTGTAGTATTTTGTCATAATAATTCCTGTTTGAGAACTTGACTGATGCTAAAAGAATAAGGTAATGCACTTAACTAATCAAAAAAATCTTATCATGTAGAGTCCTGACCATAGATCCATCATCGTCAGTAGTTGGTGATGGTGAAACAAGTTTTCCCACGGGATCTCTTGGAATGCATATTTTTGAATATGTGGGGGTAATGGGCGAATATATCCTTACGCCTCATAGGAATGACTACGAGCCATATCCTATAAATCAGATTGGTTACAGACCATATCCTAATAAGATTACAATACCAGGCATTGGCTACGGGCCATATCCTGAAGAGAGTATATGCTACGGGCTATGACTCTATACCGAAGATGCCACTATATCTTGGCAAGCTAATTGCTTTCATATATCTTGCAATATATGATGATCTTTCCTTCTTCTTGAATATTTCATGTGTAATTGATTAATCTATGAATCCATTAGTTGTATGGATAGTAGAAATACGTAGGTCTGAAGTTTGATGATGATGACATCATATTAGCACACACCTCTAAATTAACAAATTCAATCGGTTTCAATTATTAGTGGTCAAATGGTTTCAACCATTGATTGGCCAAACGGTTTCAAACCGTTTAGAGGCCAAACGGTCTCAAACCATTTGATGTTGAAATGGTCTCAAGACCGTTTGATATGAAACAGTTTCCAAACCGTTTGATGATCTAGGTTCCAAACAGTTTGGAGATGAAACAGTTTCCAAACCGTTTGAAGATCTAAGGTTCAAGACCATTTAGGGTTTCAAACTGATTGAGATGAAACCGCTTCAAAACCATTTGATGGATTAGAGACCAAGATCGTTTGGAGGTCTAAACGGTCTCAAACCGTTTGAGGTTTAATTGATCAAAACCGTTTGAAGGTTCATTAGTTCAAAACCGTTTGAAGGGTTAGAGACCAAGACCGTTTGATGGTCTAAACAGTCTCAAACCATTTGAAGGTTTATGACCAAACCGTTTGAAGGTTATGGTCCAAACTATTTGAAGGTCCAATAGGTTTAAACCATGTATGGACTAATAACCCCATGAGTGGTTGAAAAGTATCTCAAGGTTAATTACAATGGAAGTACCTTTAAGGTACTTAGGTGAATAATGCACTTAGAGTGATTGGCATATGATGCCTATGAATGTAATAAACTCAATACACTATAATAATCATAGGTGTATATACCTTAATGAAAAGTTGAGCAGCGAATTATCCTCATCATGTTCAGTATAGATCCACGGCCTCGCCATACTGGAAGCAAATGTGGGACAGATTTCCTACCGTGATTCCGTGGTGTAGGTGGATTCTTGGCAGAGGTTTGATCCCCTTCTGGGATGCAGTGTGGTGTGAATCTAGATTGTTTGATTATGCGAGGTTTCACAGTGACAGGAATCATGCTTTCCTCGTCCGCGATTTCTGGATTGATGATGTAGGGTGGGACTGGTCTGCTCTCCGGCAGATTCTTACTGACGATGGAGTTGAGTTGGTCAATCGTGCTGGACAAAGGATTAATGATGATGATGACAAGATCATTTGGAGTCCTGAGCGTATGGGTAGGTTCACTATCAAATCAATCAAGAAGCTCCTTACTACTACGGATGAATCTAATAGCTGCGTTTATAGCAAGATTTGGACCATTGATGCCCCTAAGGAGTGTGCTTTTATCTGGAAGATGATGAATAATGCGGTCCCGACTGATGACAGTGTCCGGAAATGCCAAGTTCAGCTGGCTTCTAAATGCGAGTGCTGCGTTGAGCATTGTACGGAAGACACGGATCATGTTATCTTCTTTAGTCAGATGGCGCTTAGATTCTGGGAGCTTTTTGAGATGGTTACTGACATGATGAGACCTACCAGTAGAGCCGAGCTGATTGCCCTTTGCGCCTATGGAAGGTCTGCCGAGGTGCTCCTTTGGACAGTGGCCTGTCTAGCTACCCTCATCCCGTATCATTTGTGGAAATGGAGATGTAGAGCTCGCTTTGATGGTAAGGCTAGTCCATTTGAGAATGCGATACGTCTGGTGACTGATCAGCTTAATCTTATGATCAAGAAGAAGACCTTTCGTGCCATTGCTGACCCGGAGGTTCACCACAGGTTTCATAACCATGGTGTGATCGATCCTTCTTACGTGCTTAAGGAGGTTGCGCTCATTAGATGGAACAGACCTGACATTCACAGCCTTAAGCTCAATCTAACGATCGGGAAAGACAAGGATCCGTTTGGTATTAGTAGATGGTGGATGGCCAGTATTGTTAGAAATCACCATGCGAAGATCTGTCAAATTGCTAGATCCTGGCTCACGGCGGATAACCTCGACTGTGCTTTGCTTCAAGCTGTTGTGGTGAGTCTCAAGTTCGCGGATTCTCAGCACTTGAGGATTACTTCTGTTGAGGTGGACAACCCCCTTCTCTTCAATTTCTTCTGGGGTAATAATCCTATCCCTTGGAGATTGGCTGCCATGCATGAGGAGATCAAATACTACATTGAGGAGGAAGGTATTATGGGTTCTCTTGTGCACAGATCCCTGAATTCGATTCCTAGAGCTTTTGCTAAATGGGGTGATCACCTCCTTGATCCTATTGTCATCTCTGACCCGCGAAGGTTATCTCCTAGAATTAGGGGTATGCTTTATCTTGAGAAGCATGAGACTCAATATGTGGTGATGAGATATGTTTCCTGAGTGGTCCTTCTCGTCTCCTTGCTGTGTTGTGTCTTGAGCTGCTTTGGGGGTTCTTTCCTTTGGGTCATTACCTGCATCTTTTAGCAGGAGCTGTACTTTGATCTTTTTAGCTCACACGAGGAGGGTGAGATGAATAGATGACCTCCTGGCTTGTATAAAAAAAAAAAAGTTGAGCCAACTTAATAAAGTAAGACATGGCATGATGATTGTAATCCAATTGCCTACTTAGGTGATATTGAGAACCAACAATGTATGTCAAAGTGTTTGTTATAGGATCATGGGGTAGGCTAGTAGGAGGAGGTGGTGGAGGTATGTCTTGGGTGGATGTTTCCCCTTCAGTCCTAGCCCTTTTGTGTCCAAAATCGATCCCCATATTCTCTACTGCATTTTTACTTATCTTTTGGGGTTTCCTATCCCATGTATAACCTAGGTCCTCAATATTCTTCTTAAGAAAATGTTGAGTAATTTGGCAAACAAAATTGGCATAAGGTGGATTGCCAGAGAATTCAACCATATTCTTTAGAATGAGACAAATGAAATTGATAGGGATACCTTTTAGGATGGCATAGATAAGGTACATGCGAAAAGTAGGTACTTCAGATTTATTTTCCCTAGGATAGATATTTGTGGCAACAATGATGTTTACTATCCTAGCTCCAGGTTTTAAATTGATGGCATAATATGTACCCCTATCTTCATTGCAACTAGTATTTGATAGAAAAATGGCTCTTTTAATGTCACTTAAGCTAGTGGTAGTGTCATCTTGAGAAATCTTATTTAGTGGATTTCTAGTGCTAAGATCAATAAACTCTTTATATTCTTCTATATCTATGTTAAGCATGCTAAGAATGCCCTCCTCGGAAAAATGAAATCCATATCCACTAACCATAGAAGAGAAGGAATCATGGTCAGGATGTGGGGTTAGGTTGGCATAGAATTCGTTAACTACTTGTGAGGAGTAGGAATGGAAGGAAGGATTCAGAAATTCAGACATATGTTGCACCTCAAAGATTTCCTCAAGATCAACAATGTTGTGGAAGTCCATTATGTCGACCGACCGTCGTGGAAGAGGGGTCCTTGAGGATAGCCTGATGTAGCGATCGCCGACAGCTATATCGTTGAATGGAATGCCGTTGATGAACGACAACGCTGGGGAGACTATCCTTCCCTTCCTAGCCGCGACTTGCTTCTTTCCACGCGATGATGAGGAAGCCATCTTGTTGCTTTGAAGTGGAGAAGAAGCAAAGCAATATTTGGGTGTATAGAAGTTAAAAATCCGTATTAGAATGAACTAGAGAAGAGCTAGAGAAATGAGAATGTGAGTTTGTGAAGAATGGGGTGGTTTTGGGCTCTATTTATAGCAAAACAGAACCCATTTTGGTCGACAATGTGTCGATCGATGACCGCAACAGTCGTTTCTGCAGACGCTCCTCTCAGTCGTCCAACGGTCGATCGAAAATTAGCCTTTGCAATTTTTTTAATTTATATTTTAATCAGAAGATTGCCTATTAATTCACACAAATGGGGGTTCATAAGGTTGGCCCCGGTCGACAATTTTATCGACCGATTTTTCCTCAGTCGAACATTTTGTCGACCGAAAATATGTCTGGGTTCGAATGTACATCATCTACTTGGTGAGTATCAATCGAGAAGTATAGCCAACCAAGATGTCTTCAGTCAACGAATTCGTCGACCGAGTATATCTCGGTCGAGAATTTTGCTGACCGACGAAGTTTCTGTGGATGAAATTTTGAGCTAGTTTTTAATGCAAGTGAGAGGCTTTATTTGTAGAGCACATATGTATATCTTCTAGGGGAGTAATAACGTAATCATTTTCTAAGATATTTGAACAATTCTAAGGTCATAGCTAGTTTTTAAGATTTGATTTTGACCTATTATTTGAGTTTTTGTACTAAAATCATGTTTTTAATATGATGAATTAAGGTACTAAGATTAGTGCAATAAAACGATTTACAAATAAGCATTTTGTCAATCTTATTTTAGGTCGACCTTGACTTCGACCATAGCGCCCCTTGGTCAAACTTGATTTCAACCAAGAGGCAATTTTCTGCAGATTTCCAATTTGGACACTTATATGTGAAGTATAATTTCTACAGATTTTCAATTTAAAAATGCATTTGTGCCATAAAGTTTATGCAAAATGGCATCTTCATATGAGCTCAATCAAAATGATTATAAACAATATCCATTCATGGTTTGTATATATGGATCAAAGATTATTTTAGACAAACCAATAAAACATAATGATCATGATAGAACAGTAGAAGCATATCCACAATACAATGATCAAGATAGAAGCATACAGTTTCATAAAATACAATGATTATGACCAATTTTAATACACACAGTTCCTATACCATAGATAGAACAAGAAATACTTAGGATAAATCATGTGGACTATGATAAAACAATAATTTCCTTGATTAAATCAACATGGTTCATAATTTTCAGTTTTAAGACAAACCATGTAGAGGATAAACCAAAATAATTCTCATTTATTGTTCATTGTTTTTTTTAAAAGATAAACCATGTAAATGAACATACTTAACAAACTTTGTCAATCAATGAAGAAAGTATATTCAATATCAGTTTTCATATATCATTTTTGCAATATGTTTAAGAATTTCATATTCATAAGGTTATACCTTCTTTCATGATTCAAAAGATCAATATGTTTTGATTTTAAGATGGTCTCTAAGATTCACTCTTGATTTGCATATTAAATCAATCATTAATAACAAATTGATAGCAAACTAGATTAATTAAAACATGTTCAACAGAACTTGGTTCGGTCGAACTTTTTGTGGACTGAATTTATCTCGGTCGACATTTTTCTCGACCGAGAATGCTGCTGTTTGTACAGGTTTTATCAGATTTGTTGCAAACATCAAAACGGTAACCTGCTCGGTCGACTAATTCTCGACCGACAGTGTTCTCGGTCGAATAGTTTCTCGACCGAGGTTGTTTCTGTACTGTCTCTCAGCAATTGTTTACAAGTAAATCATAGGTCATTTTCAATTCAATTATGTAATTTGAAAACTCAATTTAGTTGAGATAAAACATATGAATATCAAAGTAATATTTTGATCAAATCTCAACTAATCATATTGAAATCTTTGGGTTTTAGGGACCCTAATTAAGACAAATTTTCAAAGATGTGTCTCTGCATATTTGTATATTTTCAAGTTAGAAATTTTAATTACTTGAATCAATTTGTTATCTTATTATGTTAAGTTGAGATAGACATAGAGATATACAACTTGAAGTCTTTGGTCATATCTCAACATAATTTTGTTCATTTAGTTTGAGGGTTTTGGAACCCATACTAACTCAACATCCTTTTTTTTATAAGGACATGAGAAAGAATAATGACCGAGACGCAAACAATAATGGCAACATATAGAATCAACCTCATATCTCTTTCTATGATTTTGTTCTAGGTTGTTTTTGGGTATATATGTATATTTGCCTCTAGATACATACACAGATTGATTCTCTAGCACTTGTGTCTTTCTCCAACTAGAGTTTTGGTAAGATTTTCCTTTAGGCTTATAACATAGTCCTCTCCTTCCAATTTGATGATAAGAATCATTTAAGATTTTATCAAGGATATCATTGTTACTCAAACTACTAACTTCTTGTTGCAGCTTAATTATCTCATCCATTCTCTTATTGATGTCTAACTTTGCTTGATCTAGATTAGATAACTAGGAATCTCTTTCTTTCATAATAATATCATAATCTAGATGTGTACACAAAATAGGCTATTTTTGAAGATCATTTACTTGAGTTGGCAAGTTTAACTTTTCTAGGGAAAGAAGATTGCAATTTACTTCTACAGATTTCAGCTTAATATCATGATCTTCAATAACCTTTTTAAGATCTTCATTTTCAGATGTGAGAGCAAGAAGTTTAGGATGTAACTCATCATTTGCCTTATTAGATTTCTTTAATTTCTTCTTGCACTCAATATACTTATTATGTGTCTCTTCAAGACTAGCAATTTACTCTTCTTTAGGTAAATCAAAAAGGCTTACCTCTTCTTTTTCTTCTTCTTCTTCATCTTCACTTATTGTAGCAATAAGGCATTCTTTATGCACATCTTCCTTCTTTGACCTCCATGGACAACTAGATGTAGTGTGCCTTGTTCCTAAGCACCAATTGCAACTTGTTGAAGATTGGTCCATATTTTTCCTTTGCTTGCGGTTGTAGACACCACCACCCTTCATTCTTCAAGACTTGATTAGAGCTCCTTGAAGGCTGCTCTGAAACCAATTGAAAAGCCACTAGAGGGGGGGGGGTGAATAGGGTTTTATGGATATTTTAAAATAATTTCACTCAAACAACCACAATTGAGATAATAAGAAGGAGACAAGGTGTTTAGAGTGGTTCCAACCTTAGCAAATACTAAGGCAGTCAATCCACTACCCGGTTTCTTACCCAACTGGGATTTTGAAAGTATTTAATTTTATTACCTCGCAAGGATATTACATAAAATTACAACACTTTCAACACCCTTTGAACAACCTTCACCTTGAAGTAGTCTCACCAACCTTGAAGCAGCCTTCCTTGAAGTAACTTCAAGCTCTCCCTTTAAGTAGCCTTCCTCTTGAAGTAGCTTCCCGTTGAGACAGCCTTCTAGAAGTAGTCCAAAGATCTCCTTCTTCACAAAGAAGATCAAAACTCTCTCCAATCTGCAACCTCCAACCCTAGGAGAAGCAAGGAGAATACAAGCAATAAGAAAGAACAAGAAGGGAAACCGAAATTTCAATTACCACTTGAAGCACAAGGCTTGATTTCCTATATCAATTGTATTGATCTCCTAACCAATGAGTATGGAAGTGTAGGTTTAGTGGGTAGAAGATGCTAGCCTATAGGACATGAATTTGGAGCAAAGGAAATGAGTAGCAAGTACTAGAGTTGCTCAATTGCTCAAAACAGATTTCCAATTGCAAGTATGTAAGCTCAAGTATTGCACAAGTGTATTTTGGGTATCCTATGGCTTGTCCTATTTATAGGAATGACCTATGTATGCTTAAGGACGTTCTACACACCTTCTAGGGGGTTCTTAGCTCTTAACTAGCCGTTAGGTAACCATTAGTTGCTTTAACAATGACTAGTTAATTAATTCTGAAAAGTGCAGATAGAGATATTCTCGGTCGAGAAATTGTCGACTGAGATCCCAGTCGGTCGAGGTCTTTGTCGACTGAGGGACTGTCCGGAGCAAGTGTATATAACATTATGATACAACTCCCAACTACCTTGTCTGCTGTGTCTAACGACTACATGGGTCATTCTCGGTCGAAGAGTTTGTCTACTGAGAGTGTCTCGGTCGAGAATTTTGTCGACCGAGATTAACCCTGTTTCAATATTTTAAACTAAGTACTTAGTGTGTGTATGAGTGTGTAATTGTGATACTATTTTAGGGGATGACCTATCTGAGTGTTATGATTTGGCTAGGGAAGATCTAAATGCTTGATTTACATGATATCTAAGTACTTGTACATTATATACTTGTACAAGTGTTTACATTTGATTACAATCATGAATTAAAGTAGTTTGAGCATATAGATCTTCCAAGAGTTTTTCATCCACCTAATTCCTGCAACACTCAAGTAGCACGTTCGATCCACAAGAATGAAATGTTTGTCATCATCAAAACAAAGGGATTATAATAATGTCCAATTTAGCCAACATTTAATTGGCCTATTATTAAGCCAATTGCTCATGATGGAACCTGTAGTTCAGTAGAACTGCAGGTTCTGCATCTTTCTGGGAGGCCGGACAACAGGTCTACATACCTGTTATTAAAAAAAAATTACAAATCTAAGCATCGATTATGATAATAAAGCCAACAATACAAACTTACAATGTCAGTTTTTTTAAAGGAACCGTCAACAAGCCACTACCAACGTCGGTTAGACTAGAGAACTGACGTTGGTCAGAAACCAAGATGTCAGTTTGCTAAACAAACCGTCACCAGAACAGAACAACAACGTACGTTCTTTACAGAACAGACCGACATTCATTTACGTAATATCCGTCTTTTGTACCTAAATTTGGCGCGAACCTCTAATTGTTATCGTCAGTTTGACCAAAAATTGATGTAAGAATGTTCAACATAACGTCGGTTCCTTTTATTATAACCGATGACTGTACTTGCATCATTAGTTTGGTTGGGCCAAAGAAATCGACATTACATGCTACCACTTGTAGTGTCACCCACTTAGACGTCGGTTTATAACTGACGTTATAAGCCTTAAATGACCGACGTTATAGGGTGTTAATGTAGTAGTGCTTGTTGATCATATCATTTCCCAAAGCCGAGAATGTCCAAGGTATGACCGTGTTGTAGAGTAAATTTTCAGGCAAATCAATGTAGTCCCCATGGATCTAGCAAGGTTATCATTTGTAAACAAACAAGAAGAAATTTTCTTCCATGTTGTTCAAGTATTACATGAAGAGTTTTATTTTCTTCCATAGCATGAATCCATTCACATGTTTGCCGTGTGATCCTACGTGGACGTCACTCATGATAGCTTCAGCTTCTATCTTGTCGATATAGTAAAGAATATTCTAATTGTAAAATCTACATTATAGTTGTTCTTTCCTCAGAACATACTATGCGGATCATCGCTTGAGAGTCAATTTCTCTCTCTGGGAGATGTTCTCAAGAATGACTTGCATTGATAGATACACCTTGATGTCATGAAACAAAGCCCTTTCTTTATCATTGGGTGCATTGTCGATGACCCTGTAGTCAGTGGGTTGAGAGAGTGCCTCAGCTTCAACAAAGAAGGTTTCACCTCTCTAGATTTCGATCCGTAAAGAAAAGGCTTGTAGAGTGTTAGTGAAGGTATTGTTCTCTCTTTTGATGAAGTGGAACAAAATGTTCTCAAAAGGCCAAGCTAGAGAACACATATGCTCCTGGAAAGGTACTAGATTTTGATGGCACATTCTCCAGTTATTCTAGACCTGAAATATGACTAGGAGGAAGTCATTGTAGACTTATACATGTCATATTTCTAGCTATTGGGAGAGCTGGATTGCCAAAATACATGCTTCATATTTGGCCACATTGTTAGTGGGGTTGAATGCTAGTGGTCTTTCTACTAGTAGGTGCTCTCCTCAAGAATTTTGAAGGACTACTCCTATTTTGTCTCCTTTCCGATTCATGAATTTAATGAAGAAGACCATCGAAGTGTATGTATTTGAATATATCCCCATGTATTGTGGGTGTATTATTCCTATATCTTCATCTGAGAACTTGTAACGTCCTAGGATTTGAGGCCTCAGATAAATGATCTTATAAGGAATGATTGGACTACCCATATCTCCAAGGTGCACCTCCTTTTCTGGGATCCAATCACTAAAGAACTCCATAGTTAAGAGTGCTCAACTTTGAGTAGTACTAGGATGGGTGACCAGTTGGGAAGTTGATCTTGGCTTACGTATGAGTGAGGACAAAGCACGCAGTTAAGGCTAGTAGTGGTCTGTGGGGCCATTTGTCATTCCTAAAACTATACTAGAGCCTTGGGTAGTGGGCTCGGGTGTTACAAATGGTATTAGAGCCATAAACCCTCCAGTATGTGGGGCCCGCATGGGCATGTGTCATGCTAGTCTTGAGTCGTGTGGTCTAGGCTTGTAGGAAAGGGCTGTCCATGGTTGATGTAGCCACCCTTGTGCTAGTATTCCATGATCGGGAGTTGAATGTCCATGTGCCATTATTGGTCTGCACTTAAATGGGGTTAGATTTTGAAGCCATATAATTAAGCCTTAATGAGGACGTCAAGAGTCTAAGTGAGGGAGATTGTAACGTCCCAAAATTTGAGGCCTCGGATAAATGATCTTATAAGGAATGATTGGACTACCCATATCACCAAGGTGCACCTCCTTTTCTGGGAGCCCATCACTAAAGAACTCCATAGTTAAGCGTGCTCAGCTTGGAGTAGTACTAGGATGTGTGATTGTGATAAAGTGAACTTTTGTAATCCTTGAATTGTCTAATGAGACAAACAAATACATATTTTAGGACTATATCAAGAATTTCAAGTGTTTTGATAAAGTTCGATGTCAATTGATGATGATGTCATAATTATGATTCATAAGTTTATGACTTTTGTGGTATTTAATTGTATGGTCAAATATTTGAGTTTTGGCACCAAAATTAAATGGAAAGTACCTTGAGTTGTGATAAAACTATGGTCAAAATTTGATGAAGAATAAAGGTTCCTAGACGAAGTTATCAATGTTTGGAAATGATGGATTAATGTATGCTATTGACCAAGCTATTTGAGTTTTAGCCTAAGTTATGGATGTCACGCGGCCTAGTTGTGGGCTAGTCCATGGATTATCCTGTAGCTGACATTGATTTAGATAGTCCAACATAGATCCACGGGCTACAAGCCAGTTAGCTACCTCACACGATTTGTGGTTCAGACGTGGGGCGGCTGCAACCCACCTGTAATGCCACTACCCTGACCATCGACGAGAATGTCGGTGTGCGAGGAAACTGACCGAACAGTTGCTCCCCGATCTGTCAAGGCAGTCTTATAGACCTTGCTCTTGAACCTTATAGTAGAGCATGGAGGTGAGAGTAGAGAAAGAAGAGAGCTGGAGTGCAATAGAGGGATGTTGAGGAGTGCTTGGAGGAAGGTTGTCTCTTCTACCCCCGACTGCAGTAGTGAGGATGATGGGGCAGGTGCTTGACATGCAGGAGGAGTGACGTCCAGTGGTCATCATTAGTAGACAGGAGGATGGAGTAAGTAGTCGATCGCATGCCATGGATCTTCTCTGCAGTAGCGTCTTGGGTGGAGGAGAGCCCACGCACGCAGGCGTCGAGCACTGTGGATGGGAGAGACGTGTTGTTTTGAGCAAAGGACAAAGGGAGTAGGAACGATCAGAGAGTTTCACACAGTCGGAAATTTCTCCCTAGAGTTCTTCTCCACGACGGCGCCCAATTTAGGAGCTCAAAGATTTATCAGTGCCGACCTCTGTGGTTGAAGCAGCAGAGGGTCACGATCATAGCAGATGGCTTTCAGAGACAAAGGCTAGCAGAGCAGCGCCGAGTCCAACCTCACAACAGAGATCTCATCCATCAGAGTCTCCCAACGGCAGCAACGAACCGAGGAGGAGAGGGATGCCTATCCCTCATCGACGTCCTATTCCTTGACTGTGCCCAGGTGATGCGGGAGAGATGGAAATGAGAGGACGATGTCGTAGAGGGAGAGAAAGTGAAACTCTTAGTCGTGTTGGATCTCAGAGAGGAGTCATGAGGAAGCGGTGCTCAAGATAGAGTCCCATAGGACTCACAAATGCATCAGATGTGAGGAGGTTAGGGGAGACCAAGAACGGTTCAACCCAGTGAATCGGCTGGTCCCAAGATAGCCAGCGGCCCAGCGCATGGCACAACCCAAGTCAGGCATGGCCGCACCCTACTAGTGGCCACATGGCAGAGCCTGAGTGGCCAATAAAAGGTAAAATCCCAATAATACCTAGATCTTTCAAAATGCCTAGTAATTAGTGTGTTTCTCAGAAAAATACAAACAAGGTACCATTTTTCAGAAACATGTGTAGAACAACATGAAACATAATATCATGCTTTTGATGCTTTAATATCAGTGATATCATGTAAGATTTGTAATTCTTGTTTAATGGATAATAAATACCAAACAATGGTCTAAAATAATGAGAAAATACCAATAGATCATAAATCATGTTTGTAATCCATACAAGGTCAGATCTAATGATGTTGATACACGAAATTCATGTTATATAAAGAGCACCCTTAATACATGTGATGTAACCCTAATATGGTTAATGAAAGTGAGATAATGTTAAATTTGTTCACATAATAATGTGACACATGAGTATATCCAGTTGATGAACTATAATCTAGAATATGACATCAGTAAGATAATTCAAAGTCAAGAATATAAGTAACGATGCATAAAATGACATGGAAACCTACTGATCAGATAATGTATCCTAATCTGGAATATGAGATCAGTAATCTAATTACAAGAAGATAAGATAAGTAATGATGAGAATACCTTAATGAACTAAGATAAACCCTAATGAACACGATTAGGGTTAAGATGAGATGTAGGATGATGAGAATCTAATGCTAGTATGTGGTCTTGTCTTAATCAGGGTATGATCAGGATGTAGGTGATATGAGAATATATGGATTAGGAATATCTCTCTTTGCAAGGTATGCCATTACCTCTTACTTGTCTTATTATACAATATGCTTATGTTATATGTGTAGTAAAATACTTGGCATATGATATTGGATGAAATGATTGTTCTTGAATGATATGTTGCTTGATTTTTCATATTTATGGCTATGAACACATGGCAAATAAAATATCTGATCCCTTATATGATAGCACTAACTCTCCTTGGTAGAATAGTGCATTGATGAAAGTACTAAATCTCTTTGGAAGAATAGTACATGTGAGCACTAAATCTCTTTGGTAGAATAGTGCATGTATGAAAGTACTAAATCTCTTTGGAAGAATAGTACATGTGAGCATTAAATCTCTTTGGTAGAATAGTGCATGTGGTTGATCAACTTTACATATAATGGAAAGTCATGCTAAAACATGTGTTCTCTTTTGTTAATAGATATATTTGTGCAAGTATACACTTTTCCTTATATTTGTTTAATGATGCCAAGTATTAGTTTTATCTTATTTCCAAGATATGATGAGAGGTATGTAAAAGACATGTAGGCATACTCAGTATAATATTCTTGAATATTGTGCTGACGTGTACCACATGTAATCTTTTGTTTAGGTTGTGGTTATGCTCTTGAAGATCCAGGTTAGTTGTGAGTTGTATGGTGAGCTGATGTACAGGTGGACCTATTGTCTTAAGATCATGTATATTAGTGGTAGTACATGTATATGTATAAGTTTGCTGTTCAATATGTAATATCAAATGTTGTAACAATTCATGTTGTAATTATATGTTGAATGGTGAACATGTGTATATGGTTTTATTATTGTTCATGTGCATGTGCTACTAATTGTTCCGTTTGACTCCCTCAATTTTATTCTTCTTAGCCTAGTGTAGGGTGTTTAAATTGGGATTCTCGCTGAGGTGAGGTTTCAATTTGGACGTCACACATTAGATTAAGTTTTAGAAAATGGGGGGGGGGGCGTCACAGTGACCAGTTGGGAAGTTGATCCTTGCTTGCGCATGCGTGAGGAAAAAGCATGCAGTTAAGGCTAATCGTGGTCTGTGGGGCCAGTCTTCATTCCTGAAACTCTACTAGGGCCTTGGGCAGTGGGCCCAGGCGTTACATAACTCTTATTCATGAGTAGCTTATTCTAGAAGTGGGGAATCTACTAGTTGATTTGCAAGGGCATGTGCATTATGTGCCTACATTAGGATGTAGGTAGGGTCAAATTCTGTCAACATTACATGCCATTTAGTCAATTGTCCATTTGGAGTTGGAAATCACATAAATAGCTGAGTACATCATAATTGGCGATTAGCTATAAAGGATACGTCATTAGATAGTGGCACAACTTCCACATTGCATGGATTGGATCCTAGAAATAATTTTCAATTTATGGTGTGGTGAGCTTCTCTGCCATTGATTTTCTTAGACAAATAGTACATAGCATGCTTGTCATTAGTCGTTTCTTGAATCAAGAGCCAACCCATGGATGTATCAAACATAGACAAGTGTAGGATGAGAGGATAATTAGGCACATCTGGTCCCAAAACTGGGGAACTAGGAAGGTAATCCTTAAGCTTCTGGAGTGCGGCCTCACACTATTCGTTCCATCCAGAGTAGGAATTCTTCTTTGACATCTTGAAGATTGGCTCACATATAGTGTGATTTTGGCAATGAAGTGTTGATGTATTAGAGTTGCCTTAGAAGACCTTGTATCTCCTTCTTAGTTCTGAGGGAAGACATTTCCTGTATGGCCTATACTTCCCCTGGTTCAACTTTGATCCCTCTCCGACTAAGAGTGTATCCCAATAGGTTAACAAACGTAACCTAAAAGGTTATTTGATGGGATTTAGGAGCATGGAGAATTGTTGTAGTTGCTGAAATAACTTCTTGAGTTTGGCAATGTGATCTTCATGACTCTTAGATTTAGTGATCATGTCATCTACACAGACATCGAAGTCTTTTTGCATCATGTCATGAAAGAGAGTGACCATTGACCATTGATATGGCGTTGCAATGTTCCTGATACTGAAAGGCATGACTCAATACAAGAATAGTCCCCATTCAATGAAGAAAGTAGTAATTTCTTTATGTTCTTAAACCATTTTGATCTTATTGTAGCAGGAGAATACATCCATGAAACTTAGCAGTGCATGGTCAATTGTTTTTTGATGAGTACGTCTATGTGAGGAAATAAGAAGTCTTCTTTTATAGATTCCTTGTTGAGCATGTAATAGTCCACACACATATCTATTTTTTCATATTTCTATAGAGCTAGTACATGTTGGCAAGTCATGTATGAAAGTTGATTGACTCTAAGAAACCAACACTTAGTTGCTTTTGAACTTCTTCCATGATCTTGATGTTACATTCTGGACGTAGTGATCTAGCCTTCTATTTAATGGGATGAATGCTAGGGATGATAGGATGTTGATGGATAGTGATTTCCTCATCAAATCCATGCATGTCAGTAAAGCTCAATAAAAAATTTCGATGTAGTAGCATTGAATCTCTATTAGTTGATCTTTGATGTTTTGCGATTGACATATCCCAACTTTGACTTTGTGTTTTTTTGGCCTTGAATTGAAATTGACCATCTTTGTCTCATCTTTGATTTTAAAAGGGTGATGTTCCTTTTTCATATACTGTAGGATTGGTACGTCTTTGAACTTGACATCTCCGTCATTGAAGATTTTTTCTACCTCAGTGAAGTAGTTGGCAAACTATTAAAGAGTGTGGTTGTCTTTAGATTTTTTGGGTTTTTGTTCATTTTGTTATTTTTATATTTTGTGTAAAGGACCGATGATATGGTAAAGTGTGTCAAAAAACACACTCTAGGATAACTACCACATCTATGTGTCGTTCCTCTAACGAGCTTTGAATTGGGCATGTGGGGAGACCTATCCCTTAGGACATTGTGGTTTTCCACAAACCAATTTTAGAACTCTCCTTTCAGGATTGGACAAATGAAAGTTTATAGGTCCTCCATGGCCTTGGTATAGAAGATGTCATTGACACCCCATTCTTCATTCATGTTGTAGTCATCATCATATCTGTCCCATGTGATGCCATCATCTTCCTATGCAACTTTGAGTTTGCGGTCTCAACATTATCATGACTAGGCCAACTAGGGAAAATATAGAGATGATCATGGCCCACTATTTCAGATGGTGTCTCCACCTCTTCGATTATGTGTAGTACCCTTATTGATGTCAGACTGCTCAAGGCATGACTTATTGACAAGGGGAATAAGTATTCCTTTGATTACGTCCTCATTTATATGGATGACTTTTCTCTCAGATGATTGGTTGTTCAGGGCGATTTAGACACTTTGGTCCTTTTTTATGATGATAACAATCTCCCTGATGCTAGTCCTCCTGGTTCTTGTCGTCGACCTCATGACCATAGTAAGGCAACATCATTGGAAAATTTTCCTTAACAAATTTGGATAGTCTTCAGTGGTAGACACAATACAAGAAACATATAGGTGGGGACCCTTATGCTCAACGTCAAGGTCACATTTATATACTGCCCTGAGTCTATGATCTTCTTCTAGTTGAATGTGTTATGCTTTGCAACTCAAATCTGGAGTCAATGTCATACTATTAAGGTCACATCTTTAAGTTAAATCCCTTATAGTGGAGCATGATATTCATGACTTCCAATATGGTGTCCACCTAGTCATCTTAGTTCTTGTGTAGCATAGGCTGTAGAATCCTAGACCCACCCCTTTGTATCTAGGAGGGATCTGGATGATCTCTATGCATCCTTGATTTTAAGCACCCAGTCCTATGTCTGGATGAACTTTCATCTCCCCCGACCATTGTGTTAATAAAGTAGGGTTGTAGGGAAGATGATGAATCCTTCTGCATGAGGCACCCAGTTGACATGAGCAATGTGTAGCATCTCAAAGCAAAGAATGAGATCATCTTCTTCAATTCATGTTATAGTTTTGGGGTTTTCGGCCTAAATGGTGATGATGGCATGGCCTAATTAGTACTTCAATTTTTGGTGTTGTGATGAGGGAACCACCTAGATTTGATGAATACATGGCCTATCGAGGAGGATTTTGAAGTAGGTAACAAATTCCATGATAAAAAATGTGATGGTGAATATCTCACGTGCAATTCACAACTCCAAAGTGATCTCCACTATCTTTGATTACTTTTTCAAGAAAGGTTGCGTTCTTTTTCATCAATTGGAGGTTATAGGGATTCTTTACTAATTGAGGAAGGAGTCATTGACTATGAAGCAGGAGGGTATCTTTAGGTCGTTGTTTATTTTAGTGATCAATAGTGGATTATTGTGATTTCTTCCCAGTGGAATCTCATCCTCAAAAAATGAGATCAAGTGTGGGGTTGTGATTAACCCAATCGTGCTCGCCATATCTTGTGGATGTATGTCTTGGGAAACGTAGGCCCAATCTAGACTCTTCATGGCTGCATCTCAGTGTTAGCAAATTTTGCATCACATTATCTTATGATATCTCCCCTTTTGGTTCATTCATGAACTGGATTATGTCTGATCCTTTGGGATCAGTAGTCTCCTTGCAAAGGTTAGGTGTTGGCAGTACCTTCTTACTATCATGGGTCCCACTTCCTCTTACTGGTTGGGACTCCAATGTAAGTAGTCATCTTGTTGTTGGAATTACCAGGAGTTAGTGGTACCTCTGGTGTGATAGAAAATTGACCTTGATGGGTGTGGATATCAGGTCTGAAATTGAAACCATAGGGTAAGTGATTGGAGGGACCAATGCCTTTGGGACCCAAACCTTCTATAATTTCAATTTTTGATTGGCATCTGGTATGTAGGTTTCTGGTTTCCTTTGCCAACAGAGGGCCCTGACTATAATGATCGATTATGATTTCTTCCCATAGAGGGTCATTGACATGCTAGTCAATATTTTGATGTGTATAGGAAGTATCAACTTCTATTCTTAGATCGAGACAATGACCTGAGTACTATGAGACTAGTTCTTAATTCTTTGCTTTGAAAGAAGGATGACTAGGCAGGTGATAAAGTCATCACAACTATGTTGGAGGATGTCAGCACCTCCTTTGATGCAACTGTGTGAACCTCACCACAACGTTCAACCTCTTATAAGGAGTGCTTGAGCAGGATGCATGGATCTATCTTGTATCCCTTTTTACAGTGGAAGTCTCTAAAGGTGTTGGCATTGTAGGTCTTTGTCAAGTGATTTACTGAATCTCTTATAGTTGAATACTTGAGTACAAGGTAAATATTTGGTAGTAGAGAATGATGGAAGATCCCAAGGGGGTGATCTTCCTCTTTGATTTGGATGGATCCTCTTGAATGGATTGGTGGATAATGTCTCAGCATTAGGTGTCAGGATACTTGATGGTGGAGCAGTGCTTGCAGTTGTCTATTGTATCGATGGATGGAAAGGTAGTGGTTCATACCCATAATAGTTGCTAAGTGGCCATGCATAATGTAGGGGCATGTACTTAAGGTTGATAGTTAGGCGGCATCACTTGAGTTTTTTTAGGTTCCAGGGCATGAACAACTTTGTTCATGGATGTATGTGTTGATAAGGTTTATATGGTTGGTGGTTGTCACTTACCCATCTTGGTGGGGACGGGTACTACCCCTATCATGGTATCTGACATTTTTTCTTTCATCCATTTGGGATTTTGACTAGGAACTGAAGAAGAAGACATTTACTTGAAGGTGATGCCTATGTTAGATAGACCTCCCTTCTTGATATAATTTTCAATTCGTACCCCTACATGTATGAGTTGATGTACCTTTGCAAATATAACAGGGAAGTGAGAGACGACATGGTGACTCTAGTTACCATGAGTAAGGACTCCTTATTTGTATTCTTTAATTCCATCTAAGAGACTAGCTCCCTCCTTTATCTAACAAACTCAAACAAGCTTTCATCTCCCTATTTCTACAATACTTCTAAGCTTCTCCTTTATTTAGACCTAGTCTAGATTCAAGCATACTGTCCGAAAAACATTTTGTCCATCTTGGCCCATGTGGTAATGGAGGTCATGCCCTACTTATTGTACTAGGCCAATGAGGGACCTGTTAGGGTCTGTGCAAAATAGTGTATTAGTACCCTATCATCAATCTAGACTTCCACCATATCTAAGCAATATGCCTTGACGTGAACCATGGACCACCATTTCTGAAGTACTCATGAAACTTTGGCATGTGGAATTTGTCAGGAGGCTTAGAATGTAGGAAGTGGTAGAAATCACTGAATATGTTCATGTTTTCCTTCTTCCCTTATGGTTGTTGAATCTTTTGCATGATC